>CM076583.1:45271315-45903006 GCA_034641835.2 Pinus albicaulis
ACACTCTCTTTAATGCATATGTTACACTCTCCTTAAATAAGGCATTCATGCCTCTCCTTAATGGCATAAGTTACACTCTAAATGGAATACAATGCATGCATACTACTCCTCCTTTATGACAAGAATTTGTTGCTCCTCCTATATATGAGACTCATGTATTCTCACTTGGGAGGGGAGGGTGATGCCAAGAGTGGAAGAGACTGGAGGAAGATTGTGAGAGGGAGATATATGGAGAGTATCCAATTGCTTCCAAAAAAATATGAAATACTTACTAATATACTAAGTATCTATTTGGGTTGAACATGAGTGGTATTTAGAGGAAGTGAAAACTATATTCCTTAGTTTTCTTTGCATATCTCTCTATTGTTGTATTTTGGTACTGCTTGTAAGATTTTTCAGTTCGAGGGTTCCAAGGGGAGAATTTCTTCCTCGATATGGTTGGGATGAAAACTAGGTGGTCCGGGATGAGTTCGTAAGGATATTGGCATTGGAGTATACTCTTATTGGAGTTGGAACATACATCCATCCTTTTGGAGTTGTACAAATTCACTGTCAGGTATGTGGATCAAATTGTACTATGTATTTTTGTAGTTTATTTCATAGTTTTTGATTGTTTGGTTGTTTTCTAAAACTTACATGTATATGAAGTGTTACACACCAAATGTGAGGAAATTTTGTAATGGTTGTAGAATTATTTTCTTGTATAGTGTTGAATCGATTATAAACAAGTCCTAATGGATGAAGCATGTAGGCTACCATGAATTAGATGAAAACATTTTAATGGCTTAAATTATGTTTTCCTCCTCTTTGTACAGCTCTAGTTAAGCTTGCATACTATGTGTTTGACAGAAGTCATAAATGAGATTGTAGTTTTCTTGTTGTTGTTGTTTTGAAGAATCACATTTCTAGGCATCCCTATTGCGATTCAGCTCAACGCCAGGGGGTATCCGTACCAATAGACCATTTCACCCTGACTTTGATTTCAAAAATCAAGTTTCCAGACTCTTATTCCCAAAAATGCTCTGTTTTGCAGATTTTTTGTTGCATGTAGGAACCACCTGTTGTTTTGTTTTTCTGTTTGGTTCTTTTTATATTGGATTTGTATAATAATTTATATTGATGAATCTAGTATAGTATAACCAATTGGAAATTGTGCTTAAAGTCTAAAATGGTTAAAACTTTGAAAATTTAAATAACTTTATGGAAACTTGTTTTATGACTGCTAAGTGTTTGTCGACATTCCCTAATGGTTGTACCTTACAATGTTGTGAACTGTGCAAAATTCCTAAATATTTATATTCATTTATTGTCATAGATTCAGAAATGAAGATGACTGATAGTCTACTTATATCTTGAGATCAATTATTGGAATTACTCATGAAAACATAAAGTCATGTAATTTTGGATTCATGTTAGCTAATTATTGTGAAAACACCTTAAAGAGATAATGGTTGTAAGTGTTTGACAAAATGTCTCAATGGCTGTACATTTCATGCTTGTAAATTGTTTGTCATAATGTTTCAATGGTTGCATCTAATTAATTTTATGAATTTTACATAAAAAAATCTTAAGTTAATTTAGGATTTGCATCCAATGTGTTTCTAGCATAATAACTCCGTTGAGTTAAAGGGTCTTGCTGAAAATTCATAATTGGGGTAAGTAATTTGTTGTAATATTAGCTCACATATGAATTCCTAATTATTTTATACCAACCCTATATAATTTTAACTATCCTTATAAGAAAATAATTCATAAGCAGGTCATTTAGAACAAGATCAAATTAGTCACTCTTGAACACATTTAATTACAACAAAATTAACAATTATCTTATTGTAAATTGTGGTTCATAAAGGTTGACATTTATTCATCCCACTAAATACTTTATATTTTAAAGGTGATTTTAGTCTTGAGAAGCAATTATTATGGTTGTGTGTTTTGGATGTTGATAAGCCTTGAACCTTGTAGCTTTTAGGATAAATTAGTAGAATTTATGGTGAAGTGTAAATGACATCAATAACTTTTATGTCCTACAAAAAAAAATATTATCGCATTTTGATTCAATATAATATTTATCTGTAATAATTATGGTAGGTAAGGTGGGACCTTACAGTAGCCCCTGGTGCTACTTGGGTTGACATCAATGACAACCACTGATCAACAATGGGTGATGGGCCCACCACGCTTCCGCTGCATGGTGGTCCTATAACCCATTGTTGATCAGTGACTGTCATTGATGTCAACCACTGATTAAAATTAGGAATCCAACCAAGCACACAACCGGGTATGTCTCATACATCCACCATACCTAACCAGAACCCTGTGTTTTTAGATTCTGCAATGGTGCTCAACCCACAGTTACCATTATTAGCATCGTTGAAATTACCCGATATAACCACGTTAACGAATGACCCTATTGCAAAAAACCTTGCATGCTCCCCATGCCCGCAAATCTCCCTTCAAAGATTCCAAAATTCAAAGGGAAGCAAGTGGAAGGCCCTGTAAATCATATAATGACTTTCCACTTGTGGTGTTCATCGAACAACATCATTGATGATACTATTTGGCTAAGACTATTTCAGTGCACCCTAACAACACCAGTCGTGAAAAGTTATGTGGAGAAACCTTTTGCTACACATGGAACCTTTAGCACCCTTGCTACCGCATTCCTCACATATTTTCAGCTACCCATCCACGATGATTCTGGAATGGAATTATTGAGACATTTTAGACATACTTTTGTTAAACACCATGTTAAGCACACACATGGTGTATGAGAAGAAACACACACACACAAGAGACTCAACACACAATGAAAGATAAGCGTGAGGCTTTTTTATTTTCCATTATACAAAGATGTACATTTATAGTACAATGGTGTGACTCTTGGTTTCACATTCCAAGGTCACTTGGACTCCATTGTGACTTTTCGCATTCCACACCTACCCATGTAGGGTTAGGTGTTCCAACATCCCCCTTAATCCGAAGGGGTATGTGTGAGTCCAAGAAAAGAGTTGTAATACAAATCTGCAAAGTATACATGGCAGCACTTGGGCTGAATCAACTCTCTGAAATGTTGAAAAAAAGAGGTGGTTTTAGGATGACCACAAACACTGGAACGCAATACATGTTGCAGTTCCCGGAACTCTTCCAAAACTGGCAAGAAGCTGAAGGCTTCTGCTAGAGGAATTGTCCCTCATAAAAAAGGGAGACCTTCCAACCTAAAGAAAGGGAGGTCTACTACGGTGGTTTCTGCACGTCCACCCGACCAAAGATGAATAAAAGATGATGGTTTCAAGTTATCCACCAATAAATGATGATGGTTTTAGGTTATCCTAACCGAAAATGATGGTTTAGGTTATCCACCAACCAAAGATGATGGTTTTAGGTTATCCACCAACCCGAGAGCATGCTCATGGGCATCCATGTCTCACGGCTACATCTACGAATCGGGAATGACGAATTGTGGCTCAGGCTCGCTTGAACTCTGGCTGCAACTCTGAATCTGGAATGAGAGATTGTGGCTCAGGCTCACTTGATCTGTCGTCGAAGCTTGTACATGACCACCATTTTCCCCCCTGTCAGGGACAAGGTGAGATGATGGCGAAAACTCAACTGCAAGTTTGTTCAATATACGTGAACAAGTTCTAACATGTGTCGTAAACATCTTCTTGGCTGCTGATGCCCATTGCCAAGAAGCGATCCATCCAAGATGAATCTTGGTTCTTGCAGGAGGCTTGTGTCTGAAGCATCTGTCTGAAGAATGAGTGTGCCGACCACAGTGCTTGCATGGATGAAGATCAAAACGGTGATCTTTCATGTGGCCAACTCGATCACAGTGTTGGCATTTCACAATCTGTTGTGGAAGTGGAATAGGATCTGGAACAGCTGCAGGTGAACTGTCATACAAGAATCCGACACTCTGAAATATGATGGGCTTTGTGTAGTCTGGAATATGAAAGGTCACATCCTTGTCATATCCAAGACCAGTTCGGTGCTTGTTGTGGACAAGCTCTTCCCAAGGTCTGATGATGGGCTTAGGAAGTGCAGGCTGAGTGGCTGCATCTGCATGTAAATCTGCTCTAGTACAAGGAACTGAATGGGAATCAACTGGAACTTTGTTGACTTGCTGCTGATGGGAGTCTTTCACAATGTTCTGAACAGAAACAGGTTCAGAATGGTGACTCTTTTGCTGAAGTTCGTCTTGTTGGAGCTGAGATTCCAACTGCAAAAACTCAATCTTTTCATGTGCATCTAGCAAACACTTTTGAATGTTACAAAGAGCATGCTTGCTCATTTTTATCACATCATCAACATTTGAATGAATGAGGTTATTCAACAACACTAATGCCTCATTGATTTTAGCCATTTCAACAACTTAGGCTCAAAAATGAAAGGGTGTCGGCTTCAACCGAAAATGCACCCGTTTACAATGTGATTCAACAACAAATACAAATGACTCTAAAGAATTTCCAACTATGGAAATCTCAAAGTACAAAATCTGCTCCTCAAATGATGGAGGGCAATCAACAATGACTTACATCAACAACTCAAATTCACTGATTGCAACTATGAAGAAGATGCAAATTAATGTCAGTTCAATACAATATTTCTGCAAAATATGTGTAGCTGAAACACTTGTGCAAGAGGCCTTTAAAGCAGCTGAATTTTCTTCCTTCAAATAGATGTTTTGAATGATGGCAAACTTGTCTTCAAATGTTAATTTCTTCAAAAAAATCACCCTTCAAATCAATGCCACAAATCATTAAATGCAAGACTTCTCTTTTCTCTTCTATGTTTTCTGTCCATTTGCTTCACATGTCATTTTCTCTTCATTTCTGCTGTTCAAATTTTCTCTCTTTCCTCTCTCTCTCTGCTATTTTTTTTTTTAATTAATTAAAAATTAATTAAAAAATGGGAATAATTAAAAAGGGAAAGGGAAATATTTTTGAAATGGGAGGGGACTTATATTAAAATAGGAATTAATGAATATGGAGATTAATTAAATGAGAATTAATGGGAATTAATTAAATATGGAGGGAATTTAATTCGGAAAGGAGGGGCGGATTAAAAAATTATATGGGAAACGAAATAATTTAAAATGTGAGGAGGGCGGACTTTTAATTGGGGGGAGGGGCAAATTTTTAAAAAAATTGAAAATTAAAAAAAAATTGAAATGGTCGAATGGGGGGAAGGCGAATGATATTGCAGCCGTGGTAGAGGGACGACATTACGTGACCAAGGGGGAGTGGACGTAAGTTTGGGAAGGGGAAGCGTTGAGTATTAGTGAGCAGTATGGAGTGGCAAGGGAGAAGTGAGGAATGGCCCTACGTGGAAGAGTTGTGAAGATTTGGGGTCGTCGCGTAGAGTGTTGGGAATAGAGCGGGGGCGAGTTAAGCGGTGAGAGGGGTTTGTAGTGCGGGTAGTTGTGAATGGGTAGTAGAAAACGAGTGTATGGTGCGAGGGTAGTTAGAGGCCAAGCGTGAGAGAAGGCCGACGGAGTTACGGTGCGTGAGAGTTGTGGTAATGTATGGTGTAAGGGGAGTGTGTACGTAGGAGATGGAAGGTGCGTGGCGTAATCGTTAGGAAAGGGAGACCACGAATTACGGGGCGAGCAATGTGAGGATTACGAGAGGAGCGTATAGAGTGTTGAGAGGAGCGATAGGGGAGGGTGAGGTGCATTCGATGAAGGGGAGTATGAATATGAAGATGTGATTCGATGTGTGAGAAAGGCGCAGGCTGGGTAGCGTGGAAGGATATGCGTATGCGCAGATGTGAGGGTGTACCAATGTAGGAGGGAGGGCGATATGGCGTGTGGGGAGATTGTGTTGTGAGGTGGCCGAAAGCCTTGGAGAGATAGGGAACGGAGTTGCGTAGAACAGAATTTAAAATGGGCTATGTAGCTTGGTGAGGCCGTGAGAGAGGCGTAGGGAAGAGGGTATTAATGTTGAGCAGTGATGGTAAGGGGGCCGAAAGCCTTGGAGAGATAGGGAACGGAGTTGCGTAGAACAGAATTTAAAATGGGCTATGTAGCTTGGTGAGGCCGTGAGAGAGGCGTAGGGAAGAGGGTATTAATGTTGAGCAGTGATGGTAAGGGGGCCGAAAGGCCTGGAGTTGCAGGGATTTTTTTTATTTATTATTTATTTTTAATATAACAACAGAGATGAGATTGTCTTTAAAACAACAGCAAAATTTCACTAATATACAATAGAGGTTGGCAGAATTTTGCAGTGAAACGCAGGTACAAGACTCAGAAATTTTCCAGAAAATTGCAGAAATTTCACGAAATATAGCAGCAGTAGAATACTTTCTTCTTTCAAATATAGAACAGAATTTTTCTGGAACTTATAGCAGTAAAAAATCCAGAATTTTGCAGGAATATTCGAATGAAAAACTCAGAAATTCTTTTTCATTAAAACCAGAAACCTCTTCAGAAATCAACTTTAAACAATTTTTCCAACAGCTCTCCAAAACAGAATTTAATGGGCAGAAATTGCAGGAATAAATCAACCAACCCGGATGTGCTATACTTGCTCTTCTCAGAATTAAATTACGAATCTTTCTTGATTACCAATCTTTGCTCCTTTAAAAACCAATCTTTGCTCCTCTTCAAAACACCTCTGAATGGCGGCAAAAACATTGCTGCAAAAACTCTCTAAATGCTTTCAGCATGTCTAGCAGTTTGCGGATATGCCTGAGCCATACACATGATCTATTCGATCCAATTTGGGCTTGACGAGACGATCGCCGCTCTAATACCATGTTAAACACCATGTTGAAGCACACACATGGTGTATGAGAAGGATGAACACACACACACAAGACTCAACACACAATGAAGGATAAGCGTGAGGCTTTCTTATTTTCCATTATACAAATATGTACATTTATAGTACAATGGTGTGACTCTTGGTTTCACATTCCAAGGTCACTTGGACTCCATTGTGACTTTTCGCATTTCACACCTACCCATGTAGGATTAGGTGTTCCAACAACACCAACTATAGTATTTTGGACCATATCCATGACTACGCTACGACGTCGCGGATGTGTAAACCAAACTCAATGTTTGATTCTGTTGGACCTCTTCTTGAAAACTCTCCTTTGTAGAATTCAAACAACGTAACAACTTCAAGATACATTGAAGAAGATTGATAAGTAAATCCCAACGAAAAACTCGAGCTGATTTACACACTGTCAGGATACATTTATAACATCCTACCTAACACCCTGCGCCTGCAAACTTATATAGAATTGTAGGTGTGTCGAACATTGCAGACGGATTGATCGGGTCACTAACCCAAAATCACCTAGGCAGCAATAGTCAGTACCCCAGTTACATGTATGATACTAACTAGAATATCTCGCAACCTGACTACCAAAGTCATCATGCACCTTTGTAGAATATGACCAATAGGGGCATAGTCCATCAATAAGGAGGACGATACCCTCATGCGAGGATCAAGTACACAACTAGAAATTCTAATAGAAGAGATCCCCCCCACTATTCATTCTAAAAATAGGGGCAGGGACCCCAATATTTCCAATCCCCAGCACGAAACCCACCATTGAAAAATAATTCACTAGTGAACTTTGTGCAACCTTCCCAGGCACAACCGCTCTAGTCATATAATCAGGAGAATCCTAGCTATCCTCCTAATACTTCAAGGAAAAAAAATAAAGTCCTAGATAGGGGGAAACAATCAACAACTCCCTCCACGATCTCAGGCTGGGGGCAACTGGAACCGAAATAAAAATCAGGATCCAAATAACTCCCAAGGGCAGAATAAGAGGGCGAATCTTCAAACCAAACACTCTTGTGCAATCTGTGTTGAGTATGGAAATTACACTCACCACTGTCCCAATCTTCCAGAGCTGAAGAAGCTTCAGGGTAACCAAGGACAAGGGGGACCCTCATGCAGTAGCCCTTCCCCCACCAAGGGAAAGTTAGCACCCAATAGCAGCAAACAACTCGGGACGACTCCAAGAAAAAAAAAACATGAAATCTATATGACTAGTGAAGAAATGCTTTTTCAAACACAGAATCAGAATTGCAATACCCCATCAGACACCATTTCATCATCGGCTAGCACGAGTGCACCAATAACACCATTGACTATATCAAATATGTCTATTGAACCTTTGCTAAATATGGTTAAGGGACCAACTAGGCCAGCAGGAAACCACTCCAAAGTAGCCCACAATTACAGCATTGTGGATGAATTAGCTGAATCTCCTGCTGCTATGTCAACCTTTAAAGTATTGCAATCCTTCCCAAAGTAAAGGAAAGCCTTACTTTCTGCATTAGGTGCCATCGACCCTATTGATTCATGTAATGGATTTTGATTTAGATAAATCCACCCCTAGGCTTCCTTCGTTGGTCGCCTTATAGATACCAGTGTCGGTCCAAAACATCACTATCCACCATTGTATCATTGACGAGGGTGCATCCACATGAATTATGTCAAAAAATGTTTGGCAGAAATTAGGGTCTCCTGAACTAAACTCATCAGACATCACACTTAGAGCATACGATGGGTGCCTATCTGCTCCTGCCAGTCTCTACAAAAATTTCCTGGTCTACTTGGCTGAAAAGACGATCCTTATAGACATTGAGGTCTTGGATTCTCAACTAGACTATAATATACTCCTTCTGAGGAGTTGTATGTACATGATGTCTACCATAGCATCCTCCGTCTTCTAAACCATCATGTTCCCCCATGAGGATCACATCATTACTGTCGACCAATTGTCATATCATCACAAGCGGTCGGTAATGAATGCAGATGTCATTCTACCCTATGTAGAAACATTTGTTGATATGCTTACACGATACAAAGAATATGGCCCTGGCCAATTCAAACCGTCATCCATCCTCAGATCATTCCTATGATATCCCCTTGTCATACCAGAATATTCAGCTGATATCACAGAGGCTCTGGTGTACATGATGTCTACATCAAGCACCAAATCCAGCCAGGAGACAAAGACGAGTAGTAACAACACCGAGGCCTCTACCGCAGTGGCCTCTCTATATTATGATGTCTCCCATACTCCTTTCCTATACCCTCCACCCATTTTTGTGTCACAACAAGTCCTGGCAATAGTACTATTACAAAACATATCTTTTGCAATACCAATTTCTTACTTAGTCCCTCCTACCATGACAAGGGTCACAAGCATTACCTCTACAAGGTTAATCTACCTCACTCCCGAGGAGGCTTTTCCCATTAAGGATACTATTGCCACCATATGATATAACATAACTCCCATTGCAAAACCGATGGTTACGACAAAGAAAACCAATAAAGGGGGGAATAAGGTAGAAACTCCCACCATACAAAGGGAATTACAACCTTGCACCATATGCGACATAGTAGTCCACCTTACCCATATCTACCTGGATTTGGACGAACTAAAACCAATCCTTAGCTCCGAGGCAAATATCACGGCAAGAAGTTCCCGTAAAAAGGAACCATCCACCAAACATCAAGGCAAGGTGTTGCATACCAACCATAGTTCTATGGCAATTATGGGAATTGCACCCATCATTTCCCAGAAATTCTGTGATACAGGGATGCCTTACATGCCATCAAACAATCATATCAAGAGGATCCCTCCATCCAGTGAAATGGGGAAGAACCTCACGTCATTTTATACCTGCAGGAGGCATGACAATCACCAAAAAGACTCCCATTCATCCCCCCTCCTCCTATCAACTATTGTGCACTCTGCAATGAACGAAATCATTTCATTTTTGAATGTACAACCCTAGAATTGTTCCAATGATGGTATCTAGTTCATGTAGTATGCCACACTGACCTTCTAGCCATCTAACATTTGTTTCAGGTATGTGGTGGAAATTAACCATTATACCATTGTCACTATATCCCTAGATTCCATTGAGCACTAACTAGTTTACACACCGCAGTATGTCTCTCCGTAGAAGATGACTCTGATACAAAATCCATGGATAGCTCGACAATGTAGGAGGACATGACAAGTAGATCCATCCTCTTCTTTTCATATGGAAAGGGGCTGATCAAGGAGCCTTTAGTCACCCCCACTTTCCCTCCATAGAGAATACCAACATGTACATTGTATAACACACACAACCATGTGGTTTCCACATGCCAAGACCTAGAAGTGCTACACCGCTGGTACTCGATCACGTCACCAAATGAACAAGACAGGAATACCCAAGAACGAAGTTCTTTTCTAGTCTGTTAGGGAAACCATCATGAATAACGCTGCACTTATATCCCTCGAGTGCACCCGCTAATTGACATCATTCATTCATTAGAGATGCACCGCAAGGATCTCATCAATATAGAAATTAGAAAACATAATGGAAGGAAAATTGTCAGTAGGAAACCCACCCCATTTCCACACTGACACGTTGGGAAAATTAAAAAGGCACATAATCCTAGCATGGCCCATGTGCAGCCTAGGCTGGCATGCTGTCTATGTGACATAATCGACCCCCATGTCAATCAGTTTAAATAACTAAAAAACCTCACGAACAACTTTCGCATGGTCTCCTCCCTCCCTCAGAGCCATATCTCTAACCAAGAGAAAATCACACACTTCTATTACTGGATCTGCTCACATTTTCACCATACTATGAAATATGAACCCCTCCCCAAGCTTGGAGCGGCAATAGAAATGTTAAGTTGACACTCCCAAAACGTAATATCCCAAAATGGGACTGCTCAGCAATACATGCCAAAATAACGCATTTTTCAGAAATATATGCAATGAAAGTTAAATGAAACTCATGAATCCCTTAGATATGATATTATCATGACTATATCTGAAAGAAAATCAGAAACAAATCACTATTTCATAGCTAAACATGCCTCCCATGCCAGAAATAGCCTAAAATCATGCAAAAATAGGGACTGCAACCATGTATGAAAGCTGGAATACCATGAAAGCATTATTTTATTACCACTGCAATAGTATTAGGTTTTAAAAAATATATAGAGCAATTATGTGGACAAATATTTAGATATATAGCAGATCCATGCACTATACAAGCTCTTTTATCAACCCCCCTTGGGTTTTTCAGCAATACACCATGTACAAGATGTAGATCTGAGTTTTAAGACTGCCGATCTATGGAAATATTCAGATCTGGAAAGTGGATCTGATCTAATATAAAAAATAAAATGATCTCCTCCAACAGATCTCCAAAGTGAAGGGAATATCCCCAACACTTAGAAAATCGTCTCTCCAAATGGTGCACTGAATCACCCTGCAACAACTCCTTCAGAAATAACGCAGATATGGACTTATTCTACACTGTATGGGACAAAATAATGTTGGCCTGAAGCCAATCTATGGAAATGAAGTTCAACTCTTCCAATATTGTCTTCTTAATGGAGTAGAACCCTCCTCCACTGAAAAGAAGCACTGAAATGGCCTAGATCTAAATATCTAGCCTCCACTTGCTGCAGCTTACTCAAACATGCAAATCCTCAATAGGATCTACATTGTCAAAGGAATATGAAGCTTGGCCTCAAGCCAGATAGTGGACAATATGGTGCAAGGCTCCTCCAAGAGCTACTCAATGGAAGAGAAGGAATTCCTAAACAGGAAGACCTTGTGCTAAACAGTACTCTATCTCAGCTAAACAACCAGAGAAAGAAAATATGTCTAAACAGACCATATAATCATAAAATCATAATCATAAGCTAAACCCATATGGCTACCATCCTCCTCCTTACAAATAATGTGATCCTTCTCACCTTGGGTTCCACTGATTAGGGTTTCCATCTTCATGCAATGAATCTCCCTCCAAAATTATGCTGTCTCCATTAGTATTACTCATATTTTTACAACATTGTTTGATTTGGTCAATCTTGACTAGATCAACCTGGACTGGATCTCCATACAAAGTCTTGTTTCACACACAATGTGGCTTTATTCTATCTATCTAAACAGATTTATATTCCCACTGAGTTATCTTCATTAATGTTCAACATCCTCTATCTTAGCTTAGTTGACTTGGTCAAACTTGACACAATACACATCTATTAAGCCTTGTTCACACATGGGGTGTTTTATATTGCTACAAACTTGAAGTTGTCTACATGTATTAAGCATTGTTGTTAGTATGAATCTTTTGTCGAAGTGTACGAGAAAAGGCCACTTTAGCTACGCATAACTTATAGCCCTAACATCAAATATGGCTGCCAATATCTTCAGATCTGCAGTTAGTTGATCAAGACAAGTGCTGCAAAAAACTAGATCTATGCATATAGAGACATTAAGCAGTAAAAATAAGGTTTTTGTCCATACATCCAATAGACAAGACAAGAACAATTTTTGAAAGAATTTTTTGTATTAAGGGCACCTGGGAGGAAAACAAGAAGGCGTTTCCAATTCTCCTCAATGGGATGGGTTCTTGGAAGTCCTCAACACTTTAGATCTAGCATTTCTCTCTCCTGTTGGTGTAGAAAACCCAGACAAAGATATAACTCAAAGGGAGCTCACACAGCAAATAATGGAAAATATGACAATGATAATAGCTCAAAGTCAGACCAAGAGTTTAGATCCAGAGTGATCTAATAGGCAACAAAAGGTGAAGAATGGTAGGAGAAACCCTCCTATTTATAACAAAATATTGGGTCATTCTAGATCTTGGTGCATGATTAAAATAAGATTAACCAAATCTAGATCCACCTTTTATGGAATATTTTATTACATTTGTTGGAGGAAAAAAGTATTTGACTTGGGTCAAATCCCTTTATTTGTGAATAATAAATAAATAAATGATTTATTTATCATTTTAAGGAAGTGGTTGAAAGATAATCAAATAAATAATGATTTATTTAATTATTTATGGGTGATTTAGTCATATTTGACAAGGAATATTATTTAAATAAGATTTAAATAATTATTCCTAGAAAATAATAAGATAAATAAAGATTTATCTAATTAATTTCTTTGTTTTGGGTTAAACATGACCGGGAATAATAATTAAATTATTGTTTAATTAATTATTCCTTGAGGAAAATCAAAAAAATATAGGTTTGTTTAATATTTCCTTTTGGGGTTTCCTGTTTAGACCATAAACAACCTAATAAATGTGTTTTATTAAGTTATTTCACATAGTGAAAGCAATTTTACTTAGGGTAAAATTGGTCTTACATGGTGTACTTGGGTCCATCTAATGATAGTGGGTTAGATGACCAAAAAATGGTGTAACAGATTTCCCCCCAGCGTGCGAGTGTTAGGAGAAAATTGTATGACCGAAGTACGTTGTAAGAACTCAATCACCAGACATCAAAAGGGAAGTCAGAGAGAGAAATGTAAGGTAGACTAATGTGCTGAAGAACTAGACCCTGAGGAGACGAGACTTATAGGTGAAACAAGTCTCTTTTTATGAGAGGGTACTTGTGCTAAAGGCGGCGAGGGAGGCATACCTATGCTCGCCGAGACAAAGTAAAAAAGAATAGTGTGTCCAGTAAACAAGGGACCGAACCATAAAGTACGACCATCTGTAAATAGTAAACACAGGCAGAGATAAAAATACGATGACCTCCACATACATGTTTGTGCACTTACAGGGACAACATTCGGGACGTATCTGATAATATTTGAGTACATGAGATACAAATACAACCCAAATGCCCCCTATAAGTGGGGAAGGGCTCACAAAATCTGACTGAGACATGCAAATAAAAGAGGCGCGGCAAGCGGCTAAGGCCGACATCATCAAATATATGGAGCTGCATCGAAGGCTGCAATGAAGAGGTCATCCGGGCATGTGGGGGGCTACCTGCAAGGCCACCCCCTCATGAGGGTTGAGACATCTCACACACACTCAGGAATCACCAAGAGTTGTTGCTGCATCACTGAACCATCAAGTATACGGATCTCGATCATGCTGAAAGGAGCTGGAGTGGAGAAACAATCAAGTCAAAGGGAAATGAGAGATCTCTTTGCCTGATCTGAGGCACCAAACAAGAGTGGAAGCTTGAACCAAGGTACACCGCCCTCTAGACCTGTCTTCTGGAATGAAGGAGCTGATGTCGACAAAAGGAGGTCCGCCATAAGTGAGGTAATGAGAGATCCTCAACTAAGGCACGAGAGAAAATAGTAGACTGACAGACAGACTAATACCAATGATGAAGATGGAATGGAGGGGACTAAGTAGCGAATGGACGACTTCCCTTGCTAGAGCATAAAGGGCATGAATGACATGGCAGTGACTGACACAATATCATAAGGGATAGGGGAGAGTGGGACTAAAAGCCATAATGGGCAACACAAGAGAGAGACCAAGCAATGAAGGATGGAGGACTATAGCGGGGTACAAAGGGACTCGGGATAGACTCCATGAATGTGATGATGACTCAACTTGGATGCTCTAAACAAGGGTGACTCGATGGTGCTTCCAGACAGAGAAGTTCCCATGGGGGGCCATGAAAACATGAGTACAAGATGGTAGCTCATGACGAAAATCGACACGAACAACGAAAAGTATGGAGGCAAAGTGGTGCCCCAAGTACAAGTGTTGAAAGTGAGGAAATTTGATTTTGGAGAAAGGTGAAGTGATCCTTTTGGACAGAGTATGTCCTGGTAAAGTATAAAAGTACGAAAACAAAAAAAGATGTTGGCTATCTAAAATAAAATAAAACATGCATTTCAGAAGGGAAATGCTAAGGGTAATATTTCTTAAGATAGAGTGCATTGCGAGGATTAGGAAGGGGGTTGCCTTCGAAGTCCTCTAAGAGGTATGCCCCCTTACTGAGATCCTTACTGATGATGTAAGGGCCTAGTCATAATGAGTCGAACTTCCCATGACCAAGAACATCATGGGCCTGGTCATATACTAGAACAAGGTCGCCTTCGTGAAAAGTACGAGGTTGGACTTTTCGGTCATACTGAGCTTTGGTGCGTTTCTTAGCCGCTTCAAGGGTTTGCAATGCAACACGATGGTTTTCATAGGCGCGCTCAAGCATGATAAGTCGTTGTTATAGAGGTTGTGTATCACGGAGAAGTTCAACGGCCAGGTGAAGGGAAGGGATTTCACACTCAATCGGTAAGACTGCTTCCTCTCCAAAAACGAGGTGGAAAGGAGTAAACCCGGTGGCGGTTTTAACAGAAGTTCGATAGGCACACAAAGCAGGGAAGAGCATAAGATGCCAGTTGGTTTTGTGCTTATTCACCATTCGTTGAAGCATAGTCTTGAGGATTTTTTTGACTGCTTCAACTTGGCCATTACCTTGGGGGTAATAGGAGGAGGAATATTGGTGCTCAAAACCCAACAGTGAGGATAGCTCACGCCATATCTCATCTTCAAAATGTCGGTCGTGGTCAGAGACCAGTTGTTTCAGAACCCCGAATCAAGTGATAACGTGGTTAAATAAAAAGAGGGTTGTGGTAGCTGACGTGTTGTTAAATGTTGGCATAGCTTCGGCCCACTTTGTGAAATATTCGACTGCCACGATGATATATTTATGGTTACCAGCAGATGGGGGGTGACACTCCATAAAGTCAATGGCCCATTTACAAAAGGGGCTAGTTGTGATGACAAGATGGAGAGGAGCTAGGGGAGATCATGCCTTAGGGGCGAAATTTTGGCAAATGGGACAGTGTTTGACTGCCTCAATGCAATCACTGAAGAGGGAAGGCCAAAAATACCCAGCGCGCATGACTTTCTGGGCAGTAGCGAAACCGGAGAGGTGGCCACCACAAGCACAACTATGGCAGGGATTGAGGACCTGTTCAGCTTCAGCATGTGTGAGACAACGACGAAGGATAGTATCTATACCGCGATGATAGAGGTCGTCACCGATAAGAAGGTAGCAGGGAGCCTGGTGTCGGATACGTCGTCAAGCGTCACGATCAAGGTGAAGGGCGAAATTTTGGGTTCGCAAGTAAGTGAGGATATCGCCGTACTAAGGATCGTCCGAAGTAATGGCGAATAAGTGCTCATTAGGAAAATCGTCATTAAATAGGGGATCCTGTGTTCTAGTAGGTAATTCAGAAATGAGTTCAGCAAGGGCTAAACCTTTCTTACTTTTTGGTGTGACAAATTCGAGGTCGAATTCTTGAAGGATGACGACCCAACGGGCGTACTTCCCAGTGAGGATGCGGCCACTCAATATGAAAGCCATGGGGTTGGAATTAGTCACGACCTTGGTGGAACGCATGAGGATGTCATGACGAAGTTTTTGGACCGAGAACACGATAAGGAGTGCTAGTTTTTATTCATGTGAGTAGGAAATAGGAGGCCCTACGAGGTTCTTACTGACGTAGTAGATCACATGCTCGATACCGTTGTCAGCTTCCTGGATAAGAACTCCAGCGACCGAATAGGTGGAAGCAGAGAGGTACATGATGAAGTCCCTATCAAAGTCGGGAGGGCAGATCAAGGGAGCAGATGTGAGAGCCTGCTTGAGGGCATCGAAAGACTCATGAGCATAGGTATCCCATACAAATGGGATGTTAGAGTGGAGGAGTCTAAGGAACCCATGTGCGGTGGTGGCATAGTCAGGAACGAACCGACGAAGAAAATTAGCTTTGCCTTGGAGACTTTGTAGCTGGCGTAAGGTGCACGGAATGGGAAGTTGAAGAATGTCTTGAACTTTCAAAGGGTCAAGAGTGATACCATCCTTAGACACTATGAAGCCTAGGAGGTGGCCAGCGGGAACGCAGAAGACGCATTTCAACAGGTTAAGGCGGATATTATACTTGCGACATCAGAAAAATATAGTACGCAGATCGTGGAGGTGCTACGCTCGATGCTTAGAACGCGCCGTGAGGTCATCTAAATAAGCAAGGATAATATGAGCTAAGTGTTTGGTCAATTTAGTGTGTCCTAAATTGCTGCATTTAATTTTTCAATCCGGGAATCGTAAGCTGATGAAGTGCGGCGCACTATATGTGCAAGATAACCTCTTTCTTAACTTTTTGTCGTTTTTGGTCTTTCTAAGGTGAAATGGAAATTCTAAGATGAAAAACAAGTTTGGTTATATTTGTTCAAGGAAGTGATATCCCCTATAATGATTTACCAATCTTGAAACTTTAAAAGCAAATTGAAATTACAATGACAAGACTTGAAAGAAAGTAAAAGTGTACTTGAATGAATTTTTATATTACAGGGCACCTGGGAGGAAACAAGAAGGTGTATCCAGATCTCCTCAATGGGATGGGTTCTTTGTAGTCCTCAGCACTTCAGATCTAAGCTTTTTCTCTCTTGTAGATGTAGAAAACCCAATGTAGAAGGTAGAGCTCAATGGGAGCAACAATGACAGAAAATGAGACCGAGTGTATAGATCCAGAGTGATCTAGTATGCAACAAAAGGTGAAGAATGATGGGGAAAACTCTCCTATTTATAACAAAATATTGGGTCCTTCTAGATCTTGGTGCATGATTAAAATAATGTTAATCACATCTAGATCCACCTCTATGGAATATTTTATTATTATTTGTTGGAGGGAAAGGGTGTTTGACTTGGGTCAAATCCCTTGATTAGTGATAAATAAATAAATAAATGATTTATTTATCTTTTTAAGGAAGTGGTTGGGATATAATCAAATAAATAATGATTTAGTTGATTAATGGTGGTTGATTTGGTCATATTTAACAAGGAATATTATTTAAATAATTATTCCTAGAAAATAATAAGATAACCATGGGTTTATCTCATTAATTTCTTTGTTTTTGGGTTAAACATGACTGGGAATAATAATTAAATTATGGTTTAATTAATTATTCCTTTTGGGGTTTCCTAATTAACATAGTGAAAGCAGTTTTACTTGGGGTAAAACTGGTCTTACATGGTGTACTTGGGTCCATCTAATGATGAAGAGTTAGATGACCAAAAAATGGTGTAACACCATCCATAAAGGATAGAACCTCATGCCCTGCACACTCATCAATGATTTGGTCAATAAATGGTGTGGGGAAGTTGTCTTTGGGACAAGCTTTGTTCAAATTGCGAAAGTCCGTACAGACACGGATGGTGCCTTGTTTCTTGAGGACGGGAACTGGGTTGGACACCCAAGTGGTGTATTCGATGGGATAAATGAAACCAGCCTGCTTGAGCTTATCGATTTCAGCTTTGATAGCATCGCGTCTGGAAGGATTAATGGGTCTCAACTTTTGACGGACTAGGTTGGCATCGGGCCAAGTGTCGATATGATGTTCGACGATGGTGGGATCGAGTCCGGGCATTTTGGAGTAGGACCAAGCGAAAATATCGTGGAATTATTTGAAAATATTAGTGTAAGCTTCAATTTTTTCCGGGGTGCATTGGGCGCCCAAGGTGATATATTCTTCGATTCCCGGTTTGACCGAAATGTCAATTTTAATGGTAGGAGAGATATTGGCCATGTTTCCTTCTTCAAAAGCATCAGGCGCAGGGATGGGATTTTTGAACCAATCGACTGCATTGGGAATAAAGTCTTTGGTTTCCACAACATATTGGTCATGGGACTGTTGTGGGAGGAAGTATGCGCAATGGTGCATATCATCCCACGGAAAGTCAGGGTTGGTCATGGCTTCCATAATGTCTTCATCGGACTGGAAGATGGGAAGACTGGAGGAAGGAGGATCACCCGATGATGTAGTAATGTGTGACTGGTCATCTTGTGGAGAAGGGCTCACATGCGCAACGTCAACAGATCCAAGGTCGACTGAGGGGGAACCAAGAGTGTCTGCAGGTCGAAGGTTAGGTGAATTATCTCTCAAGGATGACGATAGGTACAAAATGGTGATCGAAGGCTCTGTTGGTTCAATAGCGGGAGGAGGAATGTGAATGGGAGTAGGAATATCCTCTGGTCCTATCGAAGTAGAACTCGCAGACAAGTGAGAAGGTATCTTGTCGTGCGTAGCCTTGAATTGGTGGTACGTGTCTAAGGAGGAAAAATACTCGTCGAGGCGGGGACAGAGGTGGGTGTAATGGCCATGGAAATCGCACAAAGCACAAGGGTGATTTGTGCGCAAGGTTTTGAGTTTCGGGATAGAATCCTGGATAGTGACGTAGACTTCAGGGATATCAAAGTCGGGAAACGTCTCGTTGACCAGGATCTTGAGGTGCGGCAATTCAGGACACGTATAGGTGGCGTGACCGACAATATCGCACAAAGCACACTGGATAGCGTGCTTTGGCGGTCGAGGAGGGGTAGGGTTCGTCGGGGCGGCTGGGTCCTGATTGGTTTCCCCCTTGCGAGCTTTGCCTTTCTTTCCTGGAGCTGTCACCACAGGGGCAGGGTCCTGGGGAGGTGTGGGGGGCCTGGTGGTAACGGAGGAAGCGAGGGGGACCAGTTGAACCGGTGTCAAAGCAAGGTAGGGTTTGGGGTGACCAGGTGGGGTAGTGGCTGGAGGGTCAAGGTACCAGGTGAGTATGCCCAGGGTCAGGTTAGGGAGAGAGAGGGTGGCCATGACGGGGACCGTATAGACTCCGGGAGGGGGAGCCAGGAAAGTTATCTGACCAGCGGGATAATGACCAGGAGGGACGGCTCCGAGATGGTTGAGGCCTGGGGGAACCGACCCAGGAGGATAGAGGGGCTCAGGGATACCATCTGTAGGAGGTGGGCCAAAAGGAGGAGGTCCGGCTGGCTGAGATGAATGGCTAGAAGCGAGTTGCGGTGAGCTAGGTTGAGTCGAAGGTTGCTGACTAGCCGAAGTGGGGCGCTAAAGGGCGGCCTGAGATGATTGCATCATGCAAACGTGTGATAAGCTGGGATCAGATATATGAGGAGGAGGGGGACCAGGGAAATTTCCAAGTAGGGAGGAATCTTTGTAGACGTCGGGAGAAACACTGGTGAAGGAATCGACGGTTTTCTTATTGGCTACAGAAGAGATGGTCATCTCATGGGAGGTCTGAGACTTTGGCTCATGATAAGTCAACTAGTCAATGGTGACTATCTTTCCATTGTGAGGAAAAGACATCTTATGAAAAACCGTGGATGGGACGGTAGACATGGCATAGGTGTAGCTTCGCTCCAATAGAATGTTGTAGTCTAGAGGGGCATTGATGACTTCGACGTCAACGCAAACAGTCTTACCGGCAAGGGTGATAGGACAATTACGAAAAAGGCCAATGGGCTGGGAGGCATGGCCATCCCACGCTCGAAGGGTGATCGTGGAAGGGCCCAATTCAGGAGATCCGAGTTGCTTCCAAACCGAAGCAGACATCACACAGGTGGATGCCCCCTCATCAATTATACACCGAGAAATGTTGGCATTCCGGATTTTGACTGGGATTTGGAAGGCGACGGAAGCAGGAAGAGGAGGATGTTCTGATTGATGGGCGTCGAAAACAATCATTTGGTCATCAGCAGGATCTACAACGCCCACGGTAGATAGCAGAGCCTTCTTTTGGGAAGGGCACGACTGGAGGAGTTCCAATGTGGAAATGGCAGCAAGAGATTGCACCAAATCATCTACTATGCTATATGAATGAGCAGCTCGACCAGAAGCAGCATTTCGACGTAATGGTCCCTTATGGATCTTGGTATGAACCTCAACTTTGGGTTGAGGGATATGTAAGGGACCATTGGATGTCAAAAGAGGCTCTGTAGAACCTGAAGAAGGGGACTCGGAGGCAGAATGAGTGGAAGGCTTGGGGTACTGGCGAGACCAAGTTTGGAGGTGAAGGTCGATGGTTGGGGATGGATCAGAGTTCATCATGAGGATCTGGTAATCAGAGGAACCAGAAGGGGAAGGTTGAGTGGCGACTTGTCCGTCAGGTGGTTGGGCAGCCACGAATCCTTGCTGAGGGAAAGGATCAGTAAACACAGCTGGTTGAGTAGTGGCCACATTAGGGGGAGCATGAGGGGAGGCATGTTGTCTTCGCAATGTGGCCTGAGACTCCCACATCTACCGCATTTGTGGTAAGAGGGGAAAATCGTGGGTGTAATGACCATAAACACCGCAACACGAACAAGGCTTATTTGTGCGAAGAGGCAACACCGCAACACCTTGAGGATTGGGTCCACGAGTACCAGGGGCAGATTGGTTTGGATTTCCTCTCCGCCTTCTTTGAGAAGAAGGGGGATTAGTCGCGCCCTGCTGTGCAAATAATTTCCTTGGAGGGGGCTGTAGGTGTTGTTGCGGGGTTGGAGGAGGCAAGGGAGGTGGAAGCGCATATGCTGGAGGAGCTGGCGCACCAGGCTGCGGATAAGGGTAATGGTTAGTTGGGAAGATAAAAGCAGAGGTTGGCAAAAGATGAGGCATGCCGTATCCTCGATACATGGAAGCACCGGGAGGGGGAAAAGTAAGCAGAGGTGTCGGCCCCCTCCCCGAGGGAGACCATAGCCCATAGGAGGTTGGAGTATGGCTGCATGAGAAAGGGCTCCAACTCGATACCGACGAATGAGATGCTCCGGGCGTTAGCGCCCTCCGGCCCGGGGAGGTCGTGAGCGGATTGTATAAACATGGCAACCAACCTGAAAGCCAGAGATCGTGTCATATTTCAAGGCTAATTTCCCTGCCCAGCTTTCTGTTTACAGGAAATTGGAGGTGACATCTTTGCCAGTGGGAGCTAAGAGAGTGCAAAGGAACCAGTCCATATAAACCCGATCTTCGAAGGGGGGAGCTCGACATAAGCTTCGTCTGCGCCGCCATTCCTGGATGTGAGTGGAAAGGCGGGTCGAAGAGGTTTGCTTGAAAGAGGTCAAAAGCTTCAGACTAGGTTGCATGGTATGAAGAGGTGGCTTGGTCAACATACCATTTAGAAGCTTCGCCAGTAAGCGTGTGTTGGAACAACCGAAGACGGATGGAATCATCGGTGATGGAATTGGAGGAACACCACATGTGGAAAGATTAGACATGGTTGGTTGGATCTTCTCCAGCAAGGCCTTTGAACTTAGGGATGTTGGAGGAGAGCTTGGTTGGCATAGCAGGCTAACCAAAATCATGGTGGATAGGGTCATTGATCAACTGATTGAAATCAGGGAGGCTGGGGCCTGCGATTTACGGCAGCAAGGGTGCAGCCGAGGTAGTTCTTGTGGTGGTTCCACTAGTAGTAGTCCTGACATTAGGGCCGGGATTACTGCTAGCATTAGGCTCTGGACCAGACATAGTGAAGGTGAAAGGGGGAGAACCAGAAGTAAAAGGAGAACCCAATGAATCAGAAGAGGAGTCGGAGTGTGGACTCGAAGGAGGACTAACTCGACGACGGTGGGAAGGAGTAGGTCAACCGACCAGAAACTGAGGGTGAAGGCCAAGAAGTCTCCGGGATGTGCGCTTTGGGGGCGTAATGGTGACAACACAAACACGGCACAAGAGGAAGAAGAATGACCAACAAAGGCAGGGAGGTGCAGAATCAAGTGATTACAATGTCAAAACAAGGGCAGAAAGGTGCAGTGTCAATTGATTTTACAATGTTTTAAAGTCTTTGCCTGGCGGTGTTAACTAGGCTCTTCTTCGCTTAGGGTGAGTGTGTGGCGTGCGTTAATTTTAATTTTTAAACCCTTTTCATTTTGAGAGCAAGAGAAAAAGTGTGCTGCGTAACTGAAAATAATGCTGCAAAAATAGTATATAATGCTGAAATAACAGAAAATTAATAGCTACTATTGCATCGATTCAACCCAAAAAGGCGGGTCTCTCAAAACTAATAAAAAAAGGGAAAAAATCTAGTCAAAACACACTAAAGAGAGGCCAATAGATCTAGGGTCGAAAGGGACAGGGATCTAAAGGGAAAAGCTGCTAAAAAGAGGTGCAGATCACAGCCAAGAGGCAGAGGCAAGGTGGCTGGAAAAAAGGAGGAAATCAGCAAAAAGTGGAAAGGACAGGGAGAAGGTCCTAAAGGGAGGTCCAAACAAAACTACAAGAGGTGATTTGAAAGGAAGAAGAGCTGATTTAAAGGGATCTGAGAATGAGGTATCATATCTGAAAAAGGGAAGGCTGAAACTCTGAAAAAACAGACAGCTGAAACATCTAAAACTCTTCCACCAAAAGTGGAGGGTACTGAAGCCCTAGGGGGCTAGGTTCCCACTTAGATGAGCAAAACAGATCAGAAATAGGTCCAAACGAGTGTATACGAGGTCGGAAAACCCTCAATAAGCTTCAAGAAAACCCAAAAAATTGCTAAAAACAACAGAAAAGCACAGTCGGTGTTCTGGACTGCTTTCCCGTTCAAGTCTGCACAGGTGTGATTCCTGAGTCCGGTAAAGGCCCAGCTTTTGGGGTTGAAAAGTGCGTACCTCCAACCCGGTTGTCCCTGCGCATTTGTGGAGCAAGAAAGTTCAATTAAGTACGATGTCCGTCACCCGCAATAGGCCAGAAACACGCGAAGTTATAAATAATGTTTTAGGGTTTTATGAGTGAAAAAAAACATAAAAATAGGAAAAACAAAAAGCTGAAAAGAAACCCTAGGGTCTGAAGTAGCTGGATATGCAGGAATATGAAAAAACGGCAGCAGTCGTAATTGAAAACCCGTGTGGAGTCGCCAATTGTTAGTATGAATCCTTTGTCGAAGTGTACGAAAAAATACCACTTTAGCTACGCATAACTAATAGCCCTAACATCAAATATGGCTGCCAATATCTTCATATCTGCAGTTAGTTGACCAAGACAAGTGCTGCAAAAACCAGATCTATGCATAGAAAGACATTAAGCAGTGAAAAAGAAGGTTTTTCTCATATATCCAATAGACAAGACAAGAACAAATTTTGAAAGAATTTTTTGTATTAAGGGCACCTGGGAGGAAAAAAAGAAGGTGTTTCCAATTCTCCTCAATGGGATGGGTTCTTGGAAGTCCTCAGCACTTCAAATCTAGCATTTCTCTCTCTTGTTGGTGTAAAAAACCCAGACAAAGATAGAACTCAAAGGGAGCTCACACAGCAAATGATGGAAAATATGACAATGATAATGGCTCAAAGTCAGACCAAGAGTTTAGATCCAAAGTGATCTAATAGGCAACAAAAGGTGAAGAATGGTAGGAAAAACCCTCCTATTTATAACAAAATATTGGGTCATTCTAGATCTTGGTGTATGATTAAAATAATATTAACCAAATCTAGATCCACCTTTTATGGAATATTTTATTATATTTTTTGGAGGTAAAATGTATTTGACATGGGTCAAATCCCTTTATTTGTCAATAATAAATAAATAAATTATTTATTTATCATTTTAAGGAAGTGGTTGAAAGATAATCAAATAAATAATGATTTATTTAATTATTTATGGGTGATTTAGTCATATTTAACAAGGAATTAAATTATTCCTAGAAAATAATAAGATAAATAAATATTTATCTAATTAATTTCTTTGTTTTGGGTTAAACATGACCAGGAATAATAATTAAATTATTGTTTAATTAATTATTCCTTGAGGAAAATCAAACAAACATAGGTTTGTTTAATATTTCCTTTTGGGGTTTCCTGTTTAGACCATAAACAACCTAATAAATGTGTTTTATTAAGTTATTTTACATAGTGAAAGCAATTTTACTTAGGTTAAAATTGGTCTTACATGGTGTACTTGGGTCCATCTAATGATAATAGGTTAGATGACCAAAAAATGGTGTAACAATAAGAGCCATGTATCCAGTATACATGTCTGGTGACTGTCTCTGTCTATGCTATGATGTAGGTGCTCCTACATGTTCTGTCGCGTCAAGTCTCAATCTATCAGCCTATGTGGTGTGCCTCCTACCATTTCTGGTGGATGGCTATGCATGAGTGGTTTATGCCACTCCATGACCCTCCTCATGTGGCTGCTCCACATCTTGAGCTTCATCCTCTGGAGCCAAGAGTTCCTCATCTGCATGAAAATCAAGCTCCTTCTCAAGGGATAATTGCATGGCTTTCTCCTTATTAAATTTTACATCCCATCTGACAACTGTCATCCTGTTGTTCGACAAATACACCTGATAGTTGTGAGGAGTATTAGTGTACCCCACAAATATCCCAATCTATAATGTTGGTTCTAGCTTCTTTCCAGAATCTTTGGTCACATGGCAATAGAAAGATGAGCCAAAAAAGTTAAAATATGAAACATCAGGTTTCTTACCAAAAAAAAACCTCCTCTGGTGTACTCATGCCAAGTATCTGATGAGGACTACAGTTCTGCAAAAATACCATTGTGTTGCATGCCTCTAGCCAGAGATGCAACGGTAGGCCCTGATCATGTAACATAGCTCATGCCACACCCACAATTTTTTTGTTCTTTCTTTCTGCAACCCCATTTTGTTGTGGGTTATGAGGTGCAATCAACTCTCTCTGAATTCCTTATTTGCTACAGAATTTCTTGAATTCATTTTAGATGTACTCACCACCATTTTCGCTCCTTAGAGACTTCACCTGCTTCCTTGTATCTTTCTCAACCAGTGCTTTGAACTCACAAAATTTTGAGAACGTTTGATCTCTCTTGTGCATGAAGTAGATCCAACACTTTATAGAAAAATCATAAAAAAAAAATCACATAATAACTATGCTTTGTTGTAGAAGCTGTAGAGAATGGTCCACACACATCAATGAACTCTCTCAAGGATTTTCATTGCTCGATTCTCCTTCTCGTGAAAAGTGGCCTTTGTATACTTCCCCATGGTACATCCCTTGCATGTGTATATCTGCGCAAGAGTACCCTTTAGAAGCCTCATAGAAATCTATTGCATGACCTTCAAAGCACTGTGGTGTAGATGGCCCAATCTCCTGTGCCATAACTCACCTTCATCTTGGCTCACCACTCTGTCCGATTTACTCATCAATGATGCGTAGCCATCTACATCAAGTTTGTATAGGTTCTGCACACAAACCCAAATCTTCTTAACATGTCCTATGGCTTTGTTATGAAGGAATGCTTTCCCTTCACTGAAAACCACATCATATCCTCTATCCTCCAACATAGCAACTGATACTAAATTCTTCTTCAAGATTTGTACATGATATTTAAATAATAAAGGTTTACCTGATTGTCTTTGGAATGTAAATGTACCAATCCCAGTAGCACTATACCTCCTATCATCACCCATATCGATGTGCATCTGAAGATCCTTCTCCTCCAAGCTACCAAAGAGTTATTTGGCTCCCTTCATGTGGAAAGATGCACCACTATCCAAGTACCACATGGATCCCATCACGCTAAACATCGTGCATGCGATGAGTGATAATTACAACTCAAACTGTGAAGCCAAAGCATCACCCACTGCAGATCCTGAAGCCTACTTGTTGTTATTCTTCTTTTGTGGACAATTAGTGGCATAATGTCCATGCTCGTGATAGTGAAAAAATTTCACTTTGGACATGTCATGCTTCTTGCCTTCTTTTCCGGTCCCATATTTGGAATAGGATTTATTTCCCTTCCCCTTATTTTCCTTACCATCCAAGGCACAATTTTCCTCATCATCTGTCTTGGATGAGGATCCATCCCTAGTATTTCACTTGAATTATTCTTGTACCAAATCTAACCAAAGGCACTCCCAATCTGGTAGCTTCTCCCTCTTGTTATCACGAAAATAGGACCCTGATAAGCTGTTGATCATACCACTTCAGTGTAACTATTTCAAACCAATATTTTAGCTGAGGCTTAGCCTCCTCAACCTAAGAGGGCTCTCTCAAGGGTTAATGATTTAGAATAAAGATTTAAATAGATGGCTAACTCTACGGTATATTATTTTGTAGGTTTTTTGGTTGAAATATGGAGACTAGCTACCATTGGGCTATGGATTCAGTGATAGGGATAAGATAAAAAAATAGCTCTTCTTATAAAACTGAGGCTTGTATATACTTCAATAAAAGGATGACACATTCAAGAAAGTCTCAATATCTTGAGGTTCAAAGGGAATCATAGCATGTATGCATGAATTATGAGACATGATACATCAAGATATTGAAAGGAAAGTATTTAACAGAAATTTATCCAAGCTTAGCACTTAAAGGAAGTCAGAGCATGTTCCCATGAATTCTGAGTAATAAGCATCAAACATTGAATAAAACCATCCACAGATAGGACCTAAGAAATAAATTCACCATAAATTAACACTTAAAGTAAGTCAGAGCATGTTCCCATGAATTCTGAGTAATAAGCATCAAAACTATGGAAGTAAAACACATGATAGAAGATAAAGCTCAATGAAGTACACTAAGAATCTCAAATTCAGAAAAGTTAAACTGCTTCTGTATATATCAATCCATCCAACACTACGCAATTATACTTCTTGTCTCTTATAGAGCCATAATTACATTCTAGGATTCTCTCCAAACGCTTGAGAAAAATTCGAATTTGCTAGCTTGACACCTATCAACTGCTAAAACAAACTTTTAATTACATCTGACAATTAAACTGTCTGTTCTAGAGTCCTAATACAACTAGGATTAAAACTCTTTATTATAACTTAACAACCTTATCTAAATATTAAATCTTCTATCTGACAGCTGCTCCTCCTAAATTTTGACCTTGATGATGTCCATCTCCTTGTTAGACTATATTGATTTTCTTCTTATCTGCCCTGAAACATAGGAACATGCTCCCTGCAAAATAGCTATAGTGCTTCATTTATGTTTCTTCAAACCATCTGCTGACCAACTTATGCTCAAAAACATGTGGCAATGTCTTATTAAACTCATGTGACTTCGCCCTTATAGCTGTGCCCAAACCAAACTTTTGAAGGAGTGCCAAAATTGTTAACATTGCTGCGCTACGAAACTGTCTGTTGTTTTCGTAGCGCAGAACTTTACCTTTGAAAAATTCACTTGGAACCTTCATTTTTCTGTGTTTTTCCATGGGATATTCACTTGTGATATTTATACATTCTTCAACAACATCAAGGTTTAAAAAACAAGCTTTTCACCCTTTGAAACCTTGCAAAATTGTTCAAACTATTGTGTATGTCACCTACAGCAGTTTCGTAGCGCGCTAAGAAACTGCTGTGTGTTTCCATATTTACATAGTTTCTTCATCATATTTAAACCTTGAGAATATCTAGAGTCTTTAATGAGGACTTTTATGCTAATGAACTTTGAAAACACTATAAATAAACTTCATCATGGTTTCCAAAAGTGATGACCTCCTTGTAGCCTTTCGCAAAATCTCCAGCATCCTACTTTCTTGAAATCTTCTTCAATTGAATTATCCTTAGTGAGAGCTTCTATGCCTTCCGGTTTTGTTCTCAAACAATGACCTGATCTGTGGTTTCTTTTTTCCTCTATCATCTTTCACTTGGAATCCCTGTAGCTTCAGAAAACCTGTAATAAACTGGCTCACTTGATTAAGGGTTTAGCCTCACTTGATAATTGGTTCAAAAACTCTGGTTTATGCTTACCATGAGCTTGTTATTCGAAGAAAGACATGCAGCAAATGTTTTTGCATGAGAAAATATAACCAAGAACAACCATCCCATTTCAAATTTTAAAATGATGGATGATAAATGACCCCTAACGAATCTCATGATGGTTGTGAATGGTTGCATGTGGGAGAAAGGATTTGTGGACTGACACCTACTCATGAAAATTTAATGGAATTTGATGGATTTGACAGTTGGATGGGATTGGTTACGAATCCTCAATTTCTTAGTGCATGTAATTTATTTTCAGGGTTTTGTGCTACGAAATGACCAACGTTTTCGTAGCGCAAAAGCAGTTTTTTACACTATCTACACTATGAAAATGTGGTTTTGTGGCTTATTCGAAAAAAATTTCAAAGTGACTAGATAGATGATTTCCGAAACATGACATGGGACCTTTAAAGTGTGAAACAAAATTGTTGGACCTTATTTGATGATGGAAATTAAACTCTAACCTTATGACATAGACTCTAAAAACATGAAAATGACTTACAACTTATTTAAGACCATGACTTAGAAACAAATACTAGCTGTCCAAGTTTGGAAATTTTTTTATAGTGATAACAGTTGCTCCACTTGGGATAGTGTGCCCCTGTGGTACACTAAGAACCCGCAAATCCAGTGTTGCTATCCATCCCTTTAAAATAAAACTCTGAAATTCTGCCCAATATGCTTCAAACTATATCTACTAAAAATGCTCAGTCAACCTTGAGCTTATTTGCACATTCCTACCTACCTACCCTATCAACTGCAAATTCTTTAAGCTCAATCAATCTGAAATTTCCAATGTAGCCAATCATCTGTTTTATCTATCATTTGAGTTTTTTGACTGCATCGAACTTCACAGCAACCATGAAATTTTGATGACCACTGCCATTGAAATTGTAACTGATCTTTATGGTAAAAATAAAATTGTTGTGTAACGAGCTCCAAAAATAGAAGAAAAGAGATATCAACGCCTTAGAAATAAGCCACTTCGAGGGGGAAACCTCCAATACATTACATGAATGAAAAATTCTTGGATGATACAATTTACAAAACCTCCTTTCTATATATAGGAGTCAATGGGGCCATAATGTAATCCTAGTGGGCCACAATGTAATCCTAGCCGACCTAACAATAATAATTTAAGGGCACAATAATAACAAAATGGGGGTTACAAGGGTACAATAATAACAATAAGGGGGTTACACTAACAATAATAAGGAACTATACTAGTGATATAGGGACCTAACATGCCCCTCTCCTTCAAAAAAGTGTTGTCCTCAATGCTTGAGTAGCTCCGGGTGCTTCTGTATAAAATTCTCATCCTCCCATGTAGAATCTTCAGGGGGTAAGTTCTTCCACTTGATGAGATACTCTGAAATTGATCGATTCCATAGCTGTCGAGTTCTTGTTTCCATGACCGCTTCAGGTTCCAATATGATTTTTCCTTCCTCATCAAGTTCTCGCAATATTGTTTGAACTGGAAGATTTTCACCTATAACCTTCTTTAAGCATGAAACATGGAAAACTGGATGCACTCGTGAAGAAGCAGGAAGCTCCAATTTGTATGCCATAGTACCAATCTTTTGCAACACCTTGTAAGGACCATAGTATTTTGGTGATAATTTATTATCCTTCTTAGCTTGCTTGAGGGACATTTGTTTATATGGTTGTAGCCGTAAAAATACCCAATCTCCTACATCAAAACTTCTCTCGTTGTGATGTTGATCTGCCTGTTGTTTCATTCGATTTTGTGCCAAATTCAGGTTATCCTTTAAGAGTTGGAGAACTTCTTGCTGATGCTCGATGTGATCTTCCACTGCTTGAACCTTCGAATTTTCCCTTAAATATGATGTGATGGATGGTGGATGATATTCATAAAGTGCCATAAATGGGGTCATTTTTGCTGCAGTATGGAAGGAAGTGTTATACCACCATTCAGCGAGAGGTAACCACTTGACCCATTGTGTTTGTTTATCAGATACAAAACAACGAAGATATCCTTCCAAACATCTATTTACTATCTCAGTTTGACCATCAGATTGAGGATGATAAGATGAGCTATGAGCTAATTGAGTACCCAAACAAGAAAATAACTCCGTCCGAAAATTTCCAGTAAAAATGGGATCTCTGTCGCTCACAATAACCCTTGGGCTTCCATGTAGCTTTTGAATTCTGTCCATAAATGTAGTAGTAATTGTACTTGCTTTAAATGGATGAGATAATGCACAAAAGTGTGCATACTTGGTAAGTCTATCAACTACCACCATGATGACACTCTTTCCTTCGGACTTAGGTAAACCTGTGATAAAATCCATTGAAATCTCCTCCCAACGTTGAATTGGAATGGATAAAGGTTGTAGAAGTCTCAGGGTCTTAATTGTTTCCACTTTATTCTATCGGCAAACCAAACATTTCGCCACAAATTTTTGAATATCAGATTTAAGGCCATCCCAAAAAAATCTTTCTTCACCCTGTGGTAAGTTTTTAAAAATCCTGAGTGTCCTCCTAAAGGAGAAGTGTACAATTCCAGAAGAATATTTTGTTTTAGTTGGGAATTTTTACAAAGATATAAGCGATCTTTGTACCATAAGGAATCATTTTTCCAACTAAATGTATCAGATGTACTAGGATCTTGCTGCAACTTTTGAATGAGTTTCCATACATCTTTTTCCTTCTTCCATTCATCTCTTGCTTTGGTTATCCAATCTGGTTGGATAATAGAAATGGCACAAAGCAATGCTTCCACCTCTTCATTCTTTCTTGAAAGTGCATCTGCAACAACATTAAGCTTTCCTTTTTTGTAGATTATTTCAAAGTCATAACCCAACATCTTTGTGACCCATTTTTGCTGCTCTTCTGAAGATAGGCTTTGTTCCAAAAAGTGTTTAAGACTATCATGATCAGTTTTTACCTTGAAGTGTCTTCCCATTAGGTAAGTTCGCCATTTCTTTAGTGCATGCAGTATTGCTAACATTTCCTTCTCATAAATAGGTTTATGTAAATACTTCCTTTGATTGGACGACTTTCAAAAGCAATGGGTCTTCCTTCCTGCATTAAAACAACACCAATTCCATTTCCTGAGGCATCACATTCCACAATAAAGGTTTTTGTGAAGTCTGGCGTAGCTAAGAGAGGCGCTAGGCACATTGCCTCTTTAAGATGTTCAAAAGCCTTAGTTGCTTCAGGAGTCCATGAAAATGCATCTTTCTTCAATAATGTTGTTAGAGGTGCTACTATTCTCCCATAATTCTTAACAAACTTGAGATAATACCCTGTTAACCCGAGAAATCCTCGCAACTGCTTTATGGTTGTGGGGACTTTCCATTCCTTAATGGCTTTAATTTTGTTAGGGTCTACCTTAACACCCTCGTGAGATACAATATGACCCAGATATTCCACCTCTTGTACTCCAAAGAAACATTTGGATGTTTTTGCATATAATTGTTTCTCCTGCGATATTTTGAGCACCCTGTCAACATGTTGAACATGATCCTTCCAAGACCTCCTGTAGATTAGTATATCATCAAAAAATACTAGTAAAATTTTTCTAAGGAAGCATTTGAAAATGGAATTCATCAACCCTTGAAATGTAGAAGGTGCATTGGTAAGGCCAAAAGGCATGACCAAAAATTTATAATGACCCTCATGAGTTCGAAATGTTGTTTTTGGTATATCTTCAGTCTTCATTCTAATTTGATGATATCCTGAATGAAGATCCAACTTGGTAAAATAAATTGTTCCATGTAATTCATCCAATAATTCATCAATCACAGGAATGGGAAATTTATCTTTAATGGTGAGCTTATTGAGCTCCCTATAATCCGGACACATTCGCCATGATCTATCCTTCTTGTGTACCAATACTACAGGAGCAGAGAAAGAACTTTGACTAGGTTGAATTATACCTGCCTCTAACATTTATGTAATCATACGTTCAATTTCGCTCTTTTGGACGTAAGGATATCTATAAGGCATGATGTTTGGAGGAACACTTCCTGGAATCAAATGAATAGCATGATCATGATCACAAATAGGTGGGAGTCCTTTGGGAGTTTCAAACACCTTGGAATGATTGTCCAAGACTTGTTGGAGATCTGTAGGAATAGATGATTTTGATGTTGGAACTTCTAATGAGCATAATTGTGCAGTTACGCCTCGTTGTTCTTTCTTTAGAAGCTTTGTCATGACATTAGAGCTTATTATCCTTCCTGGATTCCCTACAATACCTTGTAATTCAACTTCCTTTCCTTCTGAAAAAAATTTCAAGAAAAGTTTTTAAAAATTAAAAGCTACCGTCCCCAAAGATTGTAACCATTGTACTCCTAGTACAACATCAGCACCTCCCATAGGAATGGAAAGCATTGGACTATTCAATACATATTCCCCCATGGTTAGCTTAATATTATGGCATTTTCGAGAGCAATTTATAGTTCCTCCATTTGCAACCATCACTTGACATTCTGGTGCTGGGTATAGGAAACAATTTAATTCCTTAGCTACCTTACAATGAATAAAATTATGGGTGCTACCTGAATCAATCAACACTATTACCTTTTTCTTCTTGATATGTCCTTCTATCTTGAGACTTTGAGGAGTGGTAATTCCTGCCAATGCATTACACGATATGGTCGGACTCATTTCTTCCTCTTCTAGGGCTGGTTCCTGGTGTATATCCTCTTCTTGTTCATTTTCTTCTTCTTCTTCACAATATATGTAAAATAATTTCTTCTCAGCACACTTATGACCTTTAGTGTATTTTCTATCACAACTGTAGCAAAGCCCTTTTGCTCTTTTTTCTTCCAATTGTTGTGGTGTCAACCTTGTAGGTTGTGGAAATCTAGGCGTAGCAACACTTCCTTCTTTATAGAATTGAGTGGTAGGCTTCCTTGTCACCATAATTTGACATTCAACTTTTCTTGCCAACTTGAATGCCTTCTCCAATGAATTAGGTTCCAAAACACGAACTTCATGTTGGATGTTATCCTTTAGAGTGCCTATGAAGAGATCAATCCTGTGTTCCTCTGGAATATCGGTTACCCTTATATTCAATTTTTGGAAGTCCTCAATGTGCTGCCCCACTAAACCCTTTTGTTTGAGATTTATCAATTGGCTAAAGAAGGTGTTGCTCTTTGCATCCTCATAATGTGCTATCATTTCCTCCGTAAAAATTGACCAAGTGACAATTTTTTTATGGGAGCAAAGCCATCGATACCATACAAATGTATTTTGTTCTAAATGTAAAGTTGCAATGCGTACCTTTTTGTGTGTTTTGCACGTTATGGAGATCAAAATATTGCTCCATCTGTAGTATCCATGTTACAGGATCCTTTCCATCAAACTTCCTCATATCCATGTTTGGAATATGGTGGTTCTTCCCGCCAACATTAGAGTTTATGAAATCACAATTAACATTTATTTTTTTCTCATCATGAGGTTCTTCTACTATCTTTTCACCATTAGGAAACCTTTCTTGTATCAACTTTGTCAAACCTTCCATGTCTGCTTTTAGAAAATTATTCATGTTTTCCATTTTCTCATCGATCTTAGCTTCCATGTCATCCATATTAGATTCCATGCCAGCCTCCATGCCATCAATCTTAGATTCCATGCATTCTATCTTAGATTCCACTCCTTTCTTCAAACCTTCCATGTCATTTTTTGTTGCTCTTTGCGAGAGTGAAATTTGTTGCACTTGCTCTTGTAATTTTGATATGTCATGTTGCCATTCTTCGTCTTCATGAGTCATAGTAGAGATTTCCAAAGGCTTAATGGGTGTTGAATTCTTTTTAGGGGCCATTTTATAATCCAATACTGATATCTATTATACAATATGCCCTTGCAATCAATTCAAATTGATTCTTCAAACAAGACTTATGCAATTCGGAAAAAAAATACACACCTTTTACTTGCTTTTGAGGAGCTCGATATTGGAATTGTATTCTCTCTGTGATTACGGCTCTTCAATATCTAAAATTCAGCACTGAATTGGCCCTCTGAATTCTCTTTTGAATGCCACAGGTATAACTTGATTTGGATTCTCCAAGACAAAGTTATGTCCAATCTCCCACAATGACCTAATTATGGACTGGTTCAGTATAGCGAAATTTTACGACTTGCCACGTGTCACTGTTTCATCCTTCGCCTCTAAAATTGATAGCCAAGAAACTACAGTCTGTTTACTTGTGGCCACTTTTTACGGCACTCCAATCCGATGCTCAGAGAGAGAGTTATTGAAATTTTTCCACGATCACCTTTTTGAGATGAAATTCGGGAGCCTGAAAAAGCACTACCTTCCACAGATCATATTTCCAAAAATATTACGAACCAAGCTCTGAAATTTTTTGACACGTTTCCTTATGATTTCAGCTTCGTACCATAAATATTTCAGATTCTGAACCTCCGTAGAAACAAATTTATAGCGCAAATTCCACGATGACCTGTTTAAGAGCCTGAAAAAAGACCTAACTTCCACAGATCATATCTCCGAAAATATTGCGAACCAAGCTCTGAAATTTTTAGAAAATCTTCCTCAGGATTTCCGCTTCGCACCCTAAAAATTTCAACTTCTGAAACTTCATAGAAAACAATTTATAGTGAAAATTCCACGATGACCTGTTTAGAGCAGCGAAACCCTAGAATCCAAAGCTCTGATACCAAATGTTGTGTAACCAGCTCCAAAAAGAGAAGAAAAGAGATATGAACACCTTAGAAATAAGCCACTTCGAGGGGGAAACCTCCAATACATTACATAAATGAACAATTCTTGGATGATACAATTAAAAAAACCTCCTTTCTATATATAGGAGTCCATGGGGCCATAATGTAATCCTAGTGGGCCACAATGTAATCCTAGCCGACCTAACAATAATAATTTAAGGGCACAATAATAACAAAATGGGGGTTACAAGGGTACAATAATAACAACAAGGGGTTTACACTAACAATAATAAGGGACTATACTAGTGATATAGGGACCTAACAAAAACTGAAACAATGGAGAGTAAAACTCTTTCATGTATCTAGCTATAGGGTCCCAGAATACATAAACAGCTTGATGATCCTCATAACATTATATGATTTCTAAGAACTAATCTTTAGCCACACAAAATTTATTTGATAAGTTATCCAACTACCATTTTTAATGATTTCCACAGACAGTGTAGTTTTCCTCATTATTATGATCATTCGTTGAAGTAATCTGCTGTAAGGAATTACAAAAATAATCAATCTTTTCTTTACCTGAGGGTTATTAAAATTGTCTTCCAGTATTTCTTCTTGGTATTTGCAATGATTTCCATCTTCATGATGATCAAAGGATTGACCAACCTGCTACAAAATTTCTTCAAACTCAAAGGATGTGTCATAATTTTCATAAGTAAAGTCCTGCCGGGTTTCATTTTCATATAAGGGAGATATTATCCTTTCTTCTTGGTGTTCTTCTTGTTGATGAAAGGTATTTTCATGAAGGGCTTCTAAAATTTCCTCATCCATAAACTCATCATCTTCATAACAATTCTCCAAATATTCAATAAAACTCTCAGAGTGTTTACAACAGTCTTTGACCATCAATAAAGAGGGATGACACTCTTTATACATCTCATAGAATTCATCATGAAAGTTAGAAAGAGAATATAATGAACCATTTGCTAAACCTTTATACCAAGACCATGCTTTTCCTTCTAGAGTGGTCATAAACATCTTCATAAGACAATCTTCAGGGAACTGAACCTTAAAACTATGTACATGCAGATGAAACCTAACCAAATGAAGATCAACATTGTCTTTATTTTCATCTTTGAATATTGGAAGATCATCTAACCAATCAACCTCTAGCATAGGGTTTGGAAAACCAAGGATATGAGACCAATTCATAGGAGCATACGTGGCATTTTTTCTTGCAATGGAAATCATCTTGAAAATTCATCTAGCAACTGATCTTTTAGCAGTGGAGTCACATTCCAATTTGTTATTTGATGTGTGGATTCGCCAAGGTAGTTTTGCAACCTCAAACAACTTCTTGAGCTCCTGCTACCTTTATAAGTTCAGCTTATTGATTACGGAAATGAATAATCTTCAGGCTCCCGGCAGATGCACCAAAATGTTATCACCAAAATAGGACGCTGATAGGCTACTGATCAGACCACTTCAGTGTAACTATTTCAAACCAATATTTTAGCTGAGGCTTAGCCTCCTCAACTTGAGAGGGATCTCTCAAGGGTTAATGATTTTGAATAAAGATGTAAATATATGGCTAACTCTATGGTATATGATTTTTTAGGTTTGTTGGTTGAAAGATGGAGACTAGCTACCATTGGGCTATGGAGTCAGTGATAGGGATAAGATAACAAAATAGCTCTTCTTATAAAATTGAGGCTTTTATATACTTCAATGAAACGATGACACATTCAATAAAGTCTCAATATCTTGAGGTTCAAAGGGAATCAAAGCATGTGTGCATGAATTCTGAGTCATGATACATCAAGATATTGAAAGGAAAGTATTTAACAGATATTTATCCAAGCTTAACACTTAAAGGAAATCAGACCATGTTCCCATGAATTCTAAGTAATAAGCATCAAACATTGAATAAAACCATCCACATATAGGACCTAAGAACTCAATTCACCATAAATTAACACTTAAAGGAAGTCAGAGCATGTTCCCATGAATTTTGAGTAATAAGCATCAAAACTATGGAAGTAAAACACATGATAGACGATAAAGCTCACTGAAGTACACTAAGAATCTCAAATTCAGAAAAGTTAAACTACTTCTGTATATATCAATCCATCCAAAGCATTTACAAAAGTAAACTGTTCTGATAAAATTTTCCAACACTATGCAATTATACTTTTTGTCTCTTATAGAGTCATCATTACATTCTTGGATTCTCTCCAAACACTTGAGAAAAATTCGAATTTGCTAGCTTGACACCTATCAACTGCTAAAAAAAACTTTTAATTACATCTGACAGTTAAACTGTCTGTTCTAGAGTCCTAATACAACTAGGATTAAAACTCTTTATTATAACTTAACAACCTTATCTAAAAATTAAATCTTCTATCTGAAAACTGCTCCTCCTAAACTTCGACCTTGATGATGTCCATCTCCTTGCTGTTAGACTGTATTGATTTGCTTCTTATTTTCCCTGAAATATAGGAACATGCTCCCTAAAAAATAGCTATAGTGCTTCATTTATGTTTCTTCAAACCATATGGTGACCAACTTATGCTCAAAAACATGTGGCAATGTCTTATTAAACTCATGTGACTTCACCCTTCTAGCTGTGCCCAAACCAAACTTTTGAAGGAGTGCCAAAACTGTTAACATTGCTACGCTACGAAACTGTCTACTATTTTCATAGCGCAGAACTTTACCTTTGAAAAATTCACTTGGAACCTTCATTTTTCTGTGTTTTTCCATTGGATCTTCACTTGTGATCTTTATACATTCTTCAGCAGCATCAAGGTTTAAAAAACAAGCCTTTTCACCTTTTTAAACCTTGCAAAATTTTTCAAACTGCATCCTACAGCAGTTTCGTAGTGCGCTACAAAATTGCTGTGTATGTCACCTACAGTAGTTTCGTAGCGCGCTACGAAACTGTTGTGTGTTTCCATGTTTACACAGTTTCTTCATCATATTTAAACCTTGAGAATATATACAATATTTAATGAGGACTTTGATGCTAATGAACTTTGAAAACACTATAATTCAACTTTGTCATGGTTTCCAAAAGTGATGACCTCCTTGTAGCCTTTCGCAAAATCTCCAGCACCCTACTTTCTTGAAAGCTTCTTCAACTGAATTATCCTTAGTGAGAGCTTCTATGCCTTCGGGTTCTGTTCTCAAAAAATGACCTGATCTGTGGTTTCCTTTTCCCTCTATCATCTTTCACTTGGAATCCCTGTAGCTTCAGAAAACCTGTAATAAACTGGCTCACTTGATTAAGGGTTCAACCTCGCTTGATAGCTGGTTCAAAAACTCTGGTTTATGCTTACCATGAGCTTGTTATTCGAAGAAAGACATGCGGAAAATGTTTTTTCATGAGAAAATATAACCAAGGACAACCATCCCATTTAAAATTTTAAAATGACAGATGATAAATGACCCCTAACGAATCTCATGATGGTTGTGAATGGTTGCATGTGGGAGAAAGGATTCGTGAACTGACACCTACTCATGAAAATTTAACGGAATTTGATGGATTTGACAGTTGGACAAGATTTGTTACGAATCCCTGATTTCGTAGCGCATGTAATGTATTTTCAGGGTTTTGCGCTACGAAATGACCAGCGTTTCCGTAGCACAAAAGTAATTTTTTACACTGTCTGCGCTATGAAAACGTGGGTTTGTGGCTTATTCGAAAAAAAAATTCAAAGTGACTAGACAGATGATTTCCGAAGCATGACATGTGACCTTTAAAGTTTGAAACAAAAATTTTGGACCTTATTTGATGATGGAAATGAAACTCTAACCTTATGACATAGACATTAAAAACATGAAAATGACTTACAACTTATTTAAGACCATGACTTAGGAACAAATACAAACTGTCCAAGTTTGGAAATTTTTTTATAGTGATAACACCTCCCATTGATAGAGTCATGATAACTATGCCACCTCTTGGGAAGGCCTAGAAGTGCTAGGCTCACCAAGTCATCATCTGCTACAGTAACCCTGACACTTTCAAGCTCATCTCAACATCGGATGAACTTGGTCAAGTATTTCAGAATAGTGTTTCCTTTCTCCATTTTGATTTTCCTAAGCTTGTCCTTCAGTGCCAATTTTTTGCGGTCATTTCTTTTCTAAAACAGATATGTCAAGGCCTTCCACATTGCATATGGATTTGCCTTGCCATGGAGACTCGAGAAAATGTGATCTCGAACTCCCTTTAATAAGATCCTCCTCGCCTTTGCAAGCTTCTTTTTCCAAGCATTAAGAACAGTGGGGTCTACTGCTGCGGGCATTGGAATATCAGTGTCGATAAATTCTTTCAGCCCATTTTCCTCCAAAGCTACCTCCATTTTATATTTCCATGAAATATAATTAGAACTTACCTCGAGTTCATATTCCAATCTTAATCCATTGAAAGCCATCTTGATCTAATTTTCACACCAAAGAATATTTTTGCAAATTCGAATGTTGTTCAGAACAAACTCAATTTCTTCTCCACATAGTGATTTCTGGTGCTCTGATACCATGTAGAAATTATACAAACAATATGTATACCAATGGATTCAATCCAATCATGCAATATTCTAGAGCAAGAGATCGAATCCTTCTACAATTAATTTGCAAAAATTAAACATGATTGCACAATCACACCAAGTAAGAGAGAGAATCAAATCCACAACACATGAAATTTTATGGGGAAAGAAATATTCTCAAAACCCCTCTATCTGTATTGTATAAAACCAAGGAATCATGAAACAATACAATGCAATCTTCTCACAAGAGTCTGTTGCACTCTACCAACTGTCTCACACTGATTCAGACAAAATCAACCAACACAGCTAATTTATTGCCTCTGCTCATCCTGCCTTGCTTGTGAAATTCTAAGAACAATTGATCCCTATTAATTAGGAAATTCAACCTTCCAAAACTGCACAATACATCATGAGAAGCCCTATGGTTGTCTAATTGCACGCCGACAATTTACTAATAATAAAACTGATAGATAAAATCCCTCTAACCTCTGTCTCAATTGGGTATTCATCATAACTAACATGCATGAAACTATTAATAGTAAATCATCATTCACTTGAAAAATCACTACAGGTGAAATAAATTTGATTTAATTCACTTGACCTCTCACTAGTGCAACAATCAGTTACAACTAGTTAGATTGACTTTAACTCACTTAATTGAGTTAACTGATTTCTCATGCATTAAAATAGTACACTAACTGTAACTTGGACTCTAAATCAAAATAGAATCACTCTACATGTCTCACCAACCACCCTCAACTCGAATTTCATGAGCTAATTGATTCCATCACACTCAGTTAACTATTACAAGTGATTATGAGGTAAGATTACAATTTATTGTCCAATTTAATTAAGGGAAAATTAAATTAGACACATATTTCTTGTTGACTTTTCAAAAACAACCATCACTTGCCACTCTAGTGTTAGATATAGAAATCAATTCAATTCCTTGACTATCTTACAATGAATAAAATTATATGGGTACTACCTTAATCAATCAGCACTATTACCTTTTTTTTCTTGATATATCCTTCTATCTTGAGAGTTTGAGGAGTGGTAATTCCTTCCAATGAATTAAAAGATATGGTCAAATTTATTTATTCATTCTTTGGGGTTGCTTCATGGTGTATATCCTCCTCTTTTGATGTTTCTTGTTCATTTTTCTCTCCTCTTCACAATATATATTTCAAACAAGCATGCTCAGGGAGAACGAGGGGAATAAACATGAGATATTTCCGTCTGAGAACTTTGAGTGTATTGGTCGATATTTACCCTTTCACCTATTTTTTTTGGACGATGCAAAAAATACCCTTAATGAGCATTTTGTAACTACCTTTTCCTTTTCTCTTTCATATATCAATTCATCTCCATGAAGGAAGGGGGTTCCTTTGGGCACTGCAAACTTTAGTATTTAATTTTTCAAATGGGGATTTCTTCGATGTGTCTATTCACACTTGAATCAACCTTTAAAATTGAAGATAAGGTCTGACATTTTTTGAATTTAATAGTTGGAAAATTGTTTAATTACAATCTGCCATGTTATGTTTGTCTATGTATGATTTGGAGGGATGGAGATTGACATATTTCAAAACAATAATGTTTTTGTCGTATGATTTTGACTTTTGATAGCTTTAGTGTTTAAAAGAGGTCTCGGGCTAGATATTTATTGACGAATATGCATTACTTCATCTCCATTATTGGCATAGTGATAACAGGGAGGAAGAACTAACGAGAGTGGTCTGGAAAGATCAAACACACCCTCTTTTTTGGTGGCTAATGGAAAGGCATCTGTGAAGGAGAGGATAATAATGCACCTACTAATGCCATGTTAGATAAGGAGCTATCCATTTGGGAGAACAAGGACGAAAAATATTATGCCTTTATTGTTGCTTCTATATGAAGAGGTTAGTTGTCATTTAGTTTCCATTATAAAACCTTATGGTGAATTGAGATGTTGAAAGATTTGTATTGCTCACACACTAATTTAGAGCTTGTCCTTAGACTCTAAAATTAGATCCATCATGCATGACGTAGATGTCACTAGAGTTAAGATGGGAATTCCTCTCAAAACATTCACTAAGGCACTCTGCCCTACATACTATCATTATCTTGAATCCCTACAAGCTAGTGAGCATTTCAATTCCATTACCTTTGACTCTTTGGTGGAGAAGGTTTTAGAATGATAGAAAACTTCGTCCACTAAAGAAGTAGCATTCCTTCCTCAAAAATGGAAGAATCAGTCACATGAATCTCCTAAAGGAAATGGCAGTAGTATAGCACATGGAAGAAATAATTTCAAAGGCAAGGGCAGGTGAACACCATCAAGAAGAAAGACTCGATCTTCTCTACATTCATTGTAGCATATAAATACATGATTAATCAACATACAAAATCCCTTGCAAGAGAATCAAAGACAATTGAAAGCATAAAGAAGACAACGAAAAAGCACCAGATCCAGCTAGGAAAAACACCTCAATCTACTCATATTGTTTCCCATTGCAATAGTGGAGTAACTAAAGAGATATTTCACACTGCATTTGCTTCTTGGAGATATGAATGGTTTCTTGATATATGTGCAACATGCCACATGATCTTCCAGAGAGACTTTTTTTTAAAACTTTAGTGAAAATGGAGATGGTGTTGAGAATTTGGAGGGTTGTAGGTTAATACAAATGCTCTTCTTGATAATTACTTGTGACCTTATTTGTAGTACTTATATCTTCTCTTCTTTTAGATTATTTAATCTTTCATCAAGTCAATTATCAAAAGGCACGAGACACAAAAGTTAGGCTCCTAGAGCCGGGGAAAAACCTCTCCCTCTTGGAGAGGAAAAACCCACAAAGAATTCTTCTTATAGATCTTCGAATGACAAGTACCATGACCCAGACTTAGACCCTTAACCTATATGTGCTTCCAAGACCTTGATCTTCACTTTGGAGATGCTTGTAGACGAATTGCTTGAACAGGAGGAAGGTAAATCATAGATTTAGCTTCATCACAATTATTGTCTCTCTTCCTTATGATTACTGTCTCAACCTCTTCTTATTTTGTCTTGTTATCTCAGGCCTTGCAAACTGTCCTTGATTATTTGTTTACTACCCTTGACTATCCACAGTTTTTCCTCCTGCACTTCACTGTATTCAGATGATGTCCTAATTCATTGTTTTGCCTACACTTATCTTCCTTCCTGTACTTAATCGCGTTCAAATGGTGCCCTAGTTCACAGTACTTGACCACAATTATTGTATTCCTTCATAACTGCACTTATTCATGAGATCTTCAATTATTCATTTGATTGACACCTTCTTCTATTCCTTATCTGCATTTATGATTCCTATATGTTCGCACTGTAATCTTGATATCTTTCACAAAAAAACATCTGAAAAATTATCTTAGGCTTGTTTGTATTTATTTTCAGAGGGATCTGCATTTAGTTTGTATATTATACCCACACTTTAGGTTAGTATTTGACCTCCGTAACATCTTAGAAAAGGTCCGCAATTTTATCCTATATTAACTTTAGAACTGTCCAAGATTTATGTCTTAAATGAGCCGCAAACACGGGTGTAAATAGAGGTTCCTCCTTTGATATGAGGCCGACCATTCAACTGACATGTAAGCCGACTTTAGGATAGATTTTAGGTCTACATGAAGACTTGTATACTTCAACGTTTAAGGGTGACTTCACGAGGGCTTATATCAGTTATTTTCTCGCAAGATCTTGGAGCACATTTTAGAACTAGTCGCTTCATAAACATGACTCTTAATTACATTTATAAACATAATACAAACCCTACCAGACATCAAGAATAAGTCTAGAGACCTATAATAAATCTTGCTCATGAAACCCATGAAGCAAGTACAACAAAAATTACATTTTATTATCTTTGTCTTCTTCTTTTCATAAATACATAATTTCATAGTCAACATGAAGACCGACCTAGTTACAATTTTCAACATATGGAACAATGTATTTTGACAATAATTCAAGTCTCAAGCCATCAGGACTTGCCACCATTAGGATTAAACTACTTAGATTCCTTGCTTTTCTTCTTCATGGTGTGCTCTACATTCTAGAGCTATGAAGAAATTTGGTACCCCTTACATTTTCCAACAAGGTGACTCTATTCATATCTTTGATGGTAAAGTGGAAATAAGAAAGGAATTTGAAAACCTAGTTTCCATGACTAGAGTGGAGGATGTATTGTTGAAGCTAAAAGGGACATATGTACATACAAAAAATTATCCATACATCTCTCATCATAATGAAGGGACATTTCCATCCAGTCTACTATGGCATGCTATATTTGGACATAGTAATTATGAGAACCTTCACTTATTGAAAAAGAACGACATTTCTAGTTTTCCTACTACTCTTACAAAACAAAAGCAATGTGATTCGTGTATCCTTGGAAATCATATCAAACAACCTTTTCATGATTGCATATCCAGAGCACATAAAAAACTTGGATTGATACAATTTTTATTTGTGTGTCCCTATGCTTGTTCCTTCTACTATTGTAAATAAATATATGATGACTGTTAATGATGATTACCATAATGTGATGGGTGTACCAGTTGAAAAGTAAATTTCAAGATTTTGAAACCTTCAAATATTTTCATGTATGGGTTGAAAATGAAGCACAATCACATATTGACTCTCTTCGTGTTGATGATGGAAGAGAATACACATCTAATGAATTAGAAAATTATCTTCTACAACATGGATTCAACATGAAATCAAAGTTTCATGCAATACCCAAAAAAATGGTTTAGTTGAAAGAATGAGCATGATTATCTTGAATATGGTTTTCCCAATGATGATTTTCAAAAATGTAAAGTTTATGTTTTGGGTTGATGTGGTTCTATGTGTAGTATGTGTCAAAAATAGATATCCATATGGTTCTCTCGAAAATAAGACTCCTTATGAGATGGGATACGGCCAAATTCCTTTGGTAAGGCATCTCAAGGTCATTGGTTCCACATTTTATGCCTTGACCCCTAAGACACAAAGAAGTAAGCTTGACGACAAAGAGTTAGAAGTGTCAATTCTTGTTTTCATGATTGCTTCAGGCTCCAATATGGTTTTTTCTTCCTCGTCGAGTTTTGGCAATACAATTTGAGCTCAGAGATTGTCAGCTATTACCTTTAAGCATGAAAAATTGAAAACTGGATCTACTCACTAATATGCAAGAAACTCCAATTGGTATGTCATAGTACCAATATTTTGCAACACCTTGTAAGGGTGGCATAGTAATTTGGTGATAATTTATTATTCCTCTTTGATTTCTTGGGGGACATTTGTTTGTATGGGTTTACACGCAAAAATACCTAATCGTCCACATCAAAACTTCTTTCACTACAATGTTAATCTTCTTGTTTTTTCATTCAATTATGGGTCAGAGTCAGGTTACCCTTTAAGAGTTGGAGAAATTGTTGTGTAATATTCCTAAATTAGCATGCAGCTAATTGGAATATTAACTTTGCTCTTGACATTTAGTTAGATGAATAAATAGGTAGGGAGGCCCATAAATCTCTTAAGTAGGCATAAAATCCCTCTTAATGTGAAAAGGGATCATATTCATAGATGGATAAAGCACCCTCATGTGTGAATAGGGGCTAATGCATGTGCACAAGGTCAAGTTTGACCAAGTCAACAACGTTGGTATGGGAGGAGTGGATCATCAATAGAGATAGCGCAGTGTGAATTGGAGGAAGATTCCATGATGGTGGAAACCCTAATGAGTGGGACCCAAGGTGAGAAGGCTCACATTTTTTTATAAGGAGGGCAAGGAAGCCATAGTGAGGCATGTGATTGATTATTGATTTTATGGTCTACATGACTATTTGCATTCTTCAGCTGTTTAGTTGAGTTTGTTGTGTTTTCTAGCACCAGGTGTTCCCGAGTGGGAATCCCATATCCTTCTTTGAGAGGCCTCTTGGAGGAGAATTTCACTTCGTTTCCACACTCAGGCTTAAGGCCAAGCATCAGTCTTCAGCTACAACGCAGTTTCTACAGAATATTGTGTTGTGTTGTAGGGTGTTGCAGTGGAGGGTTGAGAAACCTACTTCTGGAGCTAGTTTTTCAGAGGAGGAAGCATTCTTCTCTTTCGCAGGTCAACAAGTGAGGTTATTGAGCTTTATTTCACATATTGGCACCAGGAAAACATATTCTCATCATCTACAACACAGTATCCCTCTTTGACTGTGTTATTTTAGTGAGCCTTTGCAGGGGAGGTTTTAGAGCTTGATTTGGAGGGTGATATCTTCAGTGTTAGTATCAGCCTTTCACTTGAAGGGTCTGTTGGAGGATATTTATTCATTATATATATCATCTACAACCATATCTATCTATTTATTGAGTAGCAGCTGCTATTCAACCCTAGGGCTACATTCCAGCATTTTGGTATTTTGGGTATTTTTGGAAACCCTTTCCGAGTTGTCTTGGAAATGTGTTTGGGAGCCTAGATCTTCGCTCCCAACATTATTTGAGATATATATCAGCAGATCCACCTTTTTTTACCTTGTTGTAGCAGTTTATGCCCAAAAACTACACTATCATGGCTCATGGCACTTGTATGGCAGTAATTCTCATGTATTAGCATATTTTCCTATGGAGGCTTGTTTCCCATTGCTTGAGTGACTTGATCCTTAATATCTTGTTCTTAAAGGTTTGATGATATATCTAATAAAATGGTTGTACATTTGTCTCATGAAATGGTGTATTGATTTGTTCACTGCTATTTCCATTATTGTGTTCAAATATTGTTGCTTCCCCATTTGGGAATATTGCAGTGGTATCAGGGCATAATCTTGGCTCAGCCTGTGAGTTTCAAGCTAATATGCTATAAGAAGAAGAATAAGCACAAAACGAGGTCTAAAATTATGGAAGGAATGAGCATTATCTCATCACTTTGCAGATATATGAAGAACCTCTCCAAGGAGGTAAAGTAGATGAACGAGGAGAGATGCAATGAAACCTTTAAAGGGTTTCAAGAAGAGGAAGTTCCATGTACCTCATATCATCAGAAGAAAGAATCGGTGCTGCATAGAAATCCAAAGAAATACACTATGCAATTCTCCTTTGAGGAAGAATGCAAGAGGCATGGAGATGGAGGGCACTTGGAACATGAAATTCTAAGTGAATACCTGGCAAAATATAAGTCTCAACCTATAGCTTTCAAGGAGACTCTAACTCTCCCACAGTTCATTCATCTATAAGAAGAAAGGAGACCTTGCAGCAATAGGAAAATAAAGGTAAATAGATTTCTATTGTCTACCTTTGATGGGTCATCCACATGTAAAGCAAGGCCTTGGGGACTGAAGTTATATGCATTCTTCCTACTACATCCAGTGGTAGAAAGAGAAGTTGCTGAGATTGCAGCTCTGCACCTTGAAGGTGAAGCAAACATTTGGTGGTTCAACCATTTGAGTCATGCAAGAGTGACTACATTTGCAGATTTTACTCAAAGGTTGATCAAGAAATTTGACAAGAAGAAATCTGAGGAGATAGGCCTTCACCACCACTTGCTGCAGGAGAACTTGCATCAGGAGAAAGAATACTTGCACCTTTGCAAAGTGGTCTTGATCTCTTGACATTTAGATCCCCCTGTACTATTCTGGAGATGCATGAGGAGAGGAAGACTTGTACTAGCACTGATACAACCATAGAGGAGCAGCCATCGTCATCAATAGTTGGGGAAGTCATCACACCGGAGGAAGGAACCCTTGTAGAAGTACAAGATGTTCCCAAGCTTTACCAAGGTATGCAGATGTTTCCACTTTCTATTATTTCAGCACATCTTATGAAGGGTTGTGGGAATATGCCATTGCATGACCAAGGGTCAAAGCATATTGCTGATTTGGAGAAGCATACTATCACTGTGTTGAGAAACCCTGAGTTGTTCAAGGGGAGGATAAACAATCAACCTAGTTATTCATTATTGAGATGCACACAACTCCTGGGGTTGGAGTGTGGATTCCTAGAGGATAGGATGAGTGTTTTCCTAAACAACCCAATGTAGAACTATATGTTCAACATTGGGCATAAGCATGAGAAAGCAAAAACACCATTATGGAGATCAAAAATGCTGTCATTGAGCAGCAATGATGAATTGGGGGCCCAACTATTATTAGAGCATTCTGATGACCATTACACTTGGGTGACATTGCATGAGCAGATGATGGATGAGATACATCTTATCTTTCAACATTGTGATGGATATTTCTTGATGAGAATTTTACAGCTCTATGAGAATAATTTTACTTCAGCATACTTGGATCCTTATGGATTCATTATGGTCATTGGTGAGTGGTCTTCACTTTGAGATCTCCAAGAGGTTGCATTTCAACATCCAATGAAATGCAAATATGGAAATCTGATTTGGGATGATGATGTTCTCCATTGGAGGAGTACCAAGATGGAGCATGGTATGAGACACCCACATTTGGATGAAGGGATGTGTATGGTAAGTAAGAGGTCAGTGAGTTACCTTCATATCTATGACACAGGGCAGCAGGATGCATGGTTGCATTGGCTACTCTTGAAAGAGTTTGGCCATCATGTGACATATCGTTATTATAAGGGTGTGTTGGGGGGTGTAACTTGGCTTGGCACTTGCATCATATGGCAGCAAGAAGTTTGGGTGCATTGTGTTGATATGACATTCTTCATATCAATCATCATATTTTCACTTCTTAATTTGCATAATGGAGGTGTGAGGGGGCAGCAAGAGCTATTTTTTCTTTTGCTACTCTTGGGAGAGTGTGGGCAGAATTTCTCCCATACTTGCAATGATATTTCATAAGAAAGGGATGGCACAATCAAAGTGCAAAGAGGCTACCCTTCAGTATTGGAGGATCAGGAGGTACTTCCACATAGGAAGAAATATGCCACACATAACAGCATGATGGTGGATGACTTTCACATAAGGCATGTCAAAGAATGGATTCATCGAGTGGTAAAAGCTTTATCAGTAAGGCCAATAGCACTGTCACTTGGGAGTATGTATCTATCGATGGAGTGTTCCAAGGAGAGTATGCATCCTTTCCTTTTGCATACTTTTATGAGAAGATTCTCATGGGAGGGATCATCTATGGACCTCACTTTCAGCATACTCACTATGCATGGTAAGAAATGTATTTATGTACTTATTGATCAGTTCACAAAGTATTTGCATCTTCTCACCATCTATGTACAGTGCATTGATCCACAAGAGGGCAATATTATCTTTGGGTTTCATGGTTATTCTAGGACCAACATTTGTGATGGATATAACACTTCTTTGCATAACCTAGGGAAAGTATGGTGTTATTCTTATTATGCTCAACTGATATATAATGACATTTACTACCTCATAGTAGATGAGAAAACATGCACAACTAACAACTTGTTGGGAGACAACTTGCCACATGATGTTCTAAAACAATAGTTGGTAAAACCGCGTTATATCCACTGGAGAAACCATTGGTATCATCCAAACTTGCACATAACCTTCAGCACTTTTCTAATTTGGATATCATATGGTGATGATGTACCATTCACTTTGCATGGGATGGTTTGGGCCACCATGATTCATGACTTTAGAGGGAGGATCTTTGAAGGTCTAGTCTTATTCTTGCCTCTGAAGGGCAACATTATTGCAGCCCAAAATCAACAACTACTCTACACTTATCATGAGTGGAGGAAGAGACAGCGTGGGGTAGGCCATTTTGTCTACCATGTTCAGTTATGCAGCCCACCTACATTGCAGGAGCCAAAGGTGGAGGAGACTTTTCATGAGTTACCATTTTGGAGGGTGGCTCATTTTGTATGGATGATAACTTGGGGATGGGAGGTTCACATGGGAATGATAGTTCCAAAAATATGTCATATTCCATGCCTCAATAAGGCCTATATACAACACATTGTTGCCTCCAGGGGTGTTTTACTTGTACATGATGATAGCTATTTGGGTTGGTTACCAAAAAACTAACTTACTTACTTGGGAGGGGCAACTTGGAGATTTATTGATAAGACAACATCTTGTTCCTTGGAGGATTTTATCATATGAGTATGCTGCAAGAGGAGGAGAGGTGGATCTTCAGTTCTATCCTTGCAGTTGTTTGAGGACAAGAAAAATTTGGGAGGGGAGGACTGTAATATTCATAAATTAGCATGCAACTAATTGGAATACTAATTTTTCTCTTGAAATTTAGTTAGATGAATAAATGGGTATGGAGGCCCATAAATCTCTTAAGTAGGCATAAAATACCTCTTAATGTGAAAAGGGATCATATTCATAGCTGGATAAAGCACCCTCATGTGTGAACAGGGGCTATTGCATGTGGACAAGGTCAAGTTTGACCAAGTCAACAACGTTGGTATGGGAGAAGTGGATCAACAATAGAGATAACAGAATGTGAATGGGAGGAAGATTCCATGATGGTGGAAACCCTAATGAGTGGGAACCAAGATGAGAAGGATCACATTTGTTTATAAGGAGGGCAAGGCAACCATAGTGAGTCATGTGATTGATTATTGATTTTATGGTCTCCATGACTATTTGCATTCATCTGCTGTTTAGTTGAGATTGTTGTGCTATTTAGCACTGAGTGTTCCAATCCAATCCTTCCTTGAGAGGCCTCTTGGAGGAGAATTTCACTTCATTTCCACACTCAGGCTTAAGGCCAAGCATCAGTGTTCAGCTACAACATAGTTTCTATATAATATTGTGTTGTGTTGTAGGTTGTTTCAGTGGAGCGTTGAGAAACCTACTTCTGGAGCTAGTTTTTCAGAGGAGGAAGCATTCTTCTCTTTTGGAGGTCAAAAAGGGAGGTTATTGAGATTTATTTCACATCTTGGAACCAGGCCAACATATTCCCATCATCTACAGTGCAGTATCCCTCTTTGACTGTGTTATTTCAGTGAGCCTTTGCAGGGGAGATTTCAGTGCTTGATTTGGAGGGTGAGATCTTTAGTGTTAGGATCAGCCTTTCACTTAAAGGATCTATGGAGGAGATTTTTTAATTATATGTATCATCTACAACCATCTTCATCCATTTATTCAGTAGCAGCTGCTATTCATCCCTAGGGCTGCATTCTGGCATTTTGGTATTTTGGGTATTTCCGGAAACCCTTTCTGGGTTGTCTTGGAAATGTGTTTGGGAGCCTAGATTTTCACTCCCAACATTATTTGAGCTATAGATCAGCAGATCCACCTTTTTATACCTTTTTTTAGCAGTTTATGCCCAAAAACTGCACTGTCATGGCTCATGGCACTTGTATGGCAGTAATTCTCATGTATTAGCATAGTTTCCTAATGGAGGCTTGTTTCCCATTGCTTGAGTGACTTGATCCTCAAGATCTTTTGCTTAAATGTTTGTTGATATATCTAATAAAATGGTTGTACATTTGTCTCATGAAATGGTGTATTGATTTTTTCACTGCTATTTCCATTATTTTGTTCAAATATTGCTGCTTCCCCATTTGGGAATATTACATGTTGTTGATGCTTGATGTGATCTTCCACTACTTGAACCTTAGAATTGTCTCCTAGAGATGGTGGTATGGATGTTGGATGATATACATAAAGTTCCATAAATGGTGTCATTTTTGTTGTGGTATGGAAAGAAGTGTTATACCACCATTATGTGAGAGGTAACCACTTGACCCATTGTGTTTGCTTATTAGACACAAAGAAATGAAGATATCCTTCCAAAAATTTGTTCAATATCTCAGTTTTCCCATTAGATTGAGGATGATAAGATGAGCTATGAGCTAATTGAGTAGCAATACAAGAAAATAATTTTGTCCAAAAATTTCCAGTGAAAATGGTATCTTTTTCACTTACAATAATCTTTGGGTTTCCATGTATCTTGTGAATTGTTTCCATAAATGCAGTAGTGACTGTACTAACTTTGAAAATATGAGATAGTGCACAAAAGTGTGCATACTTGGTAAGTCTACCAACTACCATCATGATGACACTCTGTCCTTCAGACTTGGGTGTTGATGCACATCAATGTTTCAAAAGTTCATCAAGCCATTGTGGGTGTCTTCCAATATTCAACACCCTTTATACGAGTACCATGTGGCCTGTCCATTATGATCCTCCTCCAAAGAAAAAATATCTCTTTAATTCCCATTAAAGATGCACCTCATGCCATATTATAAAGTCAAATAATAAGTGTTTTTATCATAAAGAATTATGTGCCTAAGCCCTCCTTATCTTTTTCAAAAGAGTTGTGCCTCCCTCTCACCCCCATTTGATGTACTACTAATCATAGTGGCCCTTTTATCATATTCTTTCCCCTATGTCATGAAATATTGGATCTCTCCATTATTGTAAAAGTCTAAAGATGGGTCTCTTTTATTATTATTGAGTCTAGTCATTATTGAATCTAACATGTGTTCATTTTATGGAAGTTCAAAAGTGGCATTCTCACATACATGGCCCAAACACTATGACCTTTGGTTTAAGCCCCTTTGTATAAAAATATTTTCATTCAAAAAATTATGGTGGCTCTTCCCCTCGGCTAGGCTTGATCATTACGAAAGTATCACGTATGTTTACATGCCAAGGGTGTTCCATGCCACAAGTTTCAATGCGACCCACCACCACCAAAGTCCCACATGTAATCGAAATACAATGCAATGGATGTAGTTTACATATGTAGAATTGTATTCCCCCACCGTCAATGTGGGGAAGTGTTTATTTTTAAAAGAAAAGAAAAGAAGATATGTATAAGAAAATAACGTGGAGAAAGGCTCAGAGAAAATATCATTGCATGTACATTTTCATATTAGTATTAAACAATTGGAGCAAGCATGAGTGTGGGTATATGTCCATTTGAATGTCAAAGTATTCAATTGCGTGAAATACTAGAATCTATTGGAAAATGCAACCAAGGTCGAGTTTGGCTCTAATATTAATACGAATGGACGATGAAGGATATGTGCACACGGCTTATGAAAGTGAACACCAAGGTTGATATGTGATCCAATTTTATGGCTACTGGTTGGCTTCCCCTACAAATTAGAAAAATAATACTGCAAATGGAGAAGAATTGAATAAACAAAGATAAATACGGTCAAAATTATCTTACTATGCTATAATTTTAACACGGTAACTTTGTATAATAACTGAAGTAAAGATAAACTCATGAAGGAAGTTGGGGAGCTATCGTATTATAATGTATGTCTAGCATTGGAGTTAGTGAATTTTGCCAATTTTCTAAATGACAAAGTTTCACGTGTTGATTATCCTCCACTTTATCTTGAATTTTAATTTGAGTTTATTATCCAAATTATTCTTGAGAAACATAGGCTTATTTGAAATCTTATGTAATGCAATTCACGTGTAACTTGTAATATAAAAAGAAAAGAAAAGAAAGGAAGATCAAGTCCAACAAAATACATATTAAAATAAAACATTATATTTTTGAGGCAGATGTGATGAAATAAAAAAAAATCAAACAGTTGTCAATCGGTCCAGTGAATCCAACTACTCAACATTCATCCAACGGCTAATTGAGAAGGATATAAACCACTAATTTGCCTCTGGAGATATATAAAATCAAGTAGCAATTTTGAAGAAGGGATTCCCTCTTTTTCATACCCAAATGCTGCCCAATTTGTGAGTGAGGGAATGACGATTTTTCAGGTTTCCTCTTTCGAGTGTCTCCTACAATGTGAATGAAGTGATCCATTGGTTAATATCCAAGCAAATGTTAAGATCATTCATTGCATTTCTTTTATTATTTATATCATTAAGGTTGGTATTAACTACGTTTTTGTTTTGCAAGATATGATATTCTTGTTCTCTGTTGATCAATTTAAATTCGACTATCCATCACCTTTTCACTTTCATGCATATTACATACTCCAAAGATGTACCTAGACGACGAAAGCATAATAAACTTTCCTGCATATTACATACTCCAAAGATGTACCTAGACGACGAAAGCATAATAAAAAATGATTTTTCTTTTCCATATTTCCCTCAATGGTTTATGCCATTTGGGTTTATGTTTCTTTAACGATATTTATTTTACTTTTAATTTTCTCTGTAAAAATGTGTTATTCTACTTTCTTTTATGGTCATAAGTTTTCTACCAGCATAGATCCATCTAACTCCGGATCTATCATGCGCCGAGAGGGATCAAATCTCTCGAGGTGCAAACCTATTTTTGAGTGCAAAACTTGAGGACAGGTTTGCACCTCGAGAGATTTGATCCCTCTCGGCGCATGATAGATCCGGAGTTAGATGGATCTATGCTGGTTCCAGTCGGTGGCATCAACGTCACATTTTTCAGAGTATTAAATTTTCTGTATATTTTTGAGATGTACATCATACTTTGAAATTTTTAAGATTAGAAATACAAATTCTAACAAATGTTATTAATATAAATATGTTTGGTGATCTTAAAAATAAACTAATTAATATATTAAATAACAAATACACCTATCATATCATTGAAATATCAAATACACCTATATTAAGCCGACATTTATTAAACCTGCAATATTGTAAATTTACAATTAACTGCACCTAGTAACTGACCATCCTAACTGCAAATTAATTGTCAGTTCAAGGGATCCCACTGCATTGTCCAAAATAGGATTTCCAGATGACCGCACAATAAAAATGAAGGGCTTGACGAAAGATGAAAGTCGGAAGTTGTTTTGTCATCAATTTCCAAATAATAATGAAAATCTGCATTCAAACATTGAAAAGGATGAGGTCAAGCTGTTTCTGAGTAAAGGGTTTCCACTTGCAATAAAAGTAGTGGGGAGGGCAATGGCGCGCAGTCCTCAGCCAGAGCAGTGGAAGTGGGCTCTTGACAGGCTGGAAAAGGCAGAGAGGCTCGATGATTTCCTAAGGTTGGGTTTCGACGTAGTGAGCAACGAGGACGCTAATATGCAATTGTGCTTTCTACACCTAGCTGTTGCCTTCTTCGAAAATGAAGTCATTGATGTCCAGGAGGTGATTCCCTTGTGGATGGGAGAAGGCCTCCTCGCAATGAAAATGCTTCAAAATGGACCTGCACATGTTTTAACAGATCGGTCCTTTATTGAGCCGATGATAATAAACACAGAAGGGTTCCCAGTTTGCCTTAGGATGCAAGACCCATTTGAGATAGGGAGGATTTATGTGGACCAACTAGCAGACCGTTGTTTGATAGAACCGATGGTGAGAGACGCAGATGGGCGCGTGGTTTTCTTCGGGATGCTCAACGTCCTGCGTGATTTGGCAATTGGAAATGCTAAGAAAGAAGAAAAATTCCACTGTAGTATGGGTGACAGTTTGAAAGATTCGCCAAAATTCGAGTCTGCAGAAAGCACAAGGATTTTCTTGAGCCGCAACGAATTGAGTTCTCTTCCGCTATTTTCTTCATCTTCAGAAATGTGCTCATTGTCAATTTCTCAAAACACACAAATAACAAAAATTCCAAATAAGTTGATGCCCAGCATGACATTTCTCAAGGTTCTGGATTTGAGTGGAACGTTGGCCCGCTCATTGCCAGAGGGTGTGGGTTGTTTGAAGCAGTTAACATGCCTAAAGTTATAAAGCATGCCGATCAAAAGACTCCCTAGATCTCTTACAGGTCTTGGACACCTCGAGATCCTTGATGTTAGCTTCACTGACATCAAGGAACTGCCCTCCGACATTCATATGTTGAGATCCCTCAGGTATCTGGGCCTTAGTGGATGCAAAGATTTGCAAAATCTTCCTTATAGCATCTCGGCCCTCTTGTCTTTGCAATACTTGTACATGGATGGATGCAGCATGTACTAGACAAAACCTTCCACGAACAGGTGCAAAAAAGTTATGGATGGAAGCAGAAAGTCGACAAAACTTGCGAGGAATAGAAACAAGGAAGTCGCTTCCATGGAGAGTTTAAACGATTTAAAAAATTAAATAACTTATATTTATATTTAGTGTTATTTTATTCATAAGTTTTTCTTGTTTTAAAAAATTAAATAACGTTTTTTTAATTATGAGTTTTTTTGTTTTAAACTCGTTACTTATTTTTAACTATTTCTTTTACTAAAATAGAGATCAAAATGAAGAATGATGTATGCCAGTTAAAAAAACCTTACGTCCTAGGTTGGAAAAACTTCAAAATTTACATAAGCTTCAAAAATTGGTCTCAGTGGACGTTAACCATCATCATCATCATTATCATCATAATTTAATAAAAATTTTAATCATTTTTTCATCATCAATTAAAAATAATACAAATTATATAATAATTTATACTAAATAATTAATTCTTCTTTTACTCTAGTGTATAAGAATAATAAAATATTAAATTAATTCATAATTTTTTTATTTTTTTTAATTATAAATCTTAAAACCCTTTTTTTACCAATTTTACATTATTAATGTGAAATAATGCTGTATATATTTTGATGAAAAAGAATTTTAATAAAATTGAATTATCATTTTTAATTATTAATATGTTTGATAAATTAATATTATAATTTTGTATAAATATTATATATTTTTAAGTAACCTTTATATGATAATAGCAAAAAAATATGTTACATTTTGCTAATACTCTAATAACCATTATATCATAAATATCTTAATCTTTACAAGTAAATTATATATATATATATATATATATATATATATTTCTGTAAAAAGTAATTTCATAAATATAATCTATAAATCATATCAAAAATCTAGCCAATCTTTCAAATATGTAAATTCTTTTCATTCTTTTTTTTGAAATAGCATTTTGTTATTTTAACAAATAAAATGAAGAAATGTTTAGAAATTGGACTTCCTTTCTAAACTCATTTAACACCCTTAAATTTTAAATGTTTAGAAGTTGGACTTCCTTTCTAAACTCATTTAGCACCTTTTGATTTTTTTTAACGGGAAGAACTGAGCTTTTACTGAAATGATATTCATCATAATTTTTTTTTCTCCCAATCATTTTCATAAATGGCCACTGGTTATTATGTAAATTGCCATCTTAACTTTTCCGCTGTCTTGGTCCTCTTTTCCATGACAGGAAAACTCACACAAAACAAGCAAGGGAGATATACTCACACACAAACCGTTATAAATAATTTAATATCCCATTCATTTAAAATTTCCTGACTTTTAGTACCATTTTGCTTAAAAAAAAATTATAAAGATTTATCTAAACACAGAAATTAGTATATGATTTTTATATTCTCATGAATTAATAACAATAATAATGATAGATTCGGAAGGCAGATCATATGTTTTATTTATCTCTCTAGGCCCTAAAGTATTTTAAATATTCTTATAAATTAATAAATATCAAAATAATGGCAAACCCAAATTGGTGTTTAGATCAAATCTAAGAAACCCAAGGGTAATAAGAAGTCCCACGCTATAAAATAGAATAGTGAAAAATTAATACCTATGATTCGATGAGATATCTCACGATTTTCTATCCCCGCCTGAATCAACAAATTGAGAGATGAAGAAAGCCAAGAGGGGAACCTACTGCGCAAGACTCGATAACTCGAGAAAGCGAGCAGACAGCATCGGCAAAGACGATCGATGATACGAATTCGGGAGGCAGGCCTTGCGTTTAGTATATCCACTAGTGCGTTTAGTATCTCCTCCATATGCTATTTATATAATTATTAAAACTTATTTGTTAAGCCGACATTTATTTTTTATTTTTATTATTTTAATTTAAAATTTGAGCCGACATTAAGGACGTGACAAACCTGACATCGGGGTCATACTGGGCTGTAGATGCGCCTCTCGGTGCAAATATATGTGTTTCACTTCTGATGTCATGTAAATCCTATTCACTTTTTACTCTATTTTATTGTTTCCAAACTAACCCTAATTTCTATAGATAATATGCTAACTATTACTCTACTTTCTTTGATCTTTTCTTTTAGTTAGTCGACTTCTTTTAATTTAGTTTTGCTTTTGTACATATTTTGGTTTATGTTTAGTTTTAATAAGTTTGTAATGACTGCAATGTGTTTAATGTTTAATTGTCGCTAAATAAAATCGTATTCATTAATAACGTAATAATACACTTTACAACATAAATTAAGGTTTCAATTTTTTTAATATAAATATATAAACAACAATTAAAAAATACAATAAGGAAATAATTAATATTTGTAATATGCTTCCACATACTTGGTTAATGATTAAGTATTTGAATATTTAATTATACATGTGAGGAGATATAACGTTTTAATTGTTTTTACATTAAGGATATCATATTCAATTGAGTCTCTTTAATTTGCAAGTTTAATGCAGTTAAGGCTCTACAGTACTCTAAGGTCAAAACATTATAGCACTGATTATTTTGTTGCTTGTGTAAATAATTTGGTGTTTAGGGTTAGTGTAGTTAGTATTTTGTTTCTTTTGTTAGGATTGTGAGTTTTTAGACTCTTCCTAGTCAACCGAAATTCCTTTGACATGAGAGAGGGTTGATTTGTGCCAATTTTGGTGTGGATTCAACCCTTGTTCGCATGAATATAAACTCTAGGATATTATTCTTCTTACTTCTCGACCAATCACCAAGAATTTTGATATGTTGATGTAGTTTCGGAGCAACAAACTTTCATTTCAAACCATCAACATATTATGGTGACCATACTGGGGAGCATTTATTTTCGCTCCCTTTTTCTATTTCATTTATTTTTTCTTCAGTCGAGTATGGCTATCATAACATTTTTCTTTTTTGTCATGGATTTCCAACCACTTTTTCTTCTAACTCTGACAAGGTTGTTCGCCACTATGGAATCTTTACCGAGGAGGAAGATAAAAACATGTGTTCTTGGTTCACACCTTCACCTCTAAAACTTTCACATCCATTTAAGCCTCTTATGCACAAATTCAAACAACACCTACCCTTGTTTCACATTGATGGAAAAATTAATGTGAACGAGCATTTTTGTGTGTTCTCCAATGCATGCATGATCCTCAGAGTAAACAAAAACGACCATTGCATGTTTCTGTTTTCAAACTCCCTTCAAGGACATGTTACTTCCTTGTTTTTCGACCTACCTAATTAATGTTTTTCCACTGGGAATGAAGTTTCTTATTGGTTTACTTGTGCCTTCGAGAAGCTGGAGAACCCCTATGATCATCTCAGAAACTTTAACCAGTCACACATGGAAATGGGTGAAATCAATTATGCTTTCAATCTTAGATTTGTCAAGCTTTATAACCTTGCCCCTGAATTCATTCAACCTACCAATACAATTTCCTGCCTGCACTATTATCATCTCATACCTCCTCTTTTCAAATGGAAGTTGGAGGAGAGGGACATTCAGAGCCTTGAAAAAGCTTGATCGCCTTCATGGATTATGAAGAGAATATTCGTAGAAATGAATTTTCTCCTAATCTAAATTAAGTGCATCCTGATATCTCTTCTTTAACGCTTTTCATTCAATATTTACAAGATTGGATGTTTCATCTTGAGAATGGGATTTTGAGTCGGCTCTTACCTGAATCCTTCATCGATTATCCTCACCTGAAATTTGATTATGATTCTTATGCCATTTGTGATAAAGAGTCCCCATGCATTGATGGTCATGATAACATCACTAGATGTGATAACCGTTTTTTTTTCTCTGATTCGAATGCTTTTACATTTTAAGGTGATCAAAGTCCACCTCAAGATTGGAATTTTTTCGTTACCTCTCATGATATTGTATGATCATAATAAATTCTTGAGTCTTAAACATGTATATAAATAAAATTTAAAAAAAATGCTTTGTTTGAATTCTTAACCTTTGTTTTCTTTGCATTCAACATCATTTTGAGCTTAGCTTTCCTTTTATGTTATTCTTACATCTTCTGATTCACAAATTCAAGCTTTTTTTTGTAGTCTTGTTATACTTTTTTTACTCTGTTTTTTTGCCTCTTACAGTTAGCATCACTTTTGTTTGCTTTCATGAGCTCACGTTTTCTTGTTTCCTCTAATCATTGATTAGCATTCCCACCCCTAATCTACATTCCCCATTGTTGTTACGAAGAAAGGTGGATGTATTTCAAATTTGAATCAGTTGACTGTGAAAAAATAATATATATTTATGCATTTCTTATCACTAACGTGCCAATATTTTAATGAGAATTGGGAAAGAAAAATCTTTAAATACCTCACATGCTCATCTTTATAGAGCATTTTGGAACCTACTTTCACTCACCCATGTGAAGGCTCCCGCTCGAAAGCAATGCTAGTCATAATAGTGGATTTTCTTTGCTTCCCCCTTCTTTCTTTTTGAGTGCAGTGGCTTGCCTTGTGCGGCTCCCTGAAGAATTAACAAGCACCACGAGCCTAGTATAACCAAGCATCTTCTAAAATTGAATTTCAAACACATCAATCTTGATGATGCAACTCTTTTTGTCAAGAAATTTTTCAAAATTGTTGTATATCTTGTGGTATATGTAGATGATTTGTTGATAACATGGAATAATGAAAACTATATTGCATCCATAAAGAAAAATTTGACGAAGGGCTTTGAGATTATATATTTGGGACACCTTCACTACTACTTGGGCATTGAAGTGACCCGACATCCAAGGTATGTATTCCCCTACCAAAACAAGTACATTGGAGAATTGTTGAACATGTTTGGCATGGTTGAATGCAACCCTCTCTACCTCTCCAATGGAATAAAAATTGAAGGCCACATCAAAAGATGGGAATGAATTTAAGGATGCAACCAAGTATATGTAACTTTTCATATATCTAATTTACCTCATTACATGCGAAGCAAAACATAAGGTTAGGAAAGAGTAAATGAGTAGAATCTCTCTGTCCTGAATACTCAAAACAATGAAGAATATTCAAGAAAAGACCTTAGTTCTCAAGCCAAAATTGAAAACACAACAAACAAATATTTCACCATATGAGTGGGTCTTCACACAAATAAGAGAAAAATAGACATAAAACCACTTTAGACATAGTCCAAAGACCTCAAAGACACTACAGGAATAGGTCACCATAGGGAGACAAGACCATAAAGGCTGAAAACCAAAAATTTCAAATTTTACCCAGGAATATGCACTTTTACAGTTTAGCAACAAGCTTGTATACGTGACTGTGACAAAAGAAACTCGTGTATACGTGGGTCCCTTTGCAAAAAACAGTGTGTATACGCTACTGTGTCGAAGAAAAACTGTGTATGGAAAGGTAAGTAATGAAAAACAAAAAAGGTCAAGCCAGATCAAGAGATCAGGTCTTCGGTATGACCGGAAAAAAATTTACTGAACTGGAAAAAGTGATAGAAACTTTTGGGAACCTACAAGACAGATAAAACAACCCAAACGGGAAATCACAAAAATGTGCTCCCCAGTGGAGTCACCATTTATGTTTCGGGATATAACACCCTAAAGGTTTTTGGGTTGGCAACCTTCACAAATCATGGGCATACCATTCAAGATGGACTCACCTAACCTATCTTTTATACTGAAAACTAGATATAACAAGTTGCGGAACTTACCTGAAAGTCCTACATTTGATGTAGATCCCGCAGGGTACAAACCCCCAACAACCCTTCGTGCTTCGTAACCTAAAATCAAGAAAGAACGAGCATGAAACTCTAGCTGTACAACATTTATAGTTCCTAGATGTTAGTGTAACTCATTCATAATATCATAAAAACAATATTAAATATTCAATTAATGATCATTACACATATATAAAGAGATATGAACACGTGAATATCGCGAACAAGATGGTTCTTCTTATTATAAATGGCACATACAGTAATAAAAATGTGGGGAGATCACCTGAATCCTTCCATGGCCTTCGAGCATACCATCCTCTGGATCCATCCAGCCCTAGCCTCGCAAGAATTCTTCCAAGTTGTGTGCACACTAGATGTCATATAGGATAATGAGCATCTCAAGGAAACAAGGGTTTCTTGAATATACCTAGGAAGTGCAGGAGGCACAGGAATATCAGACTTGAAATAGGGCTCCAACAGAGTATAATATCTATATTTTTCTCTCTCCCTTAGGCCATGCACATGAGGGGCTTTTATACTCCCTCAAATTAGTTTCTGCAGTTGGAAACAGTTAGGCCATGGGCTGCGGTGGTTGAATTACGGGAATAACCATCAACCGTGCCTCGAAAATAGGGAATAATGTATATTTTTTAATGATTCAAAAGGTATACACAGATATCTATGAATGGACTCATGTATATACGTGGAAAAGTCTGGGCAAAGTTGCGTATGGGTTTTAAGATACTGTTTTTTGTGAAGATGGTCAAGTCTGAGGGGAAAGGGTGCCCAAGGCCAAAGTGTCAATAATCAAGCACATGAAGGTGTAAAATGATGCTATAACAATAGCCAACTGAGTATTTTTAGAAATTTTCTTAGATGATTTACACTTTGAATGTTGGGTGACAGAACCAATTACACCATCAGCGGTGTGATATCATATAGGAGTTGAATCCAGATGATCTGAAATTGTTGGGGGAGGCAAATTTGGGATATTTTTGTACAAAGTGCAAAATTGTGAATAGACAAGGTCTAGGTATTAGGCACAAGAAATAAATTTCTCTTCTATTACAACACTTCCTTTAGAAATGTTGACACCTAATCCTAATGGATTGTGTGAGATTTTATATTATTGTAATTTAGTAAATAATGAAGGTTAAGAGACATTGGGAAGTGAATCCAAATAGCCTCACCTCCATGTATAAGTACACACACAATCTCCATCTAATTCATCTTCAGTTTTGCAGAGTTACCTCCTAGTTTGACATGGTATCAGAGCCAGTCCCATTCTTGGCATTCCTGCCTTTGGTGTAACTCCCTCATGTTCTGCATTTTTTGCAGACTGTCATTGTGAAGTTTTTTTTTACTGCTCCTGGCATTCTGCAATTCTGGAATAATTCTGAATTTTTTTTGGCAAATTCTGCCTCATTTCAACTCTACACATTTAATTTTACTGTACAATTTCAGCTTTGCACATTTAATTTTTACTGTGCAATTTCAGCTCTGCACATTTATTTTTTACGTTGCTCCACCCTCACAATGCTCCCTCACAGTGCTCATGTTGTCCCACTCATAGTCACCTCGACCCTCACCTCACACCCCTCCGTTCTCCCTCACACCCCGCTCACATCACACCCCTCGACCCTCACCTCACACCCCTTCCGCCCTCCCTCATACCCTACTCACCTCACACCCCTCACCCCTCCCTCACACTCACGCTCATGCTCTCCCCATCCCCCTCTCCTCCCCTCCCCATCCCATTCCCTCTCATCGCTCTCCCCATCCCCTCCCCTCACGCTCTCCCCATCCCTCTCCCCCTCCCCTCCCCTCCCCATCTCACTCCCTCTCATCACTTTCCCCATACCCTCCCCTCCCACTCAAATTTTCTCTCTGCATTTTTAAAATTCGACCTCTATTTTATTCTGAAATTTTTATATAGTTTGGCCTCCACCATAAAAAAACCTCCCCATGCCCTGCTAAACACATCCCCCAGAAAACACCTACCCTGGTAAACACCTTCCCCAGAAAAAACCTCCCCCAGAAATACCTCCCCTAGTAAAAACCTTCCCCAGAAAACACCTCTCCAAAAAAATACCTCCCTCAAATAATACCTATGTTTTTCCCCAAATTTATTTTACAATATATATATATATATAATTTTGTAGAATTTAAACCAGAATTGAGTTTTTACCGTGACAGCAAAGTATTTTTTTTCTTCAAAAGAATGCATTCTCTCATATCTATTGTAGGAGTTGTTCTCTCCAGAAAGGAGACTAATCCTGAATGGTCTTGGAAAATCAAGCACAATCTCATTTTTAATGAGATGTGGAGAGGAATTTATGAAGGAGAAGGAGACCTTCCACTAGCAAATCCCACTTCAGAGAAGGAGATCGTCATTTTGGAAAACATGAACTACAAGGCCTATGCCTTGATTACAGCTTCCGTAAATGAAGAGGTGAGTCACCATATTACACCATTTTCGAATGCCTATGAAGCCTTGAGCAAGCTAAAATAACTCTATGACTCACATTCAAAACTTGAAATTGTTCAATTAATGATTAAGTTCTTCAGTCTTGAATTGAAAAATGATGACTCTCTTGCTTTAGCTTCAAAACTAAGATCTATCATGCATGACATTAAGAACACCGGTGTAGAAGTTGATATAACTCTCATATCATATGTTAAGGCATTGTATCCCACTTACTCACATTATCTTGAGTCCTTGCAAGCAAGTGGAAACCTCATGAAAATCACCTTTGATTCCCTTGAGAAAAAGTTTGCAGAAAGAGAGAAGGATTTTGGAAAGATGACAACCCCTCTGTCTTCTGAAGAGGTTGTTTTCTTTGCACATAGAGAGAAGATTCATGCTCAAGATTCTTCCAGAGGAAGAGGTGGCCGAAGAGGAAGAGGAAGAATAAATTTCAGAGGAAGGGGGGGCATACAAACTCAAACTGAAAAATCTAATCTTCGTTCCATATGCTGCAATAAAAACTGGCATGATGCATCTACATGTAAGCTGCCTTGGGATAAAATTGAGCAACAAATAAATCAAGAAAAAGTTAAAACTCATGACAGAGAAAAAGGTAAAGAACCTTAATCCACTCATTATGTTGTAGCACTTTGTAACACTGGAGTAACTGAATACATGTTTGATGTTTCATTTACTTCTTGGAGAAATGATTGGTTGCTAGATTCAGGAGAAACATGTCACATGACATTTAGAAAATATTTGTTTGAATAATTTACTAAAAATTTTTATGGAGCAGTATACTTCGCAGATAAATCCAAACTCAAGCCATCAGTGCTTGGCACAATCAGGCTTAAGTTGCCTGGTCTTCCAGATCATCTTCTACATAAGGTTCTATACCTCCCTCAGTTGAGGAGAAACTTGTTGTCATTGGTCCACATCCGCCAACAAGGACACTCCATTCACATGTTTGATGGCAAGGTTGAGGTTAGAAAAGCATCAGATCACTCACTTGTCATGGAGGGAATAGAAGAAGGAAGACTCCTGAGGCTGCAAGGTTCCTCTGCTCATGCACAAAACTTTGCATTCAGTTCACATCATGATGAAGGTACATTCCCATCAATTCTTTTATGGCATGCTATATTTGGACACTTAAACTATGACAGCCTTCGATTTTTGAATAAAAATGGTGTTAATGGACTACCTACAATTCCTAGGAAACTTAAGCAATGTGATCCTTGTATTCTAGGAAAGCATAGAAAACAACCATTTCATGATTCACGTTCGAGAGCACATAGAAAAATTGAGCTTATTCATTCAGATATATGTGGCCCTATGCCTGTTGCTTCTACAAATGGAAATAATATATGATGACATTTATTGATGATTACACTATAATGTGTTGGGTTTACTTATTGAAGAACAAATCTGATGATTTTAAAACATTCAAGAATTTTCATGCATGGATTGAAAATGATGCACAAAATTATATTGGATCTTTGTGTATTGATAATGGAAAAGAATACACTTCAAACAAATTTTAAAATTATCTTCGTCAACATGGGATCAAACATCAAACAACTGTGCCCTATAATCCCCAATAGAATGGTGTAGCTGAAAGAATGAACAGGACAATTTTAAATATGGTTCGCCCCATGATGTTTTTTAAGAATGTAAAATTGATGTTTTGGGTTGATTCAGTTCTATGTGATGTATACATAAAGAATAGGTGTCCTTAAAATTCAATCAGGAACAAAACTCCTTATGAAATGTGGCATGGACACATTCCTTCGATAAAGCATTTTAGGGTCTTTGGTTCCACCTATTATGCTTTGATACCCAAGGTACAAAGGGATAAACTTGGTGCTAGAAGTCGAAAATGTATCTTCTTGGGGTATTCCAATACCTCCAAAGGACAATGTCTCTATGATGAAGTCAATAAGAAGTTTGTAATAGCAAGAGATGTCATATTCCTTGAATCTTCCAAGACTGACAATTTTGTTGAGCGACAACTTGATTGCCTGGATAGATTCACACATGAAAAGTATTTTCAAGAATTTGATAATGAGATTCCACATCTTGAAGGGGGGATTCCTATACTGAATCAATCTGTGGAATCATTTTCCGAAGCACTCTCTCCCCCACATGAAGAACCAACCATGAATGACACCTTGAACGATGTGATTGACAGAATTGAGAGATTGAATCTTGATTCAATTCCAACTCAGTCAAATGAGCAGCCTGGGCCATCTCAGAAAGGTCCCCCCAAATGGCTGACAAAGACACTAGAAAATGTTTGTCTCGATGAGGTTGGAAAGACAAGAACAAGAAGTTCCACTAGACAAAACGAAGGTGATGTAGATAATTCTGATTCACCTGTTGATATGGATATTGCTTATAATTATAAATTGAGTTTGTCTACAAATCATGAACCAACTTCCTTCAAAGAAGCCACTTCTCATGTTGAATGGAATGAAGCGATGCAAAAGGAGTATGATGCCTTGATAAATAATGGCACTTGGAATTTGGTTGATCCTCCTTTGGGAACCAAACCAATTTTTTGTAAGTGGGTCTACAAGAACAAGTACACAGCAGATGGCTCACTTAACAAGCACAAAGCCAGGCTTGTGGCAAAAGGTTTTGCATAGAAAGAAGGGGTTGATTATGAAGAAAATTTTGCCCCCACAAAAAAATGGGCCACCATCTGGACACTCTTTTCCCTAGCAGCTTAGAAGGGATGGAAATTCCATCAGATGGATGTAAAAATCACCTTTTTTAATGGATATCTAAAGGAAAAAGTTTTTATGTCCCATCCAGAAGGATTTGTTGTGAAGGGCCAAGAACACAAAGCATGTAAACTTATAAAATCCTTGTATGGCCTCAAGAAATCACCACGAGCCTGGTATGAGAAATTAATTGAGCATCTTTTGAAACTTGACTTCAAACATTTTGATCTTGATGATGCAACTTTGTTTGTTAAGAAAGTTGGAAAAACAGTTGTATACCTTGTGGTGTATGTAGATGATATTTTGATGACAAGGAAAAATGAGAGTTATATTGCATCCATAAAGAAAGAATTGAAGAAAGGTTTTGAAATGAGTGATTTGGGTTATGTTCATTACTATCTGGGTATTGAAGTAACTCAACATCCTAAATTTATATTTCTTTCTCAAAAGAAGTACATTGGAGATCTTTTGAACAAGTTTGGCAAGGATGAATGCAATCCCTTAACCACAACAATGGAACGAAAATTGAAGCTCACATCCATTAAAGGGAAGGAATTCAAGGATGCAACAAAGTATAGATAGCTAGTAGGAAGTCTTATATACCTGACTACCACCAGACCAGACATCCCATTTTTTGTTGGAATCCTCTCCAGGTTTATGCAAAAACCTTGTGAAGGACATTGGTCTGCTACAAAAAGAGTTCTAAAGTACTTGAAGGGGACTCAAATATACATAGGTAGGTAATTTCAGCTTGATCGGATACTCTAATTCACACTTTGATGGGGAAAAATAAACTGGGGTGTCTACTTCAGGTTATACCATGAGTCTTGGATCAGGAGTTGTCTCATGGAGATCACGCAAACAATCAATTCCGGCAGATTCCACAATGGAGGCAGAATATGTGGCAGCAACTGAAGCAACAAAGGAAATTGTGTGGCTCAGGAAAATCCTAGAAGATTTGCAGATGAAACAAATGCATTCAACACCACTCATGAATGACAACACTTCTACAATAAAGTTGGCCAAGAACCCGAAGTTCCATGATCTAACAAAGCACATCAATACAAAATGTCATCTAATTCGACATCATGTTGAGGCCAAAACCATCCATCTACGTCATTGTTCCACAAATGAGCAGACCATAGACATATTCACCAAAGCGCTTGGAAGAGAAAAGTTTGAAAAGTTCAGAACAATGCTTTGACTCACCAACATCCCTTCAGATTAAAGGGGGGAATGTTGACACCTAATCATAAGGGATTGGGTGAGATTGTATATTATTGTAATTTAGTAAATAAGGAAGGCCAAGAGACATTGGGAAGTGAATCCCAATAGCCTCACCTCCATGTATAAGTACACACACATTCTCCATCTAATTCATCTTCAGTTTTGCAGAGTTACCTCCTGGTTTGACAAGAAACATCTTCCGTAATATTAGGAAGTAAATATTTAGTGAACCATTCAACTAATATTTGGTCTAGAATATAAAGGTTGACTAAACGATATCTATGCCTCCATTCATGTATATGATTTGAAATGTACGTAGATGTATATTATTTTAATGAATTGAAAATTTCGGTACCAGTGTCATATCGAATGAGCAACTGAAAATGCGTTAAAAATTTTGTTTTTAAGGAATTGAAACTCAAAAGTAACCATAACTGCTCGAAAAATAGTAAAATACATTAAAATTTTGAATTTTTAGAAGCTAAAGGAAAAAAATATTATTTTAATAGGCCTATTTTTCTTATAAAAGTTTAAAAAGTAAAAATTTCTTTAACATTTGTTTTTTTACCATTGAGAGCGCTTTGAAAGTGCATTTTCACCCAAAACTTCAGCAACAGATTGTGATCAGACCGGTGGACCATTTCACCAGCCGTTTTCTCCAGGTAGAAGATCATTCATTTCTCTTCATTTTGATAGTTTTTATTTTTCATTTCACTGGTGATTTGGTGTTTTCTAAGGTTTTTTATTAGTTAAAAATGTGCCTTTGGGCTTGCGCATTTCCTCTTCATCAGGACTACATAAACCCATTTTTTTCCTGTTACAGGTCAAAAAACCTCCTCATTAGCTCAGAGGAGAAGATAAATATGGAAGGAATACAAAGACCTAAACTAAACCTACTTCTGCCAAGGTAACGCACCCCTATAACAACAAAAGAGCGTTATAACGCACATGACCAATGAAAAGGCCGCGTTAGTGGCTAGGGCAATGCTTTGTTTAGACTAGAGGGCAGTGTTACCCGTGTTTTGAGTTTGAAACAGGAAAAACCCGCGGAGAATGATTTAAAATCCTAGCTTTTTCTCATAAGAGAGTCAGTACAAAAAAGAAACTGCAAAGCACTAGTCTCTTATTGGGCCTTGCCAAAAACAACTGAACTCTCAAGGAAGACAAAAGCATGGGAATTTGAGGAAACATCTTGGTTTTTTCTATTTAGAACTAGTGGAAGGAGAAAAGGCAATGATTGCTCTCTCCATCTCCTATAAAATGGAGTTGAAGGCTCTTGGTTCAAGGTCAAAGGATTGTCAAAGTTTTGAATACTTGTGAAGCAGAGCATTATTGTTTTAGTGTGAAGGTCAAAGGTCAAAGAGGTTCATTGAGAACTTGTTGATCAAGACATCACCACATTGAGAGATAGAGAGATTGGAAGGCTAAGGAGGGCTTGGTACAACCGATGTTTGTAATCCTCTTTTTTTATAAATCAATAGAATTGTATCTGTTTTGTCCATTCTATGCGTTGATATTGTCATTGTTATTCAATTACTTATATAGAATGAGATGAATGGCTTAGATGTTCATAGTTTAAATGTTTATTATATATTAACTTAATTGATAGGAAATGTATGTTGTGGTAGAGATTACACGGGTGCTTCGATTGATTACAGGGTCCAGATCTGGAGCTGGTGGAGGAGGACCCCTACTTCGTTACTTAGTGCTCTCCAAGAAACTTCAAGATCATTAAAGAGGTAATATTCCATCTTATCCCATCAAGTTATTTAAGTTGATATGAACATGTATGTATCTTCTCTATGAACTATACAGCTAATCTTACTGTCTTCCTCGGGCACCGGAAAGCCCTGAGAGGGATATTAGAGAACTAACAACCCAAGAATTTTACCCTATAGCAAAATTGGCGACTCCGCTGGGGAATTTCCCCATAGTTTCCAGACTATCTCTTTCCCCCTTTCTTCTTTCCTCTGTTCACAAACCCTTCTGACCAGTATTCATGCCCAGTAGACATTTCAAAAGCTCACAGAGTTCAATCATGCTCCTGTTTGACCATCTGAAGGACTTTACCCTGGCTAACGCTACCTTTTTTGTTGTTCCAGTGCGTTATAACGCGGGTTCTACTTAAATATAGTGCGTTAGTCTCTGGATTAACATTGTCTTTACTCAGAAACAGTGTGTTACTCAGCCAAAATTTGATGTTCACCCCTGTGATTTTGTTTTTAGTTGCAGAGTTATTTGGTCATCAGTATCCCTCCTTGACTGAATCCCTGTGCTTGTTTACTAAGCTAGAATTTCTGTTTATTTGCTCTTGTTTGAAAATTTAGTGTCAAAAACATTTACTTTTTAGAGAAGAATTTTTTTTTTAGTTTTTTTGCATCTAGCTGAATTAATTCTGAAAATTTCAGTTAAAAAACTGTTAAGATGAGGTAAATAGATGTCTGAATCTTTAAGGTTGAAATTTTCTATTTGAATGTTAGTGCATGGAAGTTGAAAAGAAACCTCTCCTTATAGAAATACTCTTCATCGAATTAAATATTTAGAGCATATTTTTGCATGGTTTTCTAAGTTAGAGTCTCACTACATTTCATACGTCCATTCCCCCTCCGCAAGACTAATAATCAAGTACACTAAGAATCAAGCGATAATAAAATAAATAACATTACTTTTTTTTTGAGCTCACACCAACAGTAGTTCAGGCTAGGATCTTAGGTTAGGAAAAGTGAGAAAATCACCCAAGATCTCAAAACTTGAGACTATAGTCATTAACGAGCGAAATCCTACTACACTCATATTATCGGGACCGTTCCTTTACCGGAGCTCAGTGCGAGACAACACTTGGGTGCACAAGAAGGTAGCCCACCTTCGACTACATCCGGTGGGAATGCTATATATTGGGGTTCCTGTTGATTAGCGGTTGTCATTGATGTCAACCCAAGTAGCACCAGAGGCTAACAAAATATTGCATGGGAATTTTGACCTACTAAATTAATATATTCTAGGTAAATAATGCTTGTGATGGTTTCTACTTGTCGAGATGTTTCTATTGATATATGGCATGCCATGTAATTCTTGACGGTTTGAGAGATATTCATGTTTGAAGTTTGTACCCCCAGTTAGTGGGCTAAAACCCCATGGGTTTGGGGCATGGGTCATTGAAAATTCATAATTAATATTTTTTAAGCTCCTACAATCCCTCCCACGTTCACTTGTTGAAGCCCCTCTCAACCTAAGCATTTATATAAATTGTGATCCTCATTTCCTCCTTATGTAAGGGATTTGGCCATCTAAAACAGGTCATTGTGGAATTTTTTCTCTAACGTTTTTTCTATGAAGATTCAGAAGATGAAATTTTTATGAGGCGAAGCCGAAATCCTGAGGAAGCTACTGTAAAAATTTTAGATCACGATGCGCAATAGTTTTGGAGATATGATCTGTGGAAGTCAAGGTTTTTGCAGGCTCCTGAAATTCATCTCAAAGAAGTGACCTCGGTAAAATCATCATAAATCTCTCTCTAAGTATCGGTTTGGAATTCTGTAAAAAGTGGTAGATAGTGCACATTATTTAATTTTCTCTTTATTAATTTTAGAGCCAAATTAAGAAATAGTGACACGTGGCATGTTGTACAAGTGCGCTCTGATTAAATAGTCCATAATTAGGGCATTGTGAGAGATTGGGTATAACTCTCCCTTGAAGAATCCAAATTGGGTCAGACCTGTGGCATTGGAAAGATAACTCAGAGGAATACTACAGGACCAAAAATCAGATATTTAGGATTTGAAATAACATAGATACACTAGATTCAATATCGAAATCCTAGAAGGCAAGAAAAATCTAGATCATGTGTTGTCAAGGGTTGCAAAGGACTAGACTTTCTACGGCAGCAAAGAAAAGCAAGGTGCAGCAGAGGGTAGCATGATAAGATCAGCAACCAAGGTGCATAATGGCAGCAAGAAGTTCGTCATATGAAGTCTTCAAGTGGGCAGCATTGCATACAATAATTGTAAAGGTATCATAGTACTTAGTCATTGTAAATACATTATTGTACAAATTGTACTAGTATCTATCTTCCAAGGGTTGAAGAGGTGGTGTTGGGAGGTCTAGGATCATCATTATTTGGTTGTGTCAAAGTTGGGGTTATGGTCTAGTATATCTTCTTCTTCTACATCATTCTATATCATTGTAAAGTGGACCATTTTCCCTGGTACGGGAGTCCATTCTTTTTTTATTCTTCTATAGGGTGGTAGGGTGGTGCTAGGGTGAGTTGTAGCTAATTAGGTGTTGGGGCATCCATTCAGTTGACTACTGAAGAATCTCAAGCATTGGAGCATCCATCCAGTGGGAGCTAGAGAAGAATGCTTTTCTAGATTCTAGGAAGTTGGAGCTTTATTTTCAATTGGAGTTGAATATTAAAGAATTATTAGAAAAGCATTAGGTGGTTTTTGTCCTGGAGTGGGTTTCCACCTTAAAAACTGTGTGAATTTGTGTTCCTTTTGTTTGCTGCTATCATTGTACAAACATTGATAATAATTGAAGATTAACTAATGCTCTAATTGAAATGAATATTGATTCACCCCCCCCCTCTCAGTATTTCCAATAGTTCCCTTCGGGGATGTTGAAACTAGATCGGGGATCTAGGTGTTCTGCCCATATAGCATGTTGTCCTAGATCGTGGACCCCCCTGATGATGTCTGTTATTTGAGGTATCTTTAGTGGCCATACTTTTTGGGGACTTACACAAGGTGACTGGGACGGGCTGCCCTGGTACCTGAAACAGACAGAACTACTTTGTCTTCGGTCTTTAGGAGGGTACTCCTCTTCACGAGAGTGCTTACACCTATCGTCTGAGCTTCGGGCGAAGCTCTAGAGTAACCTTAATTATACTTTTGACCAACCCTCTATGTATACTATTGTGATACTGGATTTCATCACCAGAAAACGGTAGTACTCAGACAGGGCACCCTATTCTGGCTGCTTGCCGATTGATTTTAGAGAGTCCTTTTTTATTTTTTATTTTTTTTAGGTGTGTGGTTACTGTCATTGAGACTTTATAATACATCACAATTTATTAAAATTTGTTAAAAATAAACAGGTCACCGTGGCGTCATCTGACCCACGCCGTCTATCTCGACGACAGCAAGGTATACCTCCTCTAACTCTTGAAAATAATTAAACCTTAGTGAACCCGTGCCTTCTGCGGAAGAGCAGTCTCCATTGACAAACCTTGATTTTCACATAGCCTCATATCATACGGAATTTTCGGAGGACCCTTTCATGGAAGGTGTCGTACTTCATTACAATCCTCCACTCATTGATCCGTTGGGGCCTGTGATAATTTAGATTCCACCATTCCAAGACATGTCTTCGGCCGCACAAACATCCATTTCACAACCGGCATCCACAGGGTCGATACCAATGGCAACCATCCCAGGTTCACCACCATCCTCCCTGCCAGTTGTCAGTTCTATGCCATCACTTGGTAACCCCAGTAGTCAACATATGCCTAGTCCCAACCCTACGGTCATCACAAATATATGTAACTTGCCGAGTCCTTTGGGATCTACTCCTACCATGACCACGTTGGGACCTATGATTTCTCCTCCCATGAGTGGGACTACTTCGGTTCCTTTTAGCAACCCTTTCAGTTGGAACCCTTTGCTGATTTCAAACCCCTTGGCCACCATACCAGGGGGTAGTGTCACCAGCACACAAATAACAGGGAAAATTTCACTACCCCTGCAATCGTTAGGAAAACTCGGACAACCTATTGTTAACAATATTCCCTTAAGTGGTTTAAATATCGATGTATGGTCTATGTCGTTTCTGAACTATGCAAGTAGTAGCATGCCCCCGGGAAGCTCTATTGCATCCATATGGAGTAACCCACCCCAACCTCCATCTGGAATGGGAGGGCACTTTTATACTGGGGGCAACCAACCATTCGCCCTGTAATACAATATGCCCTATGGACAGCAACCATATATCCCTACCCCTCCACCTATAGGAAATTTCTATCAAAGTCCTACTTATCCTACTGGTAACACATTGATGGGTGGACCCTATGGTCCACATAGTTAACCAATACTTCCTTGGTTAGATTCAGGGGCAAACCCGAAATTTCCATTTTTGGCAGCTCTAGAAATTCCCGACATCTATAAACTGACTAATGACCCCATCAATCACAACCCACTCTGGCCTCCAGTACCGCACAAGATTCCTTCTTACATCCCAAATTTTGATGGGAAACAAGGGGAAGACCCAGCCGCACACATCATCGCCTTTCATTTATAGTCTATATCTAATTCCATGGTGGATGATAGTGTCTGGCTTCGACTGTTTCCCCGCACCCTTACAGGAAATGCCACCAAGTGGTATATTGAATTGCCACATGTCGCCATAAACACTTTCGGCGCTTTAGCGATGGAGTTTCTAAAGAACTTCCAATTACCAATCAGATTTGAAACCGGAAAAAAATTGTTAACCTCGTTGCACCAAGACACCGCCACCCACAACTCTGATCACATTCATGAATGGAGGCATAGGAGGAGGCTAGTCAAAGTGCCAATCCCAGATCATCTTATATTTAATTGGTTCTGTAAGTCTCTCTTACCCCACATCTCTAAAGACATTGGCCTATCCGGTGTGGTTACAGAAGATCAATGCATTCGTCGTGCCCAACATTTGGATTTAATATATTCACAATCTGGCACGCTATATGATTTACTCCCGAATGCCCCTGGTAACCCAAATCCTCCCACTACTCAGAAAACTGGAGCCCACGCTGACGGTCTTGTTGGCACAATCTTTGGCGTAGCCAAAAAATAGTCTCGAGGGAAAACCTCCCAGCCATCCTCGGCTGCCACCGCCCCTAACCAAACGACTACTCTTCCTACCTCTGAGGTAAACTCTGTGCGAACTTCACAAAAACCTAGTGGAAAGAATAAGAAGAACAAGAAAAATACATCTTCTTCGGAAGATTAGTCGGACAATCAGAATAATCCTAATAAGAAAAATGCTACTAAAAATGACAAAGGGAAGGATAAACCCATGAAATTTCCTTGCAAGATTTGTGTGGAGGACCACTTGACATACAAATGTCCTCGGCTGCAAGAATGCACCGATTTTATCGCAAACAAGGATTCTGGGCGAACACCTGTCGTTCTTCATAATCCTTTCCCTAATCAACAACAACAACACCAACACATGGTTGACAACCTACCACAACCCCAACAACGGGGCAATGGTGGTTCACATCCTTCCAGTGAAGGATCATCTACCATTTATGGCATTGAGAGTGTTGAACTTCAAACACGAGCCAAGCTTTATGCAAATCCTACCATCTACGCTCAAGAACCTGGTACTAGTTCAACTCCACCGCTGCCCAACGATCTACATATCGAATGGCCTACTGCTGATCCCGTGATTCGTCCCCCCAAAGGGACACTTCAACGCACGACTCATAACACCTCTGCACGTGTAGCCCAAAACTACAACATTGTAGAAGATTTTGTGCAAGCACCGTTAGCTACATCTGCTCTCGAAGTATTGCAAACTTGTCCAACACAAAGGAAAGCCTTGCTTTCAGCCATTGGTGGAATAGAACCCCATGATTCCATGCTAGCTATATTTGATATGGAAAAATCTCAAACGCGCCTCTCACACCAACTCGCATTCCAAGTGCAGGTTGTGTCGAAAGGGAGACCAATCCATCGCATTGTCATTGACGAAGGTGCTTCGACCTGCGTTATGTCACAAGCTTGCTGGTTCGCTTTAGGTTCCCCTACCTTAACACCGCCATCGAATTCCCTCAAAGATTTTGATGGCCACATGTTCCTCCCAAAAGGATACCTTGCTAGCTTTCCCATCACTCTGAGTGGGAAAACGGTAACCGTGGACGTTGAAGTCGTAGATCGCCATCTCGACTATAATCTATTGCTCGGTCACAGTTGATCTTATGCCATGACCGCCATTGTTTCTTCGGTCTTTTGACTCGTCCTATTTCCATGCGATGCGAAAATAGTCACAGTGGATCAGTTATCCTTCTGCACCCCTGATTATTCCACATTACCAAGTAGCACTGTACCCCTAATAGGAGGCTTTCCTGACTCTTACATCAGTTTTGGTACCGGTCTTCTGAAGACATCTTCCCTACTGGGTTGTTTTCCTCTTCCACCGCTAGAGATCCCAAATACGGTTGCAATGATATTCACAACTTTGGATGGCTCTATCAACCCATGGATCCTCTCGGCACCTTCAGACATTGATTCCTACAGAGATCAGATGCCACTCTCACCAGCCGAGTTGGCCTACCAAGCCATCAAAATTACGTCTAAACTCTCCACTGTTATGGTTTCGACCAAAGGTACAAACCTCCCACCCATCATAGTTCTCTCTAATGATCTCCTCAATGAAGTCTTGCCTACAGACAAAGCTATTTGAGAGATCATGTCTCTAGAAGAACGACCTTGGGGAAAGTTTCACCATCGCGCTTCGATGATTAACTTGGACATGATAAATACTGAAATCCCACCCTTTGACCCACCTGAGATGGTTCCCTCCGCTTACACGACTGTTCAAACTATCGATTTAGAAGGGAACATGGGTAATATTTCTAAGACAATGCTCATTGATATCTTAGTCAAAACGGGTATCGTGGAAAATATTCAGATTGGAGTAGATTGCAATCCTAAGGAAAGTGCATGCTTCACATCTCTTTTCAAGGAATTCCGCGATGTGTTCGTTCGGTCTTATGACGAAATGCCCGGCATAGATCCATCTATAGTCGAGCACAAAATCAATATTTATGACAATGCCAAACCAATTCGGCAGCGACTCAGGCCTGTCCACTCGCGCAAAGCGGCCGCCATCAAAATTGAGGTATAAAAACTTTTAAACGCTAGTTTCATCTATCCCGTTCCTTTGACAAAATGGGTTTCCAATCCGGTTCCCTTAGATAAAAAACAAGGCACCATCCGAGTTTGTGTTGACTATCATGATTTGAATGTCGCTTATCCCAAATACAATTATCCTACGCCATTCATAGATTAGATTCTTGACGATTGTGCTGGATATGAATATTTTTCCTTCATGGATGGATTCTCGGGCTATAACCAGATTGTGATTAAAAAATAAGACCAGCATAAAACTGCCTTCATCTGTCCTTGGGGCACATTTGCGTATCATAAACTCCCATTCGGTCTGAAGAATGCTGGAGCAACTTTTCAGCGGGCTATGGACTACGCTTTCAATGACATTCGACATATTGTACAGGCTTACTTGGATGACCTTCCAGCCCATTCCAAGAAACGACCTCATCACCTTGCTCATCTGAAAGAAATTTTTGCTAGGTGTAGATTCTACAATATACGTTTGAATCCTCACAAGTGCGTATTCATGGTCGAGTCCGGGCGTCTGTTAGGTTTTATTGTCTCCAAGCACGGGATTAGGGTTGATCCCGATAAGGTTAAAGCAATTGTTGAATTGTTGGCACCACAATCCATCCTCCAACTCCAACGTTTGCAAAGGAAGGCAAACTTTTTACGTCGATTCATTGTTAACTATGCTGAGATGACGAAAGGATTCATGCAATTATTGAATAAGGGAACACTATATTTGTGGGATGACCAAGCTCAACGGTCATTTGATTCTTTAAAACATGCACTTGTTTCAGCCCCACTCCTTAGTGACCCCAACTACTCATGCGACTTTGTCCTCTACCTGGTAGCCTCACCATCCTCACTTGGAATGGTTTTGGTTCAAGTTCACAATGACGATAGTGAACATGTGATATACTACTTGTCAAAAGTTCTAATCGGACCCGAACTACGTTATTCACAGGTGGAGAAACTTTCTTTGGCAGTAGTATTTTTCGTCACCCGACTCCGACACTATATATTGCTGCGACAGACTATGGTTATTGCTTTGGAGAACCCCATGCAACACATCCTATCTCGACAAATTATTGGAGAAAAATATTCCAAATGGATCATAACCCTCCAACAATTTGATTTGGTCTTCATAGCTGCCAAAGCAAAGAAATCTCTCGTCTTCGCCGAATTACTATTGGACCTTCCCAGAATCGACCCAGGAGAAGTAGCTCATGATCTATTTCCTGATGAATCTGTATACTTGGTCGATTCTTCGGACCCATGGTATGGAGACATTTTGGTCTACCTACAAACCCAACACTTCTGCCCAACTCTTACGTCCGACGACCGTCGTCGTATTCGCCACCAGGAAAAGCACTACCTCGTGCTAAATGATACATTATATCACCGTGGTATCGATACTATTATCCGATGTTGTCTCACTTTCAATGAAGTGGAACACGTTTTGAATGACTGCCATGCAGGGGCGTCCGGTGGTCATCTTTCGGGCATAGCTACTACCCAAAAATTCCTGCGCACAGGTTATTATTGGCCCAATTTTTTTAAATATTGTATTGCAGCGGTCGAGAAGTGCCACCCATGTCAAATTTTAACAAAGAAAATGCATGCTCATCCTACCCCCCTTCATCCGGTTATCTCCATTGGTCCTTTCGCTAAATGGGGAATTGACTTCATCACCTGCAATCCCACTTCGCAAAATGGACACAACTAAATCGTGGTTGCGGTCGACTATTTTATGAAATGGGCAAAAGTCATTCCCACTTTTAAGGCCGATGGTGAAACCACCACTCTCTTCCTGTTCAATCAGGTAATTTTTTGGTTCAGCGTAACCCTATCTATTGTCACAGATCATGGATCCCACTTTCAAAATCATATGATGACCGAATTAACATCCATGCTAGGTTTTCGTCAAGATCAATCGTTGTCTTATTATCCTCAAGCTAATGGTCTAGTTGAAGCTGTAAATGGCATCCTCAAAACCATGATTCGTCAATTGGTCGGAAACCATAAAACCACATGGCATCGAAAGTTGTATTCTATGTTATGGGCATACCGAACATCAGTCAAAACTGCCACAAGCCTCATGCCATTTCAACTTACATTCGTCCTAGAGGCAGTACTTCCAATCGAGTGTGAAATTCCATCACTCAAACTCACTATTGAACTCCTGCCTGGCACCACCGCCACAGAAGAGCGCTTGCTCTCACTCGATCATTTGGATGAAACTCGTCAAGATGCTACACTAGCACTCGAAGCTCACCAGCGTCGAGTCAAAGCTCAATACGACAAATCTGTCAAGCCTCATTCTTTCCAAGAGGGTGATCTCGTTCTACTCTATGACCAGAAACATGACCTCTTGGGGGCAGGAACACTCCATACATTATGGCTTGGTCCTTACATCGTCACTAAAGTCCTCTCAAAATGGGCTTACGAACTTCAGGACTATAATGGAATTCTGCTCATAGAGCCCCACAGCAGGCTCTATATAAAGAATTATTTTGCCTAGTTTCGCACTAGGCGTATGCTTTGTAATTTTATGTATATAATTTTTGCTTATTCTTTTGATGTCTCTGGATATTTTTTGGTTTTTGAGGTGTTTTTCTCATCTACAATATTTTTTCACACAGATGCCGTCATCCTCCTTATCATACGTCGGATATGCAGACAGTGCTAGTCATCACACTAGACACATTGCTTCAGCTGCTTGGGTTCTCTACACTCCTGAGTTGGAACTTCTTGGTTCTGGGGGAATTTTCCTAGGTAGTGCCACCAATAACGTTGTCGAGTACATGTCAGTGATCTAACTCCTCACGGAGGTGGCGTCTCACGACATCTCCAATTTAGTGGTCAGGTTAGATTTCCAACTCGTCATTATGCAGTTAAACAATCATTACCATGTATGTCATCCAGTCTTGTTACGTTATTTTTTAAGGGTGCAACTTTTAGAATGTCAATTTCAAACAATCACATTTGAGCACGTTCCTAGAGAATTTAATGCATTAGCCAATTCTTTGGCAAACTATGTGTTAGATTGGCATTTGTCACATTTGTTATAAAAGATTTACACATGAGTATATATATTTTTTATCCCATTGAAAATACATAAAAAATTAAAAAGCACAAAATCACCAAAAAGTATGTATATATATATGTCGGGTCCAGTACAATAGTTGCATCAAAAAATCTTCCAAAACTTGGGTGTTTTACAAAAAAATGGGGTATACTAAAGCCATGTTATGATACTTATACATCCGCTCCACCAGTTAAGCCTGATGCTCATGATAACATACAACTGCTCTTGCTATCCTCCTCAGAGGCACTAGGTATCTCTCTGGCACACCAACGGTATGCTGCTGCAAACGAACTAGAACTCCCGCATAGGAAGGGGTGGTGTTAGCCACCTATAAATTCTGTCATATCAAGTGGTGGCTAAATGATTTTGGATAGCCTTCAAGAAACAATTTCATTGCTAAAAATTGTTGATGCTTAAAGTCTTTTAATAAAATCCTATCCTTTGGGTAATTTTCACTGCTTTTCCCCTTTCCAACTCAGAAGTTTTTTTGTCATTACATGAAGAAAAACTACTGCAAGTACCATTTTCCTTTCCCCCTTTTTTCCAAAAACTAACCTCATTTTAACCCCTTCCTCTCCCATGAAAAACCCTCATTTTCATTTTTCTCCCCTATCCCCTTCATCAAAATCCCTTTGATAATTTTTTAAGACCTTTCCTTTGCCTTATCGAAACCCTAAAACTCCTTTAAAAATCCTTGAAAATCCATAAAAATGCATTTCTCATATATGATAGACTTAAGCTCCTTTGGGCTAAGTCTTTAAACCCTTACCCTTCATGTGCCCTGGTGCTAGGACCGAGTGCCAGCCCTTCAAGCGCTTATCGCATCACCCATTGCCGATTAGCCCTTCATCCATAACCCCTCGGTCATATGGCTTTCCATGTAACCCATGGCCCCGCAGTCGGGCGCCTAACCATATTTTATATATATCTCGCCCCCGAAAATATTGAAACCTTATGTTATTTTGAAACTTTGGGAATTTTATTATTTTCTAAGGTTTTCCACCGGTCCGAAGTTCAAAGCACTCTCCACCGTCGATCTGATATGTAGATCGATGGCGTGTAATCCATCGCCCCGGTGGTCCCCGCTAACCACTCACCATTGCAAAACTACGTGGTATTCATCACACTGATTTTGAGCGCACGGCAGTATTTTTCATTTTGCAGCGATTCCATACATCGCTTGACGCATGGCCTAAGCACTGTTCACAAAACCATCGTCCATCGCGTGTTAAAGATCGGATGTGGACCCGGCGCGATATTGACGTCCACCGTCCGATATGAGGCCGCTCATCGGATGGTGATCGCTCACCGAAGAAGCCCAGCAGTTAACCAGGATACGACGCGGTCATTAAAGTATCTCTATCATTGATCTGATATGCAGATCGACGGCCCACAATTCATCGCCCTGATTCCTTCGCTTTGACTTTTCGCCTCTACTTTCAAATTCCTTTTCGCTCTCCTCTGACCTCCTCTAAATCGATCTCGACCGTTGGATGATGCCATCCAATGGCCATGCTTCCTCCACCTGCCTTCTGAAGCAGTAAACCTACACATGCATGGATTTTATAATATTTGTTTGTTTTTGCAGGGTTTAAATGGTTTTTTCGCTATGTCTGAAGAAATTTCAGAAGTAAAGGGTGACGATCCTCCAGCCTCTGATCCATCAAAGAAAATCATCCACAGATTTCAAATTCACGTTTCATCAGTGATTCATGAGGAATTAATGCCATATCACCACTGCGCAGCCCTTCACACAAGAAAAAAACATAGTAAATCAAGCACAGTCATAAAAGTATCAGTGCCAAAGACAAAATCTATCAGGACAGAAAATTGAAGGCAGATCCATAGGGATTACGACTAAAAATGGATTATCATAAGCCTAAAACATGGTTTAAAGAAGATCGTGAGTTTTTATATCAGACAGAAAGCATACGCTGCCACATCAGAGGCTAATTAAATTCCCAGCCACCGCAGAGCCACCTGCAGCCTCAAAGAAATCAAAAAAGGGTCGAAGTTATTACCAGACCAGGAGGTATTTTGCATCAATATAGCTGAACAGTTATTTCAACCAAAGGAACTTATGGTTAGCTGTCAGCAGAAGTTATTACAAGGATAACAAGGAGCCTTGAAGTCAACAAATTATTTCCAGCAAACCTAATAGTTAATGTAAATGATTTTATACAGAGGACACCTATGTAAGTTGCTTCATTGAGCCCCCAAAGGCCAAGAAGCCATTTAAGTCTATATTAATTAGTTTTTGAGATCTTTTATCAGATCTCACCTCCTCATTCTTCTATATATACTTCTGAAGAAGATGAGTGAGGGGTTGGTTGTTGTTTGATCACCAGTTGTAATACTGAAACTCTCTGAAATAAATACATAGTCCGTTGAAGTTGAAGAAGAAACTGAAGTCTTGGAAACCTTGATGATGTTGTTGCATGCTTGTTCCTGAGAAGGCTCTATCATTGGATCCATGAGCTTGGATGTTGGTGAAGTATTCTGAACTGTTTTATGTTTTCCCCTATTTTCATTATGTTCCATAATTTCTTACTACAGTAGGTTGAAAGTTTTAGGCTAAGAAATGACTCCTGGAAGCACCTTAGACCTGTTCATCCTTCACTGTTTCATGTTTTCTTCTGCTGAAGTATTTTAGAGTCTTTAACCTCTCTCTTTAGTCTTCATGCTTGTGTATTTCCTTAATATTTCGAATAGTTGATTTCATCATGATTTATGGTTCTCCCTGCTTGTCTGCCGCCACTTTAAAACTGTTATTGAAGTCTCCCTTTGTAGTTTTATGTTTACAGTGAGTCAAGGAGGTTTGTTCTGATCTTGCCCTTTGTCCTTACTTAAACAGTTGTCTCAAAGGTCTTTATAGTTGTAATCATAGATGTGTTAGGTGTTCCCTCTTCTATGACTGCAGTTATCAGTGAATTTTTTATGTTTTCTAAGTCATTTGAAATAAAATCTTTGAGGAAATAGGGTGTTCCCCGAATCTTAGATTTCATTTTAAAAGTTGTTTTGAAATCATTGTTTGCTTAAAGGTGTGATTTGTAGAATTTATGGTTAGCCCTGTCTACCAAATAGCTCTTTATTGTTCAAATTGTGCTTTCAAATTCCCTTTGTTTGAGAATTAAATTTCTCTTTCCAAATCATTGATGTCCATCTCATTCCAAAACCAAAGGATCCTGCAGCCAAGTTAGATTTTCCCTTTGATATCCCGTATCCATTAATGAGTGTGTTATGACCTCTTGTTGACTCCATTGCCCAATGAACCAAATGTTTCTCGACTCTATATATCTTTCCTATACCTTTCATGTTCTGTTGTATCAATTCAACCAAACAAACAAACAAACACCCGCACTTAATAACTAGTCTAAAACCAATACTCAAAGCACACAAGATAAACCTTTGCAAACAAACAATTGAGAGATCCCTCTCTGAGAACAGGAGGACTAGATCCTGGAACTCTAAAGATTGGTTCTGATGTTGCCTTGTCTTTTGATTTTCCAAACTATCAAAACACGAGACACCAACATAATGGCGATCACGGTGGGACCTACTGAGAATACAGTGGTTTGAAAACACTTCTTAAAACTCTTTAGGCCCTTAGACTTGATAAAGAACACCCTTTGGACTTATCCCACCGTTCACACCAACATAATGGCGATCATGGTGGGACCTTGAGTAAAATCTTCAACACAAAACACTCACTGTCTAGTAAAACATAAGTAACCTCCCTCAAGCACCACCAAGCAATGGTAATCATGATAGGACCTTTTGAATCAGTGACAAACTAAGTGACCCTTAGGATTCTCATAAAGCCTTATCAAACCTTGAAGGATTCAGTTACTAAGCCATAAGAATGAACTATATATGTATTGACACCCTAGCTAAGTGTTAAGTCAAATTTAGGATACTCTCATAACCTATAAGGCCAGAATAACTCAGAAAACCCCCAAAAAAAAAAAAACATTTCAGTTTGGCTTCACAATAAGCATGGTGGTGGAACCATCCAATATCTTACCTTCATAAAAGCTAAAAATTTTCCACCTGGCAACTCCACTAGCCCCAGTAGGCCTATTACTCATCTAGGTTCCCAGATCTCTTCAGGACTGTGTTAACCAGCCTTGAAGAAATTTGGAAGCCTAGTCCCTTACTAGAGAAGACATCGTGAGAGGTAAAATTCCCAAAAACAGTCCCTAAAACCTTAACCTCTCTCATTTTGGAAAAAACACTCTGGCTTCACATAAGATTAACACTAGATCCCATCCAGACCCGAATCCTCCTTTAATAGTTGACAATCCAAAAAGAATTCTATGGCAGACTTCTAAATCTGGAAAATTAGCTGCTAATAGGAGCCTCTTAAGAACAAACTCCCTCCCCGAAAACCGTGTTGTCTTAGAGGATTCACTCTTTGATTTACATCATACATAGAACATCTTTAGAACTAGATCTCAAGGTGATTTAAACAAGACTGACCTTAACTTTGCAAATTTGCAACAGAGCTTTAGTAGGGAAGCCTCACCTTCCACTCCTCCTGATTCCCAGCTTCTTCATCACTTTAGCCTTTTCCATAAAAAATCTGCTCAAAATCAGTTTGCGGGCCCAAGTATTTCTTCCACTCCAATTCATACTACCACTGTGCAAAACACTCATGTTCATCCCACTTTCACTACTGTAAATCCACCCTTATTTCCATCCATGGCAACATGGTATGCCCCATTAGTGTTACCACAACCTCTACTTCCCTTACCCAATGATTACCAATCCAAAATCCCTCACTTCACTGGAAAAGAGTCTACAACAGCCCAACATCATGTAGATAGGATGGAAGATGCATTTGATTACATGGAGATAGAACAAGAAACTGTGAAGATGAGGATCTTCGCCAAAATTTTAGGAGGAGATGTAAAGAAATGGTTTAAAAGCTTACCTCCTAATAGCATAAATGATCTCCCTACCTTGCATCAAAAATTTATCAACAAATGGGAACTCAAAAGGAACCCTCTCCAAATACTAGCAGAGTACAGCAGCCTCAAGAGAAATAAAGGGGAGAGTGTCCATGATTACTCCACTAGGTTCAATAGCATTTATAACACTCTCCCACCTCACTTGAAACCTCCTCAAGGCATGGCCTTCGTAAGGTATCCCGAAGGCCTTGATGTTGAAATGACTTATGAGTTAAGGGAGAGAGATTACTTAACCTTAGAAGATATGCAGAAAGGAGCTTTGAGTGTAGAAGCTAACATAATCGAGAAAAGAAATATTTTGAGATTATAGAAGAGGGTAACTTATAATGATGACCTACTACCCTCAACCTCAGCTTCTGACACAAAAATTGACAACCTAGTGAAGGTGATGGAGAGGATGCTTGAAAAGATCAATTTGAATGAGAGACTGCTACCAAGAGAACCTCAAAATAACCAAAACAAAAATAGAAATTAGAATTATAGAAGAGAAAACAATCAAGACAAGCAAAAGTAAAAGTGACCAACAGGTTAGACCTCCCTTCCAACAGAACTATGTAGATCAATATGAGGAAGATAGGTAGTTGGAAAGGTTGGAAGAATCTCATGTAAACTTGATTGGATCAGACAGTGGAGATGATGTTTTCCTCACTGAGGAAGAACGAGGTTTTTCCTCTTGTGATCAAAATATAAACACCTATGAAGATTCTGATGACTATAGATTGGGTTTTGAAATGCAATCATGGATGTGCATAAACAATATGATCTTAGGAGCAAGGGAAAGGATAAGAACACTAATACTGCTATCAAGAAAAACACAGAAACTTAGCCCAAAAATACAGCAGAGAAAACCAACATTTTGGCCAAGAAACTTGACTTAAACAAAGACAAAAGTGTCCAGCCAAATGTTGAACAGAGTACCCCTAGCACTTCAACTAGTGGTCCTAATAAAACTGTCCCAATTACCAGTCCAAACAAGGTTCAACAAATCAAGATTGCTGAAAAGAATTCAACTGAAAAAACAGATATAAATATGAACAAGCCAATTGTTCCTTTCAGCCTTGAGGGAGAGATTGCTAAGATAAAAATTACCATTCCCCTAGCTGAACTAGTAACCCAAGAGGTGTACAAAAACCAAGTTTTGAAAGCTTTGAACCTAGGAAGTGATACTGACACTTTGAACTTGATAGATGACAAACCTAAGTTGTTTTTTGGTCCATAAGTTGAAGGAAAACACCAAGAAGGGGTTGTTCCTCCCTTCTATGTTAGCCTGAACATACACGAGAAAATTTTACACAATGCCATGTTAGATTCAGGAGCTTCACACAATCTAATGCGCAAGGTGGTAATGGAAAGCCTAGGCTTAGAGATTACTAAACCATACAAAGATTTGTATTCCTTTGACTCAAGCAGAGTCAAATGTTTGGCTTTAATCAAAGATTTATGTGTTAATTTAGCTCAAATCCCTGCTAAGATTCTAGTAATGGATATATTTGTAGCTGACATTCCCCCTAAGTATGGCATGCTCTTATCAAGATCATGGGGAGCCAAACTTCAGGGAAGCCTTCAAATGGACATGTCTTATGCCACCATCCCTGTTTTCAACCAAAACAGAAGACTATACAGGGAATATCACATGAAGTACATGGTGAGAAACATAGACAAACCAAACAACACTCCAATCTATTCTATTCAATCAAGTTTAGATTCCTTTATCTTATGTAACTAAGATGAAATCACCCAACCAGATAAGGAAAACATGTACCCAATCAGTTCACCAGAACAAACAAACCTTCCCTTCAATAAAATTCAAAACATTGACAATCAACAGCAACAAGAAACTGAAAATGAGGCAAATGTACTTTGGACAATAAACTTTGATGGATCCTGTAACAAAACAAGTGCAGGGGCAAGTGTTTGGATTCAAAATACGAATCAATTTTTTTCATACAAATTGGATTTCCCATGCACTAACAATATCGCTGAGTATGAATCCCTTTTCCTAGGCTTACAATTGCTTAAACAATTAGAAGCCCAGAAGATATCGATCTTAGGGGATTCTGAACTTATCATAAAACAAATCAAAGGAGAATACTCAGCTAGAAATCCAAGGCTTAGGGAATATTGAAATGTTGCCCTTGATCTATTGAAAACATTTGAAAAATATGAACTCATTTTCATCCCTAGAGCACTGAATCATCTAGCAAATGAACTCGCCTTCAATGCCAGCAACTGTCAAATACCTGAGATAAATGAACAACTCCATGTAAAGGTAAAACACAGGCCCGCTATGCCTGATAAAAAAGATCACTGGCAAGTGTTTGATTCTGACAAACACATAGATGATTTCTTGAAATCAGAAAATGATTTCAGCATACTGATATCAGAAACCAGCCATAAAAAAAATTGTTTGTATATTGAACAAATCCCAGAAGTTGCAATGACATATTCTGCTGATATAAATCATTGTGAGAATCCTTTGGAAGCAGAGATAACTGACAACACAGACCAAGAAGACTTGGAAGTTTTGCAATGCAAAAATGATCAAATTCCAAGAGGTCTCACACCTTTAGAACACCTTTTCGATTTTAACGATGTAGCTAAAGACCTGAGAATGGAGCCTGTGGAAACCAATGTAGAAGAGCATAACATAGGCAGTCTAGCAGAACCCAAGATGATCAAACTATCCAGCACTCTCCCAACTCACATAAAATCTCAATACATATAGTTGTTCAAAGAGTTTAAAGATGTGTTTTCTTGGGGATACAAAGACTTAAAATCATATGATACCAGCATCATCCAGCACAAGATTCCCCTGAAGGAAAATCAAAAACCTTTTAAACAAAAACTAATAAGAATAAACCCTCTCTTACTACCTTTAGTTAAGGCAGAAATTGAAAAAATGCATGATGCTGGGATCATAGTACCCATTAGATTTTTAGAGTGGATATCAAACTTAGTTTTTGTTAGAAAGAAAACAGGGGAAATCAGGCTCTGTATTGACTTCAGAAATTTAAATAGAGCCTACTTAAAAGACAACTACCCCTTACCCAAGATGGAGCATATACTTCAAAAGTTAGCTGGGTCAAGAAGGATATCCCTCTTAGATGGGTTCTCGGGTTACAACCAGGTGTTAGTGCTCCCAAGTGACCAAATCAAAACGGCTTTTACCACACCTTGGGGCACCTTTATGTATGTCAAAATGCCTTTCGGATTCATGAATGCAAGGGCCACCTTCCAAAAAGCCATGGACATAGCCTTCTCTGAAGATATTGGATATTTCATAATCATTTACCTTGATGACATAACTGTTTTCTCACAAACTGATGAAGAGCATTTGATTCACCTGAGAAAATTTTTTGAAGTGTAGGAAATTTGGCTTGTCATTGAATCCCAAGAAAACACTTTTTGGTCTCCAAGAAGGTAAGATTCTTAGCCATATAATTTCAGAAGAGGGAATCAAAATAGACCCTACAAGGATAGATGGCATATTACAAATCAGTCATCCAAGAAGCCTCAAAGAGTTGCAATCTTTCATCGGAAAGATTAATTTTCTGAGGAGGTTTATTCCTAATATTGTTGAGCTATTAAAAAACATTACAAACATTCTTAAGAAAGATGTCGGTGTAAAATGGACTTTACTAGCTAACCAATCATTTGAACTGGTCAAACAAGCTCTTACTCAAACACTAGTCCTGATTAGCCCAGATTTCACCAAAGACTTTATATCTTTTCTTTTGCATCTGAACATACAATAGCTACAGCTTTACTTCAAAATAATGATTTGGGGCAGGAACAACCAATATCCTTCTTTATTAGGGCCTTAAGAGACGCTCCTCTCAAATATAACATCATGGAGAAGCAAGCCTTAGCATTAGTGAAAGATTTGAAAGACTTTAGGGTCTATATTTTACATTCTCACATAATTTCTTTTGTTCCACATACTGTTTTCAAGGACATTCTAAGTCAAGACCCTGATGGTAAAAGGGGTAAATGGATTGCAACTATTCTTGAATATGACTTAGAAATTAGGCCCGCCAAACTAGTTAAAGGGCAAGGACTAGCAAAAATTATGGTTGAGTCTAACTTCCAAGCACTAGACATGAATATGGTAGATGTGTTGGAAGAAATAGAAGAATCTACTGCTCCTTTTATTGAAGAAACATTTCTAAATTCTCCTTGGTATTCTGACATTATTTATGTGCTTTTATATTTAAATGCCCCTCCTTCTTTGTCTAAAACTAAAGCTATATTTTTTAAACAAAAGGCTTTGAGTTTTTGCATCCCATATGGGGTGTTATATTGGAAAAATTTTGTTGTAATTTTTCTTAAATGTTTACTTGAAGATGATGCAGGGAAAATCATGCATGAGTTGCATGACGGAGAATGTCGAGGACACCTCTACTGGAAGGCCACAGCAAACAAAATTCTTAGATTTGGTTACTATTGGCCTACCCTATTCCCAGACACTCAGAAGTTGGTCATGTCTTTCCATAAGTGGCAAATATTTGATGGCAAAAGAAAACTTCTTCCCTTACCCCTACATCCTATCAGAGTTGAGGCACCTTTTCAACAATGGGGTTTAGACTTCACTGAGGAAATTCATCCATCCTCCTCAGCTCAACATAAGTGGATTCTCATAGCCACTGAATTCTTTACCAAGTGGATAGAATCTATACCCTCCAGGAATGCTAATGACTCTGTCATTATCAAGTTTCTTGAAACAAATATCCTATCCAGATTTGGTTGCCCCAGAAAAATCATAACAGACAATGCTGCTGCTTTTAAATCTAAAAATATGGTTGATTTCTATTACAAATACCACATAACCTTGGGCCATTCCACTGCTTACTATCCCCAAGGAAATGGATTAGCTGAAGCTTCCAACAAGAGTCTCATCAATATCATCAAAAAACTATTGGAACAAAATAAAAAATCATGGCACAATAAACTGGTTCATGCCTTATGGGCTGATAGGTTAACTACAAAGAAATAAATAAATATGTCCCCCTATCAACTAGTTTATGGCATGGACGTAGTTTTTCCCACCTCATTGGGAGCGCCAGTCATGAAGCTCCTTCAAGAATTACAGGTTGAAGAAAATGATATGCAGAGAAGAATCAATCAAACCATCCATTTGCAGCAGACCAGAGAAGAAGTTTATGAAAGAACACGGTTAGTCCACGAAAATATGAAGAAGCTATTTGATAAGAGGAATAAGGAAAAAAATTTCCAAATTGGAAATATCGTTCTTAAGTGGGATTCAAGGAGAGAATAGAAGAGAAAACATGGCAAGTTTGAGAACTTGTGGAAGGGGCCCTTTATTATTCATGCTGAAAGGGGTCACAATGCATTTTTCTTGAAATAATTGAATGGAGAAGATCTGTATGGAGGTCCTATCAATGGCATAATGCTCAAGCATTACTTCTGCCAAGAATCATGAGTTTCAAAGCTTTCTAGTTTTTCATTGTAAATATCATATTCTGAACATTGCATTCAAAGTTCTGAAAATAAAAATACAAAAAAAAAATCGAAAAGAGAAAAGAAGGCAGATTGTGAAAACAAAAAAGGTATAGCCCCATACCAAAAAAGATAAACAAATCTGAAAGTGAGAAAACTCAAATGCCACTCCTGAAAAACACACTTCTAGTTAGTCAGTTTAATCTTGACTAATTAGCTTTAAATTTTCTGTTGATAAGATAGTGAATTCGATTTGCCAAACTATTTAATCTTGGCTTATCAGTAGATAGTTTAGAATAGAAATTAAAGGTTCAAACATGCTCAAAATCTGAACCTAAGTCTCTAAAAGAAAGTGACTCAAATCTGTTTCAAATTCTGAGTCAAGAAAGATGTAAAGCTGGTTCCCATTAGCTCAAAATCTGAACCAGAGGACAAGCAAAGACAGCTCAAACAAAGATCAAAACAGAGTTGTAAAAAAGAGGAAGGAAATGCTTTCAAATTTCAGATCTCAAGCCTTCCATTTTATTTTAAATTTTGTGCAAAATAATGTCTATGTGCAGTTTGTCCTTATGCCATAGACCAGCATCAAGTTAGATTGTTCAATCCTGACTTGAGTGCTTTTAAATTTCTGTTGTAGAAATTAGAGAATAAAGTTTGTTGGACAGTTTAATCCCAGCAGACAGTAGATTAGGTAGAGAAACATATGGGCTCAATTGTTTGATCTGATTCCATGGAGAAATAAAGAGTTGAAATAGATTAGATTTCCTACTTTCAAAAAGAATAAAATGTTGTGAAAGAGTTTTCCAATCTAAGTGCACTCTAATGAAGAAAAAATGTTAGATCAGTAGGATTGGGTAGGTAGAAAAGTTGTATTGATGAGGTTCCATTGTTGATCCATGAATGCTAATATGTTTCAGAACAAGAGAAGACCATCCACAGAAAGAAAGGTAGCCCAATAGATGAGGCAACTGATCAGCCTCCCAGAGAATCCAAGTCTGAAATTCTTGATGCCTTCAAGAAGGCACCATCCCCAAGTGGAGCCACTGTTAGCCACCTATAAATTCTATCATATCAAGTGGTGGCTAAATGATTTTGGATAGCCTTCAAGAAAAAAATTTCATTGCTAAAAATTTTTTATGCTTAAATTCTTTTAATAAAATCCTATCCTTTGGGTAATTGTCACTGCTTTTCCCCTTTCCAACTCAGAAGTTCTGTTTTCATTACATGAATAAAAACTGCTGCAAGTACCATTTTCCTTTCCCCATTTTTTCCAAAAACTAACCTCATTTTAACCCCTTCCTCTCCCATGAAAAACCCTCATTTTCATGTTTCTCCCCTATCCCATTCATCAAAATCCCTTTGATAAGGTTTTAAGCCCTTTCCTTTGCCTTATCGAAACCCTAAAACTCCTTTAAAAATCCTTGAAAATCCATAAAAATGCATTTCTCATATATGGTAGACTTAAGCCCCTTTGGGCTAAGTCTTTAAACCCTTACCCTTCATGTGCCCTGGTGCTAGGACCGAGCACCAGCCCTCCAAGCACTTATCGCATCACCCAATGCCGAGTATCCCTTCATCCATAACCCCCCGGTCATATGGCTTTCCATGTAACCCATGGCCCCGCAACCGGGCGCCTAACTATATTTTATATATATCCCACCCCCAAAAATATTGAAACCTTATGTTATTTTGAAACTTTGGGCGTTTTATTATTTTCTAAGGTTTTCCGCCGGTCCGAAGTTCAAAGCACTCTCCACTGTCGATCTGATCTGCAAATCGATGGCGCGCAATCCATCACCCCGGTGGTCCCCGCTAACCACTCACCGTTGCAAAATTATGTGGTATTCATTGCACCTCTTTTGAGCGTGTGGCGGTATTTTTTCCTTTTGGAACGATTCCATACACCGCTTGACGTGTGGCCTGAGCACTGTTCACAAAACTGTCGTCCATCGTGTGTTAAATATCAGACGTGGACCCGACACGATATTGACGTCCACCGTCCGATCTAAGGCCACTCATCGGATGGTGATCGCTCACCGAAGAAGCCCAATGGTTAACCAGGATACGGCGCGGTCATTAAAGCATCTCCGCCATCGATCTGATTTGCAAATCGATGGCCCACAATTCATCACCCTGATTCCTCCGCTTTGACTTTTCGCCTCCGCTCCCGGCCATCGATCTCTGCGCGATCGACGGATCCGATTCAAATTCCTTTTCGCTCTCCTCTGACCTCCTCTAAATCGATCTTGACCGTTGGATGATGCCATCCAACGGCCATGCTTCCTCCACCTGCCTTCTGAAGTAGTAAACCTACACATGCATGGATTTTAGAATATTTGTTCGTTTTTGCAGGGTTTAAATGGTTTTTTCGCTGTCTGAAGAAATTTCAGAAGCAGAGGGTGAAGATCCTCCAGCCTGTGATCCATCAAAGAAAATCATCCACAAATTTCAAATTCACGTTTCATCAGTGACTCATGAGGCATTAATGCCATATCACCCCTGCGCAGCCCTGCACACCAGCCAAAAACATAGTAAATCAAGCACAGTCATAAAAGTATCAATGCCGAAGACAAAATATATCAGGACAGAAAATTGAAGGCAAATCTATAGGGATTACGGCTAAAAATGGATTATCATAAGCCTAAAACACAGTTTAAAGAATATCGTGATTTTTTATATCAGACAGAAAGCATACACTGCCACATCATAGGCTAATTAAATTCCCAGCCATTGCAGAGCCAGCTGCAGCCTCAAGAAATCAAAAAAGGGTCGAATTTATTACCAGACTAGGACGTATTTTGCATCAATACAGTTGAATAGTTATTTCAAACAAAGGAACTTATGGTCAGTTGTCAGCAGAAGTTATTACAAGGATAACAAGGAGCTTTGAATTCAACAAATCCTTTCCAGCAAACCTAATAGTTAATGTAAATGATTTTATATATAGGACACCTATGTAAGTTGCTTCATTGAGTCCCCAAAGGCCAAGAAGCCATTTAAGTCTGTGTTAATTATTTTTAGAGATATTTTATCAGATTCCACGTCCTCTTTCTTCTATAAATACTACTGCAGAAGAAGAGTTGGTGTTGGTTGATCAGTAGTTGTATATTGGAACTCTTTGAAATAATACATAGTCTGTTGAAGTTGAAGAAGAAATTTAAGTCTTGAAGCCCTGATGATGTTTTTGCATGCTTGTTACTGTGAAGGCTCTATCATTGGATCCATGAGCTTGGCTGTTGGTGAAGTATTCTGAATTTTTTAATGTTTTTCCCTGTTTTCATTATGTTCCATAATTTCTTACTACAGTAGGTTGAAATTTTTAGGCTAAGAAATGACTCCTGGAAGCACCTTAGACCTATTCACCCTTCACTGTTTTATGTTTTCTTCTGCTGAAGTATTTTAGAGTCTTTAACATCTCTCTTTAGTCTTCATGCTTGTTTATTTCCTTAATATATCGAATAGTTGGTTTTAGCATGATTTATGGTTTTCCCTGCTTGTCTGCTGCCACTTAAAAACTGTTACTGAAGTCTCTCTTTGAAGTTTTATGTTTACAGTAAGTCAAGGAGGTTTGTTCTGATCTTGCCCTTTGTCCTTGCTTAAACAGTGGTCTTAAAGGTCTTTATAGTTGTGATCATAGATGTGTTAAGTGTTCCCTCTTCTATGACTGCAATTATCAGTGAATCTTTTATGTTTTCTAAATCATTTGAAATAAAATCTTTGAGGAAATTGGGTGTTCCCCGAATCTTAGATTTCATTTTAAAAGTTGTTTTGAAATAATTATTTTCTTAAAGGTGTGATTTGTAGAATTTATGGTTAGCCCTGTCTACCAAATAGCTCTTTATTGTTCAAATTGTGCTTTCAAATTTCCTTTGTTTGAGAATTAAATTTCTCTTTCCAAATCATTGATGTCCATCTCATTCCAAAACCAAAGGATCCTGCGGCCAAGTTAGATTTGCCCTCTGATATCCCATATGCATTAATGAGTGTGTTATGACCTCTTGTTGACTCCATTGCCCAATGAACCAGATGTTTCTCCACTCTATATATCTTTCCTAGACCTTTCATGTTCTACTGTATCAATTCAACCAAACAAACACCTGCACTTAATAACTAGTCTAAAACCAATACTCAAAGCACACAAGATAAACCTTTGCAAACAAAAAATTGAGAGATCCCTCTCTGAGAACAGGAGGACTAGATCCTGGAACTCTAAAGATTGGTTCTGATGTTGCCTTGTCTTTTGATTTGCCAAACTGTCAAAACATGGGACACCAACAGGTGGTATACCCATACTCAAACCCTCTAAGTTTCTGGAGAGTTCATGCAAAATCTGGGTATCGTCATCCCTAGCGACTTTCGCATCCTCAGCTAGTGCGCTAGCCCCGGGTAGCTGTATTCCTCGCCATGCATAATGAGGGTCCCCAACTGGGTGGAAAAGTGCCACATCTGTTTCAAGAAAGCAAGCTTCATGTCAAAACATATTTTTCACCCTTTTTTTAAACAAAATAATTGCATAAACATTCAAAATAAAAAAAAACAAAGTACTTCCTAGAGTACACTGATCATTTTTTTCTTACCATTAAGCCCCCACTGGGTGCCAGGGGGCAACACTAACTCTGGATCGCCAGTGAAGTTCATCCCTGCATAGGGATAATCCTCAATCATAATGATCTGGGAGTTCAACCAATCAAAAAACCCATCATCAAAGTAGTGTCGGACTGGACCCTCTCCAGTCCGCAGAAGAAAAGCTGCCCATCGAGCCTGTCTCGGCTCGCGTGGGCCCAATGGCACTGTAATGATCCTAGGTCTCATCAATGGTACCCACTCCAATAGGAAAGAAACGATCAATGTGTCGTACCCAAACTCTCTTTGGGTACGGGTCTTACATGCTGTGAGCTCTGCTCAGACCCAATAGACAACTCCATCACACCAGTCAAAAACCTGAGGCTGCATACAATCCAAGGCTAGTAGTATCTGGGCCTTCGTGGCCACATGCTGACTCTTGGCACCTTCCAAGCGAACAATCATCCATAGTATAGACCTCAGTGGTCTCAAAGCCACCCGTGCAATAGGAACCCAGTTGCTCACGGCCTCTGTGTTGCATATGCAATGAGTCAAAATAAGATCATCAGTGGAACGCAGATCCGCTCTGGACCCCATCTAGTTGGGCCTTGGGCCACGACATGATAAGCCGGTCAAAAATTAAACATCGTCCTTCTCAATTGAGAGCTCATTTCCCCCAATCCGAAAGACATGGTGACATTCATCCCATTGCTGAATCAACCACCTCAGGAGGTCCTCTTGACCCCTCATCAATTCTAAACGTGCATATTTTAGCAAACCGCATCTGCGGAGAGCCATCAAGCTTGCAGCATCAGTAATCATATCTCTTTCTTCCCGTTCATGTTCTCTCTCTCGCCAGATACTCATGGTTAACAGCTGAATACCTGCAAATACAACATTTTCAACTGATTAGAAATTGTCTAGAACACTTCAAAATGCTTATAAACGAGTTATTAACATATGCTCTGCGCCTAACGCAGGCCATATAGAAAAACAATGCGTGCTAACGCGACCTTCCTTCACGGGAAGTGCACTTAACGTGGGTCTAGCACTGCTGGCCCGTGTTATCCGCTAATATTTTTTAGGGCTTGCCAAATTTCCCATTTTGGACTAGCAAAACTTCACAAAAACACAATAAAATGATAGCAAGAGGTTCCAGCTCTTACCTGGATTTGACAGGAAGAAGAACCGTTGCCCAAATTGACCGCAATCATCCGCTGAAGTTTTCACCCCTTTTCACCCCAGAGCTCCTTCACAGCACTCAAAACAGTGAAAATGAAAGTCTTCTGACCTTCTTATAGCCATTTCTGGGGCATGAATCTCTTAGCTAGTTGGAAAAAAGTCATGAATTCTTGTTGCATATGTGTCGCAACTGTTTGAGGTTAATTATTGATGTTCCGATGAGTGATCAATATCTATATGCAGACATAACCATGTTTTGACCCTGATATCGAGCATTCTTTTTATGGTATTTTTCTTGCTCGTTAATCCGAAAAACCTCGAGTTCTCTTCTTCAGACTCGTTAAAATTATACAAACTCGATTTCGAGCATTCTTTTTATGGTCTTTTTCTTGATCGTTAATAGGAAAAACCTGGAGTTCTCTTCTTCAGACTCATTTAAACTGAAATGAAGAAGCACTGAGCTTTCTTTTTAGGGACTTTTTTTCTAGCTCATAAAACTGAAAAAACCACGAGTTTCCTTTTTCAAGCTCATTAAACTACCACGACAGAGAGTAAGGAGCCATTCTTTTTCCTCTTTTTTCAAAGCTCTTTAAACAGAAAAAGTGACCGAGTTTTCTCTACGTGACTCGTTAAAATTTCATAGAGAGCACCGAGTTTTTCTTTGTTGGACTCGTTAAAAATTTCACAAAGAGTACTGAGTTTACTTCGTCTCCTCGTACTCATAACAAAATGAAGTAGACATCCATCTAACATAGATTTCTCACTTTTCCGGCTTCGATGGACTAACTCATGGAAAATGAACTGTTTCGAGCTTACTATTCTCCCTTTCTCATGCCCAGTTATCAAGACATGATAAAGGTACCCCAATGGAGTTGTATTTTACGACATTTTTCAGACTCTCTAAACATGAAAAATTCACTAAGTTTACTCTTCTGGACTCATTAAACCTAATCAGATGGGGAACGGAGTTGTCTTTTACGACATTTTTCAGACTCTCTAAATATGAAAAATTCACCGAGTTTACTCGTCTGTACTCGTTAAACCTAATCAGATGGGGAAAAATTTGGAGAAAATGAATACTACCTATGTTACATTTCAGAAAGGTCGATTTGGCAGCAAAAATCTTGAACATGGCACTTCCCAGAAAACTCTTTCGCAGTTAGCCGAACCCTACCATCTATGAGTATTAGCCTTCATCTCCCAGCGTTCCTACACTGATAAAATCCTAACAAACTCTTTGGTGTTCATTAAGCCTCAGCTGCCTAGTACCCTGTTACATTGCCTTCTATTTTTCAAGAAGATCTCGCTATCTACTGCTCCTCTTATCAACCAGACCGCTCATTATGCCAGAAATTATTTGTCGTCAGTTATCCCCATCTGCTCTTCATTATCTCCATCAAAAAAAAAATCCTTTGGTTTATGTTTTGTGTTGACTAATGTAGAACGCCTTAGTGCCTACCTTTCAACAGATCTCTTCCTATCAACTTCAACATATTATCTAGGAAGTTGATCCAGAAACCCATTAGTACCCGGATACTTGCAAACATCAGTGGCAGGTAGTCTTGTGTTTGATTAGGAGTCTTCATCATTGGCTCATGATCGAATGATTCTACGAGTGTTCAACTTCAACTCTTTTTATTCACACTCGCTAGATTATACTATGCATCTTAGGGACCATCATCATTATCGGTGGCTACCTTCGCATTTGTTAATATTTTTCATTATTGACTAGTAATCAGATGATTTCTCACATGTTCAACGACAGCTCCTTCTTTCACATGTTGAGAAATATGCAGTTTAAGTGAAGCAGCGGTCAAGACCTTGGGGCAAAGGTTACATCATTAAAGCTATGTTCCCTTCCCGAAGTTGCGATATTGTTTATGGAGACAGCTTCTTCAGCCTGATCCTGTTATGACAGACACTTCCACATTATGCTTATTAGTGGAAAGATTCTTCATATCCCTGTTCTAGATAAATCATGTTGATTAGATATTGAGCATGGGAATTCCCGACTCAAGACAGATACTATATTTTCTTACATATGTTGTTGTTTCAGGTTTTCCTAAGTCTTTCAATCTCTTTATCTCTACTACACACATTATAAAGTATTTCGGCCATCGTCTTCTTCTTTGACCTCACACTTTAGGGGGCATCTATTACAGGTCAAAAAACATCCTCATCAGATTAGAGGAGAAGATAAATATGGAAGGAATACAAGGACCTAAACTAAACCTACTTCTGCCAAGGTAACGCACCCCTATAATATCAAAAGAGTGTTATAATGCACCTGATCAATGAAAAGGCCACGTTAGTGGCTAGGGCAATGTGCTGTTTAGACTAGAGGGCAGTGTTACTCATGTTTTGAGTTTGAAATAGGAAAAACCTGCAAAGAATGATTTAAAATCCCAGCTTTTTCTCATAAGAGAGTCAGTACAAAAAGGAAACTACAAAGCACTAGTCTCTTATTGAGCCTTGCCAAAAATAATTGAACTCTCAAGGAAGGCAAAAGCATGGGAAGTTGAGGAAACATCTTGGTTTTTTCTATTTAGAACTAGTGGAAGGATAAAAGGTAATTATTTCTCTCTCCATCTCCTATAAAATGGAGCTGAAGGCTCTTGGTTCAAGGTTGAAGGATTGTCAAAGTTTTGAATACTTGTGAAGCATAGCATTATTGTTGTAGTGTGAAGGTCAAAGGTCAAAGAGGTTCATTGAGAACCTGTTGATCAAGACATCACCACATTAAGAGATAGAGAGATTGGAAGGCTGAGGAGGGCTTGGTACAACTGATGATTGTAATCCTCCTTTTTTATAAATAAATAGAATTGTATCTATTTTTTCCATTCTATGCGTTGATAAATTCATTGTTATTCAATTACTTATATAGCATGATATGAATGTCTTAGATGTGCATAGTTTAAATTTTTATCATATATTAACTTAATTGATAGGAAATGTATGTTGTGGTAGAGATTACACGGGTGCTTTGATTGATTAAAGGGTCGAGATTTGGAGCTGGTGGAGGAGGACCCCTACTTTGCTGCTTAGTGCTCTCCAAGAGACTTCAAGATCATTAAATAGGTAATCTTCCATCTTATCCCATCAGGTTATTTAAGTTGATATGAACATGTATGTATCTTCTTTGCGAACTATACAGCTAATCTTACTGTCTGCCTCGGGCACTGGAAAGCCCTGAGAGGGATTAGAGAACCAACAACCCAAGAATTTTACCCTATAGCATTTCCTTTGCTGGAAAATCGTGATGTGTGTAGTTTACCTTAAATGGAACTGCACAAGTCTACATTGTCCCTAAAAGGTGACTTCACAAGGCACCAAGGGTTTCTAAAAATAATGAAAAAGGCCCAATTTTTTTGCAAAAAACTTATATATTATTTTCCTAAATAATTTTCATCATTTATTTCAGGTTTTTTGGTGTAAAAATGGAATGAATAGAGTGAATATGAAGCCTAAGATGTTGATGCTTTGAATAATCTAGCTACATTGGAGCCTTTGAGAAATTGTGGCTTGCTAAAATGTTTTACAATTACAGGGATGAGAGCCCAAATAAATATATTGACATGGTTGGTAAGATCTTGGAATATCTAAGAGAAATGTTTCTAGATTTGGGATCATTGGAAAGAGGCTTACATCATAAAGGCTAAGGTTGTATTTATCCTTCTTGTTCAAAATCAATACAAGGAGTTGTTTCTTTCCTATTTTCACTTCTTATGATGCTTTTTGCAAAAATCCTTGATATTTTGCATAGTTTATAATTGAATATAGGATTAATATTATGATATGAGCTATGTTGCAACTCCCATTCACTTCATGGTTGACTCTTTATCTAAATTATGCTTTTCTTCCCTTTTTGTTTTTTTTTCTTGCATACATTCTCTTGAAGTAGTGAGGAAGAGCTTTTGAGAGTATTGAAAGGACATCTACAAGCATACCGTAGAGAGGTAAGAGACTCTTTCACATTTCATATACCATGTTTCAATTGTAGATTAAGGAAAGGTAGTAGCTACTTGTATGTTTTTTTCTAGATTTATCTTTGAATCTAGGGAGATCTCTCTTGTCCGCAAGAGGGATTTATCCACCATAACACACATCAACCCACTACTTTTATCCTAGAAGTTACATTGTTTTCAGCTTTAATAAGTGTCAAGAAAAAAAATTGTTCATGGGCCCCCCTTTTTACTATGTGATTTTATTGATTCACCCATTTTCCACTCCCTTTCCATGTCATCCCATCCTTATTATGGTGGAACGTACCTGTGTTCACTCATTTAAAAGAGTTGGGACAACTAATAATTTGCGGCCCACGTGCATCTATCTTTCTTCGCTTTCCCATTGGATGCTTGGCCTTTTCCCTATCGACATTCTCCCTCTCCATTCATCCCGCCTGATTCTTGAATGTGCATCTTTCATTATTAACAGGTTTGAGTTACCAGGATGGTGCAAGCACCCACGATGCTTGCTAACACCGCTCATTCTAATAAATATTGCAATCCTTGTCATGCTCGAGAAATGGTTATATTACACAAAAAATCAGTAAGCACACACAGGTAAGTTGAATTGGTGGTTAATTATTTTGATTTGGGGATTCTCTTATATTTTAATAATGTTTATAGTGCTCCAATTTAATGCTTATCACGCAAAGGTTCAATCTCTCTCCATATTTATATAAATTGCTACATAAGTTGGGATTTTAAATTGATACCATGGGATTGTTGAAAACTTTGGAGCTGATATGATATTTGAATAAGTAAAGGTAATAACGCAGCCGCAACGCAAATCAAAGAATGTTTTTGGAATATTTTCATTCTTATTTATAATGATTATTATTTATTCTTGATTCCTTGAACATGAACGAGTATTTTCTAGCTTAATGCTCACTCTAGTTTAGATGTAATAAATTTATGATCTTGAGCGCATAAAAACTTCATTAAAATGTAACTTCTCCATACTTATTATCTCAATCAAAAGAATAAGTCGCCTCTTTTTGGAGAAAATTGATATCTTTCAAGTAAAACTTAGCGAAATTCTTCGAGATAAGTCTCATATGATGATTTTCATATGTTACCATTTTCTTATGCTTTTCTGTTTCAACTTTGTTTTTATTTTTTGCTGATCTAAAGTTCTATTTTTGTAGGTATTCAAGGATGGCTTTGAAAACTTTGCACCCCTACTTTCTCATATTCATAATTCACTCCCCTTGTTTTGTTTTCTTTTGAGCTTTGGAAAAGAAGTTATGATGTCGATCAAATTTCAAATCAGCCGAATCGTGGAGTCTTTGAACCTCTATTTTGTCTCACAAGCCTTGTTTTTATTAGAAAATTGTTACGATGTTTCCATGCGGGCTTAGTTTTGAAACAAGAAAATTTTCAAGGGGAGAAATTTTTTATTTGGCTATAATTTCTGTCACAACTGCTATCTAGAGTTATAATTTTTGGTTGAATAAAAGTCTAATCAAATTACAACATTGCAAGGCAACTTAACAAGATCTCAACTTAAGAGAAACTTGCAATTTGTCCCTCATACTTTTTCTTTTGTTAAGACATTCTTCATAAATAATCATATTGAGGTTTTCTTTTGATTTCGGTTTTTCATTCAACTCTTTTCTTTCAGTTTGCATCTTATTTCTTATTTTTTCCATTTTGAAGTGTGTCGATTTCACTTTCCCTTTGGATTGGATTTGAGGATGTTACCAATATTTATATGGAAGAATTTCTCTTACCCAACATTGGTTGAAATGCATGGAAAAATTTTATTGATCGATATTATATCATTATATTTTTTTTCATCCATCTCGATGCATTCAGAGTGGAAAAATTGGAGGAATCATCTCATGGGATCATTTTTACCAGCGGAACCTATTTTGGAAAAACAAGGTCGGAAACCTTCTAGGAGCGTTATGAGGCATCAAACTATATTTTTTAGGGGTAAAAATTTTCCACTTTTGTGTAGTACCTATTATCACTCTATAATTTATAATATTGGCAAGACTAAATTATAAAGAACAACATCAAAACCACTTGAATCCCAGGATCTAGCCCTCCTAGACTCAGAGAGGGATCTCTCTATGGGATTTAGATTTTTTTGAGTTTACTGATATTAGGCTAGCTAAATTGAGTGCGGAAATTATTTTTGTTTGATGGTTCACGGTTGGATTTAAGGGGGTTCCTCTAAACAGTTTCCATTGGGCTATGGAGTCAAAATAGGCTAGGTATACACATCAAATTCCAAAGAAAATTCAAGGCAAGCTAGCTGTGAATACTGGTGCTTATAGCTGAGTGGAATTATGGGATGGAGAAAAGTGCTTTCAGTAATGACTTAAGAGAAAATAAGTATTCTTAAACCATACATCATAAGAAAACATTGAAATTGTAAAGGCAGTCAGAATTAAGGTAGTCTGAAACAAAAAATCTTAATCTAACCTTCCTGCTTTACAAATAGAATTATAAATGAAACACATGAAAATATTACAATGGGAAAAAACTAAACATGAATAAGGAAAAACATCACCAGGACAACACAACACATGAATCTTGTAGAATAATCTCTTTATTAATGCTTCAGCTTGAAAAGTATGAATACTTGCTATGAAAAGTGCTTACAAAACCAAGGTCCAACCTGTGTTACAGTTTGAAAAATTATATTTAAAATATTTGCACCAGATTGTCATTACTGAAAGGGCAATCGATTTGTTTATCACAAGAGTAACTCAAAATGGGTCTGTGTGCCTTATGCGTGGATGCGTTGTGACTGTTTTTAGAAAGATGTCCGAAGTTACAGTGGAAGTGTCCCTTCATTGTAATGGCCCTCTTGGTAGGGTCCCGATGTCCTTGTGGAGCCGTTTTCTAATGTTGTGGCGGTCTGTTGTGCTGGCGGATCTGATACATTGGATGTGTTGACACTGAAAATTCATGGGGTTGTCATATTCATCATTGAACTGAGTTTTCATCCTTCTCAGAGCCTACATAGATTTGCCAACTCTCTGGAGTCGGGATCTTGGTCTAGTTCATCTTCCTATAGACTTCATCAATCTCAGTGTACTTCACGAACGTTGGTTTCAGCTGAAAAATGTGCTTCACCTCATGTTGTGTGAAGACATCATTGTTGATGACTTCATAGAATGTTTTCCTAGTCACGGTGTTCTTCATATTTGTGAGCTTGGATGTGTCCTCAGAGATCTCGATGAGCCTCTTTACATAGTCGTTTATGGGCACCATTTTAACATTGATGATCGACAAGGAAGGAAAACCTATTTTGTTCAGTGGTTCAATCTTGTTGAAAAACCTACTCACCCCAATCTCCATCTAATGACATCTTTCTTCTAGCTGTGTGACCAGACTCTTCTTATTCAATAGCCTTTTAACTTCAAGAACAGAGGTTGTTCTATCAACCACTTCCAGTTGCTCCAATTCATGGCTACTCTTGGAATTCAGGAATCTAGTGATGTTGTGGGAATTTTGGGGCTTATTTCCAAGTTCCTCATTAGTTTTCTCAATGGTGGATTTCACCACATCAATTAGGTCCCTCTATTCAAAAATTATCTAGATTGAGGGCCATATATCATTCACAAATTCAATTATATCCAACCATATAATTTGTTTCACCCTTCCCATCATGCAGCCAATTGAGGACTCCTGAAGAGATTTCTGCAAGCTCTCATTTAGCTTTTTACTAAGCTACAACTTTGTGGCATGGGCAGACTCTTTCCCTTTGAGTTGCTCTAGCATGTTACTAAGTTCATTCCATTGTTTTTTAATCTCTGCTGACTGAAAAGACATGTTATCCAGTGCCTTGGCTAGCCACTTAGTGATTTCCCCTGAGGCACTCATAGATGTTGTGGATGTTGGAATAATTGTGAGAGGAACTGCTTGTAGGGGTAGCATGGCTTTAGCTACTTCCTTTGATGCTCCCTTCACTTCATCCCTTATTTCCTTCTATGTTTCTTTGATTATTTTATCCCTTTCATTCTCCATTGTCTTGATCTGCTCTGTTTGTTCAACAATCAATTTCAGCATTTCTGCTTTCTGTGTTTCAGTGGATTCTATCTCCTTGGACATAGGGTCTTACATCAATGACATCTTAAGCCACCTCCTCAAAGCATCTATGTCTACATTCTTCTTCCTCAAAATGGTTTCTGCCACTGCTATGTTTGATGGATTGTACCCAAGCTATATCACTAAATCCTCCAAATATTTTATCCTTGAATCTTTGGCTATGGCAAAGATCTTTTCCATCTTTAGTTGTGACTATGTGTTGGACAAAGTCACCTATATTTTTGAGAGGCTCATGGTTGTGCTAGTTAGGGTGGAGGAGATCACTTCCCCAGTCTGCTTGTGCATCTCCATCTAGTCTATTGGGTGGATGTTCTTTGCATCAAACTCAAAAGATGTCTTCTTGTAGTCTGTTGCACCTTTGGGATGAGGAATTTATTCCTCCAAGAATGCCATTCTCATTCTTCCCTTATCATAATCAAAGGTTGATAGGATTCTACTCTGGGAGCTTCCTGTTTCTTTCCAAAACTGATTGTAGGTGTTGGTCTTGAGAACCTCATTCCTTCTTTTGATATCCCTGAATGCATCATATATGTCTTCCTCCTTTTGTTCTGTAGTGGAAGTAGATGGAGGAGTCTACACGTTCTGTTGTTGGAATGGTACGGTGGTAGAGGATGTGGAGAAGATCGTGTGGCCACTTGCTGGAAATGAACTTGGTGAATCCCCAATTGTAATTATAGTATGTCGATTTTTCTCACTGCCTTGATCAAGGCTCGTGTTGATCCTGGCTCTCTTTCTATACTTCAATTTGAACTCCTTATTGGAGGAATCAATGTCCATGTCTGTTTGATCCTCCCTAGTCCTCTTACTACCTATTTCATTTTTAGGCTCCTTCCCTTTGTCATATTGAACTCCTGCAACTTTCCTCTCTTGTGGAGTTGGTGTTTGGATTCCTAAAGTAGAGACGTCCCACTCTTCTTGGTTCATGTACTTCTTTGTCTCTTGTCTATGGATATGATTGTAGGGTGTGGACTTTTTTTCCACCCTATTCTTGGTGATGATCCCCATTGGATCATAGGACCAGGTGAAACTGTGTGAATTTCATCTCTTTTAGTATTTTATCTGCCTCTCCCCCTACTGCCTTGCTGTTGCAGATGAATGGGCCAGTTTGGGATTTGATATTGAATTGTGACTTCTTCTTGGCAGAAACAAAATGCACCTCATTAGCATCTATCATTTGTTTAATATAATCAAGGGAAAAGATCCTCATGGAGAGGTATTTGGGTAGTTTATAGGGGGCCAATTCACTACCATAAACCCTGATCTCCATGTAGTTTTGGTAGAGATACCAGTTTGTTGTCCTAATCTTCTTTGTCAACTGCATCACTTTCTTTATTTCCTTACTGACCCTAGGCTCTTTGGTGTTGCTGAGTGCATTGATTGTTGGATGAAAAAATAGGTCTACAAAGATATTATATGAATATTCTTCCTACTCCTTCATCAACAAAGTAGTCCATAATATCATTAATTGGGGCTGAGAATCACCATTTTTCTTCATCATATCAAACTAAAACCTGTTGGATTGGAAATGAAAAAACATGTACACCAACACAGAGGTGTATTTTAAGACCCCTTCTGTCTGAAACTTCAAGAACTAATCGTGGATTGAATCAACAAGGAACTGAGCATAGTTGAACATAACAGTGGGCTTGGCATCTGTAGAGAGGATAGACAAGAAACCAATTTTGGCTTCAGCTATCCACTAATCATTGTGATATCCTAACAAGCAATACAAAATAGAGATGATGTGTTGGGTTCTATCAGGGAATATGGATAATGGATAAGGAGGATTTTTGGTAGGCATGGATGCATTGGAGGCCATGAAAAGCTCTAAGGTTTTGGCCCTGCTAGTGAAATCTAGATTTTGGTATAAAGCTACAAGGGCCTCATATGAAAAAGGGATAGTGCTCTCAACAATGGGGGCTTGCATCGTCTCTTGAATGGATGGGGCACTGATGTAAAATAAAATTTCCCCGGAGGTGTTCACTATGGCTCTCTAGTTGATGTCATAGCAAGATTGACATTTTTTTACTAGCTCAAGGCAGCTATGGGTTCTGGGAAAAATGTGAAAAGGAATTTTTGTCTTCCAAAGGCCTATATCATCTATTTCTTCAAGGAATTTATCCTCAAGCCAGCAATAGACATTGACCAAGTCGATGTCAGAATTTGTCTCATTGATATTGTAATATTTGTCAGCCAAGGGAATATGGTCTAATTTTACCTGAGGGTAGACCATGGGATTGAAAGGTTGATGATATACCTTGGGAGGCATGATTTTATTTTTCACTCTCTATTTCACCTACAATGGAGAATGGGCTGCAAGAGAAAGGGAATAGAGAAGGGGTGAAACGGTATGAATTGATACTAAGGAATGGGTAAGACCGAAGGGGATCGGAAATGAATTAGCTGAAACGAGAACTGTAACCAGGCTGACAGAGCGCTGATTGTTCCTTATTTGATGTGCGATTTACCCTTCGATCAAGGTGGCTGGTCATGATCTCCTTTGCAGTTGTCTGTAAATGTCACAACCTGTAGCAATTCAATAGTAACAGCAATGAAAACTTTGGCACCGTGATGAATTCGAGTTTTAACATGTGGCTGGAGGGTAATCGTTGAGTTGCCATGGGTCTGTTAAATAACGGCCCCACCATTCATGGTGAAATAGTGCTATTGGTGGGAGGGGATGTGATGGGGCATGGACAAGTGATGGAGGACGTGGCGCAATGGCATTGGCAATGGTCAGAGGGCAGCAGCGATTTGGAGGACAATGGAAATAACTTTTTGGAGGGCGGCTCAGGTGGTAAGGGGTAATAGAGAGGGGGGTCCGAAACTGTGGGAGCACAACATGTGGAGGAGTAGGCGGTAATGGATATCACCCATTCCGAAACACCCCCCCCACACCCCCCCCCCTGCCCCCCACCCCCTTTGTTAATGCCTGGTGGCTGGGGGGGGGGGGGGGGGTGAATGGATTAAGGTTCATCAATGGCGAGGAGAGGGGTAGAGATGGAGGATAAGGTAGGAGGTGTTTAGCACTGATGCGACGGGGTGGTGGGACTATGGGCCCGGCTCTGAGGATGAGCGTCGGGGGGAATGTGTGATGTGGCAAGAAGGTGGGACTCGATGGCGATTGCAAATCGCACATCGGCGGATTTAGTTATGAGCATTAGAGGTAAACCTTAAAACTTGTGATGTGCGACGTGCAGGGAGAGGGAGGTGACATGGCAGGGAGGGGCCCATGGATATCTCAAATCACACATAAACAAATTTAGTTATAAGCAGTAGAGGTAAACCTTAAAACTTGCGATGTGAAAAGTGCGAGGAGAGGGAGGTGACGTGGCAGGATGGGTCCCACGGCTATCGCAAATCGCAAACTGGCAGGTTTAGTTATAAGCAGTGGAGGTAAGTGCTAAGATTTGCCAAGTGAAAAGTGTGGGGGGAGAGAGGTGATGTGGCAAGGAGGGGCCCACAGATATCGCAAATCGCAAATCGGCGGATTTAGTTATAATCGATGGAGGTAAGTACTAAGATTTGCGAAGTGCGAAGTGCAGGGAGAGGGAGGTGACGTGCCAGGGAGGGGCCCACGTATATCGTAAATCACACATCGGCAGATTTAGTTATGAGCATTAGAGGTAAACCTTAAAACTTGCGATGTGCGAAGTTCAGGGAGAGGGAGGTGACATGGCGGGATGGGTCCCACGGCTATCGCCAATCGCAAATTGGCGGATTTAATTATGAGCGATGGAGGTAAACGTTTAAAATTTTGATGTGTGAAGTGTGGGGAGAGGGGGTGACATGGTAAGGAGGTGGGACTCGCTGACATCGCATATCACAAATTAGGAATTTAGTGGTGATCGAAGGATTTGGTGAAATGAATGAATGGCAAGGATTTTTTTACGATTTGGTCGATGCGAATTGCGATTTGGTGCTTGGCAGGACTTGCATAGGGCTTATGGTAAAATAGATTTTGCCTCAAAGGATTTTGAAGTCCCCATTTCACCTTTTCCTTTCGTTTCTTCCTCCTTTGCATATCTTCCTACCTGAACTACTCATATAACATTTTATCTTCCTTTGTAGGGTGCATTTAGACTTGCAGACCCTGAACATTTTCTTTTAAAATTCTAACATAATCGTTATCCCTTATTTCTCCTATTGGTTCAGATTAAGTTGTTGAAAAAATATAATTTTCTACCTATCTACTGATAAGCCAAGATTAAACAGTTTATAAAATCTTTATTTTTTAGCCTATCAACAGAAATTGAAAACTATCCAATCATGATTAAACTGTATGACTGGACAGACCTGTTAGGTCCCTGTAATTTGGTAGATTGGTAGTGACCAAATAGACAAGGGTAACATCAAACCAATCTTTGGAGTCCTAGGACCTAGCCTTCATGGACTCAGAGAGGGCTCTCTCTATATATGTGTAAAAGGTATGACTTGTATGTTCTTAGGATGTTGATTTTAGGCTAGTTATAATGATAGGGATTGTTTGTTTTGTTTTGTTTAGTTGGGTAGGTTGTCAAGAAGAACAGATAGAGTAAGAGAAAATAAAACCATTGGGCTATGGGGTCTTTGAAAGTCTTAAAAAGGACAACAATGAATCAAGGGTGTTTCATAGGGGAAGTTAACAAAGCCAAATGGATTTTAATAGCTTAGGTGGATATGAAATGAACATTAAATTTTGAATTTAGTAGGTTTAAAGGGAAATTAAGAATAATTTAACATAATAGAACAATAAAATCCTTCAGTATAATAGCTTGGTGAAACTATAAATAAATTAAGGATTCTTCAGCTAGAATTTACTAAATAGACCTCAAAACAACAAACAATTAATCCTAGAGAGCAGTTAAGAATTCTCTAATTATTACTTTCAAAAAAGGAAAGCCTTCAGGACAATAGCTTGGTGAAACTAAAAAGAAATTAAGGATTCTTCAACTAGACTTCGCTAAATAGACCTCAAAACAACAAATAAGTAATCCTAGAGAGCAGTTAAGAATTCTCTAATTATTACTTTCAAATGAAAACACAGAGATAATAATGACAGATAAAGTTGAGGTGCCAAAACAACATATCTCAGCCTAAAATTTATGTTCTATTATCAAAGAAGCAATGAACATAATGTAAAACAAAGGAAAACATTGACAATATTGGAATAACATAACCATCTAACAGAGTTCATGAATCCTAGGAATGTTTTGGTTCCATTGATATTCAGTCCAAGAGATTTACAAGGCTCCAAAGCCAAACTTCATTACAACTCAGAGTCTATGCTCAGCTCAACAAACAACCAACAATCACAATGAGGCTTACATGTAGTATTTAACTGCCAAAATGGCGAAGTAAACCCTAGCTAGGGTTTTAGAATTCATTAATTACATCATAAATGTATTTGACCATTGAGACCATGCAAGGCCCAAGGCACAAATATCCCAAACTCATTAAATGAAAAAATAACTTCTAACGTAAATTATAAACTAAATTTAGATTTATTTGTCCTTTAAGTCCTAAATTTTGATGTGTTTTGTTCACTTTCAGGCAAGGGCGTAGTGCCAAGGTACAAGGGCGCAGCACCATGTCAAATGTGCAGCGCCAAATCTAGAAAAGTCACCTGTTATAAAGCTGAGTTTTGGAGGCCTTCCCAGTGTCCAAATGAGCTCCATGATAGCTCATTGGAAATATTGTCCTGTCTAGTTTCCAAATATTCATTTTTTTTCCATAATGGTGTCCATTTTTCTGCTCAAAAAACCATTCTCCCAAGACTGCTCAGGGTGCAACGCCAGTGCTGAAAATAGGGCAGAAAGGTGTTTTTTAGGTGGTTTTTGGCACTTTTGGGGGACCAGTTCTACTCCAAATTAGCTGAAATTTTATGTGGATGATGTGCTAGGCATGAGAAACATGAAAATGTAAACCTTTTCTCAATTTAGTGCCCCAAAAAATATCGCAGCGCCAGTGGCGTTGCGCGTTTGGCCCTTTTTTATGCTAATCAAACAATCAAAATTTCAAAAACTTGCACCAAGTGAAAAAATTTGGATTTTACCTTGTTGATCATGGTTGGGATGCTTGGAGGGATACATCAGAAAGGATTTCAAGCCTTTCCTTCTCGTTTGCCTCTTTTTGGGCTTGAATCTTTGCAAGGGCTCTTTTGAGCTTGGCCCTTGCAATCTTGTTTCTTAAGGCATAATGCCTTGCCATCTTCTTCTGAAGATCAATGTTTATTTTTGCCTTCTCAAGTTTATCCTCTAGGTGTAAATTGGCTCTATACAGCCAATATTATCTATCATATTTGATCTCCATGACAAGCAACTCACTTGGAGTGATCTGCTCTGTCAATGTTGTCTCTTGCTCTCTTTCCCGGGCTAAGGCCTTCTTCAACCTAATTGTCCTTGGGCTCTTCTTAGGAAGTTGTTCTTCCTCATCCTAAATGTTATCTAGAGTTCCCAAGGTCTCCTTTAGCTTATCCTTGGCCTTTCCAACCTCTTTCTGAGCTCTAATAGCTCTGACCTCACTGATGGCCTTCTCTGTCTCTAATTGTTGGTTTTCTATTTCAAGGAAGTTGATCACAATTTTGGCCCTACCAAGATTGGTTTTTCGATCCCTAATTTGGGCATCCTTGCTCTTGAGAAACATTTTTTTGATCCTCTCCTCATCCTCATTCTCAATGTCAAGTTGAATAAGTTGAAACTCTTGTTCAGTTTCATGCTTTTCTTCCTCCTCTTCAACGATGACCTTTTCCTTACCTTTTTCAAGTTGTTTTGTTGATGATGAAGGCAGGGCCCCTTCCACAGCCTGTGGAGTAAACACATACCTATGACCTCTTTTATAGGTCAAATTAAAAGGTTCTATGTCAACCATCTCAGTGTCATCTGTCTCACTGCCTTCTTCACTGTTTGATGTTGTGTCATGAGGTGAGGGTGAAGGGCTGTGGGAAGGTGATGAAGGAGGATCATCATGGGGTGAAGAAGTGTGAGTGAGTGGAGATGTGGGAACAATACGAAGTGATGGAGAAGTAGGAATTGGAGGATGAGATGATGAAGTTGTCTTTTGTTGATGATAGGCTTGCGGAGAAGTGAAAACCTCATTGGCAATGAAGGTCTCCCATGGAATGCTTTTCTGTTGTAGTTGGTGCATAACAACCTTTTTGATAAGTGAGTGATGGAATAGGCTTTGCATCTGCTGAGGGTAGTTTCTCTTTTGCACAATGTATGCCATTTTATAAATGCTTCAGTAAATTTAATAGGGTATGTACAACATCCTCATTATAGTAAAGTGCATAAGCAGCGTGATGTGGTAAGAGTAAAGATGGGAGAACCTTCCCTCACAAGTAAAATAGTTCATTATAATATTCATCATAGGTGCATATCTATCAAGAAGGTGAGAGAAAGGAAATATGGATTTGTTGTGGTCTTTATACCTGGGCTTAAGGTATGGCTTAAAGTAACTTATGTCAAGGTTAGCTTGCTTGAACCATTTCTCCCCTACACTAGGTATGCCTGTGGCATTGGTAATGGCATCTGTAGATAATTCAAAGGTGACCCCTACAATATTAACTTGTTTTTCATAAAATTTAATGATAAATAATCTATTTAGCTCAGGGTGGTTTTTCACCTACTGCACCTTTTCACAAAATTCATAGCAACCTACATGTTTGAAACAAGAAATAGTAAGGGGATATGCCATGAGCTCTCTTGTACTGAGGGGTTCAAATCTATTTATCTTGCCTCCTTTGTGATTATTCCTCCTTGGCATTTGGGCCTCCACATCACTGCCACTTTCCTCTGACATTGTACACTCTTCTTTTATAAAACCCTGGAGTGTAAATGGAAAGGAGATGAAGGGATGGTAAGAAATGAAATTTTTGGCAATTGAATAAGATGAGTGAGTGAGGGTATAGGTGTATGAGAATGAGTGAGACGTTAAAAAAACTCAATGACAACCCCCCAACTATGTAAATACGCTATCTATCACTAACACTCTATCTAGGATTATGAAATGAGGTTTAAACAGTGATCTCCAACTTTGAAATTTAGGGTTTATCTTAGGTTTTGATTTCATTCATTAAGAAAACACCAAAATTGCTTGAAGATGAGTGTATATCAGGTACTTACCTCTTCCCAGTGCTTTAGAAGACTTTGGAGGAAACTTGAAAGGGTTTTGAAGTGGTTTGAGGGGTTAGAGGTCTTAGAAACCCTTCCTGGCCAAGGGCATAGTGCCAAGGCTGAGGGCACAGTGCCAAGGCTGAGCACACAGCGCCAGTCCTGAGTGAGCAGCGCCTTTGAAAATGCATAGAGGATGTGTTCCGAGCAAGAGCGAAACGCCTTCCCCAATGCACAGCGCCACCTTCCAGGCACCCAGCACCTTCACAATTTGAACGAAGGAGAAAATCCAAGAGCGCAACGCTAGCTTCCAGGGGGGCAGTGCCAGTCTGAGTGCGCAACGCTAAAAGACTTTCCCAAATTCACTTAGAAAACTCACAGATTTCTCTCTCTTGAGTGCTCTTGGTCTTTTACAAGATAACTACGATTCATTTAAGTTTAAAATGAGTTTTTATAGACTTGGGAACTTGATTTAATTATGAAAACCCACTTTCTAAGGTTAAAAGTCATTTTCCTTTCTTACTAACACCCTTTTGACACTTTTGCTTTGTAGGTGATAGAAATGATGAATTTGACCTTTCTTTTACTCCTTGAGGCATGACAAGCTCAGTTTGGAAACTTTGGGTGATTACACACACTAGCATCTTCAAATTCTTGTGTATTCACAACCTTTAAGTTCAACTTAACCCTTTCAAGTTCATTCATTTCTGTCTAGTTCACCTCACCTTTTCCATTTTTCTTCAATCTATTCTGATATACTTTCTTCATGTTTGGCTTTGTGTGCCTCCTCCATGTCATTTTTGTAAGGGATCACTATTTTGGCACTCAACTAGACCATCAAGCTCAAAACCCTAGTTCTCTTCAAGACCAAATTGTTTCCCTTTCCTTGGTTGTACGTGGTCTTCATTCAGGAGTATAAAATCTACCTTATAAGTACCCTATGTTGACACAACTTTCAAAACTCCTGCAGAAGTGCCAAACTTTGTCCATTTTTCTCACTTGCAGACTTTGAACTCATGAGGTAATCTTATTTATAAATCTTTTAGGTCCTTCTTGAATAACCATGTCTTGACATTCTATTACATCTTAGCCAGATTCTAGCAAAGGAAAATCAATGCATGAAACATCCAATGATGACCTCAAAACATGTGAAACCCTAATGACCTAGTGGAGGGTCCTTTGACCTGATTTTGACTGGAATTTGACATGGAGGTTTTCAAGTGAAAAACAGAGTATTTTCAAAAGTGTTTTATTGAAGATCCAAAATCCAATGTACTTGATTTATCTAAAGATCCTACAAAGATAGTTTTGAGACCATAAATTCTTGAGGGACCTGGGGAACATGGGAATGAGTTAGCTATAGGAAAACCATAGAGGGCAGGTGTAGTTTAGTGACAAGGGGAAAATAGGGCAATGAGGTCATAGGCAGGGAAGGAGGATGAAAATGAGAGATATCAGTCAATAAGGAGTTTTTTTATTAGCAATAGAGTGATCATGAAATGGGAAAATGATGGAATAGTGAAAAAATTTCTATAAGGATAATGAAGGCAGTGAGATTTCTGAAACTCAATATATTCATGGAATATTGTTTTCAGAAATCTATAAACACCCTTTATTCATCCAAAGATAATGAGAAATATTGATGACTAACAAGACCTATCCAAAGAATAGTGGCATTTGAACTTGCAGCACTTTCAATTTTATTTCTTTTTTGTGGTTCTTCTTTCTTTTTTTCTTTTTTTTCTTTTCATTCTTTTCTCTTTTATTTTTATCTATTTTTTATACCCTATTTTATTTCTTTTTTTTCATTTTTCCTTTTTATTTGAAATCATTTGAATTTTGAAAATCCTTTTCAATAATGAAAACCTAGCACGAAATATGAAGTATCTAATCACCTTGAGATCCTATAATTTATAGGGTACTAACAGTACCATTTCATGCTATTTTACACACAAATTATCTCCAACGGTGCAAAAAGCATGCCAATCAGAGTCTGTATACAAAGGTTATGCCACTCAAAAGTTGGCCTTCTTGTTTTCACACCTATAATTCAGGAATATGTCGATTCAGCCCCCATTATTCATGGAAAAGGGACAAAATGCATGTTTTTGATGTAAACGACTCTAGAAGAGTCTATATTGTAACTCTAGTTAAGAGATGATGTAGTTGAAATTAACCACTAGTAGGCTATCGGGTTGTGTTATAACCAGACCATTAGGAGGAAGAGGCATTTTATTCTTTCGAGAGAATTTTGTTCCATAGTTAAGTGAAGATAGCCAAGAGGGATAGGAGATAGAGCACATAGGGATTATGTGTGCAATGTAGCAAGCCACGGGCCACATGCCTTACTTATTTTTACCTACAACGAGATTTACATACAAAGAAAAGAGAGTGAAGCGGCCTCACCTTACAACTAAGTTTTCTCCCAAAAGGGTTTCCTAGAGAATATTTTGTGTATTATGTGTTTTAGTGTGCTTATTTTGTCATTCTCTATTTTTCCGCATGATTTCCATTCACATGCATGCACTAATTACAATTAAGTTTACAGATCTTAAAGTTTAATAAAACTGTAATAGTGTAGAATCTCATATTTTTAATATAATATTATCATATTTTTTTTGACGAACTATCCAGTGGAATATCCATGGAATTTTACGGATCATTTGGTATCAAAGCAGGTTTCTTTGGGTATTTTTTGGATATTATATGGATCTATATCGGTAGGGCCGAAAATCATAAAACCCTAATCATGGTCGACGATTATGCAAACGAATTGTGTGATACTGTGTAGGTGAGGTTTAGGCAGTTAGAACAACAAGTTGTGGATATAAACCGCAATGTAAGCCTCCTCATGGCAGCCTTGAATAACAAGAGGGTGATGTTTGGAGAAGATGGGTGTTTGAATGCAAAGGAAAAATTAGAACGGGAATCAAGAAGATCGGGGAGAAATAGAGAACTAGTTCAAGAAAGGACCTGAAAAAGATCAACCCAATTTGAATGTTGTGAACTAATCATAGTCCCTGTTTAAAATGGAAGAAAAAATAGATATCAATTTTTACCACAACGATATCGAAGATTTGAATATGAACCATTGGTTGTAGCAACTGGAAGTTTATTTCAGTGTCCATAAGATCAATGAAGGGCAAAAGATCTCATTCGTGCGACTAAAATTAGAGGGCCATGCAATGACTTGGTGGGAGAGCCACACGAAACCCCTAATATTGGGTGGAGAACCTCCAGTGACTAAGTGAGAGTATTTCAAAACCCTCATTAAGTGGTAGTTTTATCCCATTGGGTATGTGGAGGACCAATGGATCTGGTGGCATTACTCCAGGAAAAAGTGAGGCCAAAGCACGCAAGAGTACACCGCAAAATTCAGAAAGAAGGCTATAATGTTGGGTATCTCTCCAAAGAACCCAAATATACTCCTCAAGTATTTAGGGGTTCTACACCACAATTTGCATGAGAAAGTGATATTTTTCAAGCCAAAATCAGTGAACTAGGCTTGTGTACAGGCACAATACCTAGAAAACATATTCCTCAATAGATTGCAATCAAGTGGATCGAAACATAAGGAGAAATAGGATGATTCTAGAGAAGAGAAGAAGGAGAAGAAATGGGGAAATATAAAACTATGACAGCCACAACGCACCAATGTAAATATCCTAACAACCATTGCAACCACTACAACATTTATGGCTATACACAGAAGAAGTTTTGTAAGTTTGATCCAGAGCTAAACATGAATAACAATACGAAAGATAAAAAGAATAATAATTGCATGGCCATGGATTCAAGCAACCAAGTTGAAAGAAACTCGGATGTGGATGAGAATATCGTATGTACGTCAGTGCAGAAGGAGGTGAATCTTAGTAACATTCAGCAATAAGAAGAGAAATAAATTACCAAACTCTTCCATATAAATATACAGGTCAAGAAGAAAAAAAATGATGCTTTGTTTGAGTCAGGATTGGATGTGAATCTCATTACAGCAAAGATGGTCAAGAATTTGGGGTTGGAATTTTGTGATCATCCAAACCCATATCCATTGGGATGGGTAAATAATGATACAGAGCATAAGATAAAAAAAAGTGTTAAATTAAACTTTCTATCAGTGTGGATTTTATTGATGAAGTAAACCTGGATGTGGTCCCCCTAGATGTATGTGGAGTCGTGTTTGGGAGTCCATACATGTAAATGTGTGATATAATATTCATGAGGATATCTAACCAGTGTCTTCTCGTCAAGGATGGAAAATCATTCATCATTAACGTGCACAAAGGAAAGTCAAAAATTTCACTGGCAAGGGCTGACCAAGCCAAGAAATTGATCAGTTCTAGCAAGAAGTATGTTTTATTGACTTTAAGAGAAATTCAGTCCAAAGGGGATTCAATAAGAGGCAAGGCATCCCTAGAGGGGTGTACTACGAAACAGAAGAAATAGTTGGAGGATTTTTTACATGCATACAGGGATGCGTTCTGAGAGTCTAAAGGGTTACCACCTAAGAGAGAAATGGAGCACGAGGTCCATCTATTGAAATATTTCCCATTGCCAAAAATTTGGGTTGTACAGGAAGTCTACTATAGAAGTAATTGACGTGAAGAAACATTTGCAGCAATTGTTGGAACATGGGACAATTCAATTGAGCACATCACCATGTGGGTCACCCACCATCATTGTGCCAAACAAGGATGGGACTTGGTAGATGTATATAGGTCACAGGGCATTGAACAAAATCATGCTCAAGAAGAGATGCCCCCTTTCTAAGATAGATGATTTTTTGGATCATTTTCCAAAAGAAAAATACTTCACCAAGCTGGAATTGAAGACTGGATATCACCAGGTTCAAGTTAAAGAAGAATATACCTAGAAAACCACTTTTAAAACTAGGAAAGGTTTGTATGAGTAGTTAGTCATGTCATTTGTCCTAGTAATGCACCATCTACATTTATGATATTAATGAATGATGTACTGCGCACTTTTATAGATCCATTTGTTATTATCTATTTGGATGATATACTGGTATATAATCTTACCTGGTGTTAGCACCTAATTTGAACCTCGGGCTAAAGGAAGGCAAATCAGGGTAACCTCAAACCATGCTCAGCCTTGTAGCTAGCCCTACAAGGTCAGGAGAGGGCTCTCTCCGTGAAAAATGTTCAATGAAATATAACTGCAAACTGCTTTTAGGCTAGGTATAGTAGCTCTAAATGTTTTATCAATTTTCTGGGTTGTATGGATCATATGGGGCTGGGCAGTTTGAATCTGGGGAATTAAATCAGAGATACGGGGTATTCTATCGGGCAAGGTAGGCAGGGATTTTAACAACTTTGTTTTAAATGATGATGGAATGTTTAAGACTGGTGAGAAGCTGAAAAGGGCATAGATGATGGATCCTCTTCAAAAGAAAACATAAAATATTGGATGATTTTCCCAAGGCAGAGCATTATACAATGGATTCTACCTATCTATCTTGAAAACATCCAAATATAAATATGAACGAATGAATGGCAAACATAACAATTAACAAATGATCAAAAAGGAAAGAACAGTGCTAAAATCCATACCACAGGGATCCCATAAATCAGTGCTGCATTTCTTTATTAATTCCCTGCCAAACTGTTACAAAATGGAGTGCAGAGCGTCCTCAATGATTCCAACTTATTCCACCTTTTTCCCCCCTTTACAAATGATGGAAAAATATATTAAATAGATCAGTTTCAAGGGGTAGATCCACACAAGGAGGAGTTGTTTCACTAACTTTGGAACAGAAATATAAACATATAAAATAAACTAACAATATGCCCCCGAAAAGAGGGGAAACAATATATTTGACCATCTGGAAGATTTTTCTGTTAAATCCAACAAATGAGGAGAAGAAATTTGAAGAGTCGATCCCTTTTTAATCACTGCTGAAGAGGCTGAAATAATTCTGCATTTGTAATTAGCTCATGACTTTGACCAATATCTCTGTCTTTACTCTTTGAATAAAAACCATTTGCCAAAGAAAAAATGCCTTTGAAACCAAAGAAAATCACATTTTCCCCTTTAACGAAAATCCCTTTTTATTTTGAAAAGAGCGAAAGGAAGGATGGTGGGCCCAAATCGCATCGGAAGGTGGGAGGGAGCATGTTGTAATGGAGCGATGCGATGAAACTTGCAATGCGATCGGAGGCCGATGGTGCGATGGGCAGAAAGCTTTAGTGGGACCGGGGAAATCGCAATCGCAAATCGGCGGAGGTGTGGTCATAACATATGGAGGGGAGAAATAACGATATGCAATGTGCGATGGAGGAAACGGAGCGATGGAAACAGTGGGAGAAAAGGCCAATGCGATGAGGGAAAATTCCTTTTAAAATAAATTAAAATGGAAATAAGGTTTTAACACAGGGAAAAGCCTCTTTTCTTTTGAAAAGGTGAAAGGGCCTTTAGATGGGACCCAGGGAAAATTGAAATCGCAAATCGGGAAGGGGAATGGGTTTAAACATTGCGGGAATCACCGATTGCAATGGGCAATATGCGATTAATCACATCGGCGGAAGGGAGCGCGAAGGGTTTGAACATGGTGGGGTGGAAATCTGCGATGCGATGGAATGAATTTACAATGAACGATGGTGATGATCACATCAGTGGGAAGGGCAGTAATCGCATCGGAGTTTAAGCGCTGGCGGGGAAAACTGCGATGTGATGGTGCGATTGGATCGAAGGTGACTCAATCGCATCAGAGGTGTTTGATCGGGGATGGGTCAATCAGGACTATGCGATGCGATGGAACTTTGCGATGCGATGCGATCGGATCGGTCAATCACATCGGAAGTTTGTAGGAGACGGAAATGAAAATACAAAATGACTTTTGAGATGAAGATTCTAAAATCATATGAAAAGGTATAAATTATAAAGTTTAAGGGACCAAATGAGAAATAAGGGTAAGGTTAGGCTTTTGGGGGCTTTTATTCACTTAGGCATATCTTCTAATCCAGAAGTCAGTTTTGGGAGCATGATATACCGTTGGAGAGCTCTTTCCGGGCTCATTCTGATGGACATACTTAAAATGTGATTTACACTAAAAATCCTGTGGAGAACACCTTTGGAAACCAGGCAGAGAAAAGCCCCTTTGTCTTTATGGAGATAGCAACTTCTACAGTTCAACTTATTACATATGGAGACATAAAATTACATAAAAGATAATAATCAAAACAAAGTACCCTTTACATCCAGCTGAAAGAACAACTCTTTGACTTTCTAGATACCATGTTTTTTAGCTTATTAGACACCCTCATGTCCTTGTTTCTTTTATTGACACTTTCCTTATTAATTTGACCATGGTGAGACCCTAGAACCTAATGAGACCAACCTTATGACCTAATAACATAAATTGCGGAGTGAAAGTGAATCATGACTGAAGATCATAGAGAGGAGAATCAGCAAGTTTTCACATGAGGGAAAACTGATGAAATGACCACTGCCATCAATGAATCCATGACCTAATGGAATGATGAAAATTTATAGTATGAGACTCCTACTATGGAAATGCAAAAGAATAAATTTGATCACTGATGGCAGTATGACAAAACTGACACTAACATTGACTCCAATGGGGATGGCAGCTCCTTGGAGGTGCCAAGAACACCGTACACCAAGTAGCCTTATCCATTGGGAAAATATGGTCAAAATACTGAAAATTGACACAATGCAAACTGACTCTGATTCAAACTATGACTAAAAACTAAATTAAGACAAGAAAATCTTACACATATCATTCAAGTTTTATAGGCTTCACCTCAGGCCCCAAACTTCAATGACTCTGTACTTGAAATTTGACCAGCAATGGAATGGTATATACAATGACTGTGACATAATTTTTGATCCATTATCTCAAAAGTGGTAGTGCGTCAAAAGCCTACCATTCACCGGCCCTCCAGGGAAATCTTCGGCATCCATCTCTGTGAGCAAGAAAGCATTATTTCCCTTGTACGCTGAAATCTTATACGCTCCTTTCCACAGGTTATCAAAATTACCATGCTTCCCTTTGTCCACATTTTTTGCATCCCATCTCAACACCACATCTTCCAACTGAAATTTTCTGCTTTGGTTTTACGGTCATAGATTTTCTTTATCTTTTCTTGCAACAGAATAGTGTTCTGAGAAACTGCCTCCCTTTTTTTATGAAGGTGGATCATTTTATTGATCCTTCACTGATTATTGTCCTCTTCACTGCCAGCCTCTTGCAATAGTCTCATGATCGAAACTATAAGGTATATAGGATGTTGATCAGCAGTTGTCATTTATGTCAACCCAAGCAGCACCGGGGGCTAACCAAAAATTGAATGGAAATTTTGACCTACCAAATTAATATATTCTGGTTCAATAATGCTTTTTATGGTTTCTACTTGTCGAGATGTTTCCGTTGATATATGGCACGCCATGTAATTCTTCACGGTTTGAGAGATATTCATGTTTGAAGTTTGTACCCCAGTTAGTGGGCTAAAACCCCATGGGGTTGGGGAATGGGTCATTGAAAATTCATAATTAATATTTTTTATGCTCCTAAAATCCCTCTCGTGTTCACTTGTTGAAACTCCTCTCAACTTAAGCATTCATATATATTTTGATCTTCATTTCCTCCTTAGGCAAGGGATTCGGCCATCTCAAACAGGTCATCTTGGAATTTTCGTTCTAACTTTTTTTCTACGAAGGTTCAGAAGCTGAAATTTTCATGAGGCAAAGCCGAAATCCTGAGGAAGCTGTAGTAAAAATTTCAGATCAAGATGCGCAATATTTGTGGAGATATGATCTGTGAAAGTCAGGTTTTTTGCAGGCTCCTGAAATTCATCTCAAAGAAGTGACCTTGGTAAATTCGTCCTAACTCTCCCTCTGAGTATCAGATTGGAATGCCGTAAAAATTGATGGATACTGCATAGTCTTTAATTTTTGTTATATCAATTTCAGAAACAAATGAAGAAACAGTGACACGTGGCACGCCGTACAAGTGCGCTCTGCTGAAACAGTCCATAATTAGGGCATTGTGAGAGATTGGGTATAACTCTCTCTTCAAGAATCAAAATTGGGTCAAACCTATGGCATTGGAAATATGTCTTAGAGGACTACTACTGAACCAAAAATCAAATATTGAGAATATGAAATGACAGAGATACATCAAATTCAATATCGAGCTCCTAGAAGGCAAGAAAAAGCTAGATCATGTGTTTTCAAGGGTTGCAAAGGACTAGACTTTCTACGGCAGAAAAGCAAAGCAAGGTGTAGTAGAGGGTAGCATGACAAGAGTAGAAATCAAGGTGCATAATAGCAGCAAGAAGTTCATCATATGAAGTCTTCAAGTGGGCGGCACTGCATACAATCATTGTAAAGGTATCATTCTACTTATTCATTGTAAATACATTATTGTATAACTTGTACTAGTATCTATCAGCCAAGGGTTAAAGAGGCAGTGTTGGGAGGTCTAGGATCATCATTAGGTGGTTGTGTTAAAGTTGGGGTTATGGTCTAGTATATCTTCTTCTTCTACATCATTCTATATCATTGTAAAGTGGACCATTTTCCGTGGTACGGGAGTCCATTCTTCTTTTATTATTCTATAGGGTGGTAGGGTGGTGCTAAGGTGAGTTGTAGCTCATTGGGTGTTGGGGCATCCATTTAGTTGACTACTGAAGAATCTCGGGCATTGGAGCGTCCATCCGGTGGGAGCTGGAGAAGAATTCTTTTCTAGATTCTAGGAAGTTGGAGCTTTATTTTCAATTGGAGTTGAATATTAAAGAATTATTAGAAAATCATTAGGTGGTTTTTGTCCCAAAGTGGGTTTCCACCTTAAAAAATGTGTGCATTTTTTTCCTCTTGTTTACTGTTATCATTGTACAAACACTGATAATAATTGAATATTAACTAATGCTCTAATTGAAAGGAATATTGATTCACCCCCCCCCCCTCTCGGTATTTCCAACAATTGGTTTCAGAGCTTGGTTCCTTCAATAGCAATTTAATAGCTGGAAGGAGGTCATGGAGCATACCAAGAATGGTGTACCTCTATTCAATGAAAATAATTATGCACTCTGGAAAGGAAGAATGGAGGTCTATCTCTTGGTGCAAGGTTACGAAGTATGGGACATTGTTCAAAATGGATTTACATCAACCGCGGATGAACAAGGTAAGAAGAATTTGGTAAATGATGCAAAAGCAAAGAATATTATTATCAGTGGACTTATTGAATCTGCTTATCATAAGGTGTTGGGTTGTAAAACAGCCAAAAATGTATGGGATAAGCTTGAGAATATATATGCAGGTGACTCAAATGTAAAAGAAGCAAAGCTTCAAATCTATAGAGCAAAATTTGAGCAACTCAGAATGAAAGAAGATTGCAACACTACTGCATACTTCCAATACGTTGATGAAATAACCAATACTCTTGAAGGATTGGGAGAGCCAGTTGACGAGAAGACTATTATACGGAATATTCTTAGAATGCTACCAGGGAGATTCAAACCAAAGGTATCGGTCTTAGATTACAGTGCAAATTTGGACAAACTCAGCAAGGAAGAATTACATGGAGTTCTCATAGCATATGAAATGAGACTTGATGAAGAAAAGGGTACTTCAAATCTAGAAACTACGTTTGTTGCATCTAAGCAAACCAATAAGAAAAAACAACCTTCAATTGAAATGACATGCACCTGCAAGTGTGAAGAAAAGGGAGATGATGGAGAAAGTCTTTCAAATGAAGAATATGCTTACTTTACAAGAAAAATAAAACCTGGTAGGGGAAAATTCAAAGGTAAACTTCCATTGATATGTTTTGGTTGTGGTGAGGTTGGGCATTTCGTAGCAAAATGTCCAAACAAAAGTGATGGAAACTCAAAAGGAAAGAAAGGCTTTAAGAAATTCAACAAGCAAGGCAAAAATAAAGGATCTAAAAGGAACTTTCTCTCTAAAGAAGAGAGCTCCTCATCTGATGAAGAAAGTGACAACAAAGAAGAAGCCAATGACAAAGTATTGTTTATGGTCAAGCATAATAAACAAGAAGTATCAAACAATGAAGAAGAAGGGTTGACCATAGAAGAATTTTATGAGGAGGCAATCAAGCTTATAAAAGAGCTCAATTCTGAGAAGATCCGTTCCAACACTCTTGAAGAACAAGTTCAAGGTCTCAAAATTGAGGTTGAAGAACAAAAATGTATTGAAGAGTCACTTCAAAATAAGTTGGAAGAAAGCAACCAAGAAAGGGAAGCATTAGAAGCGGAAGTAGTCTCGCTGTGTAAGGAAGTGAAGAAGGGAAAAACTATCCAAAACTATGCCAACAGCTCAAGGGCATTAGAAGAACTCATCAATAATCAACGATCTTACAACGACATAACTGGCCTCGGTTACAAAGAAGAAGAAGCAGGACCTTCTACAACAAAATACAATGAACCTATGAGATCTGACATACATGAAGACTTCATTGGACAAGATTTGCAAGCAAATCCTTGGAAGATGATTCCTCGACGAATATTTTCATCCAGGTACCAACATATTTTTCATGGCTATTGTTATTCATGTGGAAAATTTGGTCATAAAGCTGCAGAATGTCGCACATACCCTATGAACCAATACAATTCCAAGAGATTCTTCAAATATGAACCTCCCAGAACTCAACGAAACATCAATAGATTTGAAAATTTAATAAATAATATGGAATGTTACAAATGTTAGAACTTTCGACACATAGCCAAAGACTGCAGACTTGAAAATCCTCCAGAAGAATCTTTGAAGCCACAGAATGAACGAACATGGAAGAAGAAGAAGACTGGTAATTGTGCTCTCCCTCTCAAGGCTCAAAAAAAGAAAGATGTGTGGTATGTTGACAGCGGTTGCTCAACGCATATGATTGGAGATAGAAGCAAATTTGTATCTCTCAAAGAGAAGAAGGATGGAACCATATCCTTTGGAAATGATGGATCTTCAAATGTTATAGGATCAGGTACCATCACTCTCGGAAGCAAAGATGTTATAGCCAAGAATGTTCTATTGGTCAAAAACATGAATCACAATCTGCTCAGTGTTGGACAAATGTGTGATCAAGGACACACAATGCTATTCAACTCCACAAAATGTGAAATTAGGAAAGGCAGGTATGGTAAAATTGTGGCTACAGCAAGTCGAGCTCCAAAAGACATATATGTTCTGGATGAAGCAACTAAAGCATGTCTACTAGCTAAAGAAGATGAAAGTTGGTTATGGCACAAACGAATGGGTCACATAAACTTTGACAATATTTTCAGGATAAGAAAAAAGGAAGAAGTACGAGAAATGTTGAAAATCTCAAAACCTTTCAACACACTATGTGATGCATGTCGGCATGGCAAGCAGACAAAAGTCCAATTTAAAACAAAAGAACACTTTTCATCACATCCATTGGAATTGATACATACTGATCTATGTCGTCCTGTGAGAACAAAAGGCTTAGACGGAGAATTATATTTCATGTTGATGATAGATGACTATACCAGGATGACAGTCGTCAATTTCCTAAAGAAAAAATCTAAAGAATTTGAGTGCTTTAAGATCTACAAGGACTTGGTTGAAAATGAAACTGATTTGAAAATAAAGTGTTTAAGATCAGATAATGGTGGAGAATTCACTTCCAAATTATTTCAGCAATACTGTGACAAAAATGGAATAAAAAGGAAATTTTCAACAGCACGAACACCTCAGCAAAATGGAGTTGCTGAAAGAAAGAATACAATTGTACATGAAATGGGTAGAACAATGTTGAAGGACTCAAAATTGGATGAAAAATTATGGGTTCAAGCAATTGATATGGCAGTCTTCATTATCAACCGAAGTCTTCTCAGAAATAATTGCAACAAGACTCCATATGAATTATGGAAAGGAAAACCAGCTAATGTAAAATATTTCAGAATCTTCGGAAGCAAATGTTATATCAAAAGAGAATATCAAAATTTGGGTAAGTTTGAATCACGTGTTGATGAAGGTATCTTTTTTGGTTACTCGCGCAAAAGAAAGGCCTATAAATGCTATAATCTAAGACGAAAACAGATAGTGGAGAGAATAAATGTTACATTTGATGAAGATGGTGTTCTAGCGAGAAATGATGAGGATCTAGAATCTTTGAAACTTGAGACAAAGGCTGAAAAAGACACAGATAAAATTGTAAAACAAGAAGCAACTATCAATGAGGAAGAAGTAAGCAATGATCATCAAGATATACCAGAACAAAAACAAGAAGCTCCTCCAAGGAGAACAAAAGAGTGGATTCAAAAGAACCATCCATCAAATCAAATCATTGGTGACATAAATGAAGGTCGACAGCTTCATTCATCACAACAAGCTCACGTTGCTTTTCTTGCAACCTTTGAGCCTAGTAGTTTTGAGGAAGCCAGCCAAAATGAACATTGGGTAGCAGCTATGAATGAAGAATTGGATCAAATTCAGAAGAATAACACCTTAGAATTAGTTCCATGACCAAAAGATAAAAATTTCATTGGGACTAAATGGGTGTTCAGGAACAAATTGAATGGAGATGGGTAGGTTACCAGAAACAAAGCAAGATTGGTTTGCAAAGGCTGTGCACAAGTGGAAGGAATTGATTTCGACGAAACATTTGCACCAGTTTCCAGAATGGAAGCCATCTGAATGTTTCTTGCCTATGCATGTTCAAGAAAAATCAAAGTCTACCAAATGGATGTTAAGTCAGCATTTCTGAATGGAGAATTAGAAGAAAATTTTACATCGAACAACCTGAAGTTTTTCTACTATCACAAAAATAAGACTATTTTTGCAGGTTAAATAAGGCTCTATATGGTCTCAAGCAGGCTCCCAGAGCATGGTATGCTCATCTTGATGGATATCTACGTCAACAAGGGTTCAAGAAAAGTACTGTTGATAGCAATCTTTATGTACAAATAGATAAATACAATTTAACAATTGTTGAGGTATATGTGGATGATATAATATTTGGTAGCAATGATGATCGACTAAGTAAGAAATTTTCTGCAAAGATGCAAAGTGAGTTTGAGATGTCTTTACTTGGTGAGCTGACATACTTCTTAGGGCTTCAAATATCTCAGCAAGAGAAAGGAATATTTATATGTCAAGCCAAGTACATCAAGGAAATGCTCAAGAAATTAAAAATGGAAGATTGCAAACATGTCCTTACTCCAATGGTAACAGGTTGCAAATTGAGCATAGACAACTCATCTAAGGATGTGGATTAGAAGTTTTACAGATCTATGATTGGTATTCTTCTATATGTAACAGCCTCTCGGCCAGATGTTATGCAAGCAGTTGGACAAGTAGCAAGATTCCAAGCAGCACCAAAAGAATCACATATTATTGCCATCAAAAGAATTCTTCGATATCTAAAGGGCACAGAATAATATGGCTTGTGGTATCCCAAGGGTAACAATATCATTATTCAAGCCTTTACAGATTCATATTGGGCAGGAAGTGTTGATGATCGTAAGAGTACTAGTGGAGCAGCATTCTATCTAGATGGTTGTCTCGTATCATGGTTGAGAAAAAAGCAAACTTCAATCTCGTTATCTACAGCGGAAGCAGAATACATTGCTGCAGCATCATGTTGTACTCAAGTCCTTTGGATGAAACAAAATTTGCAAGATCTTCAAGTACAATTCAGTGAGCCTATTCCCATATTCTGTGACAACACTAGTGCCATCAGCATCTCCAAGAATCTTGTCATGCATTCAAAAACAAAACACATTCCAATCAAATATCATTTTGTTAGAGAACAATTCGCTGAAAAGAATATCAAACTTGAGTATGTTTGTACAAAAGAACAAATTGCTAATATCTTCACTAAACCTTTACCTTGTGAAGCATTTGAATATCTTCGTCAAAAGCTTGGGATTCTCCCAAGTTCTCATTACATTTTCCTTTTTCAAGAATATAAAGCGGGAGTGGAAGTGTGTACAGGTCTGCAGGACGATTGTGTGTCAGCGAGAGTAGAAGTGTGTACAGGTCCATAGGATGGTTTTGTTTCAGGGGGAGTTACCCTTTTCCATTGATGTCAAAGTGGGAGAGAATGTTATAGGAAGAGGTGTCATGATCGCAGGGGGAGTACTTGTGTTGCCATCAATGCCAAAGGGGGAGATTTTTGATCAGCGGTTGTCATTGATGTCAACCCAAGCAGCACCAGGGGCTAACCCAAAATTGAATGGGAATTTTGACCTACCAAATTAATATATTCTGGGTCAATAATGCTTTTGATGGTTTCTACTTGTCGAGATGTTTCCGTTGATATATGGCACGCCATGTAATTCTTCACGGTTTGAGAGATATTCATGTAGGAATTTTGTACCCCAGTTAGTGGGCTAAAACCCCATGGGGTTGGGGAATTGGTCATTGAAAAGTCATAATTAATATTTTTTATGCTCCTAAAATCCCTCCCACGTTCACTTGTTGAAGCCCCTCTCAACTTAAGCATTCATATATATTGTGATCTTCATTTCCTCCTTAGGAAAGGGATTCAGCCATCTGAAACAGGTCATCTTGGAATTTTTGCTCTCACTTTTTTTCTACGAAGTTTCAGAAGCTGAAGTTTTTATGAGGCGAAGCAGAAAGCCTGAGGAAGCTGCAGTAAAAATTTCAAATTAAGATGCGCAATATTTTTGGAGATATGATCTGTGTAAGTCAGGTTTTTTTGCAGGCTCCTGAAATTCATCTCAAAGAAGTGACCTTGGTAAATTTGTCATAACTCTCTCTCTGAGTATCAGATTGAAATGCCATAAAAATTGACGGATACTACACAGTCCATAATTTTTCCTCTATCAATTTCAGAAAAAAATGAAGAAACAGTGACACGTGGCATGCCGTACAAGTTATCTCTGCTGAAACAGTCCATAATTAGGGCATTGTGAGAGATTGGGTATAACTCTCTCTTCAAGATTCCAAATTTGGTCAGACCTGTGGCATTGGAAAGATGTCTCGGAGGAATACTACAGGACCAAAAATCAGATATTGAGGATTTGAAATGACAGAGATACATCAGATTCAATATCGAGCTCCTAGAAGGCAAGAAAAAGCTAGATCATGTGTTGTCAAGGATTGCAAAGGACCAGACTTTATACGGCAGAAAAGCAAAGAAAGGTGCAACAGAGGGTAGCATGACAAGAGTAGAAACCAAGGTGCATAACAGCAGCAAGAAGTTCATCATATGAAGTCTTCAAGTGGGCGGCATTACATACAATCATTGTAAAGGTATCATTGTACTTAGTCATTGTAAATACATTATTGTGTAAATTGTACTAGTATCTATCTACCAAGGGTTGAAGAGGCAGTGTTGGGAGGTCTAGGATCATCATTAGGTGGTTGTGTTAAAATTGGGGTTATGGTCTAGTATATCTTCTTCTTCTACATCATTCTATATCATTGTAAAGTGGACCATTTTCCCTGGTACGAGAGTCCATTCTTCTTTTATTCTTCTAAAGGGTGGTAGGGTGGTGCTAGGGTGAGTTGTAGCTCATTGGGTGTTGGGGCATCCATTTAGTTGACTACTGAAGAATCTTGGGCATTGGAGCATCCATCCAGTGGGAGCTGGAGAAGAATGCTTTTCTAGATTCTAGGAAGTTGGAGCTTTATTTTCAATTGGAGTTGAATATTAAAGAATTATTAGAAAAGCATTAGGTGGTTTTTGTCCCGGAGTGGGTTTCCACCTTAAAACTATGTGCATTTGTGTTCCTCTTGTTTGCTACTATAATTACACAAACACTGATAATAATTGAAGATTAACTAATGCTCTAATTGAAAGTGAACACTATCGACTTCCCTCCTCAAGATTTCCAACAAATTGGTATCAAAGTCAAGTTCCTTCAATAGCAGCGCTATCAAATTGAAGGAGGTCATGGAGCATACCAAGAATGGTGTACCTCTATTCAATGAAAATAATTATGCACTTTGGAAAGGAAGAATGGAGGTCTATCTCTTGGCGCAAGGTTACGAAGTATGGGACACTGTTCAAAATGGATTTACATCAACCGCGGATGAACAAGGTTAGAAGAATTTGGTAAATGATGCAAAAGAAAATAATATTGTTATCATTGGACTTATTGAATCTGCTTATCATAAGGTGTTGGGTTGTAAAACCGCCAGAAATGTATAGGAAAAGCTTGAGAATATATATGCAGGTGACTCAAATGTCAAAGAAACAAAGCTTCAAATCTATAGAGAAAAATTTGAGCAACTCAAAATGAAAGAAGATTGCAACATCAATGACACTTCCAATACGTCACGAAATAGCCAATACTCCGAAGGATTAAGAGCAAATAGACGAGAAGAATATTATATGGAAGATTTTTGTGAATGCTACTGGGGAGATCAACTCAAAGGATTTACTAGAATACAATGCAAATCAGGACAAACTCAGCAAAGGAAGAATTACATGAGTTCTCATGAGTATGAATGAGACTTGATGAAGAAAAGGGTACTTCAAATCTAGAAAAACTGGCTTTGTTGCATCTAAGAAAACCAATAAGGACAAACAACCTTCAATTGAAATGACATGCACTTGCAAGTGTGAAGAAAAGGGAGATGATGGAGAAGGTCTTTCAGATGAAGAATATGCTTACTTTACAAGAAAACTAAAACCTGGTAAGGGAAAATTCAAAGGTAAACTTCCATTGATACGTTTCGGTTATGGTGAGGTTGGGCATTTCGTAGCAAAATGTCCAAACAAAAGTGATGGAAACTCAAAAGGAAAGAAAGGGTTTAAGAAATTCAACAAGAAAGGAAAAAATAAAGGATCTAAAAGGAAATTTCTCTCTAAAGAAGATAGCTCCTCATCTGATGAAGAAAGTGACAGCAAAGAAGAATCCAATGACAAAGTATTGTTTATGGCCAAGCACAATAAACAAGTATCAAACAATGGAGAAGAAGGGTTGACCATAGAAGAATTTTATGAGGAAATCAAGCTTATAAAAGAGCTCAATGCTGAGAAGATACGTTCCAACACTCCTAAAGAACAAGTTCAAGGTCTCAAAATTGAGGTTGAAGAACACAAATGTATTGAAGAGTCACTTCAAAATAAGTTGGAATAAATCAACCAAGAAAGGGAAGCATTAGAAGCCGAAGTAGTCTCGCTGCGTAAGGAAGTGAAGAATGGAAAAATTGTCCAAAACTATGCCAACAACTTAGGGGCATTGGAAGAACTCATCAACAATCAACGATCTTACAATGACAGAACTGACCTCGGTTACAAACAAGAAGAAGCAGGACCTTCTACAACAAAATACAATGAACCTATGAGTTGTGACATACATGAAGACTTCATTGGACAAGATTCGCAAGCACATCCTTGGAAGACGATTCCTCGACGAAGATTTTCATCTAGGTACCAACATATTTTTCAAGGCTATTGTTATTCATGTGGAAAATTTGGTCATAAAGCTGTAGAATGCCGCACGTACCCTATGAACCAATACAATTCCAAGAGATTCTTCAAATATGAACCTCCTAGGGCTCAATGAAACATCAATAGATTTGAAAATTTAAGAAATAATATGGAATGTTACAAATGTTAGAACTTTCGACACATAGCCAGAGACTGCAAACTTGAAAATCCTCCAGAAGAATCTTCGAAGCCACAGAATGAACGAACATGGAAGAAGAAGATGACTGATAATTGTGCTCTCGCTCTCAAGGCTCAAAAAAAGAAATATGTGTGGTATGTTAACAGCAGTTGCTCAACGCATATGACTGGAGATAGAAGCAAATTTGTATCTCTGAAAGAGAAGAAGGATGGAACCATACCCTTTGGAAATGATGGATCTTCAAATGTTATAGGATCAGGTACCGTCACTCTCGGAAGCAAAGATGTTATAGCCAAGAATGTTCTATTGATCAAAAACATGAATCACTATCTGCTCAGTGTTGGACAAATGTGTGATCAAGGACACACAATTCTATTCAACTCCACAAAATGTGAAATCAGGAAAGGCAGGTATGGTAAAATTGTGGCTACAGCAAGTCGAGCTCCAAACGACATATATGTTCTGGATGAAGCAACTAAAGCATGCCTACTAGCTAAAGAAGATGAAAGTTGGTTATGGCACAAACGAATGGGTCACATAAACTTTAACAATATTGTCAGGATAAGAAAAAAGGAAGCAATACGAGAAATGCCGAAAATCTCAAAACCTTCCAACACACTATGTGAGGCATGTCAGCATGGCAAGCAGACAAAAGTCCAATTTAAAAAAAAAGAACACTTTTCATCACATCCATTGGAATTGATACATACTGATCTATGTGGTACTGTGAGAAAAAAAGTCTTAGACGGAGAATTATATTTCATGTTGATGATAGATGACTATACCAAGATGACAACCGTCAGTTTCCTAAAGAAAAAATCTGAAGCATTTGAGTGCTTTAAGATCTACAAGGAGTTGGTTGAAAATGAAACTGATTTGAAAATAAAGTGTTTAAGATCAGATAATGGTGGATAATTCACTTCCAAATTATTTCAGCAATACTGTGACGAAAATGGAATAAAAAGGAAATTTTCAACAGCACGAACACCTCAGCAAAATGGAGTTGCTGAAAGAAAGAATAGAACTATACAGGAAATGGGTAGAACAATGTTGAAGGACTCAAAATTGGATGAAAAATTATGGGTTCAAGCAATTGATACGGCAGTCTTCATTATCAACCGAAGTCTTCTCAGAAATAATTGCAACAAGACTCCATATGAATTATGGAAAGGAAAACCAACTAATGTAAAATATTTCAGAATCTTCAGAAGTAAATGTTATATCAAAAGAGAAGATCAAAATTTGGGTAAGTTTGTATCACGTGTTGATGTAGCTGTGCATTCTTTTGGTTACCTACGCAAAGCAGCGCTTACAAATGCCAAGTAATATAAGACTAAAATGATAGGAGAGCATAAATGTTACATTTGACGAAGATCGTGTTCTAGCGAGAAATGATGAGGACTCAGAATCTTTAAAACTGAGACAGAGGCCGAAAAAGACAGACAACTTTAAACAAGAAGCAAACTATCAACGACGAAGAAGTAAAAACATCATCAAGATATACCCGTACTGCTGTGATCCAAACTCCTCCAAGGAGAACAAAAGAGTGGATTCAAAAGAACCATCCATCAAATCAAATCATTGGTGACATAATGAAGGTCGAGGTTTGCTCATCACAACAAGCTCACGTTGCTTTTCTAGCAACCTTTGAGCCTAGTAGTTTTGAGGAAGCCAGCCAAATGAACATTGGGTAGCAGCTATGAATGAAGAATTGGATCAAATTGAGAAGAATAACACCTTGGAATTAGTTCCACGACCAAAAGATAAAAATTTCATTGGGACTAAATGGGTGTTCAGGAACAAATTGAATGAATATGGGCAGGTTACCAGAAACAAAGCAAGATTGGTTTGCAAAGGCTTGCACAAGTGGAAGGAATTGATTTCGACGAAACATTTGCACCAGTTGCCAGAATGGAAGCCATCTGAATTTTTCTTGCCTATGCATGTTCAAGAAAAATCAAAGTCTACCAAATGGATGTTAAGTCAGCATTTCTGAATGAAGAATTAGAAGAAGAATTTTACATTGAACAACCTGAAGGTTTTCTACTATCACAAAAATAAGACTATGTCTGCATGTTAAAGAAGGCTCTATATGGTCTCAAGCAGGCTCCCAGAGCATGGTATGCTCGTCTTGATGGATATCTACGTCAACAAGGATTCAAGAAAGGTATTGTTGATAGCAATCTTTATGTACAAATAGATAAAGATAATTTAACAATTGTTGAGGTATATGTGGATGATATAATATTTGGTAGCAATGATGATCGAGTAAGTAAGAACTTTTCTACAAAGATGCAAAGTGAGTTTGAGATGTATTTACTTGGTGAGCTGACATACTTCTTAAAGCTTCAAATATCTCAGCAAGAGAAAGGAATATTTATATGTCAAGCCAAGTACATCAAGGAAATTCTCAAGAAATTCAAGGAAGATTGCAAACTCGTCCTTACTCCAATGGTAACAGGTTGCAAATTGAGCATAGACGACTCATCTAAGGATGTGGATCAGAAGTTGTACAGATCTATGATTGATATTCTTCTATATGTAACGGCCTCTCAGCCAGATGTTATGCAAGCAGTTGGACAAGTAGAAATATTCCAAGCAGCACCAAAAGAATCACATATTATTGTCGTCAAAATAATTCTTCGATATCTAAAGGGCACAGAAGAATATGGCTTGTGGTATCCCAAGGGAGAATTACAGATGCAAACTGGGTAGGAAGCGTTGATGATCGTAAGAGTACTAGTGGAGCAGCATTCTATCTAGATGGTTGTCTCGTATCATGGTTGAGCAAAAAGCAAACTTCAATCTCGTTATCTACAGCGGAAGAAAAATACATTGCAGCAGCATCATGTTGTACTCAAGTCCTTTGGATGAAACAAACTTTGCAAGATCTTCAAGTACAATTCAGTGAGCATATTCCCATATTCTGTGACAACACTAGTGCCATCAACATCTTCAAGAATCATGTCATGCATTCAAAAACAAAACACATTCCAATCAAATATCATTTTGTTAGAGAACAAGTCACTGAAAAGAATATCAAACTTGAGTATGTTTGTACAAAATAACAAATTGTTGATATCTTCACTAAACCTTTACCTCATGAAGCATTTGAATATCTTCGTCAAAAGCTTGGGATTCTCCCAAGTTCTCATTAGATTTTCCTTTTTCAAGAATATAAAGCGGGAGTGGAAGTGTGTGCAGGTCTACAGGACGATTGTGTGTCAGCGGGAGTGGAAGTGTGTACAGGTCTGCAGGATGATTGTGTTTCAGGGGGAGTTACCCTTTGCCATTGATGTCAAATGGGGAGAGAATTTTGTAGGAAGAGGTGTCATGATCGCAGGGGGAGTACTTGTGTTGCCATCAATGCCAAAGGGGGAGAGTGTTGATCAGCGGTTGTCATTGATGTCAACCCAAGCAGCACCAGGGGCTAACCCAAAATTGAATGGGAATTTTGACCTATAAAAATAATATATTTTGGTTTAATAATTCTTTTGATGGTTTCTACTTGTCGAGATGTTTCCTTTGATATATGGCACGACATGTAATTCTTCACGGTTTAAGAGATATTCATGTTTGAAGTTTGTACCCCAGTTAGTGGGATAAAACCCCAGGGGGTTGGGGCATGGGTCATTGAAAAGTCATAATTTATATTTTTTATGCTCCTAAAATCCCTCCTACATTCACTTGTTGATGCCCCTCTCAAATTAAGCATTCATATATATTGTGATATTCATTTCCTCCTTAGGCAAGGGATTCGGCCATCTGAAACAGGTCATCTTGGAATTTTCGTTCTAACTTTTTTTCTACGAAGGTTCAGAAGCTGAAATTTTTATGAGGTGAAGAAAAACTCCTGAGGAAGTTGCAGTAAAAATTTCAGATCAAGATGCGCAATATTTGTGGAGATATGATCTGTGTAAGGAAGGTTTTTGCAGGCTCCTGAAATTCATCTCAAAGGAGTGACCTTGGTAAATTCGTCATAACTCTCTCTCTGAGTATCGGATTGGAATTCCATAAAAAGTGAAGGATACTTCATAGTCTTTAATTTTCTCTCTATCAATTTTAGAAACAAATTAAGAAACAGTGATACGTGGCACGCTATACAATTGCGCTCTGCTGAAACAATCCATAATTAGGGAATTGTGAGAGATTGGGTATAACGCTCTCTTCAAGAATCCAAATTGGGTCAGACCTGTGGAATTGGAAATATGTCTCAGAGGACTACTACAGGACCTAAAATCAGATATTGAGGATCTAAAATGACAAAGATACATCAGATTCAATATCGAGCTCCTAGAAGGAAAGAAAAAGCTAGATCATGTGTTGTCAAGGGTTGCAAAGGACCAGAATTTCTACGGTAGAAAAGCAAAGCAAGGTGTAGCAGAGGGTAGCATGACAAGAGCAGAAACCAAGGTGCATAACAGCAGCAATAATTTCATCATATGAAGTCTTCAAGTGGGCGGCACTGCATACAATCATTGTAAAGGTATCATTCTACTTAGTCATTGTAAATATATTATTGTATAAATTGTACTAGTATCTATCTGCCAAGGGTTGAAGAGGCAGTGTTGGGAGGTCTAGGATCATCATTAGGTGGTTGTGTTAAATTTTGGGTTATGGTCTAGTATATCTTCTTCTTCTACATCATTCTATATCATTGTAAAGTGGACCATTTTCCCTGGTACGAGAGTCCATTCTTCTTTTATTCTTCTATAGGGTGGTAGGGTGGTGCTAGGGTGAGTTGTAGCTCATTGGGTGTTGGGGAATCAATTCAGTTGACTACTGAAGAATCTTGGGCGTTGGAGCGTCCATTCGGTGGGAGCTGGAGAAGAATTCTTTTCTAGATTCTAGGAAGTTGGAGCTTTATTTTCAATTGGAGTTTAATATTAAAGAATTATTAGAAAAGAATTAGGTGGTTTTTGTCCCGAAATGGGTTTCCACCTTAAAAATTGTGTGCATTTTTGTTCCTCTTGTTTACTGCTATCATTGTACAAACACTGATAATAATTGAAGATTAACTAATTCTCTAATTGAAAGGAAAACTGATTCACCCCCCCCCCTGCTCAGTATTTCCAACATAGGAAACAAAGTATCAGTGCCATAAACTAATTCAAATGGTGACATACCTATGGATTTCTTGTTGCTGACTCTATCTTCCCATAACGCGTTGATGATATTTCGATGCCAATTCCTCTTATTTGCTTCTAGAATTTTCTTGATTATGTTTATCAGAGATTTATTTGATGATTCTTCCAGGTCGTTTCCTTGTGGGTTGATCTGAAATCGTGAGAACAAAGTATTTCTCATACAGAGATTGACTGTAGGGGCATTCAGCAGATCTTTCACCTTTCAAAGAAAGGATGAATCCGGAGGCTATCTGGCCCTTCTACAGACTCTGCCTAAAGAAATAAAAAGTAATCACAAAGATCCGATCAATGAAAGTATTTGTTTTAACTGCAAAGTATTCATTGATCCAACTTTAATGTGTGAATAGGCAAGTATACATATTCTGCAAATGAAGTGTAGTGGTTTGAAGATGAACTGATAAGTTTTGTTCACTGTTTAAACCAGCTTGGGAAAAGATAGCTTATAAAAATTTACTGTTTAAAAGAGCAGAATCTGAAAATATGCAGCAAAATTATATAGTATGACAACAAATAATTGTTTAAGCGGTTCACCCCTCTCTTGGGCTACCTCCGCTGGGTCCAAAAGCCTCTAATTAGGCTTTTTCCTCTTTGATTAAATGCTCAAAATGTGAATACAACTGTATAGAAGCCTCAAATGGAAAAATGCACTGCAAAAATAGATTCAGAAGGCCCAAATTAGTCTAAAATTACTAAACATTCACCTCCATTGGATGAAGGTAGTCCAAAACAGCTCTTTTTCCCTTAGGCCCTGGTGGCTCCACGACCAAAAACGCTGGTAAATTCTCTGTTAGAGCACCCTGATGGCTCTGCAAACACTTCCAACAGCTTCATAATGATCTCTACACCCAAAATCAAAAAACAATTCGTATCAAAAGGCCTCTCCTAGCCAAAGTTATGGCTCTTTTACTCCAACTGCCAGTTGGCCTAAAAAAACTCCAGTTAAATCTGGTGGAACTCCAGATAATCCAACTAAAATGGAGTTCGGTGCTATCTTTGGCACCTCCGTCATTTTTACCGCCGAATTGAGGGGGCTATTGGATAAGGCCCATACGTCCGCGCCATTGGGAAGTCGTTGAACGAACTTTCAGTTATGGGCGGGTTTGGTTAATGTTTAAACAATATCATAAACCATATACAAACAAACCGTCGGAAATCACGTGACCTCGACCCTTATCCAAATGTTTGACGCGCCAATTGATACCGCAGTGGTTCCGAGCCATAGGTTACATGCTGTGGGGGCTGGCCCCTTTACAGGCCCCGCCCATTCAACATCAAACGTTAAATATAATTTCGCGCCCACCAATATTAAGACCTGCCGCGTTGACCCAATGGTTAGTCCGCAATGTTTTTACCGGCCCGACCTCGGTTCAAACCTCGCTGAGTCCATAACAATGTTTTTGAAACGCCATTCCAATCCAACTTTGGGCCACGTGGCGGCCTCCAGGCTGGCCACGTGGCTCCTTTTAATTGGCTGCACCCGGTATATTCCACAGAATATTTCCAAAATATTCTGTGGAATATTCTTTTTTTAATAAAAATATTTCATAAAGTCAATTTTGGCATTTTTTAATTGAAATTGGCGAATCTTTAAAATGCAATATCTCCTCCATACGGTAACGGATTTGAGTGTCGTTCATGGCGTTGGGATCGTATCGCCGAGCTCTTTCCATTCGATTTGTTTCGGAGCAATTATGAGCAACTTAATTTTTGAGCATTTTTCTTCAAGAGACTTGATCTCCTGATCACACCTCCCAAATGGGAAGCTTTTGGACCCTCAAAAGCTTTCTGATTACTGAAAATGATGATGTGGAGACTGATTCTCCACTCTTCCACCCTTGAACAACTGAAATCTGCTCGATTTCATCAACTGAAGCTTTTGAGAAAATGATAACCTGTCTCTGGAATCAACTGATCTACCATTTCTAAGATTGACAGAGTCATGATGCAAATTATTAAAATTTGCAGAACAGCAATTGTAATTTGCAGAAAAAAAACTTTCTCTACATTGATCAAACTTCCCAGAAGACTTAAAATCACTTTCACTTTGCAAACTGTTCCCATGGCGAATTCGACCATACTGAAACCAACTTTTTCCCATGCTGAATGGCGTGTCCTTCTTGCTTGCACTGCTTTGCTTTGACACTTCATTCTCTGCATTGGCTGACCCAAAAGGTAATTCGCGCAACATAACATCATCTTTTTTCAAAGACAAACTGTTATCAAACTGAGACAAATCATTAGCAACATCATAAAAAGGCAAATGCTCAAAATCTGGTCGTTTCAACATTAACAAAGTTAGACTTTGACTTGCATTAACCAGTCTTTTCAATTGACCTGCATGTAGTAAAGAAGATTCCAGCTTCTTCTTGTGAGCTCTCACAATGTACTCTTTACCATTTTTGAACAAGTGATACTTGTTTTCATGGCAATGAAAGATGGCCTTCCTGTCAAATAAGTAAGGACTTCCCAAAACAATACCTGAGATATCAAGCGGTACCACATCAAGTTCCACTATGTCAATAAAGTGTGCAGTTATTTCAAAGCGCAATATGCACTTCCTTGAGACTTGCAAATTGGCATCCTTGCATATCCATCCAAGTGGATAAGGCTTCGGATGTGGAATGGTCTCAAGTTTAAGCTACTTGACCAAGTCTTCAGATATGAGATTTGCTTGTGACCCACTGTCAAATAGTGTGTCAATTTTGGTATGTTTTGAAATTACCCTCACATGGAAAAGCTCTATCCTCCTCTTTTCATCATGAGTATCTTTGTGACAATTCAAAGAGCTAGAACTAGGAATTGTGTCTTGCACTACTTCTTTCCCCTTAGTGTTCTTTAAAACCATGCCTATGCTTTTTGTCTCATCTCCTGAGTCTGACCCTAAGTCTTGCTCAACTGTTGCTACAGTTTTCTCCTTTTCTTTGGTCTTGTTTTTGTTCTTGAATTTTTTTGGTTTCAGTTCAGGATGAAGCTTCCAACAATGATCTTCATCATGACTTGTCTTCGAACAGTTCTTGCAAAAGAAATTTCCTTTTTCTTTTCTTGAATTTGCAACTCTCTTCTTTCCTTTGTTTTTGAAATTACTATCCTCATCAAAAACATTCTTTCCTCTAGCTTCTAAATGTGTAGCCTGCACACAGACTTCATCTACGCTGGTAGGATTGAACAATAGAATAGTATGTTGCAGATAATTGTGCAAACCTCCTATGTATTTCAACAAGGTGTCTTGACTTTGTAAGTCTACTCCAAGTAGAAGTGCTCTCCTTCTAAAATCTTGGGTATAATCTTGCACATTTTGACCCTTAAGTTGCCTAAATTTTTTCCAATTCATGATTGCTTTCTGAATATGAGCAAGAGGATAAAATTTTTTCTTAATAGCTGTAATAAACTCATTCCAAGTTAGAGTTATCTTACCATGCTTTTTGATTTCCTCTCTTGTCTTGGCTTCCCACCAAACCAAAGCTGCTCCATCCATTCTCAAAGAGGCTAATTGGATTTTTGTGTCATCATCATGCAAATTCTGAATTCTTAGATAGACTTCCAGCTGTCTAATCCAGCTATCCAATTTTTCTACATTCACATCACCATTAAACATCGGCAACTCAAACTTCACATCAAGCTTTAACAAAGGATTTTTAAGAGATGTTTTTGTTTTGTGTGACTGATTAACAGAAGTAGAAGAGGATGATGTGGAGGAAGAGGATGACGATGGAGATGGTGGATCACCATTTCTTCCATTCCCTTTCTTAGACTCATATTTGTCTTTCTTTCCTCCTGAAGAATCTCCTTCTTCTTTTTGGTTTCTAGACCCTTCTCCAGCAATCCTATCATTTCTCTCCTGGTATAGGATCCTAACCATCTCAGTCATGTCCAAGAAAGCTTTTCTAAAGAATCTTTCTTCTTCCTTGGGATCCATTTCCTCATGTACTTCTCCTTCTCTGGAAGACATGTTTGTGGCTGATTCTAAGGCTAATGAGGATGAAATGGAAGGTGGATGTAATGGTACTCTAGCCCTCCTTGGTTGAGGATTAACTTGTTCTCTAACCAATTGACCTTCCCCTCTTTGCAATTTCAGCATAGTAAGCATCAAATTTTGCAGAATAATGCAATTTACTTGCACAAATTTCACAAACTCTTAAGCAAAACCTTGAGCTCCGATACCAACCTGATCTGAAATTGTGAGAACAAAGTATTTCTCATACAGAGATTGACTGTAGGGGCATTCACCGGATCTTTCACCTTTCAAAGAAAGGATGAATCCAGAGGCTATCTAGCCCTTCTACAGACTCTCCCTAAAGAAATAAAAATTAATCACAAAGATCCGATCAATGAAAGTATTTCTTTTAACTGCAAAGTATTCATTGATCCAGTTTTAATGTGTGAATAAGCAAGTATACATATTTTGCAAATGAAGTTTAGTGGTTTGAAGATGAACTAACAAGTTTTGTTCACTGTTTAAACCTGCTTGGGAAAAGATAGCTTATAAAAATTTACTGTTTAAAGGAGCAGAATCTGAAAATATGCAGCAAAATTATACAGTATGACAGCAAATAATTGTTTAAGCGGTTCACCCCTCTCTTGGGCTACCTCCACTGGGTCCAAAAGCCTCTAATTAGGCTTTTTCCTCTTTGATTAAATGCTCAAAATTTGAATACAACTGTATAGAAGCCTCAAATGGAAAAATACACTGCAAATTAAGATTCAGAAGGCTCAAATCAGTATAAAATGACTAAACAAACACCTCAATTGGATGAAGATAGTCCAAAACAGCTCTTCTTTCCTTAGGCCCTGGTGGCTCCACGACCAAAACATTGGTAAATTCTCTGTTAGAGCGCCCTAATGGCTCTGCAAACACTTCCAACAGCTCCAGAATGATCAATTACCCCAAAATCAAAAAAAAAAATCGTATCAAAAGGCCTCTCCTAGCCAAAGTTATGGCTCTTTTACTCCAACTGCCAGTTTGGCCTAGAGAAACTCCACCAAATCTGGAGAAAATCCAGATAACACCGAAAAAATTGGAACGGTTGCTAAATTTGGGGCAGACCGCCGAATTTACCGCCAGTTGTGGGGGCTATTGGATAAGGCCCATACGTCTATGCCATTGGGAAGTCATTGAACGGACTTTGAGTTATGGGCGGGTTGGGTTAATGTTTAAACAATATCATAAACCATATACAAACAAACCGCCGGAAATCACGTGACCTCAACCCTTATCCAAATGTTTGACGCGCCAATTGATACCGCCGTGGTTCTGAGCCATAGGTTACATGCTGTGGGGGTTGGCCCTAAGGGGCTGGCCCCTTTACGGGCCCCGCCCATTCAACATCAAACGTTAAATATAATTTCGCACCCACCAATATCAAGACCTACCACGTTGACCCAATGGTCAGTCCGCAACGTTGTTACCAGCCCGACCTCGGTTCAAACCTCGCCAAGTCCATAACAATGTTTTTGAAACGCCATTCCAATCCAACTTTGGGCCACGTGGCGCCTTTTAATTGGCTGCGCCCGGTATATTCCGCAGAATATTCTGTGGAATATTTCACGAAATATTCCCAGAATATTCTGTGGAATATTCTCTTTTTAATAAAAATATTTCATAAAGTCAATTTTGGCAGTTTTTAATTGAAATTGGCGAATCTTTAAAATGCAATATCTCCTCCATACGGTAACGGATTTGAGTGTCATTCACGGCATTGGGATCGTATCACCGAGCTCTTTCCAGTCAATCTATTTCGGAGCAATTCTGAGCAACTTCATTTTTTAGCATTTTTCTTCAAGAGACTTGATCTCTTGATCATGGGTAGTATGTTGTCGAATGGCCCAACACAATATTGTATTTATCGCAGAATTCCACCATCTTCTTGGAGCTAAATGCTTATGTGTTATCTGTTATGATTTTGTGAGGGAAACCAAAACGAGACAAAATAATTGATTCTAAGAATTGAATGATTACTGTATCTGTGGCCTGCCTTGCTGGAATGGCCTCAATCCATTTGGTGAAATAATCGGTACCTGTCAAGATCCATCGATGCTGTGTTGATGATGTGGGATGTATTTCCCCTATGAAATCAAGTCCCCACTGCTAAAAAGGAGCATTTACTTGAATTGGTTTCAAAGGAAGAGGAAGTAGTTTCCTTTTTCCTTAGAAAACTTGACACTCATGGCAGCTCATCACTGTTTTATACAAATCTGAAAATAAAGTGGGCCAATAATATCCTGCTCTAAACACTTTGTTAGCTGTTGTTTTCTAAAACAAATGACCACCACAATCACCTTTTTGAAATTCATGCATCACCTGCTAAGCCTCATCTTCAACCAAACAATTAAGTAGAATACCTCCTGGATCTTTCCAATAAAGAGCACTGTTTAAAATACATAATTTAGCATACTTGAGTTTTAGTGATCTACCTTTGCTTCTAGACATTCGTGGTGGTGGCGAAAGATGCTAAAGAACATAAACTATGTCTAAATACCATGGGGATTGGAGAAAAATGTCTGAAACCGGAACAAGTGAACCATCATCCTCATACTCTGACATTGCTGCTATGAGGTTTATGTCTAGAGCGCGCAGGTTTGATTGTGCCATTAGTTTTGCTAAACCCTGTCCTTTGACTAACTTTGTGGGTTTAATCTCCAAATCATATTCCAACATTGCTTCTATCCACTTACCTCTTCTTCCTTCTAGATCAGTTTGCATCAAGACATCTTTTACTGCTGCATTAGGAACATATGCTATGGTATGTGAATGCAAAATGTATAATTTAAAATCCTTTAATTCTTTTATAAGAGGAAATGCTTGTTTCTCAATGATATTATACCCAAGGCAGCATATTGAATGGTCCTACTGAAAAAGGCAATGGGTTATTCAATCTGATCTCTCTTTTGCATCAATACCACAGCCATGGTATGCTCCAATGCAAATGAAAATATAATTAAATCTTGAGTGTAATCAGGACTAATCAAGACTGGAGCAAATGATAGGGAAAAATTTACCAGATTAAATGACTTGATAGCATCCTCGCTCCATTTGACAATGCTATCCTTTTTCAACATATTAGTCATTTCTCGTAAATGTTCAGCCAAATTGGGTATAAATCAGTGCAAGAAGTTCATCTTACCATTGAATGCATGAATCTCCTTTTTGTTACGTGGGAAGTCTATGTGCTGAATTGCCTCCACTCTTGAAGGATCAATGCGGATACAATATTTAGAGATGATATGCCCCAGTAGCTTACCTTCATCCATACCAAACAGACTTTTCTTTGGATTGAGAGAAATCCCAAAAATTTTGCATCACTGAAATACATCCCTAAAGTGGTGCAAATGTTCATCATCGGAACCAGAAAACGCTGTCAGATAATCCAAATAAACAACCAGAAAAAAAAAAACCTTTTCATTAGAAAAAGCGATATCCATTGCTCGCTGGAAAGCGGCTCTAGCGTTCTTCAGTCCAAATGGAATTTTGGCATACTGGAAAGTTCCCTGAGGTGTTGTGAAAGCAGTTTTGTCTTGGTCTTTTTCATGCACCAAGATCTGATTATAGCCTGAGTAACCATTGAGTAGTGACATCCTTAATGCTCCAACTACTCTTTGCAGAATATGATCCATCTTCGGAAGTGGATAGTTATATTTTAAGGATGCTTTATTCAAATTTTGGAAATCTATACACAACTTTATTTCTCATGTCTTTTTGCGTACCGGGACCAAATTCGAAATCCAATCAGAAAATCTAATTGGGACAATGATACCAGCTTTATACAATCTATTTACCTCTTTTTCAATGGATGGAAGCAGCTTTGGGTTGATCCTTCTCAGCTTCTGTCTAAATGGCTTCTAATCTGGCTTAATGGGAATAGTATGTTGAATTGTATTTTTTCATACACCTTCAAATCTGAATAATCCCACGCAAACACATCAGAAAATTCAAAATTTAATTTAACATACTGTTCCTTTACCTCGGGGGACAATTCTTTTGATAACTTCACAAGCTTAGGCTTCTCAGTTGTTCCAAGATTAACATCTTCAACTCCCTTATCAGTAGGCACCACGCTCGGTTTCTTCGCAACATCATATTGATCAAAAAGCTCCTCTAAAGGTATGAGACCTCTAGGAATTACATTGTCTTTTAGCTGCAATACATCCATTTGATTTGATTCAATTTCTTGATCATCGACATCATAATCACTCTCTATGGAAGTATCCTTGAATTTTTCTTCACTTTGCAAAAAATCATTGATTTCATTTTCATCCCAAAACACTTGCCAATACCTTAAATTATTGGGAACAGCGGGCCGATGTTTGACATAAATTTCAAACTTGTTCTGGAATTCATTGGAATCTTCAAATTAGCTCCAGTAGTGGCAAGAGAATCTGCAATAAGATTTTGCATTCGGGGTATTGTTGTCAAAGTGTATTTAGAAAACATCCTCAAGATGTCTAGGACTGCATTTTTGTAGGCCCTTAATCGCGGATGCTTTGCTTGATACTCTCCCTTCACCTGTTTTATTATCAAATCTAAATCTCCATAGACAGAAATCCTCTTTGCCTTTAGCTTCTTCAAAATTTTCAGACCTGCGATCAAAGCTTCATACTCTACTTCATTGTTAGAGCAGTCAAAATCCAATTTGTAAGCACATACTCTAACATTACGAGGAAATTTTTCAGGCTGGAAAATAGGGCTCCGAATCCATATTCCTGTACCAGCATTGTCCTTATCAACATCTCCATCAATTTCCATGCTCCAAAGGCCTTCTTCTTCTTCTTCTAGATGCTAAAATTTTGCTTCTTTCTCTACTTTATCTTGACTGATTTCTGCATTTTTCTGCTATTCATTGTCCTTTTGCTGCTGGCCAGCAGAAAGCTTAGAAATGTTTGCTACTTTATTTCTTTCCTGTCTAAGGGCTTCCCTAAAATTTTCTGAAATTTGAGGTACCTCATCTTCTTCTACCAACTGAACATTTTCATCATTCAAACCACCATCTGAATATAATACAAATGACTCTAAATCTGTGTGGACTGCATTAATTGGATGATTAACTGGCTTCTCTTTGCTAGTGATCATGTATTTCATTTTATTCTCCCTGTATAGTTTTCTAAGCTGACCGAACACGAGAATGGTGGCATAAAAGAAATCAATTTTTATGGTTCCTTTCAGTTTTTCACCCCATGACCTGGAAAAAATCATTCCAAACCATGGTGGAACATCGGCAACAACCACATCCATCAAAACATTCTTGGCTGGGATTTAATCTAAAGATACTACCAAGTCTTTGATAAGACCAATACAATGGACCCTACCGGAGTCAAAGAAATACAAATCATGGTACTTGCGGGTAATATTAAGACCCAACTTATCCATAATGGCTTTTGGCATCAATTTGTGCGAGGCTCCAGAGTCCAACATAGCGTTATGTAAAATGAACTCATGGAATCTAAGACTCAGGTAGAAGGGAGGGACTTCACTCTCTTCAGACTGACCTTCTAGGGCTGGACCAAAAATGAGTTCAGGATAGTCATATTCAACATTTACCATATCTGGTATAGAGTCTATTTACAAAATTCTAGACACCTGATGTTTATAAGTGTTGTTTTTACCAACTCAATCAAGGGCATGGACACCTTCAGCTTAGCAATTTCATTTTCTAAATTAAAAGATGGAACTTTTTCTACCTCTTTGACGAGAGAATATTTCTTCTCCACTTGCTCCTTTGTTGCGCTAAGCTGATTCTTTTCATTTGTAATGTTAATCGTTGAGGATGCCTTGCTGGGAGAGGGATCAGCAGGCTCTTTCCCTTTCCTTTGAGTATTTGAAGAGTCAATTTTTGGTTGCAGCTCTTTCCTTTTCTGAATGGGATTGATTGGCACATCTCTACTCCTCAAAGAATATTGCTTCTGTTGCGTTGACAAAGCATTCATTGGCCAATATGAAATCATCATCTCTTCGAGTGTCTGGAATCACTGCATATTCTTCATCTTCTGTCAAAAAAATGGGTGAACCTTCAACAGTGAAAAAATAATTAGATTCAACTACCGGATCATCATTATCATCTATTTCCATTCCCTAAACATAATTTTACTGCAAAGTAGTTCTAAGCTACTGTTGTTGTGCTAGTTGGTCTTGCATTTTGTGTTCCCTTTGTTTAATTCATAATTGGGGTTGTTGCTATCCTCTAAAATTTTCATTCCTGATTTGTGCTTCAATTCTATCTGAAATAGTCAGTCGATCAACCATCTCCTCCACCGTTCGGATCAAAGTATCCATCTTCATATCTGAAGGAGATGCTTCTTCTTTTACAGTTACCCTATTTTCGGCTCTTGTCCACGCTCTTCTGGCCAGCAAATTTTCTTCTACGCTCACAACTATTTTCTACATATCTTCAAGTGTGGTAGGATCTCGTTATCGTAGCTGATACGCCATATCAGCATCGAAACCATCTGGAAATTTGAGCAAAGATAACCCCATGGGAGGTTTTAGATTGGCCAGAATAGCATTATACACAGCATTAAATCTCACACAATAATATTTTACACTTTCACCCACATTCCTTTTAATATTTTCATATTCAGACAAGATTTGGAGTGGGTTTTTCTTTACCTTCCACCGGTCTAAGAATTTTCTATGTAGCTCTGACAAAGTGTGGATAGAGTTTGCTGGTAAGGCCCTGAACCATTTTCTAACTTCACCTCCAAAGCTTTGGATAAACAATATCGTGGTCACATTTTCTGCCTCTACCTAATGAAGGTCAAAGAAGTCATTCATCTTATCAACATGTTTATGGGTTGTGATGCTTTGAGTGGCATCAAATAAAGGTATTTTACATTGGTAATCAGCAGGCATATCATTATGATTCTGAGGTAAAACCAGGGGTGCATATCGGGCAGCCATGACTCGAGGTGGATTTACAACAGTGTTTGTCCTACTAGGGTTCAAGGGAGTTGTTGATGGAGGAGTCGAAAGCTGAGAATTGACTTCTGAAACTGATGGGAATGCTGATGAATTAAGGGCAGAAAATTTTGTTTCTGATAGATGTCTGAGGGGAATTTAAAATGTAGTCATCAATTGATGTATTTTCCCTTTGAACTTCAAGATCCACAAGAAACTCAGGGTCTAAAACTGTGTCGTCAAGTGCAGTTTCAAATTTTTTTCTGAACAAAGAAATCTCAAAACACTCATCAAAAGAAAGGTCTTCTACAAACAACCACTCACTGGGCTAGGTATGGGATCAGAAAATAGTTCAAGGGCTTACTGAACTTTCTTGTCTTCTGATTATTCGTGGAATGAGATTAGGATTTTCAAATATAGGAGGAGGATTTGGATCAGGGTTGGCCCTTATGTATTTCCTTGAAGCCAGTGTGGTTGATTTTCTGCTTTGCAATGTTTAATTTCAGCCTAGCAAACTCTGAACCTTATCATCCAGAGTCCAAGAATTTATATGGAAGATATTACTAGGGTGATCAGTCTTTTGTTTTAAATAGTTCCCCAGTATGGTCGCCAGGAATGTTAGCACCTAATTTGAACCTCAGGCTGAAGGAAGGCAAATTAGGGTAACCTCAAACCACGCTCAGCCTTGTAGCTAGCCCTACAAGGTCAGGAGAGGGCTCTCTCCATGAAAAATGTTCAATGAAATATAACTGCAAACTACTTTTAGGCTAGGTATAGTAGCTCAAAATGTTTTATCAATTTTTTGGGTTGTATGGATCATATGGGGCTGGGCAGTTTGAATCTAGGGAATTAAATCAAAGATAAGGGGTATTCTATGGGGCAAGGTAGGCAGGTATTTTAACAACTTTGTTTTAAATGATGATGGAATTTTTAAGACTGGTGAGAATTTGAAAAGGGCATAGATGATTGATCCTCTTCAAATAGCAGAAAACATAAAATATTGGATGATTTTCCCAAGGCAGAGCATTATACAATGGATTCTACCTATCTCTCTTGAAAACATCCAAATAGAAATATGAACGAATGAATGGCAAACATAACAATTAACAAATGATCACAAAGGAAAGAACACTGCTAAAATCCATACCACAGGGATCCCATAAATCAGTGCTGCATTTCTTTATTAATTCCATGCAAAACTGTTACAAAATGGGGCGCAGAGCGTCCTCAATGATTCCAACTTATTCTACCTTTTCCCCCCCTTTAAAAATGATGGAAAACTATATTAAATAGATTAGTTTCAAGGGGGTGGATCCACACAAGGAGGAGTTGTTTCACTAACTTTGGAACAGAAATCTAAACATATAAAATAAACCAACAATATGCCCTCGAAAAGAGGGGAAACAATATATTTGACCATCTGGAATATTTTTCTGTTAAATCCAACAAATGAGGTGAAGAAATTTGAAGAGCTGATCCCTTTTTAATCGCTGCTGAAGAGGCCAAAATAATTCTGCGTTTGTAATTAGCTCACGACTTTGACTAATATCTCTATCTTTACTCTTTGAAGAAAAACCCTTTGTCGAAGAAAAAATGCCTTTGAAACCAAAGAAAATCACATTTTCTCCTTTAACAAAAATCCCTTTTTATATTGAAAAGAGCGAAAGGAAGGATGGTGGGCCCAAATCATAATCGCAAATCGCATTGAAAGGGGGGAGGGAGCATGTCATAATGGAGCAATGCGATGAAACTTGCGATGCGATCGGAGGCCGATGGTGCGATGGGTGGAAAGCTTTAGTGGGACTGGGGAAAGAAAATTGGTGGAGGAGTGGTCATAACATATGGAGGGGAGAAATCACGATATGTGATGTGTGATGGAGGAAACAAAGCGATGGAAATAGTGGGAGAAAAGGCCGATGCGATGAGGGAAAATTCCTTTTAAAATAAATTAAAATGGAAATAAGATTTTAACACAGGGAAAAGCCCCTTTTCTTTTGAAAAGGTGGAAGGGCCTTTAGGTGGGACCCAGGAAAAATCGCAATCGCAAATCAGGAAGGGCAGCGGGTTTAAAAATTGCGGGAATCATTGATTGCGATGGGCGATATGCGATTAATCGCATCGGTGGAAGTGAGCGCGGAGGGTTTGAACATGGTGGGGTGGAAATATGTGATGCGATGGAATGACTTTGCGATGAACGATGGCGATGATCACATCGGCAGGAAGGGAAGTAATCGCATCAGATTTTAAGCGCTAGTGGGGAAAACTATGATGCGATGGTGCGATTGGATCGGAGGTGACTCAATCGCATTGGAGATGTTTGATCGAGGATGGGTCAATCGGGACTATGCAATGCGATGGAAATTTGCGATGCGATCTGATCGGATTAGTCAATCGCATCGGAAGTTTGTAGGAGACGGAAATTAAAATACAAAATGACTTTTGAGATGAAGATTATAAAATCATATGAAAAGGTATAAATTATAAAGTTTAAGGGACCAAATGAGAAAGAAGGGTAAGGTTAGGATTTTGGGGGCTTTTATTCACTTAGGCATATCTTCCAATCCAGAAGTCAGTTTTGGGAGCATGATATACCGTTGGAAAGATCTTTCCGGGCTCATTTTGATGGATATATTTAAAATGTGATTTACACTAAAAATCATGTGGAGAACACCTTTGGAAACCAGGAAGATAAAATCCCCTTTGGCTTTATGGAGATAGCAGCTTCCGCAGTTCAACTTATTACATATGGAGACACAAAATTACATAAAAGATAATAATAAAAACAAAGCACCATGTTTTCAACTCAAAACATGTTTTGAGGTGACAATTACATCCAGCTGAAAGAACAACTCTTTGACTTTCTAGATACCATGCTTTTGAGTTTATTAGACACCCTCATGTCCTTGCTACTTTTATTGACACTTTCCTTATTAATTTGACCATGGTGAGACCCTAGAACCTAATGAGACCAACCCTATGACCTAATAACATAAATTGTGGAGTGAAAGTGAATCATGACTGAAGATCATAGATAGGATAATCAACAAGTTTTCACATGAGGAAAAACTGATGAAATGACCACTGCCATCAATGAATCCATGACCTAATGGAATGATGAAAATTTATAGTATGAGACTCCTACTATGGAAATGAAAAAGATTAAATTTGATTATTGATGGCAGTATGAAAAAACTGACACTAACACCTGGGAGGAGCATATGTCACATTTGATGCACGTGATGGAAACATTGAAGAAAAACCAAATGCCATAAAATCTCAAGAAGTGTGAGTTTGCATAGTATTATTTGGTGTATCTGGGGTATGTGATCGGTTGAGGAGAGATGAATATAGATCCCTCCAATATGGAGGTCGTCATGAAATTTTTGGTGCCTATTAATGTTTCTGAGGTCAGGATTTTCATTGGGGAATCACAGTGCCTGAAGAAATTCATAGCCTTGTTTTCAGTGGTAGCAACACTGCTCCATGCCATAACAGTAAGTGGAAATATTTTCCAATGGGGAAAAGGCCAGCAAAGGACTTTTGAAGAGCTAAATAAGAATACCATTCAAGCACCAATTTTGGCATTACCAAACTTGCAACGACCCTTTGAAGTGGAGAAGGATTTGAGTGGGTATTTTATGGGAGTTGTCTTGATGCATGGAGGAAGGCATGTATGCTACCATTATAAAAAAATTCATGGGTAAGTTCTCATACTACCATACCAATGACAAGGTGCTCTATTCCATGGTGCAAGTTGTGAAGAAGTGGCGGCATTATCTGATGGGAAAGGAGATAGTAAGCCACACATATCACCGGCTTCTACAATATTTGTAGGCCCGAAGTAAGCTACAACAAACCAGGCATTACAAGTGGATGGGGATTTTATAGCAAATTCATTTGGTGATCAAATATAAGAAGGCAAGCCTAAACAAGTTGGATGACATGCTTTCACGACCACCCACATTGAATAGTACAGCTTTGGGGACTCTTATGCACATGGAGTCATTCACCCATGATGCATACAGAGAGGCATATTTAGAGGATGAGGACATCAAGGAGGTGTATTTGCAGTTGCAGAGTCAGGGTCATCTGCACGAAGGCGATAACACCGTTGAATACCATCTCCAGGATGGGTTACTCTATAGGCTGGATAAGTTGTGTGTTCCTAAAGGTAAGTGATTGTAGCTGATTAGAGAGGATCACACCTCAAAAGTTGCAGGGCACTTTGGTGTAAGGAATATTGTGGCTAACTTACATAGGTATGTGTATTGGTCCAAGATTCAAGATCAGGTAGCTATATTCATAAGAGGATGCATGCGTTTTTGAATTGTCAAGCCTAGTAACAGAAACAGGGTCTATATCATCCCTTACATGTACCTACTCATCCATGGGAAAAAATTCCATGGACTTTGTGGGAGGCTTATCGACAACTAGGAAGGGACATGACTACATGTTCAGTAAGATGTGTGTTTTGATGCCCTATAAAAAGACCATAAAGGGGCAAGAAACCACAAATTTGTTCTTTGGATTGGTCCGAGTGCACTTTGGGATACCAAAGAGAATTTTTTCAGAAAATGATACAATATTTCTCGGTGAATTCTGTTTTACATTGTTGGAGAAGATGGACACAAATTTGAAGAGATCTACAACATTTCATCCATAGAAGGATGGGTAGACATCAGTATTCAATGGGACTTTGGTGCAACTTCTAAGGGGATACAAGCAAAAGCATCTAAAGACCTATGATGAAAATCTGATATGTATACAACATTCTTACAATAGAGTAGTCCACACTTCTACAGGAAAGTCCCCATTTGAAACTTGTTTTGGATATTTGTCACCTTCACCTTTGGATATTGCATATGGGAATCAACAAGGAGTGAGGGAAGATCTTATAGGATATGGTTTAAGGGTTGAACAAATTATAGAGAATATCAGGAAGATCCATTAATAGGTACAAGAAACATTGCAAAATCCATAAGTATAAGACCAGGCATGATCAACATATAATAGAGAAATCGTTCAAGGTGGGAGACATAGTATGGCTATAGTTGAACAAGGAGAGGCTACAAGGGCCCGGTAAGAAAATCAAGGCTCTAAGATATGGTCCCTTAAATATACTGGAAAATATTGGTGATAATGTCTATCAACTCATTTTACCACCATATATGTGAATTTACTCATTTGTGAATGTACAGAATTTGAAACTCTATGAGCCTTCCATGCTATATCAAGAAGAGGAAAATGTCCTACCTTTTGTGGAGGATTTGGCACGAAATTCTCAAGCAGAGTTGATAAAAGATACAATTTTGCAGAAGAGGCCCAAAACTACAAGACAGGGGCATTATGACCTTTAGCAGAATGGGTTGAAGGGACAACTTCCAGGATGTTAGGTCCCTGTAATTTGTCAGGTTGGCAAGACCAAATAGACAAGGGTAACATAAAACCAAATTTGGAGTTCTAGGACCTAGCCTTCCTGGACTCAGAGATGGCTCTCTCTGTATTTGTATAAAATATATGACTTGACAGATTTAGGATGTTGATTTTAGGCTAGTTAAAATGATAGGGTTTGTTTGTTTTGTTTTGTTTGGTTGGGTTGCTTGTTAAGTAGAATAGATAGAGTAAGAGAGATTCAAACCATTGGGCTATGGGGTTTGTGAAAGGCTTTAAAAGTACAACAATAAATCAAGGGTGTTTCATAGGGCAAGTTAACAAATCCAATTGGATCTTAATAGCTTATATGGGAGTGAAATGGACATTAAATTGTGAAGTTAGTAGGTTTAAATGGAAATAAAGAATCCTTTAACATATACTATAACAAGAAGAGCCTTCAAGATTACTATGCTTAATAAATAACCAAAGGACAGGGCACACCATAAACTTCTTTGGCCATACTTCACCAAGTAAAATTTGAGACAACAATCCAGCAAACCCTAGAGAGTAGGGAACTCCTAAATTCTCTATATATTTACCTTCAGAGAAAGAAAACATTTAAGATAAAATTTCAGTGATGATTAAAGAGTAGGGAACCCCTAAGTTCTTCAATCAGGCTTCAAAATACCTTTAAAGTGACTATTCAAGATGGACTAAAGGGCAGGGAAAACCATAAACTTCTTTAGCCAAACCCTAATCAATAAACTTCAAAGAAAAGGCCTTAAAAACAATGTTTCAAGCTACACCAAAGGATAGGGCATACCATAAACTTCATTGGCTTGACTCCATTAAATAATTTTCAAGAGAACAAACTAAGTGGAACCATAGAGAAACTAAGAATTCTCCAATCAGACCTAGCAAAGGAAATCATCTAAATAAAAAAAAGTAGACAGAATTAAGGTGCCTCTCAACAACATATCTTAATCTAAATTTCCTACTTTGTCATAAGGGAAAAGATGAAAAATATGGAAAATAGAAGAAAAAAAATACAAGATTAGAAAAACATCACCATTTAAATAAGTTCATCAATCCTATGAATATTCTTTCTCCATTGGTGCTCAGTCCAAAATAGTCACAAAGCTCCAAAGCCAAACTTCTTTCACAACTCAAAATCTATATCATATTGAGCTCAATAATCAACCAACAACCAAAAAAAATTATAAAGCTTTACATGCAGTATTTATCTGTAAAATGAGGAGGTGGAACCCTAGCTAGAGTTTTAGAAGTCAATTATTACATAGAAAATGTATTTTGACCTTTGAGACCATGCAAGGCCCAAGGAAAAATATCTAAAACTCATTAATTGCAAAAATAGCTTCTAACGTAACTATTTGAGCTAATTTTGGAAAAAATTTGACTTTAAGGCTCCAAAATATCTTTTTCAATAACTCCTAGTAAGGGCGTAGCTCCAAGGTACACGGGCACAGCGCCAGTGCAAACGCGCAGTGCCAAGACTGGGAAAATGACCTGTTTTGCAGCTGACTTTTGGAGGCCTTCGCAGTGTCCAAATGAGCTCCATAATAGCTCATTAGAAAGCATGTTCTGTCTAGTTTCTAGATATTCCTTCAGTTTTAAAAAAATTTCCCATTTTCCTTGTCAAAACCCACTTCTCCCAATACTTCTAAACGCGCAACGCTAGTGCTGAAAAGAGGGCAGAAAGGTGATTTTTTTTGTGGTTTTTGGTTTTGCTCAAAATGGTCTAAAATTTTCTAAGGATAATTTCCTTGGCATGAGGAACATGAATATGTTGACATTTTTCAATTTGGGTGCCCCAAAAAAGAGCACAGCACCAGTGGTGTTGCACATTTGGCCCAATTTTCTACAAGCCAAACTGTCAAAAATTCAAAATTTGAAAAAATATGTCAAAATTGGAATTTGCTTTGTTGATCATGGTTGGGAGGCTTAGAGGGACACATCAGCAAGAATGTTGAGCTTCTCCTTCTATTTTGCCTCATTTATAGATTTAATATTTGCATGGGCTCGTTTGAGCTTGGCCCTTGCAATCTAGTTTCTCATGGCATAATGTCTTGCCATCTTCTTCTGCATGTCAGTTTCTCTCTTGGCCTTCTCTAGCTAACCCTCTAGGTGAAAATTTTCCCTCTCAAGCCAAGATTCCCTATCTTTGATATTTTCTATGGCAAGCATCTCACTTGGAGTGAATTTCTCTCCCAATTCTGCTTCTTCTTGTCTTTCTCAGACTAAAGCCTTCTTCAACCCAATTTTCCTTGGTCTCTTCCTAGGAAGTTGTTCTTCCTCATCCTCATTGTCATAACAAGTGCCCAAGGTCTCATCTAGAAAATCCTTGGCTCTTCCAGCCTCTTTCTAAGCTCTCATTGCTCTGACCTCATTGATGGCTTTCTTTGCCTCTAACTATTGATTCTCTAGCTCATAAAAGTTGATTACATTCTCTGCCCTACCAAGATTAGCTTGAAGCTCAATAATATTGGCATCATTTCTTTTGAGAAGCATATTTGTAATCCTCTCCTCATCTTCATCATCTAGGTCAATTGATTGAAACTCTTGCTCAGTTTCATGTTTATCATCCTCTACAACCATGACATGCTCTGCAACCTTTTCCTTACCCTTATCAAGTTGTTTTTCTGGTGAAGAAAGCATGGCCCCTTGCACCTCAAGTGCAGAAAACACATACTTGTAGCCCCTCTGGTATGTCAAAGGAAATGGTTCAATGTCACTCATTTTAGTGCCAGCTGTCTCAATGTTTCCATCAATGCTTGATGCTTTGTCATCATGGTATGAGGGTGAAGGATTGTGGAAAGGTGATGTGGAAGGGTCATCATGAGGTGAAGGAATGTGAGTGGATGGTGATGTATGAACAGTAGGGTGTGATGGAGAAGTGGATAAGGGAGGATGAGATGATGAAGGAACATCTTGTTGATGATGGCCATGTGGAGTAGTGAAAACCTCATGGGCAATGAAAGTATACCATGGAACGTTCTTCTGTTGGAGTTGGTTCATAACCACCATCTTGATAATTGAATGATGAAAAAAGCTCTACATTTGTTGATTGTAGTTTCTCTTTTGCACAATGTAGGCCATTTTTTCAATGCTTCGGAAAATTTAATATGGTATATGCATCATTCTTACTCTAGTAAAATGCATGAGAATATGGATATGGTATGAGTAGAGGCGGGAAAACCTTCCCTCACAAATGAAATACTTCATTATTATCTTCATCGTGGGTGAATATCTATCAAGCAGATGAGAAAAAGGGAAGATGGACTTGTGGTGATATTTATACCTAGGTTTGAGGTAGGGTTGAAAATAAATCATGTCCAAGTTTGCTTGTTTGAACCACTTTTCTCCCACACTTGGTATCCCTGTATCAGCTACAATCGAATTTTTAGACATCTCAAAGGTGACCTCGGCAAGATTAACTTGTTTGTAATCCAAATTGATAATGAATAGTCTTGTTAGCTCCGGGTGGTTTTGGACTTGTTGTACTCTTTCACAAAATTCAAAGCAGCCTACATGTTTGAAGCAGGAAACAGTAAGAGGAGATTCCATGAGTTCCCTTGTATTGAGGGGTTCAAATATTTTTATCTTCCTTCCCTTATGATCATGTCTCCTTGGAATTTGTGCCTCACCACCATTGTCTTCACCCTCAGACATTTTTAAACTTTTTTTTGGAAACCCTAGGGCTGATGTGAAATGAATGAGGGGAAAGGAATGAAATGGAAGCCTTGCAAAATGAAGGGAATGAGTGTGAAATGGGAAAACTATGTGAATGAAAACCCTCAAGCAATATAATGAACCCTACTTATGACTCATTTTCTTTTAAGGAGGATTAAGTATGGATGAAAGAGTGATTTCAAGCTTAAAACTTAGGGTCTCCTTTTAGGGTTTCATTTCCATTGATTAAAAAGTCACCAAAATAGCCTGAAAATGGGTTATGGTATGCACCTACATCTAATCAGTGCCTTAGAAGACTTGAGCAAATATTTGAAGGAGTTTTGATGTGATTTGAGTGGTTGGAGGACTTAGAAACCCTCTCTGTCCAAACGCGCAGCGCCTAGGCCCCTGAGGGCGCAGCGCCAAGAGAATTTAGCAGGGTCCTGTCGGGCAAGAGCACAACGCTCTGTCAAGGGTGCAGCGCCAACTCCCAAGCGCATAGTGCCTTCAGAAAATGTGTGGAGGAAAACTGTCAAGCGCGCGGCGCCAAGAAGATTTTCCCAAATTCACTCAGAAAACTCACAAATTCTTCTCTCCTTGAAACTTTTAATGCTTTGTAAGGCAACAATGATTCATATGAAATGTGAAATGGGATTTTATAGACTTGTAGATTTAATTTAACTTTGAAAACCGATTTTCTAATGTCAAAAGTCCTTTTTCTTTTCTCACTAACCCTTTTACACTTTTTTGCATGCAGGTTTGCTACAATCATGAAATTGACTTTTATTTTGCTCCTTGAGGCATGACAAGTTCACTTTAATAACTTTTGGGTTTAATCACATAGTATCATCTTCAAAATATTCTGTGGTTTTCACCACCAAACTCAACTCATCTTTTCCACCTTCTCTGGCCACTTTTTAAAAAACCCTAAGTGTCTGCAGTTCTTTACAACAATCATCAGTGTTGTCTTCTAAGTTCTCTATAGCCCTTTAAAGTTCATTATTTTTTGTCTAGTTCACCTCACCTTTTTTCCATATTTATTCAATATTTTATGATATACTTTCTTCATGTTTGGCTTTGTGTGCTTCCTCCATGTCATTTTCCTGCAAGTGATCACTACTTTGGCACTCAAATGGACTAACCAGTCCATAACCCTAGTCATCTACAAGACCAAGTGTTTCCCTTTCCCTTCATGTAAGTTGTTTTCATTTAGGAGTATATATTCTACATCATCAATACTTTATGTTGATAAATCTTCCAACACTTCTGCAGAAGTGTTAGACTTTGTCCATTTTTCTCATTTGCAGGTTCTGAACAGATAAGATAAACCTCTTTGGAAATTTTAGGTCCTTCTTTAATAACCATGTCTTGACATTCTATTACATCTGAGCCAGATTCTAGCAAAGGAAAAACAGAGCCTGAAACATCCAAGGATGACCTTAAACAATGTAAAACCCTAATGATCTAATGGGAGGGTCCTTTGACCTAATTTTGACTGAAATTTGACTTGGATATTTTTAAGTGTAAACAGAGTATTGTTATAGGTTATTATGCCCAAAGGGACATGGGAATGAGTTAGCAACAAGAAACCCTATAGGGAAGATGGAGTCAATTGACAAGGTAAAATAGGGCAATGAAGTCTCAGGTAGGAAAGAAGGATGAAAAAGAGAAGTATAAGCCCATAAGGAATATTTTAAGAGAAACAGGGTGGCTTTGAGAAGACCAACTGAGGAATAGTGAAAATAGGTTTAAAAGGATAATGAAGGTAGTGAGATTTATGAAACTCAAGATATTCAAGGAATATTTTTTTTAAAAAGCTAAAACCATTCTATAGTCATCCAAAGATAGTGAAAAATATTGATGACTAACAGTGGATCCACTTGGGGAGGGCAGCTCCTTTAGGAGGTGTCAAGAACCTCAAAGTTCAAATCTCTGGAAATTGTAAATCGGTGCCTTGTGGCTTGGCAGATTTCCTCCTTCTCCAATTTCTGATTTACTCCTATTCTTTGAAGCTATGATCTTACACTCTGAAAACATGACTTCTTCAACATCAACTCTACCTACCCATCATACTTTTCCTAACATTTTCTCTTAATTTGGGTGCATTTGGATTGGCAAACTCTTGACATAATTTTTCTTTTGAAAGCACAAACTATCTACTTCTACCCTTATATCATCCAAAGGCTCAGATTAGACTGATGAGCCCTTTTTATTCTCTACCTAATCTAGTTATTTTTCAAGGTTAAACAATTTGACATATTTTCATTCTCTAATATACTAACACAAAATTTAAAACATGACCAAATCAAGGTTGAGAAATTTGATTTTTCATGAGCTATGGCATTTGAACAAGCTGCACACAAATTTTATTTTTGTACAAGTAAAACTATAAAATTCAGGGCTATAATTCAAAACTTGTCACTCATCCCTCTCTTTTCTCTTTGGTTCAGATTTGAGCTTTGAGAACCACTATTTTCTTAACCTATTCTACTGATGAGCCAAGTTTAAATGGTTTGAAAAATATTCATTTTCTAACTTAATAGCAGAAATTTAAAACATGTTCAATCATGGTTAGGATGTATGACTGAACAATACTTTCCTTTCACAAAAGTAGTGGCATTTGGACTTGCACACTTTCAGAAATATTATTTTTTGGCATGGAGCTTTACCTCTTCTTTTTATCTGCCCTCTTTTATTCTTTTCTTTGTTTTTTGTGTTTCATTTTTCTAATCTTTTACTCAAGCAATGTTATTTATGATTAATGAAGCTTTAAACTAAGAACTTCAACAAAAATAATTCTTGAGCATCCTGCCATTGACAGGACCTCCAAATAACTCTGTTCCATCCATTTCTTGTAGAAAGAATGCATTGTTACCTCTAACTAAATGGATGATGTATGGACCTTTCCACAGATTTTCAAATTTTACATGTTTGCCTTTGTCTTCTCCTCTTGAATCCCACTTCAGCACTTTGTCTCCAATCTGGAAATCATTTTCCTTAGTCTTCTTATCAAATATTTTCTTAATATTCTCTTGCACTGCTTATGTTCTGTTGTATACTTCTTCCCTTTATTGTTGCAATTGATAGGTTTGGTTCAACCTCCTTTGTATATCATTCTCCTATGATTGTACCTCTTGTATAAGCCTCATCACTGGGACTCCCAAGGATGTTGGAAAAACTGCATCCATGCCATACACTAGTTGTTAGGGAGACATGTTAATTGATTTATTTTTTGTTAATCTATCTGCCCATAGTGCATGCACCAGTTTGCTATGCCATGACTTTTTGTTCTCCTCCAAAAACTTCTTGATGATATTTACCAAAATTATGTTAGAGGACTCAACCAACCCATTACCTTGAAGGTAATAAGTTGTAGAATTCCCTAATGCAATGTGATACTTGTGGCAAAAGTCCACCATTATCTTGGATTTAAATATAGCAGCATTATCAGTGATGATTTTTCTTGGACAGCCAAATCAGGACAGAATATTGGTTTCAAGGAATTTTATGATTACCGAGTTAGTGGCAGTGGCAGTCCTTGAAGGGATGTCTTATATCCATTTGGTGAAATAGTAAGTTGCAGTGAGGATCCATTTGTGTTGGGAAGAGGAGGCAGGGTGGATTTCTCTAATGAAATCTAAACCCCACTATTGAAAACGAGTTTCAACACTAATATGTTGCAAAGGAAAAGGCAGTAGTTTTCTCTTTCTCTCAAAGATTTGGCATTTATGGAAATTCACTACTAGCTTGTGGATATCAGGGAAAAGAGTGAGCTAATAGAAACCAACTCTAAGGATTTTTTTAGCAGTGGTTTTCCAATAGAGATGACCTCCACATTCTCCTTCATGAAACTCATGCATGATCCTATCTACATATTCTTTAAGTAAACATTTAAGCAGGATACCAACAAAATTTTTCCGATATAAAGCTTTATCTAGAATGCAAAAATTTACAGCTTTTAGTTTCAAGAATCTAGCCTTTTTTTGGACAAACTAGGAGGAGAATTTAGATTAAAAATCACATATAATATCTTAGTATACCAGAGTGAGTTCAGAAATGCTTCTTCAATAGGTGGAGTCGCCATCTCCTCTTGTTCATCCAAGTAATGTATCATGTTTATGTTTAATGCTTGAAATTTTGCTTCAGCCATCAGTTTGTCCAGTCCTTGCCCTTTGATCAGCTTAGTGGGCTTGATTTCTAGATCATACTCTAAGATGAGAGAAATCCATTTACCTATTTTACCATCGGGATCCTGAGTTAGTATGTCCTTAACAACTGCATGAGGAACAAAAGCAATGACATGTGAATGTAAGATGTAAACTCTGAAATATTTTAAGGCTTGATTAAGGCAAAAGCTTGTTTTTCCATGATTTTATATTTCAGAGGCGCATCTCTTAGCACCTTGCTGAAGAAATCTATGGGCTTTTCTTGTCCCATTATGTTCTTTTGTAGCAATACTGCAGCAATTGTGTGCTCTAATGCAAATGAGAACATGAAAAATTCCTTGTAGTGAAGTCAAGAACGATTAAACTACAAGACAAGTAAGTGCTTGTTTGAGTTCAAAGGATTTCTTTAGTCGGTTGTAAGAAGCAATAAAATAAACATACCAACATAAATACAAAGATACGGTGAAATACTTCCGCATTTCATTAATATCAAAGAACTGAAATTTTCTTACAGACAGAATGGAAATAAAACTAACTAGGGCGTTGGTAGCTATCTCTGAGAAGAGATGTGGCGGCTACATGCCTCTAAACTGAGTTACAATGAGGCTCGAGGGCCTATTTATTATTTAGAAACAATGGGAAATCCTAAACAGCCAAAACCCTAACCCTAGGAGATGAAGCGCCAAAACTATGGGCCTCGTTTGGGTAAATTGGTGTTTCAGCTTCCCAGGGGCGTAACTTTGGCATACGATCTCCGTTTGATGCGTACCATACCTCCTTAGAAAGATATATCCGAGGAATAAAAATTTGGAATGAGCAACATCGGTCCATGGACCCATGTTGCTCTCCGGTTTCCCAAAAAACGTCGTTTAGGGCCTCAAAAGCAGCTTAGAGAGGTCAGACCAAAACTGCTAAAAATAGTAAATTGTGCCGAAACTGAAAAACTGAAAGAGACAATGGTGGAGCCCCAAGTGGAATAGGCGGGTGACCACCAATATCCACCTGGATCATTCTTCCCCCCTTAGGAAGCAATGGTCCCCATTACGTTAAGTTCCTCCATGAGATGAGAAAATTTCTGCTGAACTTGGTCCCTGGTGAACCACTTTCCTTGGTGCAGGAGTTGGCCAGCTTTGACAACCCGATATAGTTGGATCTTCTGTTGGCAAGTGTTCTTGATTTTAATGTCCATGATACAATCTGTGGTAATATGAAATATACGTCCAGGTTCCTTTCTGTTAGTATTCATTGTTTTGTAATGTCAGGTGTCTAGTAGAGGTGGGAAGTAAGGACGAAGGCAATCCACATTGAAGACTGGGTGCAGACCAAGGAATGGTGGAATACTGAGCTTGAAGGCATTGTTCCCTATAGCCTTGGTGATGGTGTACGACCCGTATCGGAGTGGGCGAAGCTTTCGGTGGGGTCTAGTGAGGCGCTCCTTCTGCAAATGTAGCCATACTTTGTCGCCCACCTAGAAGTTGTGTGGCACCCGGTGTTGATCATGGTGTTGCTTGTACTTGGCATTGGCTCTGTCCAATATATCATGAACCTGTTGGCGGATGTGTTGAATGCACTCGATGAAGCTACTTGCTTTGTCAACTTCAGACTGGACATGAGCTGAATCGGCCTGAGCAACTGCAAATGGCATGGCTATGTCAATGGGACATAGTGGCTGGAATCCCAAGCCCACCTGAAAGGGGCTATGGCCAATTGAACTGTGGAGAGCCCGGTTATAACTGTGTTGTACATAGGGGAGGCTCTCGTCCCATGTGCGTGGATGCTTTGAATTGTACATGCGCAGAATGTGTACAATCATTCTGTTGACGACCTCTGTCTGGCCATCTGTTTGGGGATGGAAAGTTGTAGACTTGGTGATATTGGTGTCCATCATTGACCGGAGGTTGGAACAAAGTGTGTTGAGGAACCTGCTATCCCAATCTAATATGATAGACTGTGGGATCCCAAAGTGCACCCACACTCGTTCAAAGAAGAGTTTAGCAGTGGATTCTGCTATGATATTCTTCTTGCAAGCCGCCATAATGGCCATCTTCGAGAATTTGTCAACGACCATGAAAACATAGTCATTTCCATGCTTAGTAGAAGGCAGGCCCGACATGTAATCCATGGAGATGGATCCCCAAGTTTGGCTAAGGGTAGGTAGCGAAGTATATAGGCCTTGCTTCTTGATGGTCGATTTGGCAATGGCACAAGCAGTGTAGGATCTGATGTGCTTCCCGACATCCTTTCTAAGGTTCGGCCAATAGAAATACTTCTGCAGTACTACTATTATTTTCTCGACCCCGAAATTCCCAGCGACTCGACTGTAGTGTGCTTCCCATATCATCTTGGCACGCTCGCTTGAAGGAACACAAAGGTGTCCCACGTGACATAAAATTTCATCTTGGAGGTGAAAATTTGGAACTGGAATACCCCCCAAGAGTGCCTTGTAAGTGTGGTTGAATTCCAGGTCGCTCTCATAGAGAAGCGGCCAATCATAAGTCTCGTGCCCACAAGAGTTGAGAACAGTGGTGAGAGCCATGATCGGTGGTTGGCTAAGGTAGTCTACAACATTATTGGTGCTACCCTTCTTGTACTTGATGTTCAGATGAAACTGTTGCAGATATGTGGACCACTTCTGATGGCGATCATTCTGCGACTTCCCTTGTGTCTGTATGAACTGCAGGGGCTGGTGGTTTGTGTGGATGATTGTTTCCTTCCCCAAAATATAATTCTTCCATTGTCGACAAGCTTGCAAAATGGAATGCATTTATTTGTCATAAGTGGGATACTTGCGAACTGTGTCAAACAATGTCTCACTGTGATATGCCACTGGATGTCCATGTTGAGTAAGAACTGCCCCAATAGCATAGTCAGAGGCATCTGTCTCGATCTCAAATGGATGTTGCAAGTCTAGTAATGTGAGCACTGGGGCAGAACAGAGGTGATTTTTCAATTCTGTGAATGCCTTCTGTTGAGGTTCAGACCAAAATAATTTTGCTCTCGCTCCTCCCTTGGTGACTTGACTCAAGGGCCAAGTGATATGAGAGAATCCCCATACAGACTATGGTAAGTACTTGAACCACAAAGCCCTACAGCTACGATTTTCAATGGTTAGAGTACAGCCAATCGACAGCTTGGATCTTGGGTGGATCCACATACACGCTGCATCAATAATGTATCCCAGATATTGAACCTGGGTCATGCCAAAAGTGCACTTCTCCAAATTGGCACACAACTTGTGTTGCCGCAGTCTATGGAGGACTTGTCAGATGTGGTGAAGGTGCTCTTCCCAAGTCTAGCTGAAGATCAGAATGTCATCCAAGCACACCACTAAAAATGAGTTGGTGAATGGCCGCAAGATGTCGTTCATCAACCTCATGAAGGTTGCGGGAGCATTCGTCAACCTGAAAGGCATGACCATCCATTTGAAAAGGCCTTCCTTGGCTTTGAAGGCAGTCTTTCACACATCGGAGAGTTCAATTGGTCCCTAGTGATACCGATACTTCAAGTCGATCTTGCTGAAATATTTTGCACCTTTGAGTTGGTCCAGAAGGTCATCAATCTGTGGGATCGGGTACCTATTCCGGACAGTGATCTTGTTCAGCGCTGGCCGAATGCTCCTGCAACCTTCATGAGGTTGATGAACGACATCTTGCAGCCATTCACCAACTCATTTGTAGTGGTGTGCTTGGATGACATTCTGATCTTCAGCTAGACTTGGGAAGAGCACCTTCACCACATCTGACAAGTCCTCCAAAGACTGCGGCAACACAAGTTGTGTGCCAATTTGGAGAAGTGCACTTTGGGCATGACCAGCCATTCGAAAATTCCTTCCTTGGCTTTGAAGGCAGACTTTCACACATCAGAGGGTTTAATTGGTCCCTGGTGATACCGAGACTTCAAGTCGATCTTGCTGAAATATTTTGCACCTTTGAGTTGGTCCAGAAGGTCATCAATCCGTGGGATCGGGTACCTATTCCGAACAGTGATCTTGTTCACCGCCCGATAGTCAATACAGATTCTCCACGTCCCATCCTTCTTCTGTACCAACATGATCGGGCTCCCACAGGGCAATGAACTTGGTCGGATGTGACCTTTCTGAATTAGCTCCTGAATCTGCCTCTTGATTTCAACATTCTCCAGAACAGAGCATCGATATATCGGTCCATTGGGTAGTGGCGCACTTGGGGTCAGATCAATCGGGTGCTTGACCTGACAGTGCAAAGGAACCCCTGTGGGTGAGGTGAAGATGTCCCCATACTCCTCCACAACCTTATCCATTTGTTTTCGTCGTGCAGAGGAGCCCTGTTTGGAGGTCGTGGCCATATTCTTCTTCTTGCCCTAGGGGCGGATCATCAGGAAAACGAAATTCCTAGTTTGGGAAATGAGCTTACTACTTTTTTTTGCAATAACCAAAGAGATAGTAGCAGGAGGTGGTACCTCTGGTATCCTGTACAACTTATTTCCCAAAGTAACAATAACAGCGCGAGGTCGAGACTCATACACAGCATGACGCTTCCACAAGTATGGTTGTCCTAATAATACATCAGAAACATCAATAGGAGCAACGTCACATAATACCTCATCCGTGAAGGGCTTGATGCTATAGGGAAGGTGACACTGTTGGCTGACGCGGAGATCTCGTCCTTGGTGAAGCCACCCGATGGTGTATGGATGTGGGTGGTAGCCATGCAACCAGCCATCGCGCCCACGGCATCACCAAAATGAGGTTCTTTTGGCTCCCATTGTCGACAATGAAATGTACCGAGGAACCCTTTACCCACATCTGGGATTGGAAGAGACGTTCCTCCTCCTCTGTATCTTCCGATTCCTCCTTCTGGATCTTCATAGCGGCAACAGTGGCGTTGGGCTCCACATCAATAATTTTTTTCCCTTTTTCATTCCCCTTGTTAGGTTTTGATTCAGAGTCGGAGCATGCATCTGAATCAGAAGCCCTCATCTCGACCACCAACGACTACTTGGCCCGACACTCACTTGTCTTGTGAGTGGAGCTCTTATGGAACTCACACCACTTTCCTAGGTCCTTCCTTGGCTTTGCAGTGTTGTTCTTTGCTTGTGGCTTCGACAGGTTTTCTTGAGTCGCCATGCCTTAGCTTTGTCCTTTATTTTGTGGTTTGGGAGCACCTTTCCCTTGCTTTTGATTCGCAGATCCAAAGTCTCGCTTCTTCTGTTTGAATTTCTGCTCAATCTTGGCAGCATACCGGTATGTCGTACCAAATGAGGAGATGTCGAGGAACTCCATTTCCTCCTGAATGTATTTGTGCAGACAAATGCGATACTTTAGCAACAGATGTTTCTCTGAATCTTTGATACCCAAATTTATGCACAGGGTATGGAATAGATTCTTCAGCTCATGCACATCTTGATCCCTTTGTTGTCGCAGCGTGGTCCATTGTATGTACTTGTCCCCATAGCTCCCCACGGGATAGTATTTTTCCTTGATGGCATCTCGAAAAGAATTCCAAGTGGGTACGGTTGAGAACAAAGAGGGTTTTGTCTCATCCTTTTTCTCACAGTGGGTTTCCCACCAATCCTTGACATGGGGGGCAGCTTTGAGGAGTGAAAAAATAATCTTCTCCCTGTCGGAAAATTCATGAACCGAGAAATATCCTTCTAATAGACTCAACCATCTATCTACGACATCTGCATCTATTTGACCCTCAAATATGGGAATGTCAAAATTTACTTGTACCTTAAAAGGAGTCGCACCTCCAGAGTGGCTGCTGGATGCAGATGCACCGCTGGTGGGCAGTCGTTGAAGGATCTGGGCAAAGTTATCCATCATTGCATTCCTTTGTTTTTTGAGGGCCTCCTCGAGCAATATTTTGATAGGATCTCCTACTCCCTCATCTTTCTTTTCGTCCCCCATGGGTGTCCGTCATGGTTTGTGAGGCTTATCTTGCAAAGGTTCCACCAGATCGAGCCCTAACTCCTTATACCACGACCTCGTTGGGGGCATGCAAAGAAGGATCGAGAAAAAGCAGACCGCTCTGATACCACTGATCCATATTTATGCAGGAACGCAACAAAATAAACATATAACCATAAATACAAATATGCAGCGGAAATAAAACTTCATTTCATTAATATCAAAGAACTGAAATTTTCTTACAGACAGAATGGAAATAAAACTAGATAGGGCGCTGGTAGATATCTCTGAGAACAGATGTGGCGGCTACAGGCCTCTCAATTCAGTTACCATGAGGCTCGAGGGCCTATTTTTTATTTAGAAACAATGGTAAATCCTAAATATCCAAAACCATAACCCTAGGAGATGAAACGCCAAAACTATGGGCCCCGTTTAGGTAAATTGGTGTTTCAACTTCCCAGGGACGTAAATTTGGCATACGATATCTGTTTGATGCGTACCATACCTCATTAGAAATATCTATCCAAGGACTACAAATTTTGAGTGAGAAACATGGTCCAACATCGTCCATAGACCCATGTTGCTCCCGGTTCTCCAAAAAAATGTCGTTTAGGGCCTCAAAACGGATCCGAAAGTTTAGGACCTGAAAAACTACTAAAAATAGTAAGTTGTGCCGAAACTAAAAAACTGAAAGAGACAATGGTGGGGCCCCAAGTGGCGGGTGACCACCAATATCCACCTGGATCACTTTGCTTCTGTGGTCCATTTGACTCCTATTTCTCTTTTCAGCATGTTTGTAATGTTTCTTAGGAGTTCTGCAAGGTTTGGTATGAACCTTCTTAAGAAGTTGATCTTTCCAATGAAATATTGCAGCTCTTTCATGCTCCTAGGGTGACTGATTTGTAGTATCCCCTCAATCCTCTTTGGGTCTATCTTAATCCCTTCTTCAGATATGATGTGGCCTAGAATTTTTCCTTCTTGAAGACCAAACAGAGTTTTCTTGGGGTTTAAAGATAAACCATACTTTCTACACTTTTCAAATACTTTTCTTAAGTGGGCTAGGTGTTCTTCATTAGTTTTTGAATAGATAGTTATGTCATCAAGGTATATCACAATGAAGTAACCTATTTCTTCGGAAAAATCAATGTCCATGGCTCTTTGTAAAGTGGCCCGGCATTCATTAACCCAAAAGGCATTTTGACATACATGAAGGTACCCCAAGGTGTAGTGAAGGTGGTTTTGTGTTGATCATCTGGATGTACTAGCACCTAATTATACCCTGAAAAACCATCAAGAAATGATATTCTTTTAGAACCTACTACCCTTTGTAGTATATGATCCATCTTAGGTAAAGGGTAGTTGTCTTTTAGGGAGGCTTTGTTTAAATTTATGAAGTCTATGCATAGCCTAATTTCCCCTGTTTTATTTCTCATGATATAATATTTGAGACCCATTCCGAGTATCTGAGTGGGACTATTATTCCAGCATCATACATTTTTTTTAATCTCTTTCTTAACTAGAGGCATTAGGACAGGATTTATCCTATGCAATTTCTGCTTGAATGGTTTATGGTTTTCCTTGAGAGGAATCTTATGTTGGATTATGCTTGTATCATAGGACATTCCTCATAACCCCATGCAAACACATCATTGAATTCTTTGAATAACTCAATGTATTTCTGTTTTATAAGTGCTGACAGTTTTTTGGACAGTTTTATCATTTTAGGTTCTTCCTCACTGCCTATGTTGCATTCTTCTACATCCGTTTTGGTGGATTCCATTTTAAGCTGCCTGGAAACATCATTGAAATCAAACAATTCTTCTAAGGGGGGAAAGTCCTCTTGGCAATAAGTTGTCTTTGCATTGCAATAACTCAAGGTCCCTTTTGTCTGAATATTCACACAATTCTACCTCAAGAGGGTGTTCTAGCAAATTTACATCAGCAGCATAAGGTGGCTCTATTTAGTGTGTTTGTTCCTCAATAGAGCAGTCTTCTTGATGATCTGAGTTTGGTTTTGGCATTTCAAATTTATTTTTGGACTGCAGGAAGTCTTCAATATGATTTTCACCTTCAAAAGCATGCCAATAACCTATGTTATCAGGGACTATGGGTCTTCTTTTGACCTTGACTATGTATTTTTCATTGGCATGAGGAAGTTGGCAAGTGCTGGCAGCAAAGGCTAGTTCATTTGCAAGGTTGTTTTGAGTTCTTAGGACACAGGTAAGTTCATATTTTTCAAATGTTTTTATGAGGTCTAAGGCAGCATTTCTATATTCTCTTAGCCTAGGATTTTTGGTTCAATATTCTCCTTTGATTTGCCTAATAATCAACTCGGAATCTCCTTGAACAGAAATCCTCTTAGCTCCTATACTTTTCAGCATTTGAAAACCTAAGAGAAGAGCTTCATACTCTGCAATATTGTTTGTACATTGGAAATCCAATTTGAAAAAGTGACCTTCATTAGTGTTGTGTATCCAAACAACTGCTCCTAAACTAGCTTTGCCACAAGAGCCATCAAATATCATGTTCCAAAGAGTTTCAAGTTCAGATTTGCCATTATGTTGTTGTGCATGGCTGCTATAGATTTGGCTGTCATGTTATTCATTTTGTGTTTGGTTTGACTATCCTAATAGTTCTATCTCTTCCTATTTTTCATTTACTTGTTCATTAATGTCATCTTCATTGTACAAGATAAATGAGTCAAGGTCTGAATGGCTAGAATAGAGAGGGGTGTTATTTGACTTATCTTGGCTGCTTACCATGTATTTCATGTGAGATTCTCTGTATAGTCTTCTTGTTTGGTTAAAGACTAGAATGGTAGAATAGTTCATGTCCATTTGGAGGGTTTCTTGGAGTTTGGCTCCCCATGATCTAGATAAAATCATGCCATATTTTGGGGGAATTTCAGCCACTACAATATCCATGACTAGGCTCTTAGCTGGTATTTGTGCCAGATTGACACACAGATCTTTGATCAGGCCCAGACATTTAACTCTACTTCAATCAAAAGAGTACAATTTTTTGTATGGTCTGGTTATTTCGAGGCCTAATCCTTCCATCACTACATTTGGCATGAGGTTATGTGAAGCACGAGAGTCTATCATGGAATTGTGTAGGATTTTTTCATGGATGTTCAAACTGAAATAGAATGGAGGCACAGTTCCCTCTTGAAACTTTCCCTCTAGCTCTGGTCCAAACAACAATTATAGCTTGTCATCAATTAGATTTAGATTATCGGTATCATTTCCTACATTTAAAGCCTTCAAAACTTGAGATCTATACACATATGGAATCACTAATTCAATATGAAGTATGGTTATTTTTATCTTGGAAATTTCACCCTCGATACTAAATGGTGTCTTTGTTCTTGGCAGAGTTAGATCAGTTTTATCATACATGGTCTTTTCAGCAACTTTAGCTTGCTTATTTTTATTTGGAATCTCAGTTAAAACAGTTTCTTTAGGGCCACTAGTTGGTGCACTAGGACAACCTTGGTCACCATCATGTTGGCTGATTTTATTTTTTATTTTATTAGGATTCTTAGCCATGGTGTTTGTATTCTCTGTTGTATTTTTAGGATTATTTTCAAGGGTCTTCCTAGCAGCAATTTCTAGTTTGTTCCTCTTAGGGATTTCTTTTGTTTTCCTACTTCTGAGGTCATACTGCCTATGAACCTCCATGATAGAATTTTCAAACCCTAGTTTGTATTCTTCAAATTCCTCATATGTTCTTCTAGTTTGGTTTGAGGAAAACAGACCCTGCTCTTATTCTATGAGAAAAACAACATCCTCACTATCAGAGCCTATTAGATTTACATGGTTTTCTTCCAACTCCTTATTCTCGCTTTCCTCTTCATCTACATAGTTTTCTTGGAAAGGAGGTATGATTTATTGGTCATTTTCTCTTTGCCTTATTTGAGGAGGATCTCTTCTGAAGTTTTTATTTCTTTTTTTGTTTTGAGGATTTTCTTGATTTTCCCTAGGAGGTGCTCTTTCATTCAAGTTAATTCTCTCCATCCTCCTTTCCATTGTCCTAACTAGGCTGTCAATTTTAGCATCAAATGTGGATGGCATAGGTTCCTCTTTGTATGTAACCCTCTTCTATGTTCTCATGCTAGCCCTTTTAGCAATTAGATTGGCTTCTACACTTATTGCTCCCCTTTGCATGTCTTCTAGGGTAAGGGGATCTCTTTCTCTTAATTGGTAAGCCATTTCTGGATCAAACCCATCTAGAAACTTTACTAGGGCTAGGCCTCGTGGGGGTTTCATGTGAGGAGGAAGTGCATTATATATAGTATTGAACCTAGTGCAGTAGTCTTGAACACTTTACCCAACATTTTTCTTGAGGTTATCATACTCTGATAGGATTTGAAGAGGATTTTTCTTAGTCTCCCACTTGTTTATGAATGTTTGATAAAGGGAAGGGAGATCATGAATGTTATTAGGGGTTAAGTTCATGAACCATTTCTTTGCTTCTCCCCCTAAAATTTGGGCAAACATTCTCATTTTTATAGTCTCATCTTCTATTTCTTGGTAGTCAAAAGCATCATTGATCTTGTCTACATTTTTTTGGGCAGTTGTAGAATCAGTTCCATTAAAGTGGGGGATTCTAGATTGATATTCTTGTGGCATAGGTAGTAAAGGTTATGGTAGTACCAAAGGGGCATACCATGCTTCCATGATAGGATTTAATGGAACCCAAGGAGGATTTACAAGAGGAGAGTTTATGAGTGGAGGTGGAGGATGAAATGGAGTGGTTTGCATAGTGGATGTATGAGTGGGGGTAGCAGATGTACTTGGACCAGCTAAATGATTTTGAGCAGATTTGGAACAAAAGGAGTCAAAGTGTTGTAGAAGTTGAAAATTAGGAGGAGTGGAAGGAGAGGCTTCCCTACTAGAACTCTATTGTAAGCTTGTAGGCTCAAGGTCTGTCTAGTCTATCCAACTTTGAGACTTAGTTCTGAATAGGTTTCTTCTATGGTGTAAGTCAAATTCGGTATCTTGAAAGGATGTAAGGTTTTCAGGAAAGGAACTTGCCTTGTGAATTGATCTGACAATAGTTGAATCTTCAATCCTAGAAGTTTTTCTTAAGATTATTTATGGGTCATCAACTATAGCAGGAGAGTTTGGGTCAGGGTGAGATCTAGTGTTGATCCTTTTTTAAGCCAGATTTCAAACCCACAACATAGAGAGGTTGAAAGTTTATAAGGTTTTTGAAAACAAAACCAATCTGTAAAAATATTGAATTCACACAGTATGTGACTGGGCTTTATACTATTAATATTGATTAATGCATTCCCAGGAGAATCTGTGAGAACCAGTGGAATCAGCAGGCCTACTGAAGACTAGTGGAATCACCAGGTGGATGATGCTAATTTTTTTGAGGATTTTTTTGTTGTCCACCATCAACAATTGGATACCAATCTTGAGATATTTTTGGGTTTTTTGAGTTCTTTACATAACACTAAGATTTTTAATGAGTGTTCCCCAGTGGAGTCGTCATTATGTTAAGTCCCTGTAATTTTTCAGATTGGCAAGACCAAATAGACAAGGGTAACATCAAACCAACTTTGGAGTCCTAGGACCTAGCCTTCCTGTACTAAGAGAGGACTCTCTCTATATTTGTATAAAATATTTTTGAGTCATAAAAATGTATCTTTTGAACACCTAATTAGCCTACATTAATTATCAATCCGGGAATGACTTTTTATTTCAAGAGTGTACTTTATCTGAAGCTGCAATTAACTAAGAGTAATGCTATGAATATGTAGTCCATAATGTTGAATACAAGAGTAGACGAATGCTTGTAAATAAATCTAATTACAGTAACATAAATGAAAATGTTCTGAAATCTTAACTACATCAATATGCAAACCATCGATCAGGGATATAGTAGCAGTAAATTCTTCCCTTAGAAATCGATGCAATTGAAATCACACTGAGGCAAGATAACCAATCTGGGAAATTGGAAGCAGTAACCAGTGTCCTCTACAATTGGTGGTCTTTTTCTTAAAGCAATAGAAATGGAATCAAACTCAAACTACTTGCTGAGAAAAACAACTGAAAGGAACTTCAAAGGCTAGAAAGGAACAGCAACTCGTAATTCCTATGCATTTATAGCAACTATAACCAATCTATCTGCTAATATGAAGCTATGAATCTGAAATGAACAATAAACAGAAATGAAACAGAAACATGAATTGAATAGAAATTATAATTTTAACGCAATCAAGCAACTACTCTCCATACTCCAATCCTGTCGACGGCCAATACTACACAACAGTTAATTATAACAAGTCACAAACCAATAGAACAGCAACTAGAATTGAATATAGAACAGCAAAGCTTTATAACGATAGCAAGGTAAATAAGTAGTGAATGCACTTCTTTCAAATGATAAAATAGCAATGCAATTCATTAATGATCACAATGAATCTGTATTCAATCCAATGGCAGTCAATCAACTCTGCAATCAAAATAAACTTTAAACACAACTTCACACAACAGTAAGAAAATATTAGAAATACAAAAAGCAAGGTAATTCCACCAGAGCCAGGCCCTTAGCGCCGGTGAAATACTGCTGGGCTACTTCAGAACTTAAGAGATGAAACAAAACGCGTCTTTGATATTAATCAAACATAAAGTATTACAGATACTGCTCTCTTAAATCCAAGAGTCAATAAACACAATATTACAGAGGAAATGTTTGAATATGAGAACTTTCGACCCCCCCGATCACGAAAGGACGTTGCTTTGTATAACAGACCCTAACAGACAAGACAAGGAATAAGATGAGTTTGAACAGCGATCCCTCAAGATGGAAGGATCCTGAGGGATTCTCTTCCCTTCATTTAGTTATCATCTTGGTTTACTTTGACCAAAGCCGTGTTGTTCCTTGCCTTTTCTTGGCAATGCGTTCAGATTTCCTTGTCTTTAGTTGGATGTGGTTTAACGCTGATGGAGCAGCAGTTGCATTAGTCTCAGCCTCGGCTTTGGTACAGCTGTTCACTTCGTCTAATTCCTATTTTATCAACAAAAAGCAATCTTTAGTCATATTTTTACAATAAACATAAACCTTTCCAATTCTACCATAATTCTTATAATAAATTACCTTTCTAAGGTAAAAAGGAGTATGTCTATAGTAAAAGAATGAGAAAATACACAATGATTTCATACCTTTTTCGCTGCCCAACATACCCCCCTGCTTAATATTTTTCATGTCCTCATGAAAACTATAGTTCACATGGAGAGCAGTTAAAGAATAAGATGGATAAGGTTTGTCATCAAAAGGCCTAAAACCATGCAGTGCAGCTAATTCCTCAAAAACATAATTTGTCTGTCCTTCGGGGAGTTCGTAAATGGCTTTGTATTCTGAAGCAAGATACCATGCAATGGAGCTTCGGAACCTACACCCTAGCCAGAATGGTTTTTCTTTTAAAATGAGATTACTATAGGAAATCAAGAGGTCTGCAGCTAGCCCAAAGTTTTTATAATTAAATGGTTCTCTATTTTGCACATTCTTATTGGAAATTCTCCACTAGACCTTAGCTGCTATATAAGCCTGGTTTTTAATGGATAAGAAATAGTCTATCCCGTTTAAGATAATCGATTTGTGGACAGGCCCCAATGCCTGGATAACACCTTTATTTGTCATCAAACTTTTCTACCTAGCCCAAAATTTAAATGGGTTCTGAGGTTCACTCCTAACCCACAAATCTAATTCATTTTCCTGCCTTTGAAAAGCATTATAGGCTTTAAGCCATTTTAATTTATTTACAGCAAAGGAAATAAATGCCTGATGTTGGACATCTCCCACAAAAGGGCTAGGATTTGATTCACAATCGTTTTCAAGTATTATATTATTTAAATAAAATTCACACAAAAGGCGTTATACTTTGATCCCATAAAGTTTGCAGCATGATACAAAGTCATCTATAGTTTTTAGCTCTATGGATTTCCCTACCCTAACTGCCTTAATCTTTAGTTGTAAATATCTTTCTAGTAAAAATAAAGCATAGTTTTTGGCAGGGCATCTACAGGCTAAGACATCAATGTACAATGAGCAGAGAGTATCCATTCGATTTTAGGCTAGTTTTAATTGGTTCATTACCTTGTTAGCCTTTTCTTCTGATTTTCGACACTTTTCGTGGGCTTCAGCTTCTGCTTCGTGGATAATCTTCATCTGTTGCTGCAACTCCTAATATCTCTTCCTAGGGAAAGTGTCTTCTTCCAACCTTTGCCGTTCTATTCGTGCCTGTGCCAACTCCTCTTGGAGTCTGGCTAGTGTCAGGTCACTAAAAGTATGTTGACTACTAGCTTTCATGTTTTCACTTGAAGCGGGTCCCTCTGGAATGGCTTGTGTTGGAACAGTTGTTTGTTGTTCCATATCTCCATAATTAGGCTCAGGCATGGCTTCTGCAAATTGGGGCTTCCTCTCAGCGGTCACTTTTCTCTTTTTTAAAATTCGCTTGGTAGTTATGCTTCTTCTCTTGGGGGGTCGCTTAGGCATTTGTTTCATTCTCAGAACCCTAATGGTTTGCCTGAGCTGTTCCACGAGTCTGTGAAGCTTCATTCGTTCCCTCCGAAGCTTTTCAATCTCAATTACTTTCCTCCACTTTTTTAATGGAACATTTGTTCCTTTATCTGAAACCGTTTGCTGAACAGGGTTTTGGTCCATATTGGTCGTGCCTTCATTTAGGTTCTCTTCTTGGTCTTCTGCTTGGGTTTCTTCTTCAACATTCATATGCCCTTGGCTAAATTCTTCGGGAATCATACCCTCGGTTGACTCTGCAATCCCCTGAGGGTTTTCAGGTTGAGATATTTCTTTGGTGTTCTCTTTTTCTTGTTCATGCCTTTCAGGGGAAGCAACCCTAGCTTCGCTAGGGTTTTCTGTTTCATCCAGCATTTCTTAATTTGTTTCTTTGTTGACTACAGAGTGCTCCTGCAACTGATTAATATCAATGTTAAGGTCCAAAGGGCTATGAGCCTGCACATAGTCACTCATATTGGCCAGAATTTGGGCCAATTGGTCTTCCTATAAAGGGCTTACAATAGCATTTTCGGGAGGCTCTATTCCTTTTTTGTCACTACTATGATTATCTTCGTCCTCCTCACAGGTATGATAGCTTCCTTCTTCCTCATCTGAATATCGAATTTCTCCTTCAATTTCCTCTTCCTCAGTACGAGGACTTCCTCCCTCCAATTGTGGAGGTTGTTCATCCTCTGAGCTGTGCAATTCCAGGGGCTGGCTACTGCTGCCTAGAAGTCCTTCCATCATCCCCCTACTTCGTTTGAACGGAGGGACTGTCTGTGATTTGATGGCTCGGCTATTGAGCCAGCCATTCTCTTCTATTTTGGGGCAGGTAAGGCTAACCCTCCATCAATGGAGAATATCAACTCTTCCTAGTTGGTCTGTTGCTGGGCGACACCACGACTTACTATTAATCGAATTAGGCAATGGTGACTGACCACCATGTCTGCATGCTGAGATTTTCTTATACTATGGGCGGTATCATGCAGTAGGGAATTTAAAAATGCATGCAAATTTATAGTGCATTTCTGTTTTAATACAGCCAGTAATTTAAGGTAGCGAGATCTTACCACATCTTTCCTTCCATCGCACGTTATATAGGCCTGCACTATCTTGTCCAATTCCATCCATGGCTCTCCCAATGATGTTGGCTGAATTCCTTTGCCTTTGACAACCAATGTCTATCTGTCATCCTAAAAAATCTTCATGGCTTCTCGAAGCCTGGGCTTCTTCTGAGTCCATATAGTTCCTTGTGTTGGTATTCCAGACACCTCTGCAATTATTTCATCAGATACAGCTATCTGTCTTCCCCTAACCATGGAGAATCCTTCTTGCAAGTTTGGTAAAAATTTGGTGGCCACTGCTTCATGGGGTTGTTGCATCCTCGTGAAATATGTAATCCATCCTAATCGTTCCAAGATCTCTCATGCAGCATCAGAAACAAATAGCACCTGTGGCTCACTGCGAATTGGTCATTCTCCCATCGTCTCTACACACTATTAGTTCTTTCCAAACACACAGTGATCGCAATGGAATAGCACAGCACGGTAAATTGGAATAATGTCGTTAAATTTTTGTTATTCCCTAGAATGCAGGGATTTGGTTCGCATACAGGTAAAGAAATATCAGGATTTGATCTGCATGCATACATCCGCACCCCCCCTAATGGATGATAGGTCGTCCTCGACCGTCAATTAAGAGAGGCAAGTGGGGCACAGCAGTAGTACAACAGGAAAAAGTAGGCATAATTATGATACATTCAATCAAATTATAGAAATTACTGAAATCAATGCGTGTGATAAATCGTTGATAGATATAAAATTGTTTGTAATGATTCAAATATAAGGAGAAGGGACAGTGTAAGATAAACATAAGTACAGATGTGTTTATTACCCACTTCAAACTAATATGATTGATTTATAATGATTTTCATGTATAATAGGTTCGAAATCAAAGGTTAAGGATTCATACTTTCATTTGATATTTAAATAGAGATATAGGAAAAAGGGTTTAATATGACTATTGATGTGTATAAATTTGACTCCAATACCATCAGCAGAGCTCTATTGCCCACAGGTGTCCATAACCTTGACAGAGTTGCTTTCTCACGCTTGGAACCATTGTCATTTATTTATGCCGAGGAAGTGCTTGTTAAATGTCATAATGGAGGCAATTGTGCTGGCTTGGTGACCAGATAAATCACAATGCCATTCACCAGGAAGAAGTGAAAAGTGGGCAAGCCGGCTTGTGATGAGACCTCTTGTTCCAAGGACTTCTTTAATTTTTTCAATTCCATTGGACCATATCCCTGGTTTGGTGGCCATGATGGGAATGCCACTTCACTAACTTCCTTATGATCATGGTAGGCTGGTTCTTGATGAGACCCCCTATCCTCCATCTGTAAAATCATAAGATTATTAATGAAACATATAAATATTTTTCTTTTTCATATAGCACTTTCCTAGTTATTCATAAAGGATGGCTCAGCACTCCTTAAGAGTAGGGATGGTGGAAGAAGTCTGAACATCTCAATAGAAAATAATATGCCCTTGCTCCTACTCCCTAAATAAAAATCAAATAAAGTTATAACGTATGGGAAAGAACCAATCATGATAAGGATAATCGATCAGATTAATTTAGTGGTAGTAAAACAACAAAATCATGTTATTGATTATGTCCCTTTTTCCTTTTTCTTATCATTACTAAACAATTTTCTTAAAAATGCCGATTTATTTTGATTTGCTAATTACAGTAAACTTTAATTTTTATGATTGTATATGAATAATATGTTTTCCTTTAGAAGAGTCATCATAAATCCTCAAAAATTCTGATCTAAAACAAAAACAATACACTCAAAAGGTGTTGTTCCTTTAAAAGGAACAACAGAAATAATTTGCGGAACAGTTGTTCCTTCCGAAAGGAACAGAAAAAACAATCTACGAAACTGCTATTCTTTCGAAAGGAACAGCAGAAGTGTTGTTCCTTTAGAAAGGAACAGCAAAAACTCAAAACAAGTGAAATAAACAAAGTTTTTGAAAACAGAATTCCATGAAACAAGCAACAAAAACTGAAAATAAATGAAATAAAGAGAGATTTGAAAAAAACGAATTCATAAAACAAACAATCCAAATAAATGAACAATATTTATGTACAAAATTGAAAAAAGAAATGATTTAATAAGCTGGTTCTGAGGAGAAGTTATCCCCTTCAGCCAGAATTTTCATGGTAGAATCTTCTCGTAATTGTTGGTAAAAGGATTCTCGGGTAAGCGGTTTATGATAAAATCATACTCGATGACCATTTACCTTAAAGGAATGTCCAGATCCATCAATGGTGGCTAATGTAATAGTGCCATTATCATGCACTTTTTGTATTTCATAGGGTCTTAACCATCGTGTCTGGAGTTTCCCTGGAAAATCCTGAAACCTAGAATCATATAGGAGTGCCCAGTCTCCTTCGTGGAAGATCTTTTCTTTGATAAGGGCATCATTCCATTTTGCTCTTTGTTGTTGGATTAACGCTGTGTGCTGAAGAGCAGAGAGCCTAATTTCATCTAATTCATTAATTTGCTACAGTCTTTTGGCCTAGGGTTCATTTAGATCTAGACCCACCTTTTGAGTTTTTCTTAATGTCTGAATTTCAAATTCTATTGGAAAGATGGGTTCCTTTGCAAATACCAATTGGTATGGTGAATATCCCGTAGTGGGTCTCCACGTTGTTTGATATGCCCACAATGCTTCTGGCAATCTGTAGGCCCAATCTCGTCTGTGTGAGGCAACGGTTTTTGTTAATATAGATTCAATCACTTTGTTCGTGCTCTCTACTTGGCCATTGGCCTGTGGGTGGTATGGAGTTTTAATCTTGTGCTAAATGTGGTAGTTTTGTAGTGTTTCAGCCAGTTTATTACCTACAAACTGTGGTCCTCCATCTGTGCTTATGTCCCTTGGGAGGCCATATCGCACAAAGATTTGGAAAATAAACTGTATTCCAGAGTCCTCTGTAGCTTTTGAAAGTGCCTCTGCTTCGACCCACTTAGTGACATACTCGGTTGCAACTAGAATGTATGTTTTTTGGTTTGAGGGAGGGCTAATAGGGCCAAGAAAATCAAGCGCCCAGCGTTCAAATGGTTCAATCACTAGTTGAGGGTTCAAAGGCATTTCATCAGACTACCCAGGGCGACCTGCCCTTTGGCAGCTATCACAGGCCTGCACAAATTTTTTTTCATCTTTAAAGATGGTAGGCCAATAATAGCCTGTTCATAAAACCTTATGGGCAGTTATACGATCTACAAAATTCCCGCCACACTGCCCATCATGGCATGCTTTCAAAATATCAAATACCTCGTCCTCCCGGACACATCTTCTTATTTTCATATCTACCCCTTTGTGAAATAGGTAGCCCCCAATCCAAGAGAATCGGGTACTACGCTGTATTATCTGTTTTCATTCATTAAGGGATAGATGTTTAGGTAATTTACCTATTGCCAAATAATTTTCTATATCAGCATACCATGGGGTTCTGACAGTAACAGCGAACAAATGTTCATCTGGGAAGTGGTCTTCAACTACTTCTGTATCTATTGGCTTTGGCATTCTTGACAGAAATTCAGCTACAGGGTTCTCTTTCCCAGGTCGATCTTTGATTGTAATGTCAAATTCGTGCAATAAAATCAACCATCTTGTCACTCTTTCATTTGTAACAGGTTTATTTTCTAAAAATTTAATGGCAAAGTGATCAGTATATAGTACTACAGGATACCCAGTTATATAATGTTTAAACTTATTTATAGCATGTACTACAGCTAAAAATTCCTTCTCAGTCACAGTATAATTTAATTCAGCAGGGGATAGATTTTTGCTAATGTAATAGATTGCATATGGCTTCTTGTCTTCCTCCTGCCCAAGTACTGCTCCAATTTTTGTGTCTGAGGCATCGGATGAAATTTGGGATGGAAAATTCCAATGTGGGCCCCTCAGCACTGGGGCTGTTGAAACAAGCTTTTTCAGATCATTGAAGGAATTGTCACATTTATCTGTCCAAATAAAATCAACATTTCCAGTGAGTGCATATAAAGGTGCAGCTGTTCGAGAATAATGTTCTATAAATCTCCTATAATAACCAGAAAATCCAAGAAAGCTACGTACCTCTATTTGTGTGGTGGGTGTGGGTATTAACAAGATTATTTGAATTTTAGCTGGGTCCACCTGAATTCCAGCTGCTGAAATATAATGCCCTAGGATAACTCCTTTAGTCATCATCATATGACACTTTTCATAGCTTAAACAAAGCCTAGTGTCAATACATCTTTGCAACACCTTTTCTAAATTTTCTAATGCTGGCTCAAAGTCATACCCATAAGATGTGAATTCATCCATATATACTTTGAGACCTTCATTTATTAAGTCTGTAAAGATGCTGAGAATGGCCCTTTGGAATGTAGCAGGGGCATTGCATAGGCCAAAGGGTAAGACTCGGTAGGCAAATGTCCCCCATGGACAGGTAAAAGTAGTTTTGTCTTGGTCTTCAGGGGCAATCTGGATTTGATTGTACCCACTAAAGCCATCGAGGAAAGAAAAGAATTTCTTTCCTGCCAATGTGTCTAATACCTGTTCAATGAAAGGAAGGGGAAAGTGGTATTTCTGTGTTGACTTGTTAAGTTCACGGTAATCTACACATATTCTCCACTTTCCGTTCTTTTTTGGTACCACTACTAATGGAGAGACCCACTTGCTATTAGATATTGGGTAGATGAAATTAACATCCAATAGTTTTTGTAATTTAGCTTTCACAACAACTTTAAGGTGAGGGTTTAGTCTTCTTTGGGGTTGGCGAATGGGTCTCGCATCTTTTTCAATGTAGATGTGGTGTGTACACAATTGAGGGTCAATTCCTTTCATATCGGGGTAATCCCATGCAAAGGCTGCCTTGTATTTCCGCAATAATTGGACCAACTTCTCTTCTTGTTCAGCAGTCAGATTTTTGTTAATGTTTAAAGTTTTTCTCGGCTCAATTTCTACAATCTTGCTATTGTACACAGAAGTAGTGGGTATTACTTGATCAGGAATTTTTTTCAAAGGATCTTCTTCTTCTTTATTATCAAATGATACCTTGATCATGTGACATTGTAGATGGGATCTAATTTGTGGTTTATTAATAAAACTATTGATGATATCATCCTCTGTTTGATCTTTGAAATCAAGAGCATTTTCTATAGTTAGAGGTGTTCTCATATTTTCCATAAGATATGATACAGGTTGTTTTCTTGTTTTGATTATTGATAGACTTGGTTGGGCTGAGGGATATAAAGTTAAATTCTTGACGTGGTTTCCCACTACAAGAAAAAAGGACATTGGTGAGGGGCGAAAATGGTCACCATAAGCTCATTGGTGAGGGCCAAAAGAGCCTTCGTCGCCAAAAATTGAACGTCACCAAAGGTGGCGTCGCCGAAAGTATAGGTGTTGTGGTGACATTCAAGGTCTGTCACCAGTAATGATTTATAGTGATGGATAGTGACCGTCACCATTTCATATGAGCAATAGTGATGGAAAATAGCCTTTGTCACCAAAAAAATGAACGTCGCCTAAAGTATGTGTTGTGGTGACATTCAAGGTCTGTCACGAATATTGATTATAATGATGAATAGTGACCGTCACCATTTCATATGAACAACAACGATTTTTTGTGATGGATCTTTCATGGCCGTCACTATTGGTGCATATATATGGCGACATTCATTGACCGTCACCATAAAATCATTGGTGACATCAAGGTCCGTCACGAATAATGACTATAATGACAAACAGTGACCCTCACCATTTCATATCAACAACAAAGATTTATGGTGACAAAACTTTATTGGTCGTCACTATTGATGCATATATATGGTGGCGTTCGTTGACCGTCACCATTTCATATTTTGGCGAGGGTCGAAAAATATCACCATAAGTTCATTGGTGATGGTCAAAAGAGCATCCGTCACCAAAAACCGATCGTCGTCATTCCCTATGAATATCAGGGCACGATGGAGTCAAACCACCAACTTCCTGCTTCTAAAGCAGGTGCTCTTCCATTGAGCTAGAACCCTTTAAAGAATTAGACTTTAAACTAGCAATTTCCCCTAAAGGTGCAAAGATACACCAAAGGAATAGAAAATCTAGGAAGATCAAAAGTTGCTAGAAATAATATGTTCAATATACATAATAAAAAGACAATAAGAATAAATTTTGATATAATCTATCAAAACATGTACTACGTAGGAGAAGAAATGGAAAGCACAACTAGAAATTTGAATCACAACGTAACAATATAAAAGAACATGCAACGGGAAAGGAACAACTCCACGGTTTGAGAAATATGAACAATCCATGGGCCTGTTCTTATATATTGATATAGATAACAAAATAGAAATCTAGATTTATGAAATTCAAGTATCACACAAGAATGTCTTAAACAAATATCAATATGTAAAATAGTATTCTTTGCATTTGGATTTACCTTGCAGAACCTCAGGAAATATTTTCCACGGAAACAGCCAATAAACATAACAACATGGACCTCAGGAGCACTAGAGAAGTATTCAAAGAAAATGATGAAAAGCACATCTAGAAAGAACTAAGAACCCTCTGAAGTAAACCACACATTTATCATCGTGACTAGTACACTTGCAAAAAAAGATCAGAATAAATTATGAACTATTCCACCAAAAAACAGTGAATTTTTCCACTAAAATACAGTTTCAAATTAATTACTAGCATGACGCTAACTTCTCTGCAAAAATAGGGAAGTTTCAAGACAATGTATAATAGCTTGCATGGCAATCGTGTTGATAAAACCTTCCAAGGAATAAGACCACAGTAGTCAACAAGAGTGCCATCATACTTAATACTATCAAAGAGTGGTCAATAGCAAAAGTGAATTGACGGACCTTCATAACTTGCATTGGTTCCTTATCCTTCATCCAACCCTAAAATTTTAGATCGATGTTAACATTTTGAAGGAAAATTAAGAAAAGTCACATGATCTTGTGAAATAAGATTTTTATCACTACCATTAACTATCATGCAACAGTTTTGCACAAACAAAGCATCCTTGTCTAAAGCGAAGTAGTCAATGATGATTAAGACTAATTGTGGGCTTAGAATTGTTTTTCCATTTTTTTTGAATTGTTAGAATTACCGTACTTAGTAGCAGAGGCATTCCCACCATGGATTGGGAAGTCCGCAACAACCACTTAAGTAACTGGGATTGTTGACTATAATCATTTTAACCTTCTCCTTCCTTTTGCTCAGCCACTGAAATATGTGTTGAGAACTCTTTGCTTAAGACATTCCTCATTAGAATGGGAAAACCATTAGTGATAATAACAATATTCTCGTAACATTTCCACTATCATTACAATTTATTTTGGGCTAAAATTTAGACTTATGGGTATATTTTTCATGCCTTGTAAACAAATGAAGATGACAAGGGGAAGGAGCAGAAGAAGAGGGATTAGAAAACATCCACTGAGAGGAGCTTGAATTGTTGTCAATGATGCTCCATCTTTAGGGATCGCTTCTGTAACTTTCTTTCAATATTCAAGGCAAGCCAGAAAGCCTTGCTCCAATGAACTGACTGCATGCAAAGTCCATCTTGTGTTGAATATGAAACAAGAGACACTTGATAAAATTGAAACATTAATCCCCGGCGATGAATTTTTCAATATACTAATGAACAATAAATATCAGCAATTGTCAGAGAGGAAGCCACTGCTAAGTAGCTCCTTCCTAAGAGGTTAGAAACATTGTCTAATAACTAGTTTGTAGAAGCCATCGAAATCACCCAACAGGCACCACATTGCACACAGCATGTTGAGTTGTAGGAGAAAGAATCTTAAATTAGAATGCACCCTTTTGCGAGAGTAATGGCATTTTGGAGAAACAAAAATGTCTATGATAAGTGATATACCTGCTGGAGGTATAGAAATGCTGCCAGCAGATCAGGAAATTGGTCCAGACCCCAAGAGATATCTAGGGAACAACCCCAAACCTGAGTATCTCTGAGGTTATGGCAGAAACATTGAGAAGGAATGTGAAGGAAAAAGTCTTGCAATCAGACTAAACTCACAGGATAACTACGAACCAAGAGTGACAAAGTTTTGGACAGTTCCTTAGTCTAAAGAGGCTAGAAGCTCATGCAACACTAGAAGGTTATTTTATTGGGAAAAGAGAATGCTATGTGCATCTTGCAAATGCAAACTGCTCTTGCACATGATGGGAAAAAGGGCTTGCAAAAAGATGCCATGTGTGCAGCATCAACGCACACAACATTCTCTTTTGCCCAATGTACTAACCTTCTAGTTGTGGCCAAATAGCACTTGGGTCATAGTGGCAAGGCTTTCAATAGTAGGCACTTACCAAATCTTCCACAATTTGCGCTATTGTACCAGAACTAGATCTTGGACCTATGCTAAGATGTGAGTTGTTTCCACTGCAAGACATCAAGTAGCGTGTTTAGCATTCAGAGCTAACAAACTTGAGAAATACCTTGATCAAGGAGAAACAGTCAGAAAGAAACGAACTCTAGTAATAATAATAACTCTAGAAGATTATAAATAGGAAACCCTGCTATCATTGCACTAGAGGTGCAGGCCTTCATTTTTTTATTTTTCATTATAATTTGCACAAAATCCCTCCAATCCTATCCTGTCACATTTTTGCATTTACCAGCAGTTAAAGCCTTTTTCATTTGGTCACGTATGAATCCCAATGGACAGCTGGTATTATATATGCCATACATAACAATTAGGAAGCCAAAACAAGTAAATTCAATGTTTCAACTGTAACTTATTATCAGGAAATGTTAGTTATAGTAACAACAATGGTATGCCAATTGCATAAGCCATATGTATCTCCTATGGAAAGGTTGATTGCAATCCCCATGTGAGCCAAAATCTCAATAAATAGCAACATAAAGAACTAATATGCAGCACAATTGTTGTAGAAACTATTTTATAAATGGGAAAGGTAGTGAATTATGGAATAGCATATCATGCGTACTACCTATTTAGTTGCTTACCCTGCAATATCTACTATCATTTTCAGTTTCTTTATTATTTGGGTACACTACTCATTTTATCTAGAATTACAGTGAGATAGTTGTCTGATAGTTGGTCATATTACAGTAGGAACGTCATCAATATAGGAAATCTAGTTTTTGACTGAAAATGAGAGCAGGGCATAAGGAAAATCATTGCCACAAGGTAAAACTATGATTGACAACTTCTTATTGGAATGTATATTATTTGGAGTTAAATACAAACTATGATTATTTGTGGTAATGCTATGGATGTTGGAGAATAGACACTCAAGAAAGTATTGTCACTGTAACACGTCTACAATGTAGTTGTAGATCCTTTTTCACCTTGGTTTCTATTTTCTGCAATGGCTTGTAGTGGTAGCATGATGCGTGCATTAGATATTTTCTTCCAATGTTCTAGTGAACTTGGTATTTTCAAGAGGGTCATAACCTGTTAGGAAAGAACTTATTTTTTCATAAGAGGCATTCCTAGAAAAAATTGCTCAGGCCAATCTGCAAGACAAAATTATAATATATATTGTGACTACTCCAAAGCTTGAAACTTATTCACTAGTTTATACTTCACTAGTCAGTCAATAATGCATCAGCCTTCAGAAACCAAAACACAGTGGTGACTTGCAGGTCATGTTTGCATTATGCTAGTACAAGCTTAGTCTATTCAGAGGCCTACCATATGCAACAAAAGATATTTACAGAGAAACTTGCCATGTGCACTATTGGAATTGTCGGACAAATGAAATAGTTAGTTTATATATCTTTAGCGATTTTGAATTAGGAAAGAAGCCCTTAAAATGTACATCCATCATAAGACTAGGCCGAGTTCAATCTAGTCAAGTGTGTTGCTGCTTGCGCACACTTGTTATTTATTTTTCCTGTCTTAGGCCTTAGCAAACTGACATAGTAAATGTATAAGAGTTCCCAAAATAAGTGTCTAATTGAGATGGAAGACATGTGAGAAAAGTCAAGCTGGCCTATCCTTGTTCACCCATTATTGGGCTTCTTTAGGATTAATAGTTGAGGAAAGTTTTTCAGCACTGTGGGACTAAGAAAGTATGCCAACTTGTAAGATTAAATAACATTGCAACACCATGAGAGTCATCTAGAATTTCTGAATTGATGTTGACCAGTTTAGCATATTAGTAGGAGACAACTTAGCAACTTCTTAGTATCATGTTGCATGAAGAATTGACTCGAACCTAAGTTTTTTAGGCAATTGATATGCTACCCAAATCATGTCCTTTACGAGACAAAGTTTGCACATTGAGTGTGTGAGAGAGAGAATGGGTATCATGTTCACATGGATTGATACATTAGTCCAATTTATATTTTCTTATATTTTCCTAAAGGCTAATATCAATAAATGCGAACATGAGAGTGGGTGCCCTCACATTTGAAGAGACAAATCTAGAGGGATTGTGTTAAAGACCATTTAAGTTAATCATTCTACCCTAATGCTTAATGGAAATAAAAATTTCATATGTGCCCAAGGTTTGAAAACACTAAAGTTTAAACTCCCAACATGTCCTTTATGAGAGTGGGTGCCCTCACATTTGAAGAGAAAATCTAGAGGGATTGTGTTAAAGACCATTTAAGTTAATCATTATACCCTCATGCTTAATGGAAATAAACAATTCATATGATTCATGTCATATGTTCCCAAGGTTTGAAAATACTAAAATTTAAACTCCTAGGATCTCATCATTCCCTCTAGTTGAAGGAAGAAGAAATTTGAAAAGAAACATTGATCTCCTATAGTGACTCGTACCTTTCTTATTTCACCTTTGCACTTGAGAATTTGATGGCTTAGGATTTGAACCTCAAATTAAGTGGTAGGTTCAAAATATGATTGAGGTTGTTTGACCTTTTGGGAAACTATGCAACGATGAGTGCTTTCTATGTCCAAGATTATAACTAGCATTTGCACCAAGAGGTGCAAATTAAACGCCGGAAGTGGGGAATGTGGAAACCAGTAATAAAGTGAAATATATGGAAATTTTAGTTTCTATATATATTTTAATGAATGTAATAGGAGATTAAATTGAAAAGGAAAGTTACACTAACATAATTGTCATAAAATTTATTTGAAAAAACATTTATTACAAAATCAAATTCTTCAAACCTTGTAATTTATCAAAAATATATTCACAATTTTGTAGGTAATAAGGGTTGAACCCCAACTAAAAATTCAAATTAAAAAAAAATATCAAATTCCCATAACCACACTGGAGGTAACACTGAAGTAAGAACCAGTGGTTAGTGGTTTGGGGCTAGAGACTAACTATTGCAGACCTGCGAGGAACGAAAGCCCTCCTACCGGAAGAAACACAACGGAGTTGGAGAGCTGCACTGCCAAGGGAGCTGAAGAAAATGAGGAGCTTGCACGACGACTCGGGTAGGGGTTAGTTACCCTAACCCCCGACGGACTAATCTCCATCGTTGGATCAAGACACCAAAGATCGTTGGATCAAGACACCAAAGATCAACGGACAGGAAATAACCACTTGTGAATCGAGTGACCAGCACCTGCCTGCGAGCCGACCTTCAAGATGTTTCCAAACCTGACTATGGTGATCGGTTAAGGCCGGATGCCCGTGGCATAGGTACAGGTGAGGTTACATCGTTTGAGATAACTGTATCAGATGATTTCTGCAGAGAGCTATCATTTCTAACCAACAGCAAATCACAACCATTTTCTGCTCTTTCTTTATCCTTTTCAGGAGGTTTTGAAACTTCCTGCTTGGAATCTATGAATGCCTTCTCTCCTATTTTTTCAGAAGAGGAATGTCCATTCTGAGACAAATCACAATTTTCAGTACAAGCATGTCTCTGGTCATGTGCTTCCAATATTAGATTGGCATCAGATTGACAACATTGTTCTTTTCTCATAATTCCTGATACAAGCATATTCTCCACATTCCCATCCATTTCGGTAGATAGAGGGTTATCGTGAAAAGATGAAACAGACTCCAATGAAAGACAACTGGGATCTCTTCCTTTTAAATTCTCTAAGCCTCCACTTTGATTTACACATGTTCTATCTTCAGCTACAGGTGTAGCATGGTCTGAAGCACCAGATTGCATGACATTTGTACTTTCAAAAACATCTACAAAGGAATCAATGCCAACTTCTGTAGGAGAATCCTCATTATGAACTGGAGATTGGATTGTGTCACTCTATGCTTTTTTAGTTGGAGTAAAAATACCACTTGGCAGTTTGAAAATAGAATTAATTACAGAGTTGTCTATATCTAGTCTCCCACTGCTTCACTGATGCAATACCCTAGCCTCTGTCTGTTTTGTTAAGCCTGCATCAGCAGAGTGAGAAGTCAAGGCATTCTCTTCACACCTTAAGCTCTTCAAATCATTTAAAGATCGTCTAAGTTGAGAACCAGCCTCTAGTAAATCAGTGGCATTGACAACCTTTGCATGCACAATTGGCCACTTGCAATTGTTTGCCCTGTTTAAAAGATTCACTGACGATGTGGACTTGTGTGAGGGTACACTTGTGATATACCTAGTATCATCTCTACTCTGGAAATTCATAGAACTCTCATTACCTTTCAATTTAGACATATTGTCCTGCTGGTTAACCTCTCTTGACTTGTGTACAGCAGTTTGTTTTCCGATCCCCGCAACAGATTCTGCAAGGTTGTTGTCCTGCATGCACCTTGATTCACAGTCTACTAATCATTGTATTGGAACTGAACTGCTTTGAATAGGTTGTTTTTCAGTAGACTTTAGTTGATCCACTGGAACTAAACCAGTTTGAGCATCTTGGTTTTCAGTAGATTTAGACATAAACAAGTTTTTACTTGAGCTACAGTTGAGTTTCTACTTATTTTCGGTTTCTAAGTCACTTTGCAGGGCAGCCAGAAGATATTCCTAGGTGCTATCACTATTTGTGTTGGGACTGGGATTGTTTACTGGAAAATCCTCATGAATATCCACAAAAGAGCTATCTGCTGAGTAATCATTGCCAATTATAGCAGCTTCTTTTCTTCGAAAATCTGAATCAATGACCCTGACTTCGACCATGCCAGGCAAAGGATCATTAAGCTAGGTATAGCTAACATCAGCATTTTGACAGTAGTCAGAACTACTGTCATCCATAACAGTAGCTATATTTTTTCCACTTATATCTACAAGCATTACATTCTCAATGCCATTGCATTCAGGATCTTCCTGTTGATTCCTGCCACAGCCTAAAGAATTAGCTTGAGCATCTTCAACTTTTACCTCCACCTTATCAATGGAAAAAAACTCCTCTTGAATGTGCGGAAACAAGCTTTTGTCACACTCCTTCCCTACATCATCTTGATCATGATCACTGCCTTCAGTATCAGGTGCAACACTTGCAGCACCCTGCTTAGAGCTTGCATCACTGCTTGTCGTCACTGAAGAATTGATGGAGTATGTCCTACGTTGTGGGGTATTTTCTTTGCTGGCATAAAAATATGTGACCAGTGCACTCGACAGTAGGGGCCTGAACATGCCTTGAGAATGTCGAAGATCCTGCACATAGGTACAAATCAAGAAAATTAACTTCAATTGGAGCATAAATGCATAGGAAAACCGTCTAAAAAATAAAAAAATTACTCAAGTAAACAACATTGCATTCTTGTGCATCAAATGCCTATTTTAACTTGCCACGATGCAAACAAAAACATAAATAAAGCACAAAGATGAATAAAGCATATCTCTCCCCTAGAAAGGGTTTGAGAAACAAGTTGAATTTCACCGTTAACAATGTTACTCAGAAAGAGCTCCACCAAAATCCTCTGTCAGTCTAAAGAAGTTAGGCATGCTGGTTTTATTTCTATTATAAGCAGAGAACATAGTTTACAGTGTACACCAAAGCCTTAGGCCAAAGGAAAAATACTCAGAATACCACCAAAACAAAACAACACATTGATCCCTGACCTCTGGATATGACACAAAAAGATTGAAATAGTAAAATGGCTTAAGAAACAAATCAATGAACATGTGTGAGATGATAGACCATAGATGGGGAAACATAACAATCAGATAATATACACAAAATTAGAATAGAGGGGAGCCGGGAAAGTATACACCATTACTCTGATACACACCTTACTCCACTAGCACATATAAAAGGACTCACCAATGGCACCAAGGATGGCCATTGACTAATAGACACTTGTTAAGCCTGGCTCACAGTTTTGATGTCAACTTCATTTTAGTGCATATGTTTGAACTTGAAGCCTCAAAACAAGATCAACACATTGGAAAAGCAAACTCCAAACAACCCAAAATCAGGCAATGCCTTGCTTCCATGTGAGGACTGATGTCAATGATATCCCAATCTTATCGGTTGGGAATAACACCCTCAAGCTTTCACTTTACAGGAATCAAGTAGAATGAAAATACATGAAAGGACCAGAGTTAAGAGGTAACAAAATATTGCTGTGTCAAACAGCGAAAAATGGAAACCCATTCAATTAGAGCTAACAGCATCACTGCAGGCTTAAAAAACCAATACTCCAAGATAGGAGGCATACCATTTGGCACAATGCAGAGTCAAAGGATCTCTTTGGCACAGAGCTTGGTGAAATATTAATTGTTGATGTTGATCTTGTGGGTTTTTTGGAGAATGACTGAATTCTGCTATTTGGATATTTTTCATGTTTCCTTGTTCCTTGCCAATGTACCATGCTCACAGTGCTTGTTCTTTTTTTTCCTGAAAATGCAGACTGAATGGAATCCATCTCATCCTCACAAGATGAAACTGCAGATCCCTAACTTTGGGAGCTGAAATGATCACGATCATGGCTCTTCAAAGAGTTCACACTTCTAGAAACTGTTGGGGAAACAGACTGTTGTCTTGATCTATTTCCAGCCTCACTTCCAGGCCTTGATGCAGGAGACAACCCACGCCTTGATGTAGGTGATGAACCTCTTGTCCGTGATATGGGGCGATCACTTATTGATGTAAGAAGATTTGGAGGTGGCTATGTTGTGAAATCATCGCCCGAATGCTGCAAGAAACCATCTTTTTCCTTTGTCTGCATATCCTGGAACAGAGCAAGGTCATCATCCTTATCCCTATCCGTAGCATGTGGGGTGATCTGCAGACTCTGTCCCCTTTTTTTTCGTTCCACTTGGTGTTCCCTTGCAGGTGAACACCTTAGAGCCGGGGAAGGAGGTATTTTCTCCACACTGTTTCACAAGTCAGAATTTAACTGGTGAAAGAATTCCACAAGGCATTTCATGACCAGGAGTTTAAACTCTGCATCGTCTTTGCTTGCAGGCTCTGCAGAAGTTAATTGCGCCCATTTTTCCTGTCTGTTGAACACAACAACCAAAAATTGTCGATCAGCTGGGTATGAACATGAAGCCCAAAGCAGGACAGTTCATTAGTATTATTGTAGGACGAACGGTTACACTTGTCAATTTTTTACTTGACACAAGGGCGATGAGGAAATTTTTTGATTGGGTGGGGTGAAAAGTGTTTGCTCACCCCACTCCAGCAAAAATAACGCCTCCGGCGTAATGATCCATTTTAGATGAATCTCTTAGCTTTCACTGTCTTAAGATTTTTGAATATTGATCTTATTAGAAATTGTAAGTTAAAGGTAATTGTTATTGCAAAATCTAGCACCCCTATGGCATCATAGGTATGGGCACCTCAACTTGACCTATCTCTCTCATTTGGCATGAGAGAAACTAGTAGATGGACTTCTGAACATTCTGTAGAATATCCACAGAGTTTGCAGAGCTTGTCAGGCAGGGAAGCTACATTGAATACCATTTTATGAAGGACAAGCTTGGAGAGCGTAGAGGGTCCTTCAGTTGGTACTTTCAGACATATGTGGACCAATGAACATGACATCAACCACTGGTGCTAGGTACTTCCTTCCGTTTGTTGATTATTTCAGTAAAAAAATGTGGGTATATTTTCTATAATTAAAATATGATGTGTTTAATGAATTTCAAAATTTCAAAGCATTAATAGAGAAAAAGTTAGGTTGTCATATTGCCTCTCTTAGATATGATATTGGTGGGGAATTCTACTTAAAATATTTCAATAAATTTTGTGCTAAACATGGGATCCAAAGACAATATGGGATGAAAACACCTTTCAAGACCTTGTGGCGGCCATACAATAAGAAGAAGCTCCCACCCCTCTATAGCAATATCACTAAAAGGGACCCTCCAAATTCACAAGATTAGTTCATGATGGATAGGCTACTTTGTGACCAACATAGCCCCACAGCAAACCCCATCCTCATCAAAGAACTGGTATGTGTTGATGTATGTGTCCTAGATTCTATGAAAGATTTGCATGATAACAATTTTCACCATTGTGAGGAGACTATTCATGATGTCCAACATGACAAAGCAATATGAATAAACATAGGAAATGAAATTTGTTTGAATAGTTCCACCAATGATACAAGATGTATGCAGTTCTAGTCAGGTAGAAACCATGTTTCTACCCAAAAGGATCAACCATTTGAAAAGTATGATGAAGATCATGCTTCCCTTGCTGACAATTTAAATCCTAAAAACACTTTTGAGGTCATAGAATTATACTTCAATCACACTAATCCTATTTTTTCAAACAGTGAAAGTAAGGGAGCTGCGGACTTTCATGGTAATATACTTGGCACCTCGACATTCCATTGTGAGTTTGAGTAGAGAAGTAATGTACCCCCACGTTGCACTTTGATTTTAATCATGATCGTGTAAGAAATAAACGGAAGTAATCATGGTTTCCTAGAGTTTGAGGTCAATAAAATCAAAGGATTTTTCAAAACCATGAAAGTAATAATGTGACCCTCGTGATTATCATAGGGTCCCTGTTGTGTAACCATTCATTGACAAAAGTTACTTCCCCGATGGGATAGAAGTGAAAACTTATAATTGTAAAGGTAGGAATAATGGTGTCAGAGATTTCCTTAAAGAAGAGAACCAAAAATAGGCTCATAGACACCATAAATATATACTGGAGATTTTGTAGTGAAAGAAATAATGAATACAAAATTTGCAGTCAATAGGATAGGGATCATCAAGATGTTGAACCATCCAATGGAAAGATGGTTTTTAGTGCTAGTGATCTAGTCACATAAAAGACCCCATAAATGTGCACTTTGGGATACTCCCAAGATTCAATAAGTAATCCAAAGTGATAGGTTTCATTGTTAAGGTGACAACGGAAATAACCCTGAGTTGACCCAAGGTGACACCTTGTCAGCCTTGCACAACTAGGGTTCCAGTTTGAGCATCATTAGGAACCACAATTGCACAAGTGGCAACATTTCACATTTATGGCACTTGATCGCAAATCTTTATGCATGCTTTTCCATTGAGGGTACCTTTAACATTTCCCAAGGCACAAATCATATAATTGGAGGAATTTTGGATAACTTTTCACATTCCACTAGCTTCATGCATGAAGAGGAGCTCCCATCCTTTAAGAATATTTTGGAGGATTTCATGGCATAGTCAAGGGTCACATGTTTGAAAAGAAGAGATTCGTAGTCAAGAATATGAAAATTGGCATTTGTATGATGTGGTGTAAAGGAGAAGGACATTGGTGAAGAGTACTCCATTTAGAAGCATCTAAAAGCTTTTTTATGTCCTCCTTCCAAAGAGGAGAATATATCTTGTGACAAAATGCCCAAATTTCCAACATAAAAAGACTAGGGTAAGGGTTTAATTTTTCTTCCACATGTTGAAAGGCATTCATGTATTTAAGGTGTGTTTTGTTGTTGAGTTCACATATTTGGAAGCAAAATTGCACAATTGGAAACATCTCATATTTGGGGCACTTGGCTACAAATTTTTACACATGTTTTCTATTGAGGATATCTTTCACATTTCCCAAGGCACAAATCAAATATTTTGAGGTATCTAGGATGACTTGTTGCATTTCACTAGCTTCACACATGAAGAGGATCTCCCATCATTTAAGAATGTTTTGGAGGGTTTTCATGACATGGTCAAGGGTCACATTTACAAAAGAAGAATGCCCAAGTCAAGAAGATGACAATTGGAATTCATATCAGATGTGGCATAAAGGAAAGGAACATAGGTGAAGAGTGCTCCATTTTGAAATATCTAGAACATATTGTTTATGTCCTCTTTGATGCGTTGTTTGCTAATGGTTTCACTAGCTTCGACAAGACTGATGCTATGTTCTATGTTCAATTTCAAGGGCTAGGAACAAAATTTTAAACTTCAACTTCTTTATTTGTCTGAAGGTTTCATCGACTTGTCAAACAATAGGCTAAGCGGTATAATTCCTTCACAGTTTGGGTTTCTCAAAGGCCTCAAGAGTTTAAATATATCCATCAGTAATTTGAGAGGACACAGACACATCAAATATGGGGTCTAGACCAAAAAAATACTAAGATAGGTTAGATACTACTGCAAACACAACATGCAACTCAGATTCAAGACATCAAAAACAAACAAGCTCAATAAATTCACTTCCAAGGCATTAAAATATGGGGTTTTGACGAGCTAAGCGCAATCAAGAAATAGAAAAATATTCAACTTGGTTATTTCTGGAGGTTCCTTTTATAAATACCCGGTGGGCAGGCTGTCAACGAAGGTGAGCAGCATCTTGAGCTTACTTCCCCCTCAGAGGCCAATTTGACGTGCATCTCCATAGCTATGGCGTCTGGCCTGCATCTCCACAGATATGGCGTCAACCAGCTACATCAAATGATATAGAGGAGTAGAGAATCCCTCTTCAAAATTTGGCAGAATGCCCACCACACTATTCCACTTGCTCTGGCTCCTAAAGGGTAGATTTTTTGGAGGAGGGAATAAAAAATTATCAAAAAAATAAAAATAGAATCGTTCGCTTCAACTGCAGTTTAAACTTCTGTGTCAGCTATTTTTGTCTTGTGAACATCATGCAATTTTTTCTTTCTTTAAACCCCTTGTTTTTTCTCGGCGTGCCATACATGCACAAGATCCATCAAAATGTAACAAAAACGTAAATTTTCGACTCCTGCAATTTGAAGACAAATATCTGTCCATTCTGGATTCTAACAGCGATTTGTATTAAGAGGACAACTTAAACCACATAGACACAAGGGATCACTAGGTAAAATTAATGCATGGAAATGAAAAAATAATAGTTTGTGATAGGAAGTGTAAGTGAGTTCCAGGTGTGCTAAGGAGGGAGTGACAAGGTATGCTAGAGGTCAGGGAAACATGCCAATATGTGCCAAGTTCTAAGGTGTGCTAATGCATGTCAGGGAGTGTTATGGAGTGCAAAGGAAAGTCAAGGGAGCACGAGTTTCAAATGCATGGAAATGAATAAGAGTGTCTGACAGGGAGTGTCAGTGAGTTCTAGGTGTGCTAAGGAGGGAGTGACAAGGTGTGATAGGTAGCTCCAAGGAATGATAGAGTGCCAGCGCGACAGACAAGATGTGTTAGGTGTCAAGGTGTGCCAATGTGTGCCAAGGAGTGTTAGGGAGTGTTAGGGAGTTCCACAGAAACACAAGGGATAACTAGTTCAAAATGCATGGAAATGAATGGATAAGAGTGTGTGATAGGGAGTGTCAATGAGTTCCAAGTCTTCTAAGGAAGGAGTGACAAGGTTATATGTTAGGCAGTGCCAAGGCATGCTAGAGTGTTAGGGAATGTCAGGGAGTGCTAGGGTGTGCTAGGGAGTGAAAAACATGCCAATAAATGTAGGGGATGCTAACACATGTCACATAGTGCTAAGGGAGTGTTAAACATGCTAGGTGTAAACTATGTTGCTTAGTTGTTTTCTGGCCACAGTTGGATGTGAGCCTTGACTTGGTAACTTGTTAAGTGGGATGAGTTGAGATTGGAAATGAGTATCCTAAGATGAGTTATAGGAAGTTCTTAGGTGAACGAGGCATAGTATAGCTGTAGTAATTGTAACTTGGTGAAGCTATTATAGTCAAGGAAGGACTTGGTTGGATTCCCAAGTCTAAAAAAAGGTAAGGGTAGTTGTGATGGCATGATAGATAAGGAGTGCCAAGGCATGCCAAGGAATTAAAAGGTGTGCTAACACACGGCAGACAATGTCAATGAATGTTGAGGAGTGTTATGGAGTTCCAGGGGAACACAATGGAGAATTTGGTCAAAATTCTTGGTAATGAACGAATAACAGTGTGTGCCAAGGAGTGTCAGTGAATTCTAGGTGTCCCAAGGATGAAGTGTTTTAGGAGAAGCTTAGAATAAGACTTGCAAGAGGGAAGCCTATGGTTATGATAAGGTGTGGAAAAATTAATTTCAGAGAAAGGGAGACTTTGGGTTGGGCACAAAATTGTTTTCTAATGACTTGGTTGGGTTCCCAAGTTGCAAAAAAAGTAAGGCTATCTATGAGGGTATGACAGCTAGGGAGTGCCAAGGTGTTCCAGGGAATGCAAGGTTCCCAAATAAGGCTAGTTGTTAGGGCATGAATGCCAAGACGTGCTTTGGAATGCTAATATGTGACATATAGTGCGAAGGCATGTCAAACATGGTTGTTGAAGCTCTTTGAGCACGTGTTGGTGTAGTAGAGAGTTTGTTACCATCATCATCAAACTGTTGTACATCCACATGAACAATATCATCTCAAAGTTGGACATCACTACATTCTGTAAGGAGAAGCATTGCTAGGTGGTACACCTCAAGATGAAGTACCAAAAATTATGACCTCATCTGGTAAGGGAAGGATGGAATAAACATCCAAAGGATAGAATGTACTAGATGATGAAGTAATCCATTTAGTCCTGACTCCCCATAGACTATTCAATAACTACAAAGGATGAACTCAGAGGAGTTTGAAATTTGTATAGGTGGACCAACACAAGATGGAGATGTAGAAAGGTTCACTACAACCAGTTGCAAGTCATCAACAAGCAACTCAACAAGAGAAGAAGAGGTATGCTCCATGGATACATGCTGAGAGTCATCACCGGAAAGGAGCTATAGAAGAGATCCTATTAGTCACCATGAAAAGGCTCATCAAAGATAGCACCATGATGCTTGGTCACTTGGTGAGAGGGAGGGTAATAAAGATTATAGTAGCAAACCAAAGTCCTATGAGGAATCTAACGGACAGGTCATATATCATGTCTTTCATGATACAAGTGGGTCCATGCACTTGATCTAAAGAACCTAAAATGTGAGATAGAGGACTTCCACCCATGCAACCAATAATTTTCTGACCTTAATTTTGCATCAAGGAATAATTTGGGCTGGTCATGGAGACATTATTATCTACAAAAGATTTAACGTTGTAGATCATCACACCATTTTAATTACCATGCAGACAACACTGTTATTTCCAATGTAGAGAGCCTTGAATGTAGTGAGTTACGAATTTACCAGTTAGAGATTTGATGTCTCAAACAATTATAGGAACCGGTGATTTTACTTTTTGGTTTAATATGGTTGTTGGTAATCCAAATATTTTAATGGGATATTGAACTTAGGTGTTGGTGAAAAATCCTATTTCATTGATCTCAAATACTAGGCTGTCAATTGGGTCTACTGTGGAGGATTTCAAGGAATATCTCAGTGCTATCCCAAGGATAATATCACACTCTAAAATTTGGATGGACAGTTACAGTCAACAATTCAGTTATCATTTCAGGAAGAGGCTCGGATAAGGATACACAGGAGCTTAGTGTAATTGTAGAGATTACAATTCATACTGGAGCAGAGAACTTAGGAAATTTTTTGGTGATGCCACAATGACATTCCCTCGCTGTCTTGGTACTATATCACAGTAAGGATCTCGGTGTAATTCAATTCCACCACACTTCATTGATATCACAGTTTTGTGATTATCTAAGTCATGATGATTTTACAGTCTTGGTACCATGATGCTCATAGATCTTGGTTCTATCCAAGTCATGGTTTTTCTGCAATCTCAGTGCTATCCAAAGGATAAGATCTCAGTTCTATATTAGTTCTATCCCAAGGATAAAATCTTCGTGCTATCTCAGTTCTATCCCAAGGATGAGTAGCTTAGTCATATTTTAGCCTTTTCTATCTTTTCCAGTCACAATGATGAGCTCAAAATATGTTTGTTTGCGGTCCCATTACTACTTCCAATAATCTCATCATGTGTGCAAGTGCTAAGTCATCTTTCCTTTGGGACTATGGACAAGTTTCAAAACATAGACGGATTTTGAGAGCACATCATACTCATAACATAACACATACTGATTCATGTATCCAGGAAAATGTTACTATTATGATTTATCCACAAAACCATGAGTGGAAAGAAAATGTGCATCAAAACAAACTATCTACATCAAAATGAAAGGTCTATGCATCACCAAGATCAACCTAGAACAAGAAGCATGAGATCACCAAGAAACAAACCATCAATGAAATTATGGAAACGGTGTAGTAGAGGGTTCGTTACCATCATCATCAAACTTCTATACATCCACATGAACAGTATCATCTCAAAGCTGGGCATCACTAATATTTAGGTTGTACACCTCAAGATGAAGTACCAACAATGATGACCTCATATAGAAGGGGAAGATGGACGAAACATCCAAAGGATAGGATGTACTAAATGATGAAGTAATCCCTTTAGTCCCGAATCCCCATATACTATTCAATAACTACAAAGAATGAACTGAGAGGAGTTTGTAAAGGTGGACCAACACAAGATGGATATGTGGAAAGCTTCACTACAACCAGCTGCGAGTCATCAACAAGTAACTCAACAAAAGAAGAAGAGGTATGTTCCATTGATACATGCTGAGAGTAATCACCAGAAAGGAGATATAGAAGAGATCCTAGCAGTCACCATGAAAAGCCTCATCAAAGACAACATCCTGATGCTTAGTCAGTTGGTGAGAGGGAGGATCATAGAGATGATACCCCTGAAAAGTTTCATAGTAGCAAACCAAAGTCCTATAAGTATCATGGACAGGTTATATATATCATGCCTTTCGTGATACAAGTGGGTCCATGCGCTTGATCTAAAGAACCTTAAATGTGCGATAGAGGACTTCCACCCATGTAACCAATAAGTTTCTGACCTTAATTTTGCATCAAGGAAGAATTTGGGTTGGTCTAACATTTAACATTGTAGATCATCCCACCATTTTAATTACCATGGGGAGAGCACTGTTATTTCCGATGTAGTGAGCCTTGAATGTAGTGAGCTACGACTTTACCAGTTAGAGATTTGATTTCTCAAACAATTATAAGAATAAGTGATTTTACTTTTTGGTTTAATATGCCTGTTGGTAATCCAAATATTTTAATGGGATATTGAACCTAGGTGTTGGTCAAAAATCTTATTTCACTGATCTCAAATACTAGGTTGTCAATTCGGTCTACTATGGAGGAGGTCAAGGAATATATCAGTACTATGATGCTATCCAAAGGATAAGATCACACTCTGAAATTCAGATGGACACTTACAGTCAACAGTTCGAATATCATTTCGGGAAGAGGCTCGGATAGGGTACACAGAATCTCGGTGTAATTGCAGAGATTACAATGCATACTAGAGCAGAGGACTTAGGAAAAGTTTTGGTGATGCCACAATGACATTCCCTCTATCTTGGTACTATATCGCAATAAGGATCTCAGTGTAAATAGGTGCCACCATAGTTCAGTGATATCATAGTTTGGTGACTATCTAAGTCATGATGATTCTACAGTGTCTTGGTACCATGATGCTCATAGATCTCAGTTCTATCCAAGTCATGGTGCTTCTGCAATCTCAGTGCTATCCCAAGGATGAGTAGCTTGGTCATATTTTAGCCTTTTCTATCTTTTCTAGTCACAATGATGAGCTCAGAGCTTCTAGACTATATCTGTTTGTGGTCCCATTAAAGATGCCAATAATCTCAGCATGTGTGCAAGTGCTAAGTCATATTTCCTTTGAGACTATGGACAAGTTTCAAAACATAGACAAACTTTGAGAGCACATCATCCTCATAACATGACAGATACTAATTCATGTATCCAGGAATATGTTACTATTATCCATAAAAGCATGTTAACCAAATGAGACAACTATTCAAGGCAATGACAACAAAATTTTATAACATTAATGCTTTTTTCTAAATCACCAAACTTCCAGTAATAAATAATTGACTTTTGGAGTTCTATGATTCTCGAGTCTATAGTTACTACAAAATTCTTGGTTACTCTGGTAGATGGAAAAGAAACAAAATACTCATGTGTTCATAAAGACTCATATGATCTAGTAAGTGGACCTTTGTTTATGTGCATTCAAGTATTATTATTGTGAAGGTCTCTGCAAATTTTCCAAAAATTTGAACTTGTGCTACTTATTGCCTATTTCTAGTGTAGCTTAGATAAAAATCTAATGTTAAGAGGTGGTTCACTCCATTAGTACGTTGAAACATCCAAATATTGAGCATCTATGATCAAAAGAGAGCTCTTGACCAAGAGTTGATGGTGTACCTCATCCTTCCAAATAGAACAAAAAGAAGACAGAACTAACCTCACAATCAAAAACCACATTGCACCTATGTTTCCAAAGAATAAATAGAGTTGGAATCTAGAAACAAGGCCAAATTCCTATAAATTCAGGATAAACCTGACGATGACAATCACCAAACACTATAAAGCACCAGGAAATCACTGCAAAACATCGTTTATGAAGTTAATTCTAACACTTCCTGGAAAATTAACATTGCCAAAAAAAGGGATGCTTCATTGTCTCCAACCTACGACAAACTAGACAATAATCATCAAATTCCATGCTTGATCTATCAAAAGACCTTGATAAATAACCAATGAAAAATCGTAGCTTATCAAAAAGCCACATTAACCATGCACCATGAGTCATTGAATCCACCAGTCCTCGAAGTCCATAAAGCACCAACGAATGTTACGAACAACGGATTACAAATGCCTCTGAGGAAGCATAAAATACAAAGAATGGGGATCATACTGCTAAAAAGGATGACAAAAGCACCAACCCCAATCCTTCCAAGGTGTGGTGTACAAGTCAAGAAACAAGTGTTCTCAATATTGACATGAAAGCAAATGTTTGTTGTGTCAAGTACAATCCTGGATCAAGCTATTATGTTGTGGTTGGTTCAGCAGATCATCACATTCATTATTATCATTTATGACTTGAGGAATCCTAGTGTTCCATTATACGAATTTAATGGTCATCAGAAAACAGTTTCCTATGTTAAATTCATTTCAACAAATGAACTAGCTTGTACATCTACAGACATTACACTATGCCTGTCGGATGTGAAGGATAATTTCCTTGTACGCACATTTAAGGGGCTCACTAATGAGAAGAACTTTTTGGGGCTTATAGTCAACTCTGAATACATAGCTTGTAGCAGTGAAACAAATGGGGTGTTCGTGTATCACAAGGCTATTTTAAAGCCTGCTGCGTGGCATCAATTCGACAGTCCAGCCTTGGCTGATAATGACGATGATGCTTCACTTTTATAAGCACTGTTTGTTGGAAGAGTGAGAGCCCTACAATGTTAGCTGCTAATATCCAAGGAAAAATTAAAGTTCTTGTACTTGCACCGTGAATTTCAAATTTCTCATATAACTCTTCATGGCCCTTCCTAGATAACAGAGTTGGAGAGAATTTTAAAATTTGTTAAATTAAGATTCTTTCTAGAAATTAGCTCTACGGATTTCTTGACTGAGAATGATGAGAAATGAGGTTGATGTGTATTATATGCAGCAATTTTCAATTTACCCATATTTCTACAGTGTCAAATGTTTCTGCAAATTTATTGGTTGGCATTGACCTCTAATAGAATAGCAGAGTATCTTCCAGTAATGCAGTATGTTATTGCATGTTCTATATGCCCTCTTAACACTAATTTGAAGGAATATCAGCCTCAATTCTGGCAACTTCTTTGGTCTGGGGCGAGCCCACTCGTGAAGTCTCAATCTATGAAGGCTAAATTTTTTTATAGATGTCTGAAGGCTAAATTTTTTTACAGATGTCAGAACTCACCTATAGCGGCAGAAATTGATGAGAGAGTTGAAGAACTTGGATTGGGCCTGAAAATGTCCTTCAAAGAGAAATCGTGGGCTCCCACAACCTACATTATCTTCTGAAATTTTTAAATAGAATTAACATTTCCCACATACTCTCCATGTGGCTCCTCGTTTTCCAGCACCTACAGATCACATAAGACGGGTAATTTCATCTTGTTCTTGCATGTAGATTAAAAAAACAAATAAACCCCCCTAAACCACGCTCTCATTCATAGAAGCCCTGTGCATGGGTCATGTATTGAGTGAAGCAACTGTAAATATGGAAGATGCTATCAGGGTTTGATTTCAGAAGCTGGTTGCGGGTAACGGGCCGAACCAAAACTCTGTTAAACTATTGACAACGTCTTTTACAGTCGATATAGGAAATGAGCAAGAAACCATCTTGCATGCCACTCAATGAATAGACTGCAACCTCTTTGTATTTCTTCTTCGTCCAAACTGAATCGATGGTCTGATACAGGTTTCAAACTTGAAACCACTTTGTTTCCCACCAAGGGAATTCATGGTCGGTTTTCAAATATTTTCCCACCCTTTGACATTGTGCGTGGAGGTAACTAGATTCTTTGTAATTATGTGTTCTTGGTTTTATAGTGATCAAGCCGTAACTCATTTTGATTTCTAATTTCTAATTTTTTTGTGGAAAGATAAATTATTTGTATAGGCTTAGTTATATATGATCATCACAATTACATTTTGATCTATGTTGATTACATGTCTTGTTGTCATGTTCGTGTCTTGTATTTTAAAGATGGGTAATTGCATAATGATTAATCTATGAGAAATAAACCTATTCAGATATAATCAACTCACTATAGAAGCAATAAACACTAAATCTAAACTTTGTACCTAGTATTAAACATTCATTTAATACAAAATCTGAAACATGAGGAAAGCAAATTGTTGTGTCAATATATATTTATTGTCATTCATCATTAATTTGCATCATGATAACAAAAAGGTAATAACTTTTGCTCCATCTCAATTAAATTGATACATGTACCATAACTTTGAACAACAAGGTTATAAAGAGGTAATGCAATATATCTTTTGGATATCAAAATTGTTAGATTCCTTCCCTTTGTTGCAATGAAAATGTGTCTTTCAATCATTGTTATCATGAGCATATTTTTTTTTCATGTCCTTCACTCAACCAAACCCTACAATCATATTCCTATAATCTCCCTACAAAGTATGATCATGGCTAATAGCCAAGATTGGTATTAGTAGCTCCATGCCTTGTGGAAGATTAAGACTCCCGAACTTAGTTATTTCTCCGTCTGATAAGAGCTACTAAAGGTTGATATAGTCTTAGAGGCTCCTTCACAATCATTTCCACCTGCAAGAATAATTGAAAATCACATTGATTATAAGGCTATCTCCCAATTAAAAAAGATATTGATCTTACAATCATGAGTTTGCTTAAGGTATTTCTATCTAGATCATCGTTCTCGCACACATCTAGGACTTGCTTTCGAGCCATTTGTTGCGATAGCCCACAAATCCAATCCATAAATTCTTTCAAAGATTTGAAATTGCAATGGATTCAAAATTGTTAGGTTTCCAATGGATGGGTTGATCTAATTGAATTGCAATGGATTCAAAAATTTTATGATTACAAAGGATGAGTTTATCTAAATTGCGAAAGAATGGAAGTGGCAGAAGATAATAGAGTGGTCCGATAGGTTTAACAGGTGGTCAAACAAATAATAATTAAATTTAATTTGTTATTATTTGATGTGAAATTGAAAAATGATTGAAAGACTTTTGATGTCATTTGTTAGATGGTGTATTAGACGAAGAATATTCCCTTAACATGCAATCTTGTCCTTCATTTATTAAAAATTCAAAATTCTCCAAACCCAATTCCAATAAAGACCATGCCTATCGACGTAATAATTTATCTCATTTTAAAATGTGTTTGGTGTAACTAGTAATATGCTTGGATAAATTTAAGGATTTAATTAAAATCGAATTAGAATAATAGTATATTTATGTTGAGGATAATTATTTATTTATTTTTGTTTATAAAGGGTGTGTATTACATAACATCTTAGAGTTTTCACAATTAAGTGATTTAGTTGTGTTTATGCCATGCCTACATTATTGCATACATCCCTTCTCTCAACAAGAAGCCATCGAGTTCTCATACAAATAAGACCTCTAACATTGCATCTTAAAGCCAAATACTCCCACAAGCATTGATTGTCCTTCATGTGATCAAAATACGACTCTCCAATGATAAGGAACTTTGCTTCTTCTCCACAAGTTCCTATGTTTCTCCTTTAACAATAGTCTTCCAAAAAAGCAGGGAAAGCCTTGTGTGACATAAATGCTTGTGTCAATGGGGTGAAAGCACAAGGAGAGCACCCACCGTATGTGTGGCCTTCTTTTACATACATATATGCATGAGAAACTTCCATATGCTTCACCAACTTTGATGGATGGTAACTTAAGTAGACTATCAATGCCCAAGTTCCAAGAATCTTTCCTCTAGAGGACCAAGAGAATTGAACCTGTGACCTCAAAAAAATGGGGAGAGAGATCTCACATATTACTCGTGACTACTTAAAATAACCCCAAAGGCTATGAGACACCTAGCCAATATTTGGACAATAATCAATGGAATAGTAAATTAGTGATATTGTGTTGGATCCACACTCACATCTAATGTGGATTATGTCTAACCCTCTACATTAGAACCACCCAAGGGTGTTAATAACTTTCCCTCGCCCATGACACTTAGCATGGGACCTACATCCATGCATTTGATGAGCTTTGTAAAGATAATCATTGTCAATGTAGGGGAAGTTCCTCACTCCAAGGTGTTCTTCTCAATTCCTATGTGGTTCATTTGTTGTTCAACCCCACTCCAGTCCTCACTCCTTTACTTTGTATTATATCCCTCTCAACAAAATTTTATTACATAAACATTGAAGATAAATGCAACATCTGCCTACTTGCATTCCATTTGGAATTTAAACGCTCCATGCATTCGACATGGCTCTCCAACCCAAACTTATTTTATATCATCAATGTTATGTTTTTACCCTTGTTCTATTAGATTGATGTTGGTGGCAATTGAAATAAATGGGATTCAAGGATGTTTTGTTGAACCAAAGAATGTGGCTTATCACCCAAGATATTACCCAAAGGCCACCCTTTATCACTATTTTATTTCAAGAATTTGGAATTCATTTGAGGCTAGTTGATTTCTACTCCGGATCCTTCCTTCATCACACCACTCATTTAGCATTCAAAGGAAACAACTAGCAATAGTTGTAGTTGTCATTTTGAGATTTTGGGTTTCATTATCATGGGTTACCATTCATTATGCCTTATTTTCCTTTCTTCTCCTTTTTCGTATATCTGGGACTTAGGGAATGGGGCTTTCATTAGTTTGGAACAACTCATAGATATAACATTTACATGAATTATTTGCACTTCAACCTTAGAGTTTGGACTTAGATACATCATTCTAGTGTATCCTTAATGATTTTGGATTTCAATTTTTTCTTTTATTTCATCACAAATGAAAAAATGGGAAATAATTTTCCACAAATCTATGAATGCTGAATCATAAAGGTGTCACCTGACGAAAATGAATGAATATCCTATGGAATGACATGGGATAAAATTCGACTAAGGGAAATAAGGGATAAAATAAGATTGATGTGTAGCACCTACTAAATCACCAAGTATATTCCCAAACCATCAAGATGGCATGCTTCTTTGAGTAAATTTATGAAACACCATGGAAAAATTTAGCTTAGAACTTATAGACAAAGTTTCAATAGTTAGAATATAGTGCTTAAGTGAAAAAATACACTTTGAAGATATAATATACACATGAATCATACATATCAAGCTAAATGTGGTACCTAAAGCAACATCTTCCTACACCTCGGGTCCTACATGAGCAAAGAAAAGTGTCATCAAACCAATAAGGAATACCAGGGCATGTCAAGAAGTGGCAGGGAGTGTTAGGGAGTGCCATGGAAACACAAGGGAGAACTATTTCAAAATGCATGGAAACGAATTGATAAGAGTGTGTGATAGGGAGCGTTAACGAGTTCCAAGTGTGTTAAGGAGGGAGTGACAAGGTTATATGCTAGGCAGTGCCAAGGCATGATAGAGTGTTAGGGCATGTCAGGGAGTGCTAGGGTGTGTTAGGGAGTGCCAATGCATGTAAAGGAATGCAAGGGATGCTAACACGCACCACATACTTCCAAGGGATTGTTAGATGTGCCGAGTTCTATGGCACGTCAAGATGTAAACTATGTTTCTTAGTTGTTTTATGGCCACGGTTGGACGCAAGCCTTGACTTGGTAACTTGTTAAGTGGGATAAGTTGAGATTGGAAATGAATGTCCTAAGATGAGTTATAGGCAATTCTTAGGTGAACAAGGCATAGTCTAGTTGGATTGAGTGTAACTTGGTCAAGCTGTTGTAATAGAGGAAGGACTTGGTTGGGTTCCCATGTCTAAAAAAAAGTAAGGGAAATTGTGAGGGCATGATAGCTAAGGAGTGCTAGGGCATGCCAAGGAATGAAAAGGTGTGATAATACATGCCAGACAATGCCAATGCATGTTGAGGTGTGTTAGGGAGAGTTAGGGGAACACAAGGAAGAACTAGGTCAAAATGCTTGGAAATGCATGAATAAGAGTGTGTGCCAAGGACTGTCAGCAAATTCCAGGTGTCCCAAGGATGAATTGTTTTAGGAGAAGTTCAGAATAGGACTTTTCAAAGGAAAGCCTATGGTTTTGATAAGGTGTTGACAAATCAGTTTCAAAGAAATGGATATTTTGGGTTGGGCACAACATTGTTTTGCCAATGACTAGAGTGTTAGGGCATGTCGGGGAGTGGTAGTGTTGTTAGGGAGTGCCTACAGAAATTATATAACTAATGCGTTATATATCATAGATTCTCCTGATCTCACACTATTTAACTTTATGCAAAATACAGAACCATTCCACCATTAATCATTTGTGGAAATTCAAAACTCAATTGCAATGCATAGACATGAAGCAATAAAAATCAGCACACATAACACAGTGTTTAAAGGGAAAGCCTGAAGCTGAAAACCCCAACTATCTGTATATTATATGTCATAGAGATCATGCAAAAATCCTCATACAAATCTGATCATATCAAGCTCTCAGTACAATACAATCGCTACACACTATCACTGAAGAAATCTACATAATCTATGCACCGATCTCTTGCCTCCTGATAGCCTACCTCTACTGCGCAATCCCTGCTGAAGAAGACCCCTGAATGAAATTGAATCTTCCTTGCCTTGACTGCGCAATCCTCATTGGCATCTCCAATGGATGTGTGATGCATTGAATGTATCACTATAGTCACAACTGATAGTCTATCTTGCCCTTTCACCTATCTCTCCACTGAGTCTCGACTGAACTGTCATGCACTGTAGTTAAATGTTGTCTCTGTCCAGTTGATTTATGAGTTATTATTTAGTGAATTAATTTAACTAATTAATTCACTCAACTCTCACTAATGTATCAATCAATTAGAATTAGATACAATTATTTTAACTGAGTTTAACTCCAATAGTGTAGTTAAACTGAAAAAAAATCCATGAACTACTTCATCAACTCCATCATAACTCTGCCACTTGATTTCTGACTTGAGTCCTCCATGCATGAACACCAGTAGACCCTAGGAATTGCGTAATTCCCTTAGCCAACTAATTTGCCACATATGTTAACTGAAATTAAGTGCTCCAAGAGAATAAGTTGATATTTAATGTCTGATTAATATTAAGAGCTAATAATAATCGACACTTCTGTTTTTAGATCGACGATATATAAATAGACTTTGCCCAATATGTCTAAAAATAGAAATCCATCTATTTTTCCAACTTGACCAACCATCCAAAAATAGCACCCTGCAACTTCTGAAATATGATCACCATGTCTAAAAATAGACTTGCACCAAAAATAGCCTGCGGGCCCACTTAGTGAAGGTGACTCTTTTCACTAAGCCCATCATCTTGTTGAATCTCAACAGTGCCAAAGCATTCCAAGGAATGCATGGGATGGTAACACGTGCCAGATAATGCCAAGGCATTCTAAGATGTTCCAGGTGATATGGAATGTTAAGATGTAAACTGTGTTGCTTAGTTGTTTTACTACCACGGTTGGATGTGAGCCTTGTCTTGGTAACTTGTTAAGTGGGATGAGTTGAGATTGGACATGAGTAGCATAATATGAATTATAGGTAGTTCTTAGGTGAACAAGGCATATGTTCAATTTCCACAACACATGAGAATCTGAGTTTTGTCTTAGAATCTTTGATGCAAACACACTCAAGTGCCACAAAAAATTTACTTTAATGCACAGCGAAATCTACTCAAATCAAGGAATAAACTAGCGCACATGGTAATTTTACCTTTTTCAAACACTTCTTCATTATATTACAGACTAGAATACAACAAGCTAGAGCTCCTACACCATGGATCGTGACTCTTTACAAACACTGATACAAGGAATACAACTAGGGCTTGGTGTTAGTCCTTTGACAACCAATCTATCCCGAAAAAGACAACACTTGACCTACTTGCTGACGGTGGCCACACATAACCATTCTAGTCCACAGGTTTAATGAGAGCACAACAAGTTTAATGTTTGGAAAACAAGGGGCCACCTGGTAGCCCGGTGGGATTGTCGCCAAATGTTAGGGTTACTTGCACATTATTTTATGTTTAGGGGCTAATGTAGGCCCATAAGCTAATTCGATCAACTCTTAATCAGTGTATAAATAGGAACAAGACAACACTTTAACCACTTTTTGATGGTGGCCACACATAGCCCTTTTAGTCCACATGTCCTGAACATGACATATAGGAGGTCCTCTTGCCTCCCATTATATTGAAACTCCTCAATTTACCTCTATCAATGATCAACTCCTAATCAATGTATAAATAGGATTTAGTTGGATTCATTTGTATCATCACTTGACTTAGGGTCTCTCTATCTTTAGAGAACTTCACACTTTTCCTTTGAGGACTATTTTGGATGATGGATGAATTTTGATGTATGGATTTGGACTATTTTTATGTTGGAGATTTGTTTTTTAAAATGTGAAGCTGGTTGGATATACTCTCTAACATTGTGAGTGAAAATTTAACTCTATTCTTCTTGTTCGTGCATACTATTGAATTTCACTATAACTAGGGCTAATTGTTGCATGATGGAAATGTGGAATTATGTGTCTATTTAGCTTATTTAATGTATGGGCCATTTTTAGATGAATAAATGTCTTAGAGATCATTTTATCTCGATAATTTTGCACCATTTTTATGAAATATAAATTCTTGAAGGTCATTTTTCGTATGCCTCTAACATTGGATGAAGTTGACTTTCTGGGCCTCCTTGATCAACAAACCAAATTATTGCTCATTATCATCCCTGAATCCATATCCCCAAGTGAAGTAGGCACTAGTACCTAAAAAATGATGATGATTTCCCCCCCCTTTTTTCATAATTTTCCATTTTTCCCTAGGTCTAGCCCCATTATGTCACCTAGGGCATCAATTTCCCAGAAATTTAGCCAGAGGAAAACTTCGATCTCCTAGAGGCAACTGCGTTGGTGGGTCCCCTCACTCTCCTCAGAATTTGGGCTGATTATGACAATGGAATCTCCAGATACCTCAAACCCTATCTCTCGGATCAAGTTTTACCTAGATGTTCCCAAGGCTAGAACCTAGTAGGATCAATTTGACCCATCAAAGTAAAAACTCTTGCCTGATCCTTTCCCCTCACATTTTCCATGATAGGAATATCATTGGTTGCTAAATTCCATCCCCGAACCTTGGTTGGGTCCACTTGGCCCCGTGTGGTCCCATTTGGTGTCAAAGGCCTTTCATCAAGGACCATTTGGGAATCCAAGTTCCCAAAGCATTTTATGGATTGAGAACTTCCTTCATAAGTCTTATTCTTCTCCCTCAACCCTTAAATCCCCTTCCTCTCTCCCTATAAGATCAAGTCCCTTGCTTAAAAGGCAAGGAATTCCCACTCTTTATTATATCTTAGGGAAAGGGTTTCTAGGGCTAGTGAACTAGGGCTAGGGCTAGTTGGTTGGCTCACTTGACTGCTACTTTAGTCCTTCAAAGTCTGCACATCCCTAGGCCCTATACACTTTCCCTTCTACCAAAATTGTTGTCCTTCACAAGTACAAGAGTTAGGGCTCTTCTTTGACAGTAACCTAACAACCCTCCAACTGTACTTGGACTACCATCAATCTTCCCAACCACAGTCAATTCTTTTTACTGATCTAGGGCCCACAATATTTTCTTTATCTATGGATCTTCAAATATTCCACCTAACAATGGTTTGAGTCCTCTCAAAATCATTGTTCTTTTGTATCGAAAATTTGATCTTTGTTGTCCAATCTATGAACAAATCTAAACTACTCCTCTTATCATCTTTCTAACAATATGTAGATGACTAAACTAGGGTCACAAATCAGCCACTAACATTCCATTGACAAATTTTGTATAGGTTTCTTTAGATCTCTGTCTATAACTCTTTGGATAGTCCACCAAAATCAACTCCTCTGCATGTCAATCCATTCTTCATATGACACATTTATTATGCATGCTCAATCTTATGCTCAGGTTCCACCCTCATTTGGATCTTCTATCTCCACACATACTGAATATGCAAACCATCTTCCATATCCACGGTCTACATTTCAAAAATAAACCTCGCTCTAAGGGTCACAACCATTCTTCTTCTACGCAAATTTGTCACAGTCTTAAGGGCATACCTTATGAACTAAACATGCTAGGAAATTGGCCTAACTAAGGCACTATACTTATGTACTTATAATTGTTGTAGAACAAACCCTATCCACCCATAGAAAAAACCACGACTCTTGCCTCCATAAGAGACTCGACCTAGCTCATATGGATCCATAGATTCTATGAATTTCTTTGACTGAATCTTGACATGAACTTTAGATCTCAATGTCGACCCTCAAACTAGGGTTACCTCAGTCAATATTACACATGTGTCTACTTTTGTTCTAGATCTAAATTAAAATGCAAGCCCTCCTCCATTTATGTTGGTATTTATCACAGACCTTGCGGCCTACTAAACACCACAAGACAAGATCGTATCAACCCTCTCTTTTATTTCATGTAGAAAATCCAACCAACATGACTCAATATGATCTTGTAATGTACTAAAACAAGATACTGAATCCTTCCTACAATTTGCGGAAACAAAACACGATCGCACAATTACATATAAGTAAGAGAAAGAAATTATCAATCGCACAACACAAGATGTATCTGGGGAAAGCAACTGCTCAATACCCCTCTATCTCTATTGTGTATTAAGTCAAGGAATCATGAAACAATACAATGCTTAATCTGGACATATGTAGGAACACAATAAAATACATAAATAAACATAAACACAGAGATGCAATAGGAATAAGACTTCATTTCATTAATATCAAATACTGAAAAATGCTTACAGACAATGGAAAACAAACTATCTCGGGCGATGGTAGCTTATCTCTAAGAAGAGATGTGGTGGCTACATGCCTTTGAACTATGTTACAATTAGGCTCAAGGGCCTTTTTATTATTGAAAAATAAGAGAAAACCCTAATGCGAGGAGATGTAACACCAAGATTTTATGGGCCCCATTGGGGGTAGTGGGCAACCAACTTCCCAGGGTCCTAACTTGGTCATATGATCTCTGTTTGACGCACATGATACCTAGTTAGAAAGATCTCTCCAAGGACTACAAATTATAACGTGATTTCTATGAAATCACGAAAACTTTCATGCCCAAAAAACGTCATTTGGGGCCTCAAAACGGCTCTGGAATTTCATGACCCAAAAATTTGACAAAGATAGTAAATTGTGCTATAATTAAGGAAACTGAAAAACTGAAAGAGACAATGGAAAGAGCCCAAGTGGAATAGGCGGGTGGCCACCAATATCCACCTCGATCTCCTTAACTCGAATTTCTTGAGCTAACTCAGTCATCATGACTTAGTTAACTGACCCAAGTTGTTATGAGATGAAATTACAGTTTATTGTCCAATTTATTTAAGGGGAAAATAAATTAGACGCCTACATTCCTCACTCCTGGTACATCAAAATTCCTCACCAGTGCGGGTGCATTTTATTTTTTTCCTTTCTAGTTGCCAATTTCACTGTTTCATATTGCAAATTTCAACACTCCCTCTCAACAAGAAAGGAATTCAATCTATCCTAATCTAGTACCTTTGGAATTCTTCATGCAACACTCCGCTAGTGTTGTTTGCACCTGCAAATCCTAAAACTAAATAGCCTCCGAACAACTAAATCAACATAATGCATTTGGCATCTGAGTCTTCTGACTTCTGCTAGCTACTACACCTGTCTACTGAACTCTCTACGTTGCTGCTAACATCTGCATCCGTGCCCTTTGCACTATTGCCAACTCTGATCTGCGCTCCAGTATCTGACATCTGTCACTCTGATTTCTGTCTTCCTCACATCTGACTGCATAAATCTAACTGATCCTTCTTGCTACTATTTTACTGTGGACTTCTCGTAGCTAGGTTCGATCCATGAGACACACCATCTCAACGGACCCTAGCCAAATTTCTTATCTTGAGATTATGTCTAGACAACACCCCACCTTTCACCTGGAGGTATGGTTGCATGTGCTCCCTCTGCCCATCTGGCTCGAAATTTCTCCCTCATGGAGGTCTCTTCTTTAGTGGACGCTTCCACTTGGTCTCCTCTCTGCTTCTCCAATTGTTGCTGCTCCACAACCTTCTGAGACTACTTCTAAGGTTGCATGTTGAGAGGTAATTTGTACTCCCTCTCAACAGCCAAGTCTCTAACCTTTGCTTTGCTCCTCAAAGCTTTGCATGCATCTGGTACCTCAAGTGCATATAGGTTCTTGACTTGCGCACATTGTAATTGTCCCACTGTTACAAAAGTTTCTAAAAAATAGTGTATTTTAAATCGATGATATCTCCCTCATCCGAGCTCCGAATTGATTTTCCATTTGGGTAGTTTTTCACAAGGTGTCCAAATATGCTTTTTTTTTTTTTAAATTTTACACTAAAATATTCAAATATTCTTTGCAAACTCATCACCCAAAAATTCTTGCTCTAATACCATGTAGAAAATCTAACCAATGGGATTGAATCTGATCTTGTAATGTACTAAAACAAGATGCTGAATCCTTCCTACAATTTTCGGAAACAAAACATGATGATCGCACAATCGCATATAAGTAAGAGAAATAAATTATCAATCACACAACACAAGATGTATCTGGGGAAAGTAATTACTCAAAACTACTCTATCTCTATTGTGTATTATGTCAAGGAATCATGAAACAATACAATGCTTAATCTCTCATCAGATTCTCCAGCACTTTGCCAATTGTCTCCCGCTGATCTAGGCAAAATCGGTCTAGTACTTAACCAATTCTCAACCTTCCGTTAGCCTGCATTGCTCATGCAATTCCTATAGAATTATCTCCCTATTAATTAGGAAAATCAGTCTTCCTTGATTGCGCAATCCATCATGGTATCCCAATGATTTTATAATTGCACATGGGAAATTTTGTATAAATACAACTGATAGTTATGTTCCCTTTAACCTTTGCCTCAACTGGGTCTTCCTCAGTACTGGCATGCATGCAGCTACTGATATTGAATTATTAGTTATCTTATTGATCACTCATTGTGAATTAAATCTAATTAATTATCACTGGTTGACCTCTCACTAGCTCGTCACTTAGTTAGAACTATTTAAACCGATTTTAACTCATTAAATTGAGTTAACTAATTCACACCTGCACCCCACTAATGCATCAACTGCAACTGGATCCTAAAAATATTAGATTAATCCCTCTACATGCCTCATCTTAGACCCTCAACTCAAATTTCTTGAGCTAACTCAATCATCATGAATTAGTTAACTAACACAAGTTGTTATGAGATGAAATTACAATTTATTGTCCAATTTATTTAAGGGAAAAATAAATTAGATGCCCCACATTCCTCACTCCTGGTGCATCAAAATTCCTCACCAATGTGGGTGCATATTTTTTTTTGTCCTTTCTAGTTTCCAATTTCAACGTTTCTTGTTGCAAATTTTAACATTTCATAATTTGATGCAGCCTTCACACAAAGACACCATTGAAATCACATTCCCAAATTCTCATGAGAAACCTCTCTTAAGCTCGATATGCCATAAGAGAACCAATAATATGCCATCCTAATTCCTAAATCGAACCGATTATTAAGTTATGCAACATTATTGTGAACCCTCACATGATGATCTTGCTTTTGGAGGATGATCATGGCCTCCCTTTAGCAACCCTTATGCGACCCCTTACTCGACCTACTTTAGGACTACATCTCTATTCACCCCCTTGATCAAATGAGCTCCTTCTCACTTGATGTTATTTCCTTCATCCTAAGGCCAGCTCCTTAAATATTTTTTCCTAGACCTCTTAGGAACCCTCTAGAAATTACGGGTTTTATCCACTTAGACCTTAGGAAATATTAATTTTCCGTTTTAATTTTATTTTAGATTTTAAACCCCATCTTGGGTCCAAAATCGCTTTGCTTGGCTTCTTTGCCCACAAATCATTTTGTGACCAAACTCACACAAACCCATCTCACTAGGCTTGTGGAGTACCTCCCAAACTACACAATTCAACAACATAGTCTAGTTGTAGTAATTGTAACTTGGTCAAGCTCTTGTAGTCAAGCGAGGGCTTGGTTGGGTTCCCAAGTTGCAAATTAAGTAAGGGTAGTTGTGAGGGCATGATATCTTATAGGGAGGGTTAGGGAACTCACATTAGGAATGAGAAGGCATGCTAACACATGTCGGACAATATCAATGCATGTTAAAGAGTGTTAGTGAGTTTCGGGGCATATCAAGGGATAACTAGGTCAAATGTATGGAAAGGAATAAATAAGAGTGTGTGCTAGGGAGTGTCAACGAATTCAAGTGTGATAAGGATGAAGTGTGTTAGGAGAAGTTCAGAATCGGATTTATTGGAGGCAAGCCTACGGTTGTTATATGGGGCTCAACATAGCAGTTTTAGACAAAGGGAGATCACTTTGTGCTAGGCACGACATTGTTTTGAATTTAGATATTTTTTTATATGAGATGTGGCACACTTTGGCTACATGTTCATGTTTTAAAATTTTCTAGATAATTGCATATTGTACATTGTTGTGTATAAGTTTTGGGGCACTCGACTTGTGTCGGCTTATATCTTGTCTGCCTTGTGCATCTTGTGGTTCTTAGAAACTCTCAGTCGATGTTCTACTGTTTATATGAACTGAACATACATGTGAAATATTTTCTATGTAAGTTATGTTGCTTAGTTGTTTTATGGCCATGGCTAGATCATGTGATCCTTGTCTTGGTAACTAGTTAAGTGGGACAAGTTGAGCTTGGACATGAGTGGCATAAGATGAGTTATAGGTAGTTCTTAGGTGAACAAGGCACAATCTACTTGTAGTAGGTGAAATTGGTCAAGTTGTTGCGGTTGAAGCAAGCCAATATTGTCACATGAACTGCAGTAGCCAAGGAATTGATTAGGTTCACAAGTCGTGAAAAAATGTAAAGGCTATTCGTGAGTACATGGGTGCCAAGGAGTGTTAGGGAATGCTAAGATGTGTCATATAGTGTGAAGGCATGTCAAACATGCTAATATGTGCCAAGTGATAAGGCACGCCAAGATGTGCAAGGGTGTGTCAATGCGTGTGAGGGACTATCAAGGCAACAAAAGGGAGAAAGAAGTTAAACTACAAGTAAATGAACACATAAGAGGGTTAATAAGTCATCAATTTAACTTTTCCAAGAGGGGCATGCTAGGCACACCAACACTAGGCACAAATAGGTGCCAAGTGCAAAGTCTTAGTGCATTCTAAGTGCCAAGTCTTCCTTTGTTGCTTCTCATATACTTTCCAACAGTTGATCTCAAATAAATTTAATATTAAACCATGCCAAATCATACCAAGGAATGTCAACATATTCCATACATGCATGCTATGAAGTGGAAGGGCATGTTGAATAGTGCTAAGGTGTGCTAGAGAGTGCTAATGCATATTGAGGAGTTTTAAGGATTACTAGGACAAAACAAGAAGGGAGCACTAAGTCAAAATTCATGGAAGTTAATTAATATGAGGAACGTGTGCCAGGGACTAGTGTTAATGAGTGCTAGTTGCCATGCCAAGGATGGAGTGACAAGGTATGCTAAGGATTGGTAAGGCATGTTAGGGAATATCAAGGCAACTTAAGAAGCCTCAAAGTGTGCTTGGGAGTTCCACGGTGTGCTAATTATATGTTCCAAATAGTGCCAAGATATGCCAATACATGCCATGTGCTAAGGATGTGCAGGGGGCCAGGGTATGTCAATATGTGTCAAGAAGTTTCAAGGAAAAAAAAGGACGAACCAATAAGGGGGTTAATAAGTCGAGACTTTATATTTTTCAAAAGGGGCATGCTAGCCACACTAATAATAGGTCCCAATACATGCCAAGTGAAATTGTGTGCCAAGTGCTAATGTATGTCGATGCATTCAACCAAGGTGTTCCAGGACATGCTAGGGACTACATGCATGCCAACACATGCTAGGAGAGTTCTATGTTGTGCTAGTGCATGCCACCATGTACTTGGGTGTCAGTGTCATGACAAGATGTTCTAGGTACAAAGATATTCCAAGAAATGCGAGGTGCTAAGAAATGTTAGTGTGTGCCAAAGAATTAATTTAAGGTGTGCCCAGATTGTTGAGGAGTGTTAGGTCTTTCTCATTAATAGAATTGACAGAGCTTGATTATGTATTAAATAATATATTTCCTACACACACTAGTGGGACTTTATCTAAAGGGGATTTTTTAGATAATAAACTTAATAGATATGAATCATGTGTTGACTCACAGGAAAATGCTATTCAACTAGTCATTACTTGAGGTAAATGATACACACTAATTACTTCTTAAAAAATTGACTAATTCTAACCACTATGGCCTTGGAAATATCATAAAAAAGACTCCACAATAATTGTATTAATCCGTTATCTTTTCACATAAAATATATTAACACGCACATAACGTCATCAAAAACTCATTGGAATGACCAATGATGACGAACATTTTTTGACTGTCACCAAAAGTAACAAAAAGATCATCGGTGAGGGCCATTAAAAGTTCGTCACTGGAAGTGTCACCAAAGAGAGAATTAGTGATGGACCTTTAACGACCCTCACAAAAAGTGTCATTGAAAATGGATTTGGTGACAGACCTTAAAGGACTGTCACTATATACACTTACAACAACGCTCTTTTAAGGACCGTCACCATATGTGACATTGGTCACGGACCTTAAAGGTCTGTCACAAGCATGACCCTCACCAATGTCCTTTTTTCTTGTAGTGTCCCCTTGTTATTGTCATGTTTCCTTGTCGGCATCCAATATAAGCATCAGCAGTTGCCAACCAAGGTCTACCTAAGATTAATGGGTGTCCTTCTAGCTAATTCTTTGGATTGATAACCAGGAAGTCAGAAGGGTATTCCCAGGAATCTACAGATACCATTACATCTTGTAGTGTGCCCTCTGGTTTGACTACTAATCGGTCAGCCAATTCCAATAAGGTTGTTGTTGGTTCTCGTGATGTAATGCCAAATTTTTGACAGGTGGTGGTTGTTAGGATATTGATTGCTGCTCCAAAATCAACTAAGGAATTTGGAAACAATTTCCCATGGATTTTCACTGTCACTATGGGATTTCCTGGGTCTTCATATTTCACGGGTGTTTCCATTCCTGATAATAAGTCAGATAAAGTACCGACTATTTGGACAGTTGGATTGGTGGTTGTTCTCCTCTTTGGCTTTTTTATGCATAATTCCTTAATGGTTTTTTCATATATAGGAATATCTTGGATAGCTTGGAGGAGAGGGATTTTTATACACAAATTTTTTAATTCTCCCAGAAGATCAAAATTAGGATATTATAATGGGCGCGGTATGATTAATCGTTCTGGGAATGGTGGAGAGGAAGTTGTTACTTGTTGTTGATTTTGTTGTTGAACCTCTTTCTCTTTTTGTAATGTTTTTTCTACAAGTATCGGATCTTCAATATGAAAATCATTATTTCTCTCTGTTTCTACTATGCACCCAAACCTTAATTGAAGGTCATTGCACTCCCTCGGTTCATTTTCTAATTCTGGGGGTTCCATTATTTGGACAGACTGAACTGGCCTATTGTTTGGGTTTGGGTTGGGTTGGGCTGGGCTGGGAGTTATGTTCTTAAGTTGGTCTGGGAGTTTGTATAGGGAGCTGGAAGTGTAGGTTGAGAGAGAGGGATTGTTCCAGCTGGCTGATTTCTAGGTCTTTGCTAGTTTCACTGCCAAGTCTAACTCTGGGAAGTAGAGGGGGAACATTGTGTTAGATAGTTATTATTTTTCCAAAACAGTGGACAGAAAGGAAAACTTGGCCAATTAGTTTGATTTTTTTGGTTTGGCCATGATGATGTAGGGAATGGCTGTTGTGACCAATTGGGGAAAGGTGGTTGATTTTTCCACATTCCACTATATTGCTGAGCATTATATTGAGGAGGCTGAAAATAATAAAATGGATCAGTTGGCATACCTGATTGTCGTGGCTGCGGCGCTGATTAAGGAGACATACCACTTCTTATTCTTCTTCTGCCTCCTTATAAATTGCTTTTAGGCCAGGAAGTGAAGGACATCCTTCTATAGGGTGAACTTTCGTGCAAATGGCGCAAACTTTGATTACATCCAATGGGAATTCTTTGTGGTTGTGTTTCTTTCTGCATCTAGGACAGAATATCGCCAAATTTTGCTCTGCTTCTGATTGCTTTTGTTTGGCTTGCATGATGTCGAACTGCGTTGTTAGAGTCCCAAGTATATCTTTCTTAAAATATTCTAGAAAATTTCCAATATCTGCATGAGTCACACCTTCATTATAGGTCTTGTTGTCTTTTGTAATCATATCACATTCTGCTAAATTTAGCCTTGTATTGCCCCTCGAACTCCTGATACACAAATCAATGATGTTAGCATAACTTTCCTGATATATATCACCTTTTCCCATAAGATTCAATGTTTCAACCCATTGATCTTTCATTCCCCTAATTAATGTAGTTTTCAAAACATTATCAGGTAAGGGTAAGGATGCATAAGGGGATCTCTGAAGATTGTATTGAAGCCGTTCTACATATTCTTCCAAGGTTTCACTTGGTTTTGCTGTCATTTGGAATATTTCATCTTTTAGTTCTCGAGACTTGCAATAATCTTGATACTTTTTTAAAAACGCAGCCTTCATCTGATCCTAATCAGTGATGACACCTCCACCTAATCCCATAAACCATCTTAAGGCTACCCCTTTTAATGTAGAAGGGAATAGTTTTAGTTTTTGGGGATTAGTGGTATAATCATATCCCCTGCATAACACATCAAATTCAAACAAAAATGCATCTGGATCTTCTGATGTTAAGCCATGAAATGTGGGAATATGTTGAAGGGGAATGGCCTTCATAGGTGCATTGACTGCAGTATCTACTATAGGATATTGCAGCGTAGAGGTTCGCTGGAGTGTTTGCTGATTCTGATTTTGGTTCTGGGCCATTTGGTCTAAAATGTTCCAATATCCTTCTGGGATCTCCAAGGAATTTCTAGGGTGACTAGGAGGAGCAGGAATGGCTTTGACAACACTTCCTTATCTGGAACAATGAGTATTCCTTGTTGACCTACTGTTTGAGGTGATTCAGGACCTTGGTTTTGAATAAGTTTAACAGCACTTCCCTTATCTGGACTGCTTACTGGTTGGGCTATTTCAATAGGAGATGTTGGGTCTCCTGTTTCTCCTGTTTCCCCTTCTCCTTCACGAAGATTACTAGAGTTCCCTTCTTGAGGGGAAATTATGCAAGGATTCTCAATTTCTTGGGAATCTTTCTCAATTCCCTCTATTTGACTGTGTATCTCAGCAAAGGCTTCAGATGGTGACTCTGTAGCCTGAAGGGAACTAGTAGGATGTCTAGAGATAGCTTTTCTAAATACTACTGATGGCTGAGATTTAGTTATTTTAAGGATTTCGTCAATAAAATTTGTCCGCCCAAGGGTCACCGGTCCCTTAGGTTTTTCAATTTTAGGAGGAATTTTATTTTTCTTAGTTGGTCTATTCATTCAAGAAAACAAGCCTTCATTCCTACTTAAAGAAATAAGCTTACCTACTTCTGCTGTGAAGCGGGCTATGAGAAATTGTGTTTCTTGCCCAGTGCGCAGGTTCTTACCTTTCGTGTTTAATACCCAATTCTTCGCAAGCAGAAGAAAATTATCTATGCATCACTCCTTTGAAATGGCATACACTCTCCCCAGCAATGGCGCCAAAATGTTGAGTCATAAAAAGGTATATTTTGAACACCTAATTAGCCTACATTAATTATCAATCCGGGAACGACTTTTTATTTCAAGAGTGTACTCTGTCTGAGGCTGCAATTAACTAAGAGTAATGTTATGAAGATGTAGTACAGAATGTTGAATACAAGATTAAATGAATGCTTGTAAAGAAATCTAATTACAGTAACATAAATGAAAATGTTTTGAAATCTTAACTACATCAATCTGCAAACCATCGATCAGGGATACAGTAGCAGTAACTCCTTCCCTTATAAATCGATGCAACTGAAATCACATTGAGGCAAGATAACCAATCTGGGAACTTGGAAGAAGTAACCAGTGTCCTCTACAGTTGGTGGTCTTGTTCTTAAATCAATAGAAATGAAATCAAACTCAAACTACTTGCTGAGAAAAACAACTGAAAGGAACTTCAAAGGATAGAAAGGAACAGTAACTCGTAATTTCTATGCATTTAAAACAATTGTAACCAATCTATCTGCTAATCTGAAGCTATGAATATGAAATGAACAATAAACAGAAATGAAACAGAACATTAATTGAACAACAATTATAATTTTAACGCAATCAAGCAACTACTCTCCATACTCCAATCTTGTCGACAGCTAATACTACACAACAGTTAATTATAACAAATCACAAACCAATATAACAACAACTAGAATTGAATATAGAACAACAAAGCTTTATAACGATAGCAAGGTAAATAAATAGTGAATGCACTTCTTGCAAATGATAAAATAGCAATGCAATTCGTTAATGATCACAATGAATCTGTATTCAATCCAACGGCAGTCAATCAACTCTGCAATCGGATTAAACTTTAAACACAACTTCACACAACAGTAAGCAAAGATTAGAAATACAAAAAGCAAGGTAATTCCACCAGATTCGGGCCCTTAGCGCCAGTGAAATACTGCTGGGCTACTTCAGAACTTAAGAGATGAAACAAAACGCGTCTTTGATATTAATCGAACATAAATTATTACAGAGACTGCTCTCTTAAATCCGAGAGTCAATAAACACAATATTACAGAGGAAATGTTTGAATATGAGAACTTTTGACCCCCCGATCACTAAAGGACGTTGCTTTATATAACAAACCCTGACGGACAAGACAAGGAATAAGATGAGTTTGAACAGTGATCCCTCAGGATGGAAGGATCCTGAGGGATTCGCTTCCCTTCGTTTAGTTATCATCTTGGTTTACTTTGACCGAAGCCAAGCTATCCCTTGCCTTTTCTTGGTAATGCGTTTAGATTTCCTTGTCTTTGGTTGGATGTGGTTTAAAGCTGATGGAGCAGCAATTGCATTAGTCTCATCCTCGCCTTTGGTATAGTTGTTCACTTCGTCTAATTCATGTTTTATCAACAAAAAGCAATATTTAGTCATCTTTTTACAATAAACATAAACCTTTCCAATTCTACCATAATTCTTATAATAAATTACCTTTCTAAGGTAAAAAGGAGTATTTCTATAGTAAAAGAATGACAAAATACACAATGATTTCATACCTTTTCCACTGCCCAACAAATATATGACTTGATAGATTTAGGATGTTGATTTTAGGCTAGTTAAAATGATAGGGTTTGTTTGTTTTGTTTTGTTTGGTTGGGTTGCTTGTTAAGTAGAATAGATAGAGTAAGATAAATCCAAACCATTGGGCCATGGGGTCTGTGAAAGGCTTGAAAAGTACAACAATAAATCAAGGGTGTTTCATAGGGAAAGTTAACAAAGCCAAATGGATCTTAATAGATTATATGGGAGTGAAATGGACATTAAGTTGTGAAATTAGTAGGTTTAAAGGGCAATTAAGAATCCTTTAACATATACTATAATGAGAAGAGCCTTCAAGATTACTATGCTTAAGAAATAACCAAAGTTCAGGGCACACCATAAACTTCTTTGGCCAAACTTCACCAAGTAAACTTTGAGACAACAATCTAGCAATCTCTAGAGAGCAGGGAACTCCTGAATTCTCTAGCTATTTACCTTCAGAGAAAGAAAACATTTAAGATAACATTTCAGTGATGATTAAAGAGTAGGGAACTCCTAAGTTCTTCAATCAAACTTCAAAATACCTTTAAAGTGACTATTCAAGATGGAATAAAGCACAGGGCAAACCATAAACTCCTTTAGCCAAACCCTAATCAGTAGAATTCAAAGAAAAGGCCTTAAAAACAATGTTTCAAGCTACAGCAAGGACATGGAATACCATAAACTTCTTTGGCTTGAATCCATTAAATAATTTTCAAGACAACAAGCTAAGTGGAACCAGAGAGCAACTAAGAATTCTCTAATCATACCTAGTAGAGGAAAACATCTAAACAACAAAAAGTAGACAGAATTAAGGAGCCTCTCAATAGCATATCTTAATCTAAATTTTCTACTCTGTCATAAGGGAAAAGATGAACAATATATAAAATAGAATAAAAAAAATACAAGATCAGAACAACATCACAATTTAAATAAGTTCATCAATCCTATGAATATTATTGTTCCATTGATGCTCAGTCCAAAATAGTCACAAAGCTCCAAAGCTAAACTTCTTTCACAACTCAAAATCTATATCATATTGAGATCAAGAATCAACCAAAAACCAATAAAAATTATGAAGCTTTACATGCAGTATTTATCTACAAACTGAGGAGGTGGAACCCTAGCTAGGGTTTTAGAATTCATTTATTACATAGTAAATGTATTTTGACCTTTGAGACCATGCAAGTCCCAAGGCAAAATATCTAAAACTCATTAATTGCAAAAATAACTTCTAACATAACTATTTGAGCTAATTTTGGAAAAAATTTGACTTTAAGGCTCCAAAATATCTTTTGCAATAACTCCTAGTAAGGGCGCAGCTCCAAGGCATAGGGCATAGCATCAATGCAAACACGCAATGCCAAGACTAATAAAATGACATGTTTTGCAGCTGACTTTTAGAGGGCTTCCCGGTGTCCAAAAGAGCTCCATGATAGCTCATTGGAAAGCTTGTTCTGTATATTTTCCAGATCAGCCTTTAGTTTTCAAAATGGTGCCAATTTTCCTTGTCAAAAATCACTTCTCATAAGACTTCTAAAAGAGTAGTGCTAGTGCTGAAAAGAGGGCAGAAAGATGATTTTTTTTGTGGTTTTTAGCCCTTTTGAGGGACCAGTTTTGCTCCAAAATATCTGAAATTTCATAAGGATGATATCCTTGGCTTGAGGAACATGAATATGTTGAATTTTTTCCATTTGAGTGTGCTAAAAAAGAGCATAGCGCCAGTGGCGCTGCACGTTTGGCCCAATTTTCTGCAAGCCAAACTGTCAAAAATTCAAAATTTGAAAAAAGATTTCAAACTTGGAATTTTCTTTATTGATCATGGTTGGGAGGCTTGGAGGGACACATTAGCAAGAATGTTGAGTTTCTCCTTCTCTTTTTCCTCATTTAGAACTTTAATCTTTCCACGGGCTCGTTTGAGCTTGGCCCTTGCAATCCTGTTTCTCATGGCATAATGTCTTGCCATCTTCCTCTGCATGTCAATGTCTCTCTTTGCCTTCTCTAGCTGACCCTCTAGGTGAAATTTTTCCCTCTCAAGCCAAGATTCCCTATCTTTTCTAATTTCTATGGCAAGCAGCTCACTTGGAGTGAGTTGCTCTCCCAACTCTGCTTCTTCTTGTCTTGCTCGGGCTAAAGCCTTCTTCAACCCAATTATCCTTTGTCTCTTCCTAGGAATTTGTTCTTCCTCATCCTCACTATCATCAAAAGTGCCCAAGGTCTCATCTAGAAAATCCCTACCTCTTCCAGCCTCTTTCTGAGCTCTGATTGCTCTGACCTCACTGATGGTCTTCTCTGCCTCTAACTGTTGATTCTCTAGCTCATAAAGGTTGATTACATTCTCTTCCCTACCAAGATTAGATTTAAGCTCACTAATCTTGGCATCCTTGCTTTTGAGAAACATATTTGTAATCCTCTCTTCATCCTCATCATCTAGGTAAATCAATTTAAACTCTTTCTCAGTTTCATGTTTATCATCCTTTTCAACCATGACATGCTCTGCAACCTTTTCATTACCCTTATCAAGATGTTTTTCTGGTGAAGATAGCATGGACCCTTGCACCTCAAGTGCAGCAAACACATGCTTGTAGCCCCTCCGGTATGTCAAAGGAAATGGGTCAATTTCACTCATTTTAGTGCCAGCTATATTAATGTTCCCATCACTGCTTGATTCTTTGTCATCATGGTATGAGGGTGAAGGGTTGTGGAAAGGTGATGTGGAAGGGTCATCATGAGGTGAAGGAATGTGAGTGGATGGTGATGTATGAACAGCAAGGTGTGATGGAGAAGTGGATAAGGGAGGATGGGATGATGAAGGAACATCCTACTGATGATGGCCGTGTGGAGTAGTGAAAACCTCATGGGCAATGAAATTACCCCATGGAATGTTCTTCTGTTCGAGTTGGTGCATAACCACCATATTGATAAGTGAATGATGAAAAAGGCTCTGCATTTTCTGATTGTAGTTTCTCTTTTGCACAATGTAGGCCATTTTTTTGATGCTTCGGAAAAGGTAATATGGTATAGGCAACATTCTTACTCTAGTAAAATGCATGAAAATACAGATATGGTATGAGTAGAGGTGGGAAAAGCTTCCCTCACAAGTGAAATACCTCATTATTATCTTCATCATGGGTGCATATATATGAAGCACATGAGAAAAAGGGAAGATGGACTTGTGGTAATATTTATACCTAGGTTTGAGGTAGGGTTCAAAATAACTCATGTCCAGATTTTCTTGTTTGAACCACTTTTCTCCCACACTTGGTATCCCTGTATCAGCTGCAGTGGAATTTGTAGACATCTCAAAGGTGACCTCGGAAATATTAACTTGCTTGTCATGCAAATTGATAATGAATAGACTTGTTAGCTCCGGGTGGTTTTGGACTTGATGTACTCTTTCACAAAATTCAAAGCAGCCTACATGTTTGAAGCAGGAAATAGTAAGAGGAGATACCATGATTTCCCTTGTATTGAGGGGTTCAAATCTGTTTATCTTCTCTCCCTTATGATCATATCTCCTTGGCATTTGTGCCTCACCACCACTGTCTTCACCCTCAGACATTTTTAAACTCTATTTTGGAAACCCTAGGGTTGATGTGAAATGAATGAGGAGAAAGGAATGAAATGATGGCAGCCTTGCAAAATGAAGGGAATGAGTGTGAAATGGGAAAACTATATGAATGAAAACCCTCAAGCAATATAATGACCCCTACTTATGACTGATTTTCTTTTAAGGAGGATGAAATAGGGATGAAACAATGATTTCAAGCTTAAAACTTAGGGTCTCCTTTTAGGGTTTCATTTCCATTGATTAAGAAATCACCAAAATAGCCTAAAAATGGGTTATGGTAGCACTTACCTCTAATCAGTGCCTTTGAAGACTTGAGAAAAGATTTGAAGGAGTTTTGATGTGATTTGAGTGGTTGGATGACTTAGTTTTGATGTGGAGGGCATAGGCTCCTCTCTGTATGTAACCCTCTTCTATGTTCTCATTCTATCCCTTTTGGCAATTAGATTGGCCTCTACACTTACTTCTCCCCTTTGCATGTATTCTAGGGTAAGGGGATCTCTTTCTCTTAATTGGTCAGCCATTTCTGGATCAAACCCATCTAGAAACTTTACTAGGGCTAGGCCTTGTGGGGATTTCATGTGAGGAGGAAGTGCATTATATATACTACTGAACCTAGTGCAGTAGGCTTGAACACTTTCCCCAACATTTTTCTTGAGTATCATACTCTGATAGGATTTGAAGAGGATTTTTCATAGTGTCCCACTTTTTTATGAATGTTTGATAAAGGGAAGGGAGATCATGAATGCTATTAGGGGTTAAGTTCTTGAACCATTTCTTTTCTTTTCCCCCTAAAATTTGGGCAAACATTCTCATTTTTATAGTCTCATCTTCTATTTCTTGGTAGTCAAAAGTATCATTCATCTTGTCTACATGTTGGTGGGTAGTTTTAGAATCAGTTCCATTAAAGTGAGGGATTCTAGATTGATATTCTTGTGGCATAGGCAATAAAGGTTGTGGTAGTACCAGAGGGGCATACCATGCTGCCATGATAGGAGGTAATGGAACCCAAGGAGGATTTACAAGAGGAGGGTTTATGAGTGGAGGTGGAGGATGACATGGAGTGGTTTTCACAATGGATGTATGAGTGGGGGTAGAAGATGTACTTGGACCAGCTAACTGATTTTGAGCAGATTTGGAACGAAAGGAGTCAAAGTGTTGGAGAAGCTGAAAATCAGGAGGAGTGGAAGGAGAGGCTTCTCTACTAGGACTCTATTGTAAGCTTGTAGGCTCAAGGTCTGTCTGGTCTATCCAACTTTGAGACTTACTTTTGAATAGGTTTCTTCTATGGTATAAGTCAAATTGAGTATCTTGCAAAGATGTAAGGTTTTCAGGAAAGGAACTTGCCTTGTGAATTGGTCTGACAATAGTTGAATCTTCAGTCCTAGAAGTTTTTCTTAAGATTATTTCGGGGTCATCAACTATAGCAGGAGGGTTTGGGTCAGGGTGAGATCTGGTGTTGGTTCTTTGTGAAGCTAGATTTCAGACCCACAACATAGAGAGGCTGAAAGTTTGTAAGGGTTTTGAAAACAAAAACAATCTGTAAAAATACTGAATTCACACAGTATGTGACTGGGATTTATATTATTACGATTGATTAATGCATTCCCAGGGGAGTCTGTGAGAACCAGTGGAGTCAGCAGGCCTACTGAAGACCAATGGAGTCACCAGGTGGATGATGCTAATTATTTTTAGGATTTGTTTGTTTCCCACCATCAACAATTGGATACCAATCTTGAGATATTTTTGGGTTTTATGAGTTCTTTATATAACACTAAGATTTTTAATGAGTGTTCCCCAGCGGAGTCATCATTATGTTAGGTCCCTGTAATTTGTCAGATTGGCAAGACCAAATAGACAAGGGTAACATCAAACCAAATTTGGAGTCCTAGGACCTAGCCTTCTTGGACTCAGAGAGGGCTCTCTCTGTATTTGTATAAAATATATGACTTGATAGATTTATGATGTTGATTTTAGGCTAGTTAAAATGATAGGGTTTCTTTGTTTTATTTTGTTTGGTTGGGTTTCTTGTTAAGTAGAACAAATAGAGTAAGAGAGATTCAAACCATTGGGCTATGGGGTCTGTGAAAGGCTTGAAAAGTATAACAATAAATCAAGGGTGTTTCATAGGGCAAGTTAACAAATCCAAATGGATCTTAATAGCTTATATAGGAGTGAAATGGACATTAAGTTGTGAATTTAGTAGGTTTAAAGGGAAATTAAGAATCATTTAACATACACTATAACAAGAAGATCCTTCAAGATTACTATGCTTAAGAAATAACCAGAGGACAAGGCACACCATAAACTTCTTTGGCCAGACTTCACCAAGTAAACTTTGAGACAACAGTCCAGTAAACCCTAGAGAGCAGGAAACTCCTAAGTTCTTAAATCAGACTTAAAAATACCTTTAAAGTGACTATTCAAGATGGACTAAAGGACAGGGAAAACCATAAACTCCTTTAGCCAAACCCTAATCAATAAACTTCAAAGAAAAGGACTTAAAAACAATGTTTCAAGCTACACCAATGGACATGGAATACCATAAAATTCTTTGGCTTGACTCCATTAAATCATTTTCAAGACAACAAGCTAAGTGGAACCAGAGAGCAACTAAGAATTAAAGTATATAGAATTAAGGTGCCTCTCAACAGCATATCGTAATCTAAATTTTCTACTCTGTCATAAGGGAAAAGATGAACAATATGGAAAATAGAAGAAAACAAATACAAGATCAGAACAACATTACCATTTAAATAAGTTCATCAATCCTATGAATATGATTTCTCCATTGATGCTCAATACAAAACAGTCACAAAGCTCCAAAGCCAAACTTCTTTCACAACTCAAAATCTATATCATATTGAGTTCAACAATCAACCAAAAACCAATAAAAATTATGAAGCTTTACATGCAGTATTTATCTGCAAACTGAGGAGGTGGAACCCTAGCTAGGGCTTTAGAAGTCATTTATTACATAGTAAATGTATTTTGACCTTTGAGACCATGCAAGGCCCAAGGAAAAATATCTAAAACTCATTAATTGCAAAAATAACTTCTAACATAACTATTTGAGCTAATTTCTTAAAAAATTATGCACCAAGACAAAGAACTCATAGATCTGATCCCCCGCAGACGCGTTGCTGCGCTCTCTGAACCTGTGTTGTTGTGCCTTCCCTCGGCCTCCTACTAATCGTGGCCTCGGTCTTGGAATGACCCCTCCGGAATCCTCCCCGGAGGTGGCCACAAACCAGATCTAGGCCCTTGCATTTTCTTCTCTCGTTAACTCCTTGCCTCCTCCTCGCCCTAGGCCAACAATCTCCAAATTCGTGAAAAATCTCGACGGGTTGCAAGAGGTTGTCCTTCCTCCTTCAATCCCTTGCATGGAAACTCTCTCTCTTGCTGAAAAGGGTCTCATCGGTTAATTCACTGGGATTTGGCCCTCACCGAAGATAGTACAAATATGGGTCGAACGGAACTGGTATGATAAAATCAATGGAAAAATCTCCATTCGATTTTGTGGGAAGGGGTATTTACCTTTCACTTTGAAACAAAAGAGGACAAAGACCTGATCTTCAGAAATGAACCCTATTTCATGGACTCCAAAGGCTTGTATATAAACAAATGGACGCCAGACTTTGATCTAGAGCTAGATATCCCAAGCTTTGTACCAGTTTGGGTGCGTCTTCCCCACCTTCCTCTACATTGTTGGGAGGAAGATTCAGTTAGAGCCATCAGAAATGTAGTTGGAAAATTCATAGATTGCAGTGAACCAAAGGACAATATGCAAGCATGCGCCAGGATCTATGTCGAGGTAGATTTGGGTAAAGGTCTTCCTGAGGCTATCAAGCTTAAAGTGGATGAATGGATGCATATTCAGCATCTCGATTATGAAGAGATTTCGTTTAAATGAAAGGTATGTCATGAGTATGGTCACTTTGCTAATCGTTGTTCAAAATTTATCGATGTTGAAAGCCCAGAAACTTATCCACAATGAGAAATTATGAAAAGAAAGAAAGTTTCCCTGAGCCCTAAGATTATCTCCCCTACCGCTCTACCCCTCAAGTCCAATCCTTTGACCTCTTCCTCCCCCAATTTGGATCCCTCCCAGCAACCCTCTGCCTCTACTCCTCCCCCCCCCCCCCCAAATCCACCCTGGATTCATCCAACCCTTTCTCATCCATCTCCCCTCCTAAAGATGACCCTCCCCCTCTAATCCCTCTCTCCCAGCCTGTCTCACCCCACATCATCCCCTCCCTCCTTGACCCCCCTTCCTCCTCTCAAGACCCCTCCTCTATCTGAATCACTAGGAGCTCAGCAAAGGAACATGGAGAAACTCTTGAAGCACAAAAAAATCAAGGCCCGGGATGGAAAACAACAAAGCAACATCGAGATGAACATGCGCATAAAGGCATAGCATTGGGTACTCAGAATCCCATAGAAACTTACATACTGGGACAGAAAAATAAGGAGACAGGGCAAAAGGATCAAGGAGGGAAAGAAAATCTCCGCACAACCTTTTTGAAATGATGAAAATTCTCTCATGGAACAGCAGGGGTCTAGGTCAACCCTCCAAAATTGCAGCCTAAGAGATCTTATAAACCAAGAGAAACTGGAAATAATTCTACTGCAGGAAACAAAACAAGGAGAAACATAAATGAAGGAAATCATTAACAAAACAAAGCATTATGAAGGCACCCTTACTGAATCAAGGGGTGCCTCCGGTGGACTAGCCACTCTCTGGAATCACAGTATTTGGGAACAAAAAGGCATCACAGTAAATCAAAATTGGATCAAAATGACATTAGAGAATAGTAGAGAGCAAAAACCAATCATAGTTTACAATGTCTATGGGTCGAACCATTACAGAGACAGAGCAATGTTGGAACTCCATCAAAGAAGACATAGACAAAGAAGATAGCAACAATATAATAATTGGAGGGGACTTTAACTTAATACTGCATGCAAATGAGAAGCGAGGAGGTAGCTTCAATCAAGATCCTTCTAGAAATTAGCTTGAATAAATAATTCAAGATCACGATTTGGTGGACATAGCACCAAAGAACCGAAGATACACTTGGAGCAATAGAAGAATAGGGAGAGGTAATATCATGGAAAGACTAGACAGAATCCTAGTTGATGTCACTTTTATTTCCATCTTCTCTACTGCCACTGCCAGTGTTCTTTCCTTTCCAGCCTCTGATCATTATCCCATCACCCTCACTTTCAAATACCATCGCTCTCTTGGGCCTATCCCTTTTAAATACAGTCTACTCTGGAACGATATTCCTGAAGCAAATCAATTAGTCCGCAACACTTGGGTCCAGCATGTTGAAGTCTCTCCATCCTTTATATGGGAGTCCAAACTAAATAAAACCAAGATGGCCTTGAAGAAATGGGCTAAAACCAAATACAGGGAACTGGATCATAACAAGGTGGAAATCAAAGGCAATCTAAATGAAATCCACAGTAAAATAGAAGCTCACGGCACCAACCAAGAGTGTCTCACCCGGGAGAAATACCTCTATTGGCAGCTCTATCATACCAACAGGGCAGAGGAGGAGAAATGGCGCATCAAATCGAGAATTGTATGGCTCCAATAAGGTGACAAAAACACTACGTTTTTTCATAAACAAGCCACTGCCAGAAAAGCAAAAAACAACATTGCTTTTATCGTTGACATAGATGGTCATCCTCAACCTGATCAAGAAAAAATTAAAAGAGTTGCTACCATGCACTTCCAAGAGCTTCTGACAGAGACAAGAGCCCCCGAAGACTACTCCGATATTCTCCAGCACCTCCCTACCAATATCACGAAAGAAATAAATAGTTCTCTCAACAAAGAAATTGAAGAAGAAGAGATCAAAAGCGCAATCTGGGCCTTGCACCCGGACAAAGCTTCGGGACCAGATGGCTTCTCTATCAACTTATACATAATCTATTGGGATCTAATAAAAAAATACCTTCTGAAAATGATACAATGGGCTCAGCGGAAAAAAACAGAAATAAAATAAAAATAAATAAATAAATAATAAAAATAAAATAAAAAATATTGGGGGCTACACCAATTCTACTTACCTTGCCCTTATCTCCAAAGAAAATCGGCCCTCCTCCTTCTCCAGATTCAGGCCTATTTCTCTTTGCAACTCCTCCTATAAACTCATCACCAAAATTCTTGCCATGCGCCTCAAGCCTCATCTTCATGGCCTCATTTCAGAAAACCAAGGTGGCTTCATATCCCAAAGGCAGATTACCGACTCCATTCTCCTTGTCCAAGAAGCCTTTCATTCCAGCATCTCCCGCAAAGAAAAAGGTTTCATACTTAAGTTAGACATTCCTTCCTCCTTGTTTTCCTTCAAAAAATGGGGTTTGATTCTAATTTTCTTGCTCTAATTAATTCTTGTATCTCTGGACCTTGGATATCTCCTCTCATAAATGGAAAACCAAGCCCCTTCTTTCAATCTTCTAGAGGATTAAGGCAGGGATGTCCCCTTTCCCCCTATCTCTCTATTCTAATGGCAGAGTCCTTCAGCAAGGCCTTGGATCAAATGAGGCATGTGGGCCTTATCACAGGCATAAAATTCGCAACGGAGTCAAAAATATGAACCACTCCTAATTTGCAGATGACACTCTTCTTATGGGAGGAGCATCCAACATCATTGCTCAGTGCTTTAAAATTTTCTTGGACAAATTCATGGATTACTTTGGAGGTAAGATCAACCATCTAAAAAGTTGCATTTACGGATGGAATGCATCTATTCAATCCATTCATAGCATTGCTAACATCTTTGGTGTCCCATGTAAACTGAATTGGGGGCACTTCACTTATTTGGGTATGCCTGTGAGTGCTAGCCCTCTAAAGGTAGAAGTATAGAATGTTACTATTGACAAAATAAAAAGGAAGGTCCAACAATGGGGCTCATCGTGGCTCAACCCTGCAAGCTGCCTCATTCTTCTCAAATCTGGGCTCTCATCCCTGCCTTTGTATCATTTCACCCTTCTTCAAGCCTTTACCATCTTACACCACAAAATTGAAGCTATCATCAGGCAATTTCTATGGCAAAGAGGGAAGCATGATAAAAGGAAATATAACCTTGTCAAATGGAGGTAGGTAATTCAAGATTAGGAGCACGAAGGAATCGGAATTCGTTCTCCCAAGCTCCTAAACATAGCCTTTGTAGGGAAGATCATCTAGCGGCTTATTAATGGGAATCAAGCATGGTGGAAAAATGTCATGGAAATCAAGTATCTCAACACTACCCAGCAGCATCTCTTTGACCAAGAAATACCAAATAGGCCATGCTCCAAAATCTAGGCTCTTTGTAAAAAATCCATTCCCTTTCTAGCCCCAAATCTTTCCAAAGTTCCCGTGGGAGGCAACACCATCAATATCTGGAAAGATATCATTATGGGACAGACTCCCATCATGGACAAACCTAGCACTCAGTGCATTATCTCCTTCTTCAGCAACATGGGCTTTCATCTAATAAGTCAGTTCACCAAATGGGATGACCAAACTCAAAACTGGACTGGTTGGCACTTCCCAAAAGTTCCAACCCACCTAGAAGTCGACCTTGGAATTCTCCAATATCATCTTCATGGCCTGGCTCCTATTAGAAAAGACAGCGTTGATGAATTTCGATGGGACCCCTCCGGTTCAGTGTACACCATCAAAGCAGCTTGTCAACATCTCTGCAATGATTATTATCATACGCCTATATGGTCTAATTGGAAGGTTGTTTGGAAATCGGAAGCACTCCCCAAAATCAAGTTTTTTATCTGGACACTACTAAAAGAAAAAAATTTAACCTCTAAGAACCTTAAGAAAAGAGGTGTGCTTGGCCCTTCAAGATGTCCAAACTGTCAAACTGTTGAAGAGACAGCCCAACATCTATTCATTGGGTGCCCCTTTGCATCCCGTTGCTGGAACGAGCTCACCCCCTTTTATCAACCTAACTAGGATTTCCACAGTACCATAGTTGAAGCCCTTCGCTCCTGGAAGAGCAGTTATTCCTGGGGTAAAAAGAAGAACAAAATTTCACAAATATTTTGGGACACCCTCCCCTATGTGACTCTGTGGAACATTTGGCTCACTCGAAATAGAAAGATCTTCAGGAATAAAGAGCCCTCCTTTAGAAAACTCTGCAGCAAATCATGGAGTCTTACACTTGAAGCCATCACTACTAAATACCACAACAAAATTGATTACAGGGATCTTTGTGTGGAGGAAAGGATATTTCTTGGTTATCTTCTGGACAAGAACATCAGTAGTAACAACATAAATACTTTATCAAAACAGCTACACAAAGAAGACAAAGGATGGAAGATCTGACTTAACGAAGAGGAATTTGATGATTGGATAAAGAGATGTGCCAAACTCTCCTTATTTTTTGATGGTGCTTCTCAGTCCAACCCGGGCATAGCAGGGGCTGGAGGCATCATTCGAAGCGAAAATGGTAGCACTCTCACATCCTATGAATGGGGTCTAGGCTCCCTCTCGAACAACAGAGCGGAGGCCTTTTCCCTTCTTCAAGGTCTATTATAGTTAATAAAGCTTAAAATTACTAATGTTATGGTATTTGGAGACTCTGCAATAATCATTAATTTGATGATCTGCAATCGTCCAACAACAAACATTGCACTATGCCAAACCATCAGCAGATGTCGCTCCCTCTTGGTTGACATGAAGGGCACATCTTTCTACCATATTCTTCACAATTTCAACAAAGATGTTGATCTCCTCGCCAACAGGGCGTGCGCGCGAACCTCAAGGAATCTCCTATGCAATGATGTTTCATATCTTCAGCCTCTGCCATGATCCTGCCTACTTCAGACTCAATATTACATTCTTATCTCACAACACCTTTCAGAAATTTTCATACTGGCCCCCATACCTTTCCCGTGACTTCCCTGCCTCGCTTCTCCCCCTGCGATGACCTCTCCCACCCTCCTTGTCCTTTATATCAACCTCCCCCCTGCCCCTTAATTCATTATCCCCCCCCTCCTTGCGTTCTACACGCCTTCATCAGCTGCGCTTCGCCCCTTCCTTCCTCCCACATTCTTTTACCTGCCCATTGCAGCTCACAGTGCCTTTGATACCTTCACCTCCCGATCCTCCACCTTCCCCCCATACATTGGCTCTGCTCCTCCCTCATTCTCTGTGCCGGCTCCCCTGTAGTGACTGGGTGATTCTGCCTATCCTGTCATCAATATTTATTTTTCTCTTTCTTGGCAGCCTCTCTCAACAGCCTTTCTAACTTTTTAGCAGCAGAGCTTATGCTCCTCCGCTCCTCCTTCTCTTCAACATGGCACGAAGCAAATATTGTCTCCACTATGTGGACCTACGAGCCGAGCTTAAGAAAATCAGAGCTCATCAAAATATTCTTGTAGCAAAGATGAAAATTGAGGTAAAAATTTTGGATGAAAAATACGAAGCCAATGTAAATGTCTTTCTCCACAGGGTAACCTCACTTCAAAACTAGTTTAACACCCTCTCCCATAAATGCGCACATGCTGAAGAGTCAGTGAAAATTCTCAAATACATGTTGGAGAAGTGCATTGCACCAAGTTCCAGCTCCAACAACATGAGGAACATGGGCAGTGAAGACAATCTTGAAGATTATACAGCTCGTCATATTAGCCACATCAATATTGATTAAGCATGCCTTTTAAATTCACCCTTCTTTTGTCTCAGTTTGTTCGAATATATGCAATATTTGTATTTCAGATCTTTTCGAAAACTAGGAACAAAGGCAATGTAGCATTTTGTTGTAGCTACTTGCTTCTCTACTCTGTAAGCAGCTCATTATGTAACTATGGAGTTTTTCCTCCTCTTTTTTTGGAATACAAAATAGCAACCGATTATGTTTAAAAAAAAACTATTTGAGCTAATTTTGGAAAAAATTTGACTTTAAGGATCCAAAATATCTTTTGAAATAACTCCTGGTAAGGGCGCAACTCCAAGGTATAGGGCACAGCGCCAGTGTAAACACATAGTGCCAAGACTGGGAAAATGACCTGTTTTGCAGCTGACTTTTGGAGGCCTTCTCGGTGTCCAAATGAGCTCCATGAGAGCTCATTGGAAAGCGTATTCTGTCTAGTTTCTAGATATGCCTTTAGTTTGAAAAATTGTGCCCATTTTCCTTGTCAAAAATCACTTCTCCCAAGACTTCTAAACACGCAGCGCCAGTGCTAAAAAGAGGGCAGAAAGGTGATTTTTTGGTGGTTTTTAGCCCTTTTGAGGGACTAGTTTCGCTCCAAATGGTCTAAAATTTTCTGAGGATGATATCCTTGGCTTGAGGAACATGAATATTTGGACTTATTTCTATTTGAGTGCCCCAAAAAAGAGCGCAGCGCCAGTGGTGCTGCGTGTTTGGCCCAATTTTCTGCAAGTCAAACTGTCAAAAATTCAAAATTTGCAAAAAGATGTCAAAATTGGAATTTGCTTTTTTTATCATGGTTGGGAGGCTTGGAGGGACACATCAGCAAGAATGTTGAGCTTATCCTTCCCTTTTGCCTCATTTAGAGCTTTAATCTTTGCATGGGCTCGTTTGAGCTTGGCCCTTGCAATCCTGTTTCTCATGGCATAATGTCTTGCCATCTTCCTCTACATGTCAGTGTCTCTCTTTGCCTTCTCTAGCTGACCCTCTAGGTGAAAGTTTGCCCTCTCAAGCCAAGATTCTCTATCTTTGCTAATTTATATGGCAAGTAGCTCACCTCCCAATTCTTCTTCTTCTTGTCTTTCTCGGGCTAAAGCCTTCTTCAACCCAATTGTCCTTGGTCTCTTCCTAGGAATTTGTTCTTATTCATCCTCACTGTCATTAAAAGCGCCCAAGGTCTCATGTAGCAAAGCCTTGGCTTTTCCAGCCTCTTGTTGAGCTCTGATTTCTCTGACCTCATTGATGGCCTTCTTTGCCTCTAATTATTGATTCTCTAGCTCATAAAGGTTGATTCCATTCTCTGCCCTACCAAGATTAGCTTGAAGCTCACTAATCTTGGCATCCTTTCTTTTGAGCAACATATTTGTAATCCTCTCCTCATCTTCATCATCTAGGTCAATCAATTGAAACTCTTGCTCAATTTCATGTTTATCATCCTCTTCAACCATGACATTCTCTGCAACCTTTTCATTACCCTTATCAAGATTTTTTTCTGGTGGAGAAAGCATGGCCCGTTGCACCTCAAATGCAGCAAACACATGCCTGTAGCCCCTCCGGTATGTCAAAGGAAATGGCTCAATGTCACTCATTTTAGTGCCATCTGTCTCAATGTTCCCATCACTTCTTGATGCTTTGTCATCATGGTATGAGGGTGAAGGGTAGTGGAAAGGTGACGTGGAAGGGTCATCATGAGGTGAAGGAATGTGAGTGGATGGTGATGTATGAACAACAGGGTGTGATGGAGAAGTGGATAAGGGAGGATGGGATGATGAAGGAACATCCTGCTGATGATGGCCATGTGGAGTAGTGAAAACCTCATGGGCAATGAAAGTATCCCATGGAATGTTCTCCTGCTGGAGTTGGTGCATAACCACCATCTTAATAAGTGAATGATGAAAAATGCTCTGCATTTGCTTATTGTAGTTTCTCTTTTGCACAATGTAGGCCATTTTGTCAATGCTTCGGAAAAGGTAATATGGTATATGTAGCATTCTTAATCTAGTAAAATGCATGAGAAGACGCATATGGTATGAGTAGAGGTGGGAAAACCTTCCCTCACAAGTGAAATACTTCATTATTATCTTCATCATGGGTGCATATCTATCAAGTAGATGAGAAAAAGGGAAGATGGACTTGTGGTGATCTTTATACCTAGGTTTGAGGTAGGGTTCAAAATAACTCATGTCCAGGTTTTATTGTTTGAACCACTTTTCTCCCACACTTGGTATCCATGTATCAGCTGCAATGGAATTTGTAGACATCTCAAAGGTGACCCCGACAAGATTAACTTTTTTGTCATGCAAATTGATAATGAATAGTCTTGTTAGCTCCGAGTGGTTTTGGACTTGCTGTACTCTTTCACAAAATTGAGAGCAACCTACATGTTTGAAGCAGGAAACGGTAAGAGGAGATACTATGAGTTCCCTTGTATTGAAGGGTTCAAATTTGTTTCTTCCCTCCCTTATGATCATGTCTCCTTGGCATTTGTGCCTCACCACCATTGTCTTCACCCTCAGACATTTTTAAACTCTATTTTGGAAACCCTAGGGATGATGTGAAATGAATGAGGGGAAAGGAATGAAATGGCAACCTTGAAAAATGAAGGATATGAGTGTGAAATGGGAAAACTATATGAATGAAAACCCTCAAGAAATATAATGACCCCTTCTTGTGACTGATTTTCCTTAAAGGAGGATGAAGTAGGGATGAAACAGTGATTTCAAGCTTAAAACTTAGGGTCTCCTTTTAGGGTTTCATTTCCATTGATTAAGAAATCACCAAAATAGCCTGAAAATGGGTTATGGTATGCACTTACCTCTAGTCAGTGCCTTAGAAGACTTGAGCAAAGATTTGAAGGAGTTTTGATGTGATTTGAGTGGTTTGAGGACTTAGAAACCCTCTCTTTCCAAGTGCACGGCGCCAGTAGCTGAGGGCACAACGCCAAGCCAAGCACCTAGAGCCTAGGGCTGAGGACGCAGCGCCAAGAGAATTTAGCACGGTCCTATCACGCAAGAGCACATCGCTCTGTCAAGGGCGCAGCTCCAGCTCCCAAGTGCGCAGTGCCTTAAGAAAATGTGTGGAGGAAAATTGTCAAGTGCGCAGCGCCAACTCCTAGGCGTGCAGTGCCAAGCCAAACGCGCAGCGCTAAGAAGATTTGCATAAATTCACTCAGAAAACTCACAAATTCTTCTCTCCTTGAAACTTCTAATGCTTTGCAAGGAAAAAATGTTTCATATGAAATTTAAAATGGGCTTTTATAGACTTGTAGATTTAATTTAACTTTGAAAACCCATTTTCTAATGTCAAAAGTCCTTTTTCTTTTCTCACTAACCCTTTTACACTTTTTTGCATGAAAGTTTGCTGAAGTCATGAAATTGACTTTTCTTTTGCTCCTTGAGGCACGACAAGTTCACTTTGATAACTTTGGGGTTCAAAATCTTCTGTGGTTTTCACCACCAATCTCAACTCATCTTTTCCACCTTCTCTGGCCACTTTTTCAAAAACCCTAACTGTCTGTAGTTCTTTACAGCAATCATCAATGTTGTCTTCTAAGTTCTCTATAGCCCTTTCAAGTTCATTCATTTCTGTCTTGTTCACCTCGCCTTTTTTCCATATTTCTTCAATATTTTATGATAGACTTTCTTCATGTTTGGCTTTGTGTGCTTCCTCCATATCATTTTCCTGCAAGTGATCACTACTTTGGCACTCAAATGGACTAACCAGTCCATAACCCTAGTCATATACAAGACCAAGTATCTCCCTTTCCCTTGTTGTAAGTTGTTTTCATTCAGGAGTAGATAGTTTACATCATCAGTACTTTCTGTTGATAAATCTTCCAACACTTCTCAAAAGTGTTAGACTTTGTCCATTTTTCTCATTTGTGAGTGTTGAAATGATAAGATAAACCTCTTTGGAAATTTTAGGTCCTTCTTGAATAACCATGTCTTGAAATTCTATTACATCTGAGCCAGATTCTAGCAAAGGAAAAGCAGTGCCTAAAACATCCAAGGATGACCTTAAACAATGTAAAACCCTAATGACCTAATGGGAGGGTTGTTTGACCTGATTTTGACTGAAATTTGACTTGGAGATTTTCAAGTGAAAACAAAGTATTGTTATAGGTTATTATGCCCAAAGGGACATGGGAATGAGTTAGCAACAAGAAACCCTAGAGGGAGGATGGAGTCTATTGACAGGGAAAAATAGGGCAATGAAGTCTTGGGTAGGAAAGAAGGATGAAAAAGAGAATTATAAGCCCATAAGGAGTCTTTTAAGAGCAACAAGGTGACTTTGAGAAGACGAACTGAGGAATAGTGAAAATAGCTTTAAAAGGATAATGAAGGCGGTAATATGTCTGAAACTCAAGATATTCAAGGAATATTGTTTTTAGAAAGCTAGAACCATTCTATAGTCATCCAAAGATAGTGAAAAATATTGATGACTAACACACGAAAAGCTAAATGGTACACCAGCATTAGAGAACTTTTGAGGTCTAAAATGGGCCTCCTAAGAAAAATGTACAACTAAAATAAACTTTATAAGAACCAATAGGATTGAATATGATGATGTCAATCATGGGGGATGATTCACCGTTTTTGGGGTAAAAAAGTAAAATATTAAAAAATAATAAACTAATAAAACTACTTTTCAACTTGTATTTTCAACTTATCTCCCTAATGTTTTACTCACATTTCGAGCGGCAGTACTCGTTAGATGAAAAATTTAATTCCTCATCCAAGGAGTACCCATATTATATACTTTTAATGGACTCTGCTACACGAAAAAATGAGAAATACATGAAAAAACATGATTGCAACCACATTTTTCATGTATTTCTCATTTTCATGTAGCGGGGTCCATCAAAAGTATGAAACATGGGTACTCCTTGGATTATGAATCAAATTATGCATCCAACAAGTGTTCCCACTTGAAATTTGAGTAAACCCATAGGGAGATAAGCTGAAAATACAAGTTGGAAAAGTAGTTTTTAATTTTTTCTCTCTAAAATTTGATGATGTAATCTAATCTTATTTTATTATTTCCACTAATATTTTATAATTTCCTTAGGAGGTCCATTTTAGACCTCAAAATTCCCCTAATGAGGGAAGGTGGGGCGGGGGAGCGAAGGTGGGGCGGGGGGTGCGGGGGGGGAATTCCTCACCTCGTTCAATAAAATCTTTAGGGGACTAAAAGCCTCCCAAAATGGGCAGATGTAATCCAGATTGGATCATTATATTATTTTTCATCCATCTAGATGCATTGAGAGTGGAAAAAAAAGAGGAATCAACTCATGGGACCATTTTTACCAGCGGGGTCCAATTTGGAAAAACTGGGTCTGAAACCTTCTAGGAGTGTTTTGAGGCATCAAACAACGTTTTTTAGGCGTAAAAACTTTCCACTTTAGTAAAACACCATTTCATGTTTATCTACACACAGATATTTTCAACGGTGTAAGAAGCGTGTCAATCGGAGTCCGTATGAAAAAGTTATGCCACTTAGAAGTTGACATTCTTGTTTTCTCACCTATAATTTGGGATGATGTCGCGTCAACCCCCATTATTCATGGAAAAGGGGCTAGCCATGTTTTTCTGACGTAAAATACTTTATAAGAGTCTATATTGTAACTATAGTTAAGAGTTGATGTAGTCAAAATTAAGCTCCAGTAGGTTATCGGGTTGTGCTATAACCATGCCACTAGGAAGAATAGGCATTCCATTCTGTTGAGAGCATTTTGTTCCATATTTGAGCAAAGATAGTCAAGAGGGATAGGAGGTCGAGTAAAAAGGGAGGCTTTGTGCACTGTAGTCATCACATTGGTCTTAATAGACTGTAACCATCATCATCATCATCAATAAAACTATATATATATACCACTCCATTTCAATGTATAGATTATAGATTTTCTTTTGTTACATTTACTATGCAGTAAAAAGCTTTGAAGAAACTTTATCACCAAGATCAATATTTCCTATGTTATTAATTATTTAATGCTCTCCAAAAGACTTTAATATGCATCCCATCCCATCCCTTCCCATCTACCCATACTTTGGTATCTCATCCATTCCTCATGGCTTCTCAGCATGCATCTCTTGCCATCCATCTCTCATGGCTTCACGTTTATGAAATTGAATGCAAAGGTTACTCCACCCTCCCCAAACATTCTAACATTCTGCTATTCCAGCTCTCCTCTCAGGCATTCGCACCAGACAACCTGCAACAGGATTCACGAGTAAATCTCCTGTTTCAAATTGTAAGTCTGCCTAATTGTTTAAGATTCATTGCCAAGCATTGCCAAATTCTTTTTTAAAGTTTTCCCTCGTTCGAAGAGAGATAAATGCCCATGTTGAAGCATTTGAGAGTGAAAAACTGCCACAGGCTTAAATATATCCCTGAACGAAGATCATCAGAGATGCTGGGAGCAACAGGCATATTGAAGTATTTCAGAGTGAAAGACTGCAACGAGTTGAAAGATATCCCTGAACGGAGAGTATTATTAGACAGGCTAGCTAGTCTCAAAGAAATCGAAATTGCAGGTTGTCAAAATTGGGAGGACGGCATCCCGAAGCGCTGCTCTCGTTGGAAAGACATGAAAGACCGTGGAATCAAGATCTAAGTGACAGAATTATGATCATGCCTTTCCATATTCAATTCATTAAAAGTGTCACATCATTTCTGTGTTAAATGTTTCCTTAAGCCTTTCCAAACTAAAAGTATTGCACCCCATTCCGATTCTTATGCAGAAAATATCTTCCGAATTGAATTTTGTGGACGGATCTTCCTGGATTCTTGAACAACTTAGTTCTATCAAGGACTAGGTCATGGCTCCATATGAGTAGTTGTAGAACCTACTAGTAGAGTTTCAACTTTCAAGGTGTTGATTATTATTAATTTTATTTATGATAATCTGTTGTAAACCCGCAGACAGAAACTGAAGTTTTGATATTTGCAACTGAAACTTGTGTGCTTTTAATTGGTTGGTTTGTAAAAGGTTTAAATCTAGAGTGTTTTCAAAACACAATATTCACTACCAGTTTTTAAAATCCTATATATTCTATAATGGAAAAATTATGAATATGAAAATGATAGTGTAACTGAAACTTGTGTACTTTTAATTGATTGGTTTGTAAAAAGTTCAAATTTATAGTGTTTTCAAAATACAATATTCACCCCAATTTTTTTTTAAACCTGAATTTTTTTAATAAGTAAACCATTATGAATATGTTGTTTTAAGATAAGAATGTGAATAAAGAAATAAGGATGAAATTTAAATGATTTTTTTTTCAATTATAATAGGTATTTAGAATGTTAAATGGATATAGATATTAATATAATATAATTAATTTAATTTAATTTTAATTAGCATAGATTTATGTTAAGTGAGGATTTAATATGAGTCGAGTGGATCAAATATGTTTATGTGTAAACTTTTTTAGAATGAAATACAATATGTTGTTTTTTATTGTTTAAACTGTATTTTTGAATGCTACATAAAATATATATAGGACCAAATAAATTTTTAAACTATAAAAAATTATCTTTTTATTAAAATATTTGTAAGTATATGTCAGTATTCATTGATATTAAAATATTTTATTGATAACTTACATTGAATATTTTTGTATATGTAACATTAAAATATTTTATTTTAACAAATTTTTTTATAGATAGATATTTATTTAAATCTCCAGTTTAATTATAAGGTTTAAACATCTTGCTCACACTTTTTTTTTTCTTCTAATTACTTTAGAGTGTTGGGGTTCCCATGTTTTGCCCAGATTGGCAAGACCAAAAGATGAGACAACATCATAACCACTTTGGGGCCCTAGGATCTAGCCCTCCTGGACCCGGAGAGGAATCTCTCCAATAAAACAGAGAATGATATATCTTTGAAGCTCAAAACGAGGTATTAGGCTAGGTGTGAAGCATAATTGGGTTTAAAATGATTTGGTTGGTTGGTTGCTGGGCTGAGTCATGAGATCATAGACAGAGAAAGTAATGGAAGGAAAGGAGCAAAATAGCAGGATGTTTCAGAAAAAGAGGATAGGTTAATAATGTGCCCTCCATTGGGCTATGGAGTCATGAAAGGGGATTACTTGCAAGAAACTAACCAAGGCTTCCAGAGGGCAAGTCATCTATACTAAAGGATCTTTTTAGATAGATGGTGGAATGGAACAATAAGGAAAGAAAGTGAAAGAAGGAAAGAAATCCAATTTATGTCCATAGATCAGGTCAGAGGTCATTTAACTCCAGACCTGATTGGACATACTCATAGGCAACTCTCAATGAGGGAACAAAGGGGCAGCTTATAGATCGGACCAGAGGTCATTTAACTCCATGTCTGCTTTCGCATGTTCCAAGGGAAAAACAGAGATAAGTTTAACACGAAGCTAGGGTCTATAGATCGGAGAAGGACCTTTAACCTTCCCTGTTTTGACACCAGCAACAAACATCCAAGCAGCAAGCTCCAAGTTCACACATCAGCTAGCAGGAAATACATCTGCTACACTGGTTAAACCATGGGAGTCTGCCCTCATATTTCACTATCAGTAGAAAACATTGAAGGCAGGGAGAGCAGAAGCATAGGGTACCATGCCAGGGTAAATCCTATGCCATATTTCTGATGCGTGCCAGAAGAAAATGAACAGCATGAAAAAATGTAATAAAACAAAATGATAAGAAAAACATCACCCGTAGTAATAGACCAGGATCCTATGAAATTTACCTGATTAATCGATGCAAAACCAGTCACATACCCTGAGCTCAATGGCTGATCACAGTCCAAACTTTCTCCTCCCAGCCTACTACATTACAAACTACTCTGCTACTCCCTCCCAAGACTGTTCTAACAGTCAAAATGAATCCCTCAACTAACAACAACAACCAAACCAAACCCTTTACCAATAGCAGGAGTAGATGTAAAATTAATTGTTTCATCATGACAGACGAGAGGTAGGTCGAATGCTCATTCCGCAAAATGGCTCTTCATTAACTGTGTGTACTCTGAAGTATGGTCAAGAAGTCTTGTTAATAACTTCAAGTATGTTCCTCTAAAGAAATCCAACTGATGGTACTCTGTGGTAGCCTTTTGAAATAAGCGACGTGGGTAGAAAGGTCTGCAGGTCTCCCCATACCTCATAACTGTGGTCCTGACAGTGTTTAAGAAGCTCCTGTCAGCGCAATTAACGTTTTCTGGGCTCGAGGAGGCATGGAGACTTCAGTGGGAAGGTGTACTTTTGGAGAAACGGTGTTCTGCTGATATGAATGCACTGATGGAACTTTGTTAGTGTGCTTAGTCTCCCAACTGCGCCTTCTTCTTTTGAACGCGAGTTTAAGCGTTAATTATTCAATTACGGGCTTAAATCCCTCAAATCCGTCTCTTCTGCTTCACTTGGCCACTATAGTGGCCTCTCTGTGTTTTGAATCACGGTGACTATGATTACGGAGGCAGAGTGAAATTCCACTCTGTAAACCCTGCACAATGAAACAAATAAATTATAAAATCCAGGGTGGTGGCGGAATAATGCTTTGGAGGCCTGCGAAATGGTGGCGGAAGGTGAAAAATGGGTGGAAGTCACTGCGGAATGGTGGAAGAATGAACTGATGAAGGTCTAGTGCAAAAATGGTTCTGGGCCGTTCGATTAGAACAGACACCGGAGATTGACGATCAGGATTGGTTGATGGAGTCGCTTTAGAGGAATTAGGCAGAGGAATGAAACTTTAATGTAAAACACAAAAGTTCTAACATTGGGAGAAATACAAAGGAGAATGATTAAATTGAATGAAGTTAGGGGCCTTTAATGGTGGGACCCGGCGGGCGGAGGGCGATTAATCGTGAGCTGTTGGATCTCAGGAGGAGATCAATGGTGGAGATCCTCTGAAGAAGTTTTATAGAAGCTCCGATGAAGAAAAATGGTGGAGGGAACGATGCCATGTGGGCCGTCGATCTCTTTTGAATGGACGGTCATGATTGGATCGAAGGATCACAATCAGGGGAGGCAGAGGGCGACACATTTAAAAATCCTGATTGGAATTGGTGCGATTAAGCGCCAACCGTCGGATTATTGAGGGATCAACGGTGGAGATTGATCAGAAGGGGAGAAAAATGGGAACAAATGGGAGAGGTGAGGAGTAATCTGGGTCGTTGGATCCGAATGGATGGATGGCTATGATCCAATCAGGGGTTCGCCAATCGGCGGGACAAAAAGTGGCACATTTTAACATTTGTGATTAGAGCGATGGTGCGATTATGCGATAGCCGTTGGATCTGGAGACAAATCGATGACTCACATTAAATCAGAGGGGTAAGTGGATAGGGGCGATGGGCACACGGGGGACAAGTGCTGACCGTCAGATCTTCTAAGATCGACAGCAGTGATTTCTTCAAAGAGCCGACAGATTTAACACTATCGCATCGGAACTTTTGTGGTTTACAAATGAAAAAGATGTTACGCTCCGGTTCTCTGATGCGATTAGCGCCCAGGCCTTAAGCACTTGGTCTCGGGCACGGGGCATATGGGGAAGTGGTTAAGGGGGTTGGCTCAAAAGGGGCTAAGCCTCATATGTAAAAAGTGGGTTTTTGGCCTAATTTCAATGTGTTTTAAGGCTGAAAGAAGGAAACGGTAGGGGTAATAAAGGGCTATTAAACCAAACAAAGGGTATTTGAAGGGTTTAAAATGGAATTTGGATGATTAATGAGGAATTAAGGGAGGGAAAGGGTGATGAAAACAGAGGTTTAGGGGGAATGAAATAAGAGGGAAAAGGGCCTTTTTGGGCATTCTTCTTCACAATAGAGAGGCTTCTCTCATGGAAACAACAGTGAGGATTTAGCAAAGGATAAGGGCACAAGGAGGCTTCAAGGATGATGTGTTTTCAGAGGGAATGCATTCCTTGAAGACTCAAAAACAATTTAGCCCCTTGCTTGCTTGTCAAAAAATTCAGAAGGGGCTAACAATGGCTCCACATGGGGGTGGCTTCTTCTTGAAGGAGTCAAGAATTCATAGGATGATCTTTGGTGTAGGCTAGATGTCTGATGCTTGAACCATCCATTTCTTTCTTGGATCAGCTACCACAAACCATGAAGACATTATATCAGCAGTAAACATTCTCCCAAACAACTACCTACCCACACTATAGTCCTAACATTTTTTCTTCTAGGTGCATTTGGACTAGCAGACCCTTTACATCATCAATTTTTTCAAACAGAAAAAGAAACATATTCTACTGCTACCCGTATTACTCCATGAGACCAGATTAGACTATTGGCCTCATAGTTTCTCTACCTAAACTACTACCTACTAGGATTAAACTGTCTAGCAGATTTCTTCTCTACATTCTAAGACATAAATTGAAAACAGCCAAGCCAGGATTAAACTGTCTGGCTTGCTGGACTCTGCAGAAATTAAAAAACAACTAGCTACATGCTCACACACTGAGCTTTATTGAGCTATTCCTACCTACCCTACTCTACTGAAATATTTACAATTCTAGCTTACAAACATTATCTTCCAATGTAACCAATCCATCAAGTGATCCCAAGACTGGTCTTTCTTGCTCAACTCCTTGAGCATGCTGGATAGGCAGGGCTACTCCCACTCTTTTTGTCCCACAATAGCAGCTTTAAAAAATTTTCTTTCTGTCTACAACATGCTGCTCAAAAAGACCTTTGATCCTTCTTCAAATGTTTGCAAGAAATGGACATAAGGATCATGAAATGATACCTGGTTATGGATATCTGGCAAGCAGGCTTCAACTAGGATTTCTTCTTCTTCCACTGGATCAAGAACAAGACTCTCTTGAGAAAGAGAATCTCCCTCATCTTCTTCATTTTCTGAACTGGAGGACTCATCGTATATGGCAGTGTTGTCCTCTCGAAGCTCTGAGATGCTCTAATCTGGTGAGATGAGCTCTGTGAAGAGATCCATGTATTCTTGAGCAGGGGTTTGGTCTATTGCTTCCTCTGTTTCAAGAGAAGGCCCCTTGTTTTCAATCTGCTCAAAAATCTCTTCCTTGTTTTCCTCTTCATCTTCTAAGATGAAAGGCTTCTTACCTCCAATCACGTGAAAACCATTACTGATGAGTTGTAATGGAGTGAAGCAAAGATCTAGAGATCCTTCACCCTCTTCTCACTCTTAAAGCTTTCTTCATCAGTATCATAAATAACTGCACGTGCTCTTATTACTTCTTGTTGATGGGCCAGTTTTCCTCCAATAAATCTACTATTGTGCTATCGGATTATCTTCGTTTGGAGGTATCATCATCAGATAGATCAAAAATAGGAGAATAATGAATGTAAGTAATGCTACCAATCAGACATACTGGATTATCAACTGATCTTTCTTCATTCTGATTTACATGTGAGCTTTCCAACTCTGTACAACGAAGCTCATCAGATGAATGGAAAAGAATGTCTGATCTGTAAAAAAAATTAGAGGTTGGCTGTCCATTGATGATCTGATCTATTTCTTCTTCTGTCAAAGGGAAATATGGTCTTGTGTTCCTTTGTGCAGAAGTGCAGCAACTCTCTGTTTCCTTCAAAGACTGGATTTGAGGCAGAATGTCATCTGAAGCCTCAACTGCAAGGGATGATGGATCAGCATCTGAGTTTTCAGGAATATCTTGAGGAATGTCTACCATCTCTTGACTTTTTTCTTCCTCAGCTGATTCATCCATGTTCTTGTGATAGTTGGGATGCATATGAAATTCTTGAATGGCTGATAATAGATCTTCAAGATGCATATTAACCAAATCCTCATCAATATCTAACAGGTACTGTATGATATTCTGAGATTGATCACAACAATCCCATGATAAGGATGGAGAGTTTCCTTTATAATTCTTGTAAAATACTTGGTGCATGTCCTTTAAAGAAAACAAACTTTTGGGTTCTAACCATTCATACCAATTCCTAGCTTTTCCTTCTAATGTTGCCATGAACATTTTCATTAAGCAGTCCTCATGCCATTCAACTTTAAACTTCCACACGTGTATATGAAACTTGATGAGATGTAAGGGGCATCATTTTCTGAAAATGAGTAGGTTTTCTAACCAGTCAACTTCAGGCATTTTGTGTGGGAATCCAGGGATATGCTCCCTACTAATTGGGGCATATCTTCTCTGTATGCGTGTAAGCATGTTTGTAAATCAGAAAGAGGTCATTGTATCTTATCTACCAACTCAGAGTCTTCTACCAGTGGATTCATTTGGTCTTCTAGGAGTTATGGAGTGTGGAGTCGCCATTATTTTGGGGTTCCCATGTTTTGGCCAGATTGGCAAGACCAAAAGATAATACAACATCATAACCACTTTGGGGCCCTAGGATCTAGCCCTCCTGGACCCGGAGAGGGATCTCTCCAATAAAACAGAGAATGATATATCTTTGAAGCTCAAAACGAGGTATTAGGCTAGGTATGAAGCACAATGGGGTTTAAAATGATTTGGTTGGTTGGTTGCTGGGCTGACTCATGAGATCATAGACTGAGAAAGTAATGGAAGGAAAGGAGAAAAATAGCAGGATGTTTCAGCAAAAGAGGATAGGTTAAGAATGTGCCCTCCATTGGGCTATGGAGTCAGGAAAGGGGATTAATTGCAAGCAACTGACCAAGGCTTCCAGAGGGCAAGTCATCTATACTAAAGGATCTTTTTAGATAGATGGTGGAATGGAACAGTAAGGAAAGAAAGTGAAAGAAGGAAAGAAAGTGAAAGAAGGAAAGAAACCCAATTTTTTTCTATAGATCAGGTCAGAGGTCATTTAACTCCAGACCTGCTTGGACATACTCATAGGCAACTCTCAATGAGGGAACAAAGGGGCAGCTTATAGATCGGACCAGAGGTCATTTAACTCCAGGTTTTCTTTAGCATGTTCCAAGGGAAAAAAAGAGATAATTTTAACATGAAGCTAGGGTCTATATATCGGAGAAGGACCTTTAACCTTCCCTATTTTGACACCAGCAAGAAACATCCAAGCAGCAAGCTTCGAGTTCACACATCAGCTAGCAGGAAATACATCTTCTACACTGGTTAAACCACGGGAGTCCGCCCTCATATTTCACTATCAGCGGAAAACATTGAAGGCAGGGAGAGCAGAAGCATAGGGTACCATGCGAGGGTAAATCCTATGCCAAATTTCTGATGCGTGCCAGAATAAAATGAATAGCATGAAAAAATGTAATAAAACAGCATGATAAGAAAAACATCACCCGTAGTAATAGACCAGGATCCTGTGAAATTTTCTTGATTAATCGATGCAAAACCAATCGCATACCCTGAGATCAATGGTTGATCACAATCCAAACTTTCTCCTCCTAGCCTACTACATTACAAACTACTCTGCTACTCCCTCCCAAGACTGCTCTAACAGTCAAAATGAATCCCTCAACTAACAACAACAACCGAACCGAACCCTTTACAATATTTTCTTGGGGATTCTTATAGGAGCGCGAGCAATAGCAGGAGTAGATGTAAACTTAATTTTTTCATCATGACAGAGGAGAGGTAGGTCGAATGCCCATTCCGCAAAATTTCTCTTCATGTGTGTACTCGAGTATGGTTCGAAGTGTTACGAAAATGTTCTTGGTACTTTGTGGTAGCCTTCTGAAATAAGTGACGTGGGTAGAAAGGTCTACAGGTCTCCCCATACCTCATAACTGTGGTTCTGACAATCTTTAAGAAGCTCCTGTCAGTGTAATTAACCTTTTCTGGGCTCGAGGAGGCATGGAGACTTTAGTGGGAAGGTGTACTTTTGGAGAAACAGTGTTCTACTAATATGAATGCACTGATGGAACTTTGTTAGTGTGCTTAGTCTCCCAACTATGCCATCTTCTTTTGAACGTGGGTTTAAGCATTAATTATTCAATTACAGGCTTAAATCCCTCAAATCCATCTCTTCTGCTTCACTTGGCTGCTATAGTGGCCTCTCTGTGTTTTGAATCACGATGACTGTGATTACGGAGGCAGAGCGAAAATTCCACTCTGTAAACCCTGCACAATGAAAAAAATCAATTATAAAATCCAGGGTGGTGGCGGAATAATTATTTGGAGGCCTACGGAATGGTGGTGGAAGGTGAAAAATGGGTGGAAGTCATTGCAGAACGGTGGAAGAATGAACTGATGAAGGTCTGGTGCAAAAATGGTTCCAGGCCGTTCGATTAGAACAGACACCAGAGATCAACGGTTAGGATTGGTTGACGGAGTCGCTTTAGAGGAATTAGGTGGAGGAATGAAACTTTTATGTAAAACATAAAAGTTCTAACATTGGGAGAAATTAAAAGGGGAATGATTAAATTGAATGAAGTCAGGGACCTTTAATGGTGGGACCCGGCGGGCGGAGGGCGATTTATCGTGAGCTGTTGGATCTCAGGAGGAGATCAATGGCGGAGATCCTCTGAAGAAGTTTTATAGAAGCTCCGATGAAGAAAAATGGTGGAGGGCACGATTCCATGTGGTCCGTCGATCTCTTTTGAATGGACAGTCACGATTGGATCGGAGGATCACAATCGGGGGAGGCAGAGGGCGACGCATTTAAAAGTCTCGATTGGCATTGGTGCGATTAAGCGCCAATTGTCGGATTATTGAGGGATCAACGGTGGAGATTAATCAGAAGGGGAGAAAAATGGGAACAAATGGGTGGGGTGAGGAGTAATATGGGTCGTTGGATCTGAATGGATGGACGGCTAGGATCCAATCGGGGGTTTGCCAATCGACGGGACAAAAAGTGGCACATTTTAACATTTGCGATTGGAGTGGTGGTGCGATTATGCGATAGTCGTTGGATCTGGAGATAGATCGACGACTCACATTAAATCGGAGGGGTAAGTAGATATGGGCGATGGGCACACGCGGGACAAGCGCTGACCGTCAGATCTTCTAAGATCAACGGCAGAGATTTCTTCAAAGGGCCGATAGACTTAACACTATCACATCGGAACTTTCGTGGTTTACAAAGGAAAAAGATGTTATGCTCCGATTCTCCGATGCGATTAGCACCCAGGCCTTAAGCACTTGGTCTCGGGAACGGGGCATATGGGGAAGTGGTTAAGGGGGCTGGCTCAAAAGGGGTTAAGCCTCATATGTAAAAAGTGGGTTTTTGGCCTAATTTCAATGCGTTTTAAGGCCGAAAGAAGGAAACGGTAAGGGTAATAAAGGGCTATTAAACTAAACAAAGGGTATTTGAAGGGTTTAAAAGGGAATTTGGATGATTAATGAGGAATTAAGCGATGGAAAGGGTGATGAAAATAGAGGTTTAGGGGGAATGAAATAAGAGGGAAAAGGGCCTTTTTGGGCATTCTTCTTCACAATAGAGAGGCTTCTCTCATGGAAATAGCAGTGAGGATTTAGCAAAGGATAAGGGCACAAGGAGGCTTCAAGGATGATGTGTTTTCAGAGGGAATTCATTCCTTGAAGACTCAAAAACAATTTAGCCCCTTGTTTGCTTGTCAAAAAATTCATAGGGGGCTAACAGTGGCTCCACATGGGGGTGGCTTCTTCTTGAAGGAGTCAAGAATTCAAAGGATGATCTTTGGTGTAGGCCATATGCCTGATGCTTGAACCATCCATTTCTTTCTTGGATCAGCTGCCCCGAACCATGAAGGCATTATATCAGCAGTAAACATTCTCCCAAACAACTACCTACCCACCCTATAGTCCTAACATTTTTTCTTCTAGGTGCATTTGGACTAGCAGACCCTTTACATCATCAATTTTTTCAAACAGAAAAATAAACCTATTATACTGCTACCCTTATTACTCCATGAGACAAGATTAGGTTGTTGGCCACATAGTTTCTCTACCTAAACTACTACCTGCTAGGATTAAACTGTCTAGCAGATTTCTTCTCTACATTCTAAGACATAAATTGAAAAACAGCCAAGCCAGGATTAAACTGTTTGGCTTGTTGGACTCTGCAGAAATTAAAAAACAACTAGCTACATGCTCACACACTGAGCTTTATTGAGTTATTCCTACCTACCCTACTCTACTGAAATATTTACAAGTCTAGCTTACAAACATTGTCTTCCAATGTAACCAATCCATCAAGTGATCCCAAGAATGGTCTTTCTTTCTCAACTCCTTGAGCATGTTGGACAGGCAGGGCTTCTCCCACTCTTTTTGTCCCACAATAGTAGCTTTAAAAAAATTTCTTTCTGTCTGCAGTGTGCTGCTCAAAAATACCTTTCATTCTTCTTCAAATGTTTGCAAGAAATGGACATAAGGATCATGAAATGATACCTGGTTATGGATATCTGGCAGGCAGGCTTCAACCAGGATTTCTTCTTCTTCCACTGGATCAAGAACAAGACTCTCTTCAGAAATAGAATCTTCCTCATCTTCTTCATTTTCTAAACTAGAGGACTCATCATATATGGCAGTGCTATCCTCTCGGAGCTCTGAGATGCTTTGATCTTGTGGGCTGAGCTCTATGAAGAGATCCATGTATTCTTGAGCAGGGGTTTGGTCTATTGCTTCCTCTGTTTCAAGAGAAGGCCCCTTCTTTTCAGTCTGCTCAAAAATCTCTTCCTTGTTTTCCTCTTCATCTTCTAAGATGAAAGGCTGCTTACCTCCAATCACGTGAAAACCATTACTGATGATTTGTAATGGAGTGAAGCAAAGATCTAGATATCCTTCACCCTCTTCTGCACTCTTAAAGCTTTCTTCATCAGTATCATAAATAGCCTGCATTGGCTCATTACTTCCTTGAAGTTGATGGAACTGATTTTCCTCCCATAAATCTACTAATGATGACCCTACAGGATTATCTTATGTTTAGAGAACATCATCATCGAATAGATCAAAAACAGGAAAATCATGAATGTAAGTAATGCTACCAATCAGACAAACTGGATTATCAGCAGATCTTTCTTCATTCTGATTTACATGGGGGCTTTCCAACTCTGTACAACAAAGATCAACAGATGAATGTACAAGAATGTCTGATCTGCAAAAATTGTCAAAGGCCGGCTGTCTATTGATGATCCGATCTATTTCTTCTTCTGTCAAAGGGGAAGATGGTCTTGTGTTCCTTTGCGCAGAAGTGCAGCAGCTCTCTGCTTCCTTTGAAGACTGGATGTGAGGCAGAGTGTCATCTTGAGCCTCAACTACAAGGGATGATGAATCAGCATCTGAGTTTTCAGTAATATCTTGAGGAATGTCTACGGTCTCTTGATTTTTTTCTTCCTCAGTTGATTCATCCATGTTCTTGTGATAGCTAGGATGCATATGAAATTCTTGAATGGCTATTAACAGATCTTCAGGATGCATATTAACCAAATCCTCATCAATATCTAACAGGTACTGTATGATATTTTGAGATTGATCACAACAATCCCATGATAAGGATGGAGATTTTCCTTTATAATTATTGTAAAATACTTGGTGCATGTCTTTTAAAGAAAACAAACTTTTGGGTTCTAACCATTCGTACCAATTCCTAGCTTTTCCTTCCAATGTTTCCATGAACATTTTCATTAGGCAGTCTTCATGACATTCAACTTTAAATTTTCACACATGTATATGAAACTTGATGAGATGTAGCAAGGGGTCATCAACGTTTTCACCCTGAAAGGTAGGTAGGTTTTCTAACCAGTCTACTTCAGGCATTTTGTGTGGGAATCCAGGGATATGCTCCCTACTAATTGGGGCATATCTTCTCTGTATGCGTGTAAGCATGTTTGTAAATCATAAAGAGGTCATTGTATCTTCTCTACCAGCTCAGAGTCTTCTACCAGTGGAGTCATTTGGTCTTCTAGGAGTTATGGAGTGTGGAGTCGCAATTATGTTGGGTTTCCCATGTTTTGGCCAGATTGACAAGACCAAAAGATGAGACAACATCATAACCACTTCGGGGCCCTAGGATCTAGCCCTCCTGGACCCGGAGAGGGATCTCTCCAATAAAAAATAGAATGATATATATTTGAAGCTCAAAACGAGGTATTAGGCTAGGTATGAAGCACAATGGGGCTTAAAATGATTTGGTTGGTTGGTTGCTGGGCTGAGTCATGAGATCATAGACTGAGAAAGTAATGGAAGGAAAGGAGAAAAATTTTAGAAAATTATATATTATGGAGCATTGCAACACATAAAATATGCGGAAACTACAAGCACACAAAACACATAAAACTAGAGAGACACAGATATACGTGGTTCACCCAGTTTGGGCTACGTCCACCCTGAACAGCCAGTCCTTCCTTTCTATTATCCTGCAAAAATGAAGAGACAAAACCTACAGCAGATCCGCTGTAATATCCTTTGTTCTCTCTCACAGTCTCCCTATCTATTTCTCGCTCTGAGAAAACACACACATAATACCCAGCCGCAATACAATACCCTCATATATACAAGGGGGTTGCCTTCTAGAGAAAAAAACCCTAAACTAAACATAACTTCTATCGTCAGATCATCCGCCTATGAACTGCCCAAATTGACTAGAAATTACTATACTTTTACAAGGCAATTTTACATCTGTTTTTAGCTTCGGGGGCGTTGCCCCCGAAACCCCTGCCAAGGGGGGGCTCCGAAAAGCGTTGCCGCCCCACCCTAGACCCCCCACAGCAGAGATTAATTACAGGAAATGTTGCCGCCCCTTTTAAGGTACAGGGGTATAATGCTATGATACAAAGTAAATAAGATAATCAAGCTCCACACCCAACAATCTCCGACTTGGAGACTGATTGTAGCAACTCCACCACTGCTTCATTTGCTGGATAATGACTCCTCTTTGGACATGGTTGTTCCTCATCTTCATCGTCATCCTTGAAGACCAATTAAAACTGAGCACATTCTCATTTTCTCCCTGGTTACAACTTTTGTTAGCATATCTGCAGGATTCTGGCTAGTGTGTATCTTTTCCAGCTTCAACTCTCCATCTTCCAATACTGACCGTATGAAATGGTACTTGAGATGTATGTGTTTAGTCCTCGAATGAAATGCTGAGTTCTTTGCAAGATGAATAGCACTTTGGCTATCACTGTATAGTGTGCCCATATCATGCTTCTTACCCAATTCATCCATAAACCTTTGTAACCAAATCATTTCTTTACTAGCCTCTGTAGCAGCAACATACTCGGCTTCTATTGTTGAAAGTGCAACAACACTTTGGATTTTGAAACCCAACTCATTGTACTATTCCACGACAGTGAAATACATATCCTATAGTGCTCCTCCTATTATCTCTCACAATCGGCCATATTCCGTACTCAACATATCCCAGAAGTGTTTGAACCACCAAAGCATAATGCTTGATTTGTGGTACCTCTCAAATATCTGAGAATCCATTTTACTGCCATCCAATGTTCTTTTCCTGGATTGTTCATGTACCTACTTACAACTCCCACTGCATGTGCAATATCAGGCCTTGTGCAGACCATTGCATACATTAAGCTTCCAAATACTGATGCATATGGAACTTTAGACATATAGTCCATGTCTTTTTGGGTCTTGGGGCACATCTCCTTGCTAAGTTTGAAATGGCTATCAGAAGGAGTGCTAACTGGTTTTGCATTCTGCATATTAAATCTTTTCAACACCTTTTATATGTACTCATTCTGAGACAGTGTTAATTTGCGATTTTTCCTGTCTCTAGCTATCCTCATACCAAGGATTTGTTACAGCCTCCCAAAGCCTTCATTGCAAATGAATTTTCCAATTTTCTTTATACATTTATTTCCTACATGTCAATTCTCGCAACAAGCATGTCATCTACATACAATAACAATATAATATAGCTGCCATCATTTTGCCTTTTTGCATAAACATAATGATCGTGAGTGGACGTCTAGTATAACCTTGTTCGTACATAAAACTTGTAAAATCTTAGATACTCCACTACCTTGGAGCCTGTTTTAAGCCATACAAACTCTTCTTTAGCCTGCACACTAATTTTTCTTTCCCTTTGACCTCATATCCTTCTGGTTGCTCCATATAGATCTCTTCCTCCAGATCTCCATGGAGAAATGTTGTCTTTACATCTAATTGTTCAAGATGTAAATCTTCTGCTGCTACAAGACTTAAAATAGTTTTGATTGAAGTCATTTTAACAACAGGAGAAAATATTTCATCAAAATCAATACCTTTCTTCTGTGCAAACCCCTTCACCACAAGTCTAGCTTTGTGCCTCTGTTTTCCTCCATCTTCTTCCTTCATCCTGTAAACCCATTTATTCTGCAATGCAGTTTTACCTGCAGGCAACCTGACTAAGTCCCAAGTCTGGTTATGCATTAAGGATTCCATCTCTTCTTCCATGGCTAGCTCCCACTTCTTCCTACTTTCAACCTGCATTTCTTCTTCATAACATTCAGGTTCACCAGAATCAGTCAGCAATAAATAATGTAATGAAGGAGAGTATCGTTCAGGGGGTCTACTTATCCTGGTAGATCTTCTAACACCACTTTCAGGTGTTTGAGGTGCCTGTTGCTGTTGTGGTGGTTGCTGTTGTTGTGGTTGTTGATTATTATTATTTTCAGGCACCTTTACTTTTTCAGTTATCTCATCAAGAACCGTGTATTCCTTGCTTTCTTTTTCCTGTTTCTTTTCCTGCAACTGATTCTTATACAAGACCTTTTCATTGAATATTACATCTCTTCTCCTAATGATTTTTTTATTTTCATAATCATATAAGCGATAACCAAAATCATTAACACCATATCCAATAAAGGTACATTTCTTTGATTTTGCCTCAAGCTTTATTCTATTTTCTTTATTAATATGGACAAAGGCCTCACAACCAAAAGGCTTTAAAAAAGAGTAGTTTACCTTTTTACCTATCCATGCTTCCTCTGGAATACCACCATCCAAGGAACTTTAAGGCCCTCTGTTTATTAGATAAACAACAGTATCTACAACATCTGCCCAAAATTGTAAAGGCAATCCTGCATGCAATCTCATGCACCTTGCACGCTCCATGATTGTTCTGTTCATCCTTTCCGACACACCATTTTCTTGTGGTGTTCTTGGAACTGTCTTCTCTCTACGAATTCCATGCTCTGAACAGTACCTATCAAACTCTTTGCTGCAATATTCACCTCCATTATCTGATCTGAGATGCTTCAACTTCTTTCCTGTCTCAATCTCAACCAAAGCTTTCCATTTCTTGAAAGTATCAAATACATCAGATTTATTCTGAATACAATAAATCCATGTTTTCTAGTTGCATCATCAATAAAAGTAACATAATAACGAGAGCCACCGAGAGATGATACCTGAGCAGGTCCCCATACATCTGTATGCACAAGCTCCAATTTTTCGCTCTTCTTTTCTTTCCCAACTCTGAGAAATCTGACTCTCTTTTGTTTTCCATAAATGAAATTTTCACAGAAATCCAAATCAACATTCTTCAAACCTGGCAACAAATTTCTTGAGTGAATAATCTTCATTCCCTTCTCACTCATGTGTCCGAGCCTATGATGCCATAATGCTGCATCTGCTCCTTTGGAAGTTAAAGCATTAACAGAGTTAGAAATACCATTGCATAAATACAATGTACCAACCTTTTCACCTTTTGCTATTACCAGCGCTCCTTTGGTGAACTTCCAAGTTTTATCTGTGAAAGTTGTCACACAACCTTCACTGCCTAACTGCCCTATTGAAATCAGATTTTTCTTCAGATCTGGAACATGCCTTACCTCATTTAGTAGCCATTGGTTTCCATTATGTTGTTTTACAAGAACTTTACCCATTCCAACAATTTTACAGGGTTTATCATCACCCAAACGAACTTGTCCAAAATATCCTTGAACATAGTCATGAAAATATTTCTTATCAAGTGTGGCATGGAATGAAGCCCCTGAATCTACAACCCAAGAATGAGTAACATTTTCGAAAGAAAGAATCAAAGCATCTTGTAACACATCACCTGTCACATTCACTTCATGATTGTTTTCTTTTTGTGCATCTCCTTCTTTTCCCTTCCAAGATCTACAATCTTTCTTTAGGTGTCCTCTCTTTCCGCATTTCCAGCACACTATCCCCGTTCTGGACTTGGATCTGCCTTTCCTTGATTTACTGCGATAAACGGAGCTCTTTCCTCTTTGCATTCTTCTTCCCCTAGACTCTACACTCAAAGCATTACCCAATGTCTCACCAGAGCTTTTCCGTCGCATTTCCTCGCTAAGGATAGCACCGACAACATCATCAAACTTTAAAGTACTAGATCCAGAGACAGAGTTACTAATGGCCATAACTAAACCATTCCAGATTTTTGGCAATGAGAACATAAATAAAAGAGCCCTAACTTCATCATCAAAGTTTACCCCTATAGAACTTAACTGACTGGTAACTGTATTAAAATCATTTAAATGGTCTGCAACAGATCCACCTTCCGACATCTTCATATTAAATAATCATTTCATAAGAAATACCTTGTTTGAGGCTGAGGGTTTTTCATATAGTTTCGCCAAATTTTGCATCAAACCCTCTATTGTTTTTTCCTTCGAAATATTGAAGGAAACTGACGCCGCAAGGCACAACCGTATTGTTCCGAGTGCCTTTCTATCGAGAATGTTCCATTCTGCGTCTGTCATGGCTGCTGGCTTCTTTGTTTTTCCGCTCAATGGTAGAGTCTGAGATCTGTGACGTCTGAGATAATCTTTCCATCGCATCTTCCTGATAGGAGAAGTTTTAGCCGATTCATTTCTCAACCCTAAATTTACCGTCTTCCGCCATTGCTCCCACTCGAACTAGCAACCCTTATTTCTTGTGAGTTTATCAGCCAAATAGACCTTCAGCTCTGATACCCGTTGTTATAAAATTATATATTACAGAGCAATGCAACACATAAAATATTTGGAAAACACAAGCACACAAAACACATAAAACCGGAGAGACACAGATATACATGGCTCACCCAGTTTGGGCTACGTCAACCCCGAACAGCCAGTCCTTCCTTTCTATTATCCAGCAAAAATGAAGAGACAAAAACTACAACAGATCCACTGTAATATCCTCTGTTCTCTCTCTCAGTCTCCATCTCTATTTCTCGCTCCGAGAATACACTCATAATACACAGCCACAATACAATACCCTCATATATACAAGGGGTTGCCTTCTAGGGCAAAAAACCCTAATCTAAACATAACTTCTACCGTCAGATCATTTGCCTAATGAACGGCCGAGATTGACTAGAAATTACTATACTTTTACAAGGCAATTTTACATCTATTTTTAGCCGGGCGGCGCAAAACCCCTCACCGGGGGCTCCAGCGTTGTTACCCCCTGGACCCTGACAACGATTAATTACAGGCGGCGTTGCCACCCCTTTTAAGGTACAGGGGTCCAATGCTGTGATACAAAGTAAACAAGATAATCAGGCTCCACACCCAACACAAAATAGCAGGATGTTTCAGCAAAAGAGGATAGATTAAGAATGTGCCCTCCATTGGGCTATGGAGTCATGAAAGGGGATTACTTGCAAGCCACTGACCAAGGCTTCCAGAGGGCAATTCATCTATACTAAAGGATCTTTTTAGATAGATGGTGGAATGGAATAGTAAGGAAAGAAAGTGAAAGAAGGAAAGAAACCCAATTTCTGTCTATAGATCATGTCAGAGATCATTTAACTCCAGACCTGCTTGGACATACTCATAGGAAACTCTCAATGAGGGAACAAAGGGGCAGCTTATATATCGGACCAGAGGTTATTTAACTCAGGATGCAGCATCATGTTCAAGGAAAAACAGAGGCAAGATTTGACACAAAAATAGAGTCTATAGATCGGAGAAGGAGCTTTAACCTTCACTACTTTGAGACCTACAAGAAACATCCAAGTAGTAAGCTCCAAGTTCACACATCAGCTAGCAGGAAATAACATCTGCTACGCTGGTTAAACTACATGAATTTACTCTTAGATTCACAGTCAGCGGAAAACATTGAAGGTAGGGAGAGCAGAAACATAGGGTACCATGCGAGGGTAAATCCTATGCTATGTTTTTGATGCGTACCAGAAGACCAATGAAAAACATGAAAAATGTAAATAACAATGAGATAAGAATAACATCACCCGTAGTAATAGACCAGGATCCTGTGAAATTTGATTGATTAATTGATGCAAAACCAATCACATACACTGAACTCAATGGCTGATCACAGTCCAAACTTTCCCCTCCCAGCCTACTACATTACAAACTACTCTGCTACTCCCTCCCAAGACCGTTCTAACAGTCAAAATGAATCCCTACAACTACAACAGCAACAACATAACCCTTTATAATGTGTTCTTTGGGAATTCTTATAGGAGAATGAGTAATAGCAGGAGTAGATGTAAACTTAATTGTTTCATTATGACAGAGGAGAGGAAGGGCGAATGCCCATTCCGCAAAATGGCTCTTCATTAACTGTGTGTACTCTGAAGTATGGTCCAGAAGTCTTGTTAATAACTTCAAGTATGTTCTTCTGAAGAAATCCAACTGATGGTACTCTGTGGTAGCCTTCTGAAATAAGAGACGTGGGTAGAAAGGTCTGTAGGTATCCCCATACCTCATAATTGTCGTCCTGACAGTCTTTAAGAAGCTCTTGTCAGCGCAATTAACCTTTTCTGGGCTCGAGGAGGCATGGAGACTTTAGTGGGAAGATGTACTTTTGGAGAAATGGTGTTCTGCTGATATTAATGCACTGATGGAACTTTGTTAGTGTGCTTAGTCTCCCAACTGCGCCTTCTTCTTTTGAACACGGGTTTAAGTGTTAATTATTCAATTACGGGCTTAAATCCCTCAAATCTGTCTTTGTTGCTTCACTTGGCCGCTATAGTGGCCTCTTTGTATTTTGAATCACGGTGACTGTGATTACGGAGGCAGAGTGAAAATTCCACTCTATAAACCCTGCACAATGAAACAAATCAATTATTAAATCTAGGGTGGGCGCAGAAGAATGCTTTGGAGGCCTGCGGAATGGTGGCAGAAGGTGAAAAACGGGTGGAAGTCACTGCGGAACGGTGGAAGAATGAACTGATGAAGGTCTAGTGCGAAAATGGTTCCGGGCCGTTCAATTAGAATAGACACCGGAGATCGACGATCAGGATTGGCTAACGAAGTCGATTTAGAGGAATTAGGTGGAGGAATGAAACTTTAATATAAAACATAAAAGTTCTAACATTGGGAAAAATACAAAAGAGAATTATTAAATTGAATGAAGTCGGGGGCCAAAAATGGTGGGACCCGGTGGGCGGAGGGCGATTAATCGTGAGCTGTTGGATCTCAGGATGAGATCAATGGCAGAGATCCTCTGAAGAATTTTTATAGAAGCTCCGATGAATAAAAAATGGTGGAGGGCACGATGCCATGTGGGTCGTCGATCTCTTTTGAATGGACGGTCACGATTGGATCGGAGGATCAAAATCGAGGGAGGCAGAGGGTGACACATTTAAAAGTCTCGATTGGCATTGGTGCGATTAAGCGCCAATCGTCGGATTATTTAGGGATCAACAGTGTAGATTAATCAGAAGGGGAGAAAAATGGGAAAAAATGGGCGGGGTGAGGAGTAATATGGGCCATTGGATCCGAATGGATGGACGGCTAGGATCCAATCGGGGGTTCGCCAATCGGCGGGACGAAAAGTGGCACATTTTAACATTTACGATTGGAGCGGTGGTGTGATTATGCGATAGTCGTTGGATCTGGAGATAGATCAACGGCTCACATTAAATCGAAGGGGTAAGTGGATAGGGGCGATGGGCGCGCGCGGGACAAGCGCTGACCGTCGGATCTTCTAAGATCAGCGGCGGAGATTTCTTCAAAGGGCCGACAGACTTAACACTATCGCATCGGAAATTTCATGGTTTACAAAGGAAAAAGATGTTACGCTCCGATTCTCCGATGCAATTAGTGACCAGACCTTAAGCACTTGGTCTCGGGCACGGGGCATATGGGGAAGTGGTTAAGGGGGCTGGCTCAAAAGGGGCTAAGCCTCATATGTAAAAAGTGGGTTTTTGGCCTAATTTCACTGCGTTTTAAGGTCGAAAGAAGGAAACAGTAGGGGTAATAAAGGGCTATTATGTTGAACCCTTAGTTAAACTGAGAGGGGGGGGGTGAATCAGTTTAACACATACATGGACTTTTAAAACTTTTCTTTTAAAACTTATTTACACCTTCATTTCATGATCAACTTAATATGTGAGCAATCTTAATTTGTGAGCAGCAAGAATCAAGCAGATTTGTTTATGTAACAGTAGTCTTAATATGTTAGCAACATGTATTAAGCAGAACAGATAAACCACATCAACACATAAACATCATGCACAGAGACACCAGATATAAGTGGAAACCCATAAATGGAGAAAACCACATCTTATTATTGTTGTGATGCAAAGGCAAGCTCCAACTCCCTCTCACCACTGATTTTCTGTAGGCACCAACCTACAGGAGGCTTCCAACCTCAATTCTACAAGCTACAACTTGCAAGGAAGCTCCAACTCCCTTCAATTTTCTACAGGCACCAACCTACAGGAGGCTCCAACCTCAGTCAGCTACAACTGACATCTATCAAGCTACAACTTGGTAGGGAAGCTCCAACTTCCTTACTCTTTCAAAAGAGAAACACTTGCTGATTTACCTTGGATATCAGCTCTGTTCTATTCCATCTGCTCTGTTGTTCATCTATTCTCATATCTACCCTGTATCATCTCTACATCTTCTCAGATTCTCTATCAGCTTCTCCTTCTTCTCTGCTCAGCTCCTCCTTCTTCTCTGCTCAGCTCCTCTTTCTTCTATGCTTCACTTCTTCATTTCTGCATTCTCTTCACTCACTCTCTCTAACCTCTTTGTGCATATCAATGTGTTATTATATATAGAGTTCATCACATGACTCTTTACATTCCTCAGGGAATTTGAAGTGAATAGCCCTGACTTTTTGCCTTCTGCCTCCTTATTTCTTTTACCAGCTCATTAAAAAATATAACAATATGTGTTAATTTCAATATTACAGTGGGATTATGTTTTCCTACGGAGACTTGCCAATGCATCACAAACAATAAGAAATTAATTACAACATTTACATTCACATTTTCAATTACACATTTCAATTTCACTCAGCTCCTTTTCTGGATTTTGGCTTTACTGGATTTGTCTTTTCTGTTGCTGTTAAGTAACTTATCTGCATACTTCTGTTCATCATGCCTGCAAAATTCCCTGTGACTTTTTCAGTTCCTACATTCTTTGTTTACCTCTGTTAGGCCTACATTTTCATCCCTGTGTTTATTCACCTGTTTACTGTACTTTTGTGCACCTGCTGCATATATAACTGCTTTTCCAAGTTTATCCTCAAATCAATATAAATCTAGGCAATGTCTGTGCATTATTAATCTCTGTGCTCGGGCTACCTGCTTATACACTCTCTGTCCATATAATATATTTTCAAATCAACCCCCTTCCAACTTTTTGGATCACTGTACATTTTTCTGCAGCTGTCTCTCTCTCTTTCGTTGCAGTTGTATAATTGTTGCACATATAACTGTCTTTTAATATAATAGCTGATTTTAAATCTAGGCAAACTTGAATTAATGCAGCAACTTCATTTTTCCATGGTTATAAAACCATACGTATAAATTCATTCATATTTCAATCTTTACAATATTTCATACGGAACTATATATAGCTCTGGACCCACATATTCCAAAGTCTTTAAATTTAAAACACCTTTTGAATAGTTTCAACTACAGAACCTTTGGTAAAATCAACTCTCGGCATCTTCAAAACTGTGGTCAAACCATAATAAAAACCCAACCTTATGACTTTAGCACAGTATATAAATGTATATCGTCCTTTGGCTCCAGGTCCACGATGCATTGCACCTTGCCTTTATATATATTGTGCACCGTATATATATATATATATATATATATATATATATATATATATATATATATATATATATATATATATATATATAGTTTGGGCTTTTGCATATAAAGGTGCATAATACTTTGGCTATTAAAACCATATTAATTGACCTAAAGTGCCATATATTGACCCAGTTTCACATATTCCATTATACATGTCATACTATATCTATATTACAGCGTTCTTTAATATTGGAACCATTACAACGGAGTCCAATCGATAATCGGGCAATCTTTTATAGATTTGAAACCTTAGTCTTCCACCTTATTTTAATAACCCGGCAAACCTTAATAAACATCATTAATATTTTCCATCAGACCTTGTACTACAGTTAATAAACCAAATTCATTTCATATATCTCCGCCCCGGACCCACAATACAACCAAAAGACCAATCAACCACACACACCGTACCTTAGTTAACCTCCGGGCTCTTTCATTAAACTTCGGCCAAGTCCAGCGAGCGATCACCGTTAGATGTCGAGCCTCCAGATCAACGGTCTATATCAATATCGCTCGGCATCTTCAGTCGATGTATAACGTGCGATGGCGCACTTTAAATGGTGGTCTGCCAATTTGCTCAGGGATGCGTGTCAGTTGCTCTATGGAATCGCTGCGAATTCGGGAATACCGCTTGCCGACAGATGGTGGCACCTTTAATATTCACTCTTCTTGGTTTTGCCATTTTTGGCTCAGGGTTCCACCTGCCTTCACATTTTGTCGTCCTTTATTATTTTAAAAGGATTCTCCTTCTCGCACCGTTCCATTAACGTAGTTCTTCCGCGTTCCACTTAGTACAGGGTTCTGCTCCCTTTTACACACAGTCCTACTTTAAACTTTTTTTTCTGACCCTGTGTCACCTTATTTACTGGAATCGCTCCAGATTCATTCCTCACTTAAATACCTTCATAGGTTTGATTCTTAAGTACCAGTGTTATGTTCCTTCGACCGAGCCAGCGGGGAATCCATTGCCCCTCACTGCTTCAATTACGTTCACTTTCAATATTTGCTGCATTTAACCCTCTGTTAACCCTTGGGATTTCTTTTCGCTACAGCACCCCCAACCAATTCTCAACCTTGATCTCATTTCGTAGGTTATGCACAACAGAGTTTATAACTAAACCCTTCTTCTAAGTATTGTGTATGGGACAGCATTATACATACCCCAAATTTGTAAACTTAGAAAAATACAAGGATACACATATGCAATTAGGTCATCAATGCATAGATAGTTCTTTCACATAGAATACTATACATATAATACTGAAACCAATCCTTTTGTTTCATCTGCTGCTTCTGCTACCTCTCTGTCTCTTTTGCCTTATGGATAGTTTAGGTGTTTCTCTTGTCTTTACCTTTTCCATCAATGCCAACATATCCAACAGTCTCCCCCTTTGGCATTGATGGAAACACATTAATACTTTCCTTTTAGAAGCCCCTTTTTGCTTTTCCTCCCCCTTTGACATCAATGGCAAAGGGTTGCTCATTTCCTCTCTCTGAGTTATGTTTAGGCCCTCTTCTGCTGACTTTGTACCATGCTGCTCCAAACTGATGCACGAGACTTGTTGAGGGAACACTTTGAGGATTATCGAACTTGAATATACATTGTAAATTGATACAATTCAAATGCATAGACTTCTTTCACTACAGGTGAAGATAATGACACTTCATCTAATCAGAGATGTATGATTGGATCAAAAACTAAAATACTAAGAAGGCTTCAAATATACTTCTGTCTCTGTCTGATGTGGTGAGCTAATATATATTTCTGTTGAAGAAGATTGTAGATTGAATATGTCTTTTCCTGCAATACTCATCTGCAGTACCACACCTGTTCAATTATGATAATGATGCCAATATATCTTTTATTGCTATGGTACACCTTTCCTGCCTGTTGGTGATGATATGAGCTAGGATGCTGACAAGGATATTACTTTTAAAATACTGAGAGGTTCTTGTTGTTGATGTGAACAATGAATCAATCCAGAGTTTACAGCTTATTGTGAGATTAGGCAATATCTTTCAATATAAGAGACCAAATGACTTTTACTGCTTGCACACTGTACTTTCAAAACAAATCCTTCAATGTATTGGTCAGTCTTATTTATCAATCATGCAGTTTTCTTTATGACATGAGGAGGTATATATGTCAGTGATAAATCTCTTTTTAAAGGTGGATTACCAGTAAATCCTTTGTGCTGAAGTAGGATTTAGATGATTTTTAAAAAAAAAATTGAGCTTTAGATTGTAATCACAACTAGTCCTTTATTCTTCAGATACTTTGACTATTCTATTAGAATAAACTTCCATAAACATTTTCATGATGTTTAATTGATATCTTTGTAAACAGACTTCTCATGGTGTTATAACTGATCTTAAGGAAGAGGCCTTTAAGATATATAAGTGATGACTTGCGGAAGGCATGCATTTATTTATAGAGAAGGATACTACTTCAAGGTTCAATATTTTGTTCAAGTGTGAACAAAATGTTGATCCTTTAGTACTGCTACTAACCTTTTCATGCTGGATGTACTCTTGCCATAACCTTTGATCCTGAGGACCTGTACCATATTGATGCTCCATGATAACTCTTGATATTCTGTTGATAGACATGCTACCTGTACCTAGTACCAATTGATATTACCTTGATAAACCATGCAGAGATTTCATTTTAGCTTGCACATGAACCCATAGTTTCTACTATTGATCTTTCCACTGTTCACACCAACAATCATCAACATACTGAATCTGACCTTGGCATCATTAACCTGCTACTTATTCTGTCATCCTGATTTGAAAGAATGTCACTGCATTTTATTTTCTATGACAGTTCCATAATCACTGTTGCCTTATATATTGCTTTATATACCAATTCAACTGTTCTGACATGATGATCTTCGGGAAGAAATTTTCAATTTCTTTTCTTGGAATCTTCATGGGCAGATCACTCTCTTAACTGTACTTCTCCAAGAGACATAGATGAAGGAAGTCATGATATAGTGATGATAGGCTCTTTTCTTACTCAGCATTCTTAAGGTGAATCATTGTTCATACTAGCAGAATGTTGCACACTGTGATCATCACTTAATGTGTTGATGTCTTCTTAACTTAGATGATCATGGCTAATGTTTCCTCTTTACCACCATGGTTTCTTGCTGTCCTTTTTTCTTTCATTTCTCTGTCAGCTATTGAATGCTTCAGATATTCTTCTTCCTCTCTAGTTCTCTTGTTAGAGGAATTTTCCTTTTTCTTCCTGATCTCATTGTTTTTCTCATTACATGGAGCTATTCTTAGACTACTTACATGGGGTCTATATATGAACTGCTCTCCCCTCGGGATGCTACTTCATATCTATAACTGGTTGGATATTTGCTTTGTTTCCTAGAGCAGTTCCCCCTGAGACTATGCTAGATTCATTATGTTATGGAGATAATAGGCTCCCCCTTTCTCTTTTCCTTCCATACTTTATTGGGGTTCATCATAATGTATGCTCTTCTTTTATATTCATAGTTTTGTTTGATTTTCTTTGTTTCCATCATATGTCTAGAGTTCTTTAATATATATGGCAGTTTACAGTCTTTTGCTTTGTGGCCAAGCTTGAGGCATATATAACATCTTATTTTATCAAAGTATATTTGAGCTGATGTATAATATTTCATTCCCCTTTTTGAACATAATTTACAATCAACAGATTTATGTCCAAACTCATTGCATGCATAATAGTAGCCATGGAAATGATTTGTGTACCTGGTGGAAGATTGTCCTTTCCATTTACTTGCTTGAGGTATTCCTCTCTTTTGCTGCATCCTTTGCTGGTTGGACTGGATTGGCTTTGTCTTACAATATGCTGCATTATGTCCTGGTTTATGATAAGAGAAACATGTGCTAATTTTCATAGGAGGGAGGAACCTCCTTTGATATCTTCCGAATTTTTTCATTTCATCTTTAGGAGCATGTGAGCCTTTAGCAGCTGATTGTTTCATCCTCTCGTTCTCTGTTCTTTCATGTTGCTACTTGATTCTGTTTGTTTCTTTACAAATCTTTTTCTTGCTGGCTTCTTCTTCTGTGGGAATCTTCTGAGCTGCTTCCATTTCCTTTACAGCTTTTACAAAGATGATTTTCTTGTTATCTTCTACCTTTGGCTTATTGGTTTCTCCTTCATATCCTATTCCAGCCTTTATGAGAGGAGATCTTTGAGCTTTTAGAATCTGGTCCAATTGTCCAAAGCTTTTCATCTGAGTATTCATTAATAAGTCTCTTTGGGCTTTTTCTAAATTCTTTCTCAGACTCACTACTTCTTCTTCCAATCTTTCACATTCCTGACTTTTCTCCCTCATTTGTCGTAGCAGAATGTCTTCTACTTTTTTGCTTCTTCAAGTTGAGTCTTCAGGTCAATAATTTCTTTCTTATCTTCATATTCTCTCTCATCACATATTTGCACCAATGTATTCAGGTCTTTGTTTTCATTCCTCAGTCTTTCTATTTAAGTCAAGGCTATGTCTAGTTTGGATTTTTCTTCAACTGCAATTTCTTCATGGTTCTTACTACCATTCACACTAGCAGGTGCCTCATTTGATTGAATATTTTCCTGTTGACCTGAATTTTTCTTCCTCTTAATTCTCTTCTCCTTCTTCACACTGCAATCCTCAGTGTCTACTCCATGCATGAAATGCAGTCTATCCCAGATTTCTTTTGCAGAGTCTAGATCCATTATCAAATCTAGGTCCTTGTTATGAAGACTTTCATATATCACACATTTTTCCTTGGCATTCCTATATTGTTCTTTCGCCGTGGGGGAGTCTGTGCAGTAACCATCACAAACAAGCTTCCATACCTCAGGTTCATCAGCCATTAAACCTGTTTTAACCCTATCTCTCCATTCAGGAAAGTTTGTTGTATTTAGCACAAGTACATTTTGATAGTCCATGACTCAACCAGATCTCCTTCAAGCTATTAAGCTTACACCAAAGGAACCTGCTCTGATACCAATTGTTGAACCCTTAGTTAAACTGAGAGGGGGGGGGTGAATCAGTTTAACACATAAATGGACTTTTAAAACTTTTCTTTTAAAACTTATTTACACCTTCATTTCATGATCAACTTAATATGTGAGCAATCTTAATTTGTGAGCAGCAAGTATCAAGCAGATTTGTTTATGTAACAGCAGTCTTAATATGTTAGCAACATGTATTAAGCAGAATAGATAAACCACATCAACACATAAACATCATGCACAGAGACACCAAATATAAGTGGAAACCCATAAAGGGAGAAAACCACATCTTATTATTTTTGTGATGCAAAGGCAAGCTCCAACTCCCTCTCACCACTGATTTTCTGTAGGCACCAACCTACAGGAGGCTTCCAACCTCAATTTTGCAAGCTACAACTAGCAAGGAAGCTCCAACTCCCTTCAATTTTCTGTAGGCACCAACCTACAGGAGGCTCCAACCTCAGTCAGCTACAACTGAAATCTATCAAGCTACAACTTGATAGGGAAGCTCCAACTTCATTACTCTTTCAAAAGAGAAACACTTGCTTATTTACCTTGGATATCAGCTCTGTTCTATTCCATCTGCTTTGTTGTTCATCTGTTCTCATATCTGCCCTGTATCATCTCTACATCTTCTCAGATTCTCTATCAGCTTCTCCTTCTTCTCTGCTCAGCTCCTCCTTCTTCTATGTTCAGCTCCTCTTTCTTCTCTGCTTCACTGCTTCATTTCTGCATTCTCTTCACTCACTCTCTCTAACCTCTTTGTGCATATCAATTTGTTATTATATATAGAGTTCATCACATGACTCTTTACATTCCTCAAGGAATTTGAAGTGAATAGCCCTGACTTTTTGCCTTCTGCCTCCTTATTTCTTTTACCAGCTCATTAAAAAATATAACAATATGTGTTAATTTCAATATTACAGTGGGATTATTTTTTCTTGCGGAGACTTGCCAATGCATCACAAACAATAAGAAATTAATTACAACATTTACATTCACATTTTCAGTTACACATTTCAATTTCACTTAGCTCCTTTTCTGGATTTTGGCTTTACTGGATTTGTCTTTTCTGTTGCTGTTAAGTAACTTATCTGCATACTTCTGTTCATCATGCCTGCAAAATTCCCTGTGACTTTTTCAGTTCCTACCTTCTTTGTTTACCTCTGTTAGGCCCAAATTTTCATCCATGTGTTTATTCACCTGTTTACTGTACTTTTGTGCACCTGCTGCATATATAACTGCTTTTCCAAGTTTATCCTCAAATCAATATAAATCTAGGCAATGTCTGTTCATTATTAATCTCTGTGCTCGGGCTACCTTCTTATACACTCTCTCTCCATATAATATATTTTCAAATCAACCCCCTTCCAACTTTTTGGATCACTATACATTTTTCTGCAGCTGTCTCTCTCTCTCTTTCGTTGCAGTTGTATAACTGCTGCACATATAACTGTCTTTTAATATAACAGCTGATTTTAAATCTGGGCAAACTTGAATTAATGCAACAACTTCATTTTTCCATGGTTTTAAAACCATACGTATAAATTCATTCATATTTCAATCTTTACAATATTTCATACGGGACTATATATATATCTGGACCCACATATTCCAAAGTCTTTAAATTTAAAACACCTTTTGAATAGTTTCAACTACAGAACCTTTGGTAAAATCAACTCTCAGCATCTTCAAAACTGTGGTCAAACCATAATAAAAACCCAAATGGTTTAAATGTATACTGTCCTTTTGGCTGCGGTCCACGTATGCATTGCACTCGGCTTTATATATATTGCGTATATCAGAGTATATATATATATATATATATATATATATATATATATATATATATATATATATATATATATATATATATATATATATATGGTTTGGGATTTTGCATATAAGGCGCATAATACTTTGGCTATTAAAACCATATTAATTGACCGTCGGCATGTACATATATTGACCCACGTTCACAGATTCCATTATACGTAATATATCTATATTACGGCGTTCTTTAATATTGGAACCATTACAACGGAGTCCAATCGATAATCGGGCAATCTTTTATAGATTTGAAACCTTAGTCTTCCACCTTATTTTAATAACCTGGCAAACCTTAATAAACATCATTAATATTTTCCATCGGACCTTGTACTACAGTTAATAAACCAAATTCATTTCATATATCTCCGCCCTGGGCCCACAATACAACCAAAAGACTAATCAACCGCACTTACCGTACCTTAGTTAACCTACGGGCTCTTTCATTAAACTTCGGCCAAGTCCAGCGAGTGATCACTGTTAGATGTCGAGCCTCCAGATCAACGGTCTATATCAATATCGCTCGGCATCTTCAGTCGATGTATAAAGTGCGATGGCGCACTTTAAACAGTGGTTTTCCAATTCGCTCAGGGACGTGTGTCAGTTGCTCTATGGAATCGCTGCGAATTTGGGAATACCGCTTGCCGACAGATGGTGGTGCGATGAAAACCATAAACCACCTTTATTGCTCACTCTTCTTGGTTCCGCCCTTTTTGGCTCGGGGTTCCGCCTGCCTTCGCGTTTCGTCATCCTTTATTATTTTAAAAGGATTCTCCTTCTCGCACCGTTCCATTAACGTAGTTCTTCCGCATTCCGCTTAGTACATGGTTATGCTCCCTTTTACACACAGTCCTACTTTAAACTTTTTTTTCTGACCCTGTGTCACCTTATTTACTGGAATCGCTCCAGATTCATTCCTCACTTAAATACCTTCACAGGTTTGATTCTTAAGTACCAGTGTTATGTTCCTTCGACTGAGCTAGCGAGGAATCCATTGCCCCTCACTGCTTCAATTACGTTCACTTTCAATATTTGTTGCATTTAACCCTCTGTTAACCCTTAGGATTTCTTTTCGCTACAGCACCCCCAACCAGTTCTCAACCTCGATCTCATTTCGCAGGTTATGCACAACAGAGTTTATAACTAAACCCTTCTTCTAAGTACTGTGTATGGGACAGCATTATACATACCGTAAATTCGTAAACTCAGAAAAATACAAGGATACACATATGCAATTAGGTCATCAATGCATAGATAGTTCTTTCACATAGAATACTATACATATAATATTGAAACCAATCCTTTTGTTTCATCTGCTGCTTCTACTACCTCTCTGTCTCTTTTGCCTTATGGATAGTTTAGGTGTTGCTCTTGTCTTTACCTTTGCCATCAATGCCAACATTTCCAACATATTAAACCAAACAAAGGGTATTTGAAGGGTTTAAAAGGGAATTTGGATGATTAATGAGGAATTAAGGGAGGGAAAGGGTGATGAAAATAGAGGTTTAGGGGGAATGAAATAAGACCGAAAAGGGCCTTTTTGGGCATTCTTCTTCACAACAGAGAGGCTTCTCTCATGGAAACAGCAGTGAGGATTTAGCAAAGGATAAGGGCACAAGGAGGCTTCAAGGATAATGTGTTTTCAGAGGGAATGCATTCCTTGAAGACTCAAAAACAATTTAGCCCCCTGTTTTCTTGTCAAAAAATTCATAGGGGGCTAACATAGAGCACATTCATCTTTTTTAGCAAATATTATTTTTATTTTTATTATTTTTCTATATGGGCACTTACACATCCCCTCATACTAGGTTGTAGAATGAGCCTCTAGACTCAATAATATATATATATATATATATAATTGACATGAAAATATCTTACATAACATCCCCTCATACTGGGTTGTAAAATGAACCTCTAGGCTCAATAATATATATATATATAGATAATTGACATGAAAATATCTTACACGACATGTACATCAATGCATTTTACCACTCAAATTATAATGGTTTTATTATTATTAATATATTTTTAAGTATATGTCAATACTAATTCTTATTAAAATATTTTATTGATAATCCTTATTGAATATTTTTTTATATACCATATTAAAATATTTCATTTTAATAAAATTGTTTTCTAATATAGGAGTAGTCTAACTTATAGAGGAAATGACTTTTTTCACGACATATTTTCTGATTAATTTTAATCAAAATTAGGCAAAGATTTTAAAATTTTTGAGTTTGAGTTGTTTAATTTGCATAATTGGAGTGGTTTATGCATCAAAAAATGCATTCTAAACATCAAAAAATCACATTCACTACTGAAATTGTTTTACCAAATTTCAGTGAAAAATTATAGAAAGTCTATTTCGTTTATAAGTTAGACTACGTTGGATATATGAAGTTGATATCGACATAAATTAGTTAATATATATGTTGACACCTAATCCTATGGGATGGGTGTGAATATTCAATTTTGTATAATAAATAATATTAGGAAATAAGGAAGGCCAAGAGTCATTGGGAGATGAATCCCAATAGCCTCACCTCCATGTATAAATGCACAAATCCTTCATTAATACACATTCTGATTTGAGGAGTTACCTCCTGGTTTGACATGGTATCAGAGCCAGTCCCACTATTGGCATTTTTTCCTGTGGTGTAACTCCCTAGTTTCTTTGCTCAGTCATTTTTTTATGATAGTTTTTGTTGCTCCTATTAAATTTTTGTACTGTAATTCTGCATTTTTTTAATCTATCTCTGCAATTTTTTTGCCCAGTTCTATTTGTGCAGCCTCTGGAGATTCTGCAATTCTGCAGTCCCTGAAATTCTACAATCTGCAGTTCCAGGAGATACCTTCCATTGTGCAATTCCAGCAGTCCTGCAACTCTGCCATTCCAGATTTTTTTTCACTACCTCACAACTCACCTACTACCCTATTATCGTTACGCACCCCTCTGCTCTCACAGTTCGCCGACTCCCCACCCTCATCGCCGACTCCCCACCCTCATCGACCGATCCCCTCCATTCGTATACAACACCGCCCCTCTCCGCGCTGTCAGTCAATACAACCACGCCCCTCTCCGCGCTGTCTTTAACACCATCTCACAACTATTATATAACGCACATAGCCTATCGACCATCGTGCCTCATGGCCAGGTTCATCCTTTGTAATACACTGCACAGAGTCTACGTATACCTATTTCCTGTCATATAAATGAAGCACTGCCTATCATATAAATGAAGTTCTGTCCGCCTGCATATTCAATATCAAGTTGTGCACTCCCCAAAGCACAATTCAGTCCAGCCCGTGGCCTTTCGGCCCTCCGTTGTTGCTCACCACGATCTTCTCCCCGTGGCCTTTCGGCCCTTCCCACCTGTTATAACATCCCCTCCCACTATAAAATCGCTCCCTCTCATCGTTTAACAATACCCGCCCTCCATTTATATATCAACAGAGTCATTTATTGCAACGCTCCATTTATAATACGCCCTCCACGTTTTGTATATTCCATAGCTACTGCATATTCCATTGTTATATACAATACCGCATTCCCATTCCCAACTTTTAATACCGCTCCCTCTGTTATATTTCCGCCCTCTCTTAATATAATACGATGTCTTATTCTATACCGCCCTTCCATACGTTAATACAACCATTCTATACCGCCCTTCCACCATAATATTTATCACAACGTTGTCTCTCCTATAATATTCCGCTACCACTGTTTGCCCTTTCAAATAATACCGCCCTCCACTGCATATATAATATCGTTCTCCACGCTATTTTTAATACAACCATTTCATAATACCACCTCCCATACAATTTCTTTTTTCTCCAAACAAAAAAAATATATATACATATATTTTTGTGTGCAGAATTCAGTATTTGCAGCAAAGAGTTTTTTTTGTCCTTTTAAATTCAGTATATTTTCCAACAAAGAGTTTTTGTCCCCTTTAATTGAGCAAATTTCCAGAGTTGAAAGTTTTCTAGCAGAATTTTTTCCTCTTCAAAATAATTTTTTCCAGCAAACTAATGCATTCTCTCATCTCTATTGTTGGGGTGGTTCTCTCCGGCAAAGAGAACTATCTTGAATGGTCTCGAAAGATTAAACACACACTCATTTTTAATGAGTTGTGGAGAGGAATCTGTGAAGGACAAGAAGGAAATCCACCAGCAAAGCCCACTTCAGACAAAGAGCTCGCCATTTGGGAAAACAAGAACTGCAAGGCCTATGCCTTGATTGCAGCTTCCGTAAATGAAGAGGTGAGTTGCCACATTTCATCATTCTCAAATGCCTATGATGCCTTGAGCAAGCTAAAAGAACTCTATGACTCACATTCAGAATTAGAAAATGTTCAATTGATGATTAAGTTGTTCAGTCTTGAAATGAAGAATGATGATCCCCTTGCTTTAGCTTCAGAAGTTAGATCTATCATGCATGATATTGATAGCACTGGTGTAAAAATGGACATATCTCTCATAGCATATGTTAAGGCGTTATATCTTACTTACTCACGTTATCTTGAGTCTTTGCAAGCAAGTGGGAACCTTGAGCATATCACCTTTGATACACTTGAGAAAAAGGTTGCAAAAAGAGAGAAAGCTTTTGGGAAGATGACAATCCCTTCGTCTTCCGAAGACGCTGCATACTTGGCACATAGAGAAAAGAGTCATGCTCCAGATTCATCCAGAGGAAGAGGTGGCAGAAGAGGAAGAGGAAGAAGAAACTTCACAGAAAGGGGGGGCAGACAATCTGACAAATCCAATCTTCATTGCACACGTTGCAATAAAGATGGACATGATGCATCCAAATGCAGAACACCTTGGGATAAAATTGAGTAGCAAAGAAATCGAGAAAAAGGTAAAACTAATGACAAAGACAAAGGTAAAGCACCTGAATCCGCTCATTATGTTCTAGCACATTGTAACAATGGAGTAACTGAAGACTTGTTTGATGTTTCATTTACTTCATGGAGAGATGATTGGTTGCTAGATTCAGGAGCAACATGTCACATGACATTTAGAAAAGATTTTTTGAAGAATTCACTGACAAAGTTGATGGAGCAGTATATTTCGCAGATAAATCCAAACTCAAGCCATCAGGGCTTGGCACAGTCAGGCTTAAACTGCCTGGTCTTCCTGATCATATCCTACATGAGGTTCTATACCTCCCAGAGTTGAAGAGAAACTTGCTGTCCCTGGTCGAAATCCGGCAGCAAGGACACTCAATTCACTTGTTTGATGGCAAGGCAGAGGTCAGAAAAGCATCAAATCACTCACTTGTCATGGAGGGAATAGAAGAAGGGAGACTCTTGAAGCTGAAAGGTTCATCTGCTCATGCTCAAAACTTTGCATTCAGCTCACATCATGATGAAGGTACATTCCCATCAAGTCTTTTATGGCATGCTAGATTTGGACACTTAAACTATGAAAGCCTTCGTTTGTTGAAGAAAAATGGTGTTAATGGACTGCCTACAATTCCTAGGAAACCTAAGGAATGTGATGCTTGTATTCTAGGAAAGCATAGCAAACAGCCATTTCATGATTCACACTCCAGAGCACATAGAAAACTTGAGTTTGTTCATTCAGATTTATGTGGCCCTATGCCTATTGCTTCTGCAAATGGAAATAAATACATGATGACATTTATTGATGACTACACCAGAATGTGTTGGATTTACTTATTGAAGAATAATTCTGATGCTTTTCAAACTTTCAAGAATTTTCATGCATGGATTGAAAATGATGCACAAATACTATTGGCTCTCTATGTACTGATAATGGAAAAGAATAAAATTCAAACGAATTTGAAAATTATTTTCGTCAACATGGAATCAAACATCAAACAACTGTGCCATATAATCCCCAACAGAACGGTGTAGCTGAAAGAATGAACAGAACTATTTTAAATATGGTCTGCTCCATGTTATTTTTCAAGAATGTGAAATTGATGTTTTGGGCTGATGCAGTTCTATGTGCTGTTTACATAAATAATAGGTGTCCTTCAAGTTCAATTAGAAACAAAACTCCTTTTGAAATGTGGCATGGCCAAATTCCTTCGGTAAATCATTTCAGGGTCTTTGGGTCCACCTGTTATGCCTTGATACCCAAGGGTCAAAGGAACAAAATTGGTGCTAGAAGTAGAAAATGTATCTTCTTGGGGTACTCCAATACCTCCAAAGGATATCATCTCTATGATGAAGCAAATAAGAAGTTTGTAATAGCAAGAGATGTCATATTCCTTGAATCTTCCAAGAGTGACAAGGTTGTTGAGCGGCAACTTGATCGCCTGGATAGATTCACACATGCAAAGTCTATCCAAGAATTTGATAATGAGATTCCACATCTTGAAGGGGGGATTCCGATATTGAATCAAACTGTGGAATCATGTCCTGAAGCACTCTCTCCCCCACATGAAGAAACAACCACGGATGACACATTGGATGATGTGATTAACAGAATTGGGAGATTGAATCTTGAATCAATCCCAACTCAATCAAATGACCAGCCTGGGCCATCTCAGAAAGGTCCTCCCAAATGGCTGACAAAGACACTGGAGAATGTTCATCCTGATGAGGTTGGAAAAATAGGAACAAGAAGTTCCACTCAAAAAATCGAAGGTGATGTAGATAATTCTGATTCTCCTGTTGATATGGATATTGCTTATAACTGTGAATTGAGTTTGTCTACAGATCATGAACCAACTTCCTTCAAAGAAGCTGCTTCTCATGATGAATGGAAAGAAGCGATGCAGAAGGAGTATGATGCCTCGATAAGAATGGCACTTGGAAGCTGGTTGATCCGCCTTTGGGAACAAAACCAATTGGCTGTAAGTGGGTCTACAAGAACAAGTACAAAGCAGATGGCTCACTTGACAAGCACAAGGCCAGGCTTGTGGCAAAAGGATTCGCACAAAAAGAAGGAGTCGATTATTAAGAAACTTTTGCTCCCACAGCAAAATGGACCACCATCCGAACTCTCTTTGCCTTAGCAGCTCAAAATGGATGGAAAGTCCATCAGATGGATGTAAAAACAACCTTCTTGAATGGAGATCTAAAGGAGAAAGTTTATATGTCCCAGCCAGAAGGATTTGTGGTAAAGGGTCAAGAACACAAAGTTTGCAAACTTGTAAAATCCTTGTATGGCCTCAAGCAAGCACCACGAGCCTGGTATGAGAAATTGACCGAGCATCTTCTCAAACTTGACTTCAAACATTTTGATCTTGATGATGCAACTTTGTTTGTTAAGAAAGTTGGAAAAACAGTTGTATATCTTGTGGTATATGTAGATGATCTTTTGATAACAGGGAACAATGAGAGCTATATTTCATCCATGAAGAAAGAATTGAATAAAGGTTTTGAAATGACTGATTTGGGTCATGTTCATTACTATCTGGGTATTGAAGTAATTCAACATCCTAAATTTATATTTCTTTCTCAAAATAAATACATTGGAGATCTCTTGAACAAGTTTGGCATGGATGAATGTAATCCCTTAACCACTCCAATGGAACAAAACTTGAAGCTCACATCTATTGAAGGGAAGGAATTTGAGGATGCAACTAAGTATAGACAGCTTGTAGGAAGTCTTATCTACCTGACCACCACCAGACCTGACATTTCATTTGCTGTTGAAATCCTCTCAAGGTTCATGCAAAAACCTTGTGAAGGACATTGGTCTGCTGCAAAAAGAGTGCTAAGGTACTTGAAGGGGACTCAAGACTTTGGACTCAAATATACACAGGTAGGCAACTTCAGCTTGATCGGATACTCTGATTGAGACTTTTATGGCGACAAAGAAACAGGGGTGTCTACTACAGGTTACACCATGAGTCTTGGATCAGGAGCTGTCTCATGGAGATCACGCAAACAGTCAGTTCCAGCAGATTCCACGACCGAGGCTAAATATGTGGCAGCAGCTGAAGCAACAAAGGAAATTGTGTGGCTCCGGAAAATCCCGGAAGATTTGCAGATGAAACAAATGTATTCCACACCACTCATGATCGACAACACTTCTGCAATAAAGTTGGCCAAGAACCCAAAGTTCCATGATCGAACAAAGCACATCAATACAAAGTACCATCTAATTCGACATCATGTTCAGGCCAAAACTATCCATCTACATCATTGTTCCACAAATGAGCAAACTGCTGACATCTTCACCAAAGCACTTGGAAGAGAAAAGTTTGAAAAGTTCAGATCGATGCTTGGACTCACCAACATCCCTTCGGATTAAAGGGGGAATGTTGACACCTAATCCTATGGGATGGGTGTGCACATTTAATATTGTATATTATTTAATATTAGGAAATAAGGAAGGCCAAGAGTCATTGGGAGATGAATCCCAATAGCCTCACCTCCATGTATAAATGCATGTACATTCTTCAGCTAATACACATTCTGATTTGAGAGTTACCTCCTAGTTTGACAATATATCTTCAAATAGTTTATTTAAATCTTTTGTTAAAATATATGTGTAAGATCTAAACATCTTACTCACACATTTTTTTACTTATTACTTTACAACAAATTCATTTTTATTTAAATCTTTTGTTAAAATATCTGTAAAAAGTGTAAGGTCTAAACATCTTACTCACACATTTTTTTACTTATTACTTTACAACAAATTAATTTTTTTTAAATTATAGACCACATTATTTTTTATTTAGAACATAATTTTTTATTTCGTTTATAAGTTAGACTTCGTTAGATATATGAAGTTGATATATATCTTCAAATAGTTTATTTAAATCTTTTGTTGAAATATTTGTGAAAAGTGTAAGATCTAAACATCTTACTCACATATTTTTTTACTTATTACTTTACAACATATTTTATTATAGCCCACATTATTTTTATTTAGAACATAATTGATGGATGGACATACATAAACATCCCTACTAAGGTTGTAGAATGAGACTCTAAGATCAATTATTAATTTATTTATATAATTTTCATAGGCAATTTGAATGAGATTTAATGATTAAAATTACTTGTTTTTTTTAATTATTTTGATACGTTTGTTTATTTGGATGGTAAGGATTTAACTTCTACTTAATATTTAGGGAATATTTTAATTGTAGTCATAATAAATTATTCAGATTTATCTCAAAGGTAATTTTTCTTTATATTTGTTAATTTAATTAAAAATAAAGTTATTAAATTAAATTAAAATATATTAAAAAATTTTGAAATAAGTTATGATTTGCTTAACACACATATTATTATTGATAAGTGATGTGTATTATCCTATGTTAAATTATAACAATTTCTATTTACAAATTAAAATCTCCTTGGTAAAATCTTCATGATAAAGTGATGTTAAATCTACATGGTTAAAAAATTTGTTACATGTTCTTTTAAATAAATAATTCATATATTAATTCTTTTAATAATAATAATAATAAAAGTAATTTTTATGTTTTTTCTTTTAAATTTTAGCATGTGAAATGTATTTTGAGGTAAGTGTTTGATGTCTCCAGTCTAGTTTATACATAAGCATATGCCACATTATCATTAAAAATGACCATATATTATTCAATTAAATTAAGAGGATTCACTTTACAAATTTATAGTTGTAATTAAGTTATAACTTAATTTTTTAAAAGATATAACTCAAATATATTATAAAAATAATTTAATAAAGCATATTTTATGGAAATAAATAAAATTGCGATTTAAATTGTTATTTTTTTTATTAAGATTAAGATGGAATATTATTACAAAGTATATAATGTAATGAATTCATAAAGCTATTTAAATTGAAATCAATTTTTTATTATTATTAAATTTAAAAGTATTTTAATAATAAATATAATAATTTATATATATATTTATTGTTGTTTGTGAGACAAGGGATTTTATCCACATAATAATTTGATTAAAAATAGTTTATAAAGTTTAAAGGTAACCTCAAATTCTAGTTTATGAAATTATTTTTTGTCTACTTATCCATCTAGATGGATATGGGTACATGTACATATACTTATGTATATGCACATAAGGAGACAGAGGGATCAAAATATATAGATGAATCAATTTGTTCTCTTCATACCTTGTCAATTTGTAATCTTATAAATATGTGTTTGAAATATTCACTTTTCTATAAACATAATTCATTACATTTAAATCAAAAAAAATTGCTACTTTTAAACCCAGATCACAATAAAATCACAAATCTCTAATCAAGTATCAAAATACAAAAGTCAACAAAGCTTTATTTGTTATACATAGTTTCACTTTCTATTCTTAAACCCAAATCACAATAAAATCACAAATCTCTAATAAGTATCAAAAGTAAAAAGTCAACAAAGTGTTATTTGTTATACATACATTCACTTTCTATTCTTAAAAATATGTGGTTGAAATATTTACTTTTCTATAAACATTATTTATTACTTTGAAATACAAATTATTACTTTTCCATTCAAATTCAAAAATGGTTATCTCTTATACATACATTCACTTTCTATTCTAAAAAATATGTGGTTGAAATATTTAATTTTCTATAAACATTATTTATTACTTTGAAATACAAATTATTTATTAATTTTAAATTCAAATCACAATAAAATCACGATGAAGTTTTCACTATAACATCCTCTTTTTCACCCACTTGTCAATATTAGAGTGGACACGAATTCAAAGTCTATGGAGGAGAATTTGTTGGAAGCTTGCTTTGGAAAGAAACCTATGGTGGGGTCCAGGAGGCAGAGCGACATGGCACATCAAAAGAGTGACACATGGAGGCATGATGTCATGGTGGAAAGGTTAGAGTCACGGTGGGGATTGCAACTGATGTTGCAGCACCATATACTCTAATCAAGGGTTTCATGGTGCAATTCCTTGTTGGTGTAGCAAGGGTTTAATGTAAAATCTTTAACTGTGCATAATTTTGGATCCAGATATTAGATTTGGACAAAATTTGTATCATTGAAAAACTATCAACAAGTTGAATATGATGGTATAGCCCAAAGTTAATTCTTCTAACCTTGAGAGAATAAAACATTATGTAAACCGGCATCCACTATGAGACCATAGAGGTTGGGTCAGGGAAAGTAACACCAATTCAACCTGTGTTATTCAAAGAAGTGGGAGGCATCATTATAGAGTGGTATCAGAGCCTCTGATTTCAACTCTAGTACATGATGGGCTCAAGACGGAGGAAATGGAGATCCATATATAAAGAAAAAAAAAGTTGTGCATATACAAAAAAAATGTGTGCATATTTGCAAAACTTCAGCGTCTGTTTATGTGCAGGTTCAATATAATCATTTGTATTTGTACAACTTGCATATATGTGCATATATGGAAGCTACAAATATACAAAAACTATGCATGACTTCAACCTCTATATATATGCAACTTCCGTATATGCATATATACAGAAGATATGTACATATATGGAAGTCACGCATATACGGAAGATATGAGTTTCATATGGAAATCTTTTGTATATGTGCATGTATTCTATATATGCATAACTTCTTCATAAATGTACTTTGTATATGTGCTTCTTCTATATATGTGCATATCTTCCCTATATACGCTTCTTCCATATAGGTGCATATACAGAAGTGGTGCATATATGGAATATATTCTATATTGAATATGTACATATATAAAAGGTGTTCATCTTTCGTACATGCTATTCTTTCATACATGCACAAATTTTGTATGTGCATATATGGAAGTTGTGCATATAAGGAAGATGTGTGCATATACGAAAGTTGCACCTATACAAAAGATATGCACGTATATGGAAGTTGCACATATATAGAATATATGTGCATATATAGAAGTTGTGTATATACACAAAATATGTGCATATAGAAGTTTTCATATATGCATATTATGGAAGTTGCACACTACTTATGTATATGTGCAACTTCCGTATATATAATTGGACCAATTCTGAATACAAATACATGAATTTAGACTTATGCTTATGACAACATCTTCATTGACTTTTAAATTCATGATGTTGAGTTTATGTTATATTCTATCAATATTATATTATATAGTTACCGAGTGATGAGAGTATGTAAGGAAGTGGAATTTATGCACAACTTCTGTATATGTGCATATATAGAAGTTGTGTATATCTTATGTATATGCATATGTACAAAAACTAAGCATATATAGAAGTTGTGCCTAACTTCCGTAATATGCATACATAAGTCTCTATAGATGTGAAACTTCTGTATATGCACAAATTCTATATATGTGCATATCCTTCGTATATGTGTATCTTCCATATATGCACATCTTCTGTATGTTTTCATATACATAATATATGCACATATATGAAAGAAGTGCATACACGAAAGATATGCACATTTACAAAACTTGCGCATATACGAAATTTTTTGCATATATGGACATGTGCATGTAATCAACTATATGCGCATATATTATGTGCATGTGTAACTTTTGTATATAGGCATATCTTCTATATATGCATATACGAAAACCTACATATCTTTTGTGCCTATACGAAAGAAGTGCATATATGGAATACATGCGCATATACAAAAGTTGTGCATATATGAAATACATGCACATATACGAACCCTACGCATATATAGAGGTTGGATATTTTCACAACTTCTATATATGCGTATACACAAAAGTTTTACACATATGGAAGATATGTACATATGTGGAAGTTGTGTATATATGGAGGTTGAAGTTGTGCATGGGTATGTTCATATATAGAAGATATGTGCATATACAAAAGTTACGCATATACAGAATATATAAGCATATACGGAAGTTGTGCATATATGGAATATATGCGCATATACAGAAGTTGCACATCATATACATAATATATGCACATATATAAAAACTATGCATATATGAAAGATATGCGATAAAAAACATGAACATATATAAAATGTGTGCGACTTCCGTACTTGCACATAATGCGTATATGTACAACTTATATATATGCACATATATTCCGTATGTGCGCATATCTTCCATATATGCGCAACTTTTATATATGCACATACCCATGCACAACTTCAACCTCCATATATACATAGTTTCCACATATGTGCACAACTTTTGTGTATACGCATATACAAGAGTTGTGCATATAAAGAAGTTATGTGCATATATAGAAGATATGCACATATATGGAAGTTGTGCATTTACAAAAGTTGTGCATATATGGAATATATTTGATTATACTAGTGTTTCTTACATGCGCATGTCTTCTATATATGCATAACTTCTGTATATGTGCATGTCTTCTATCTATGTGCTTCTTCTGTATATGCAATTCTTTTGTATAGGCACAAAAGTTATGCAGGTTGTCATATATGCATATATAGAAGATATGCATATATATGAAAGTTGCACATGAAAAGAAGATATGTGCATATACAGAAGATATGCACATGTCTTAATATGCACAAATTATGTATATGTGTTACTTTTTTAAATGTGCATATCTTTCGTATATGTGTTTTTTCTATATATGTGCATATCTTTTATATATGCGCATATACAAAATATATTTGCATATACGAAAGATACATATATACAGAAGATATGCACATATACATAAGTTGTGCATATACGGAAGTTACGCATATACTAAAGATATGCACATATACAGAAGTTGCGCATATATAGAGACTTATGTATGCATATTATAGAAGTTGCAAAAAACTTCTATATATGCTCAACTTTTGTATATGTGCATATATAGAAGATATGTGCATATACGGAAGATATGGACAACTTACATATATACGCAGCTAGCATATATGTGCATATGCAAAATTTGTGCACAACTTTAACCTCCTTATGTACTTAGCTTCGGTAAGTATATAATATAACATTCATAAAATATAACATCAAATTGACATCATGAATTTAAAAGTCAATAAAGATGTTGTCATAAACACAAGTCTAAATTCATGTATTTGTATTCAAAATTGGTCCAGCTATACATTTTTATTTTTTACAAAATGAAACTTCATTCCCAACATAGATAACGGAATCTCATGCCCATAAATGACATAATGGAAAAATGGCATCATGATTTATCACGATGCCATTTTTCCATTATGTCATTTATGGGAATGAACTTCCAATATCTATGTTAGGAATGGAGTTCCATTTTGTAAAAAAGAAAAATGTATAACTAGTCTAATTTTGAATAGAAATACATGAATTTAGACTTGTGTTTATGACAACATATTCATTACCTTTCAAATTCATGATGTGGATTTGATGTTATATTCTATCAATGTGACACTACTTTTGATGAATGTAGTTAGAATGGATTTATTTTTTGTATTTACAAATTATCAGGTTTGCATGTTGAGTTACTTTTATATTTATACCTTACTCTATGTTTAATAAATGGACGAACATATCATTACCATGGAACTTTTCTTATTTATAATAATAGATGTATCATGTACATGAAGATAACATGGAAATTTTTAGGGTCTAATATTTTCAAGTGGGCTAATTTTTCACATTTTTTCAAAAAAAATATTCACAAATTTCCATATTTTCGAAAAAATGATTCGCCCAAAATTTATGGTATTATTTTTTTTACGCTAAAAATTGTCAATATTTTATACATACAATATAAAATCATTAGAAATTTCAATACTTTTACAAATATATTGCCTATGATTTTATAGTTTGCATATTAGGAACTAAGAAGATTCGTCATGGTTTCCAAACTTTAAGATAAATTTTCATTTTTAAAATTTTCCCTAGAAGAGAGTATATATCATGTACACGATATTGATGTAAATGTGTCATGTACATGAAATTAATCTTATGCATTTTGGTTTAACAATTGACTGATTAATGTAATTTTTGCAGCAATATCAATTTAGTAATTCACTTGGTTGTGCCAAGAGAGGCGAGGGTGACTTATAGACCCATATTCTAGATAAATCATGATACCATTTTTCTATTATGTCATTTATGGGTATGAGATTCCATTATCTATGTTGGGAATGAAGTTCCATTTTGTAAAAAAGAAAAATGTATAGCTAGACCAATTTTAAATATAAATACATGAATTTAGACTTGTATTTATGACATCTTCATTGAATTTTAAATTCATGATGTTGATTTGATGTTATATTTTATTAATGTTATATTATATACTTATTGAATCTAAATACATAAGGAGGTTGAAGTTGTGCACAACTTCTATATATGCACATATATGGAAGTTGCGTATATATGTAAGTTGTGCGTATCTTCTGTATATGCACATATCTTCTGTGTAAGCACACATACAAAAGTTGAGCATATATAAAAGTTTTGTACAACTTTTTTAATATGCATACACAAGTATTTATATATGCGCAACTTTCGTATATGTGCATATCTTCTGTATATGCGCAACTTCTGTATATGTGCATATCTTCTGTATATACGCCACTTCCATCTATGCGCATATCTTCCGTATATGCACAACTTATGTATATTTGCATATCTTTCGTATATGCAAATATATTATGTATATGTGCATATATATAATATATGCACATATATGGAAGAATCGCATATACGAAAGATATTCACATTTACGAAAGTAACACATATACATAATTTGTGCATATTAAGACATGTACATATCTTTTGTATATTAACATATCTTTTGTGCATGTGCAACTTCTATATATACGCAGATCTTCAATATATGCATATATTTTGTGCCTATACTAAAGAATTACATATATAGAAGAAGCACATAGACGGAAGACATGCACATATACGGAAGTTATGCATATATGGAATACATGCGCATATATATAGGTTGGAATTCTGCTCAACGTCAATATAAGAGCATATCTTCTGTATATGCACAACTTTCATAAATTCACATATATTATGTATATGCACAACTTTTGTATATGTGCATATCTTCAGTATATGCACATAACTTCTTTATATGTGCAACTTTTGTATGTGCATATACAAATAAGTTGCGCACATATGTGGAAACTATGTATACACAGAGGTTGAAGTTCTGCATGGGTATGTGCATATATAGAAGATATGTGCATATATAAAAGTTGCGCATATACGGAAGATATGGGCACATACGGGAGATATGCTCATATACATAAGTGATCTGAATTTGAATGTTATTTTTTTTGTGCTAATTTCATCTTCAAATTTATATTAAAAATTTTAATCTTTGCTTCATGTACATGGGCTTATTGAAGGGCTTATGATTGTTTAACAAGTAAATGTATGGAGATTATGTTGAATTCTTGAACATAAAAACATTGAAACTTAATGTTGAATATCAACAAAAAAATACACATCAAACCGTCACAATTGATCCATTAACATATTGTTTTGATGAAGGAGTTCACACCTCCTAGGCTACATCTCCTTAGTCTAGCTTCCATGGCTTAGACCTCTGTATTAGCTCAAATGTGAAAAAAATTTGTTTACATTCACCTACTGCTCCTGAAACTTACTCCAATGTGTACAAAACATCAAAATATATCAGTAATGACTCTTCCTGAGCCAAAATTGATCGAAAATTGCTCAAGATATGCTTCATTTAATTTTTCCCTATAATCCTCCTACAAAACTAGAGAGAACTCCAGTTAACACAATCAAACTAGGGATTCCACTGAAATCGGCGAAGTCTGCCAAACCTGCCACTATTATAATGTTGGTTTAATTAGCAGTTAAAGTGCGCTTAACAGTGGATAAACCCGTATTAACTGCACATAAGCGCGTTTCCATTTAACAAGGTTTAACAACCTTAAACCTGGGATTATATTAATTAACCTGCAATTAATATTAAACTCAGTCGTTAATCTTTGTGCCCGTCGGTGGTTTTGGTAACATGGTTGTATGGGGAGGGGGTTAGCCCCCTCCAAACCCCCACCATAGATTCTGGTCGACATTAAATAGAATTCGAAATCCATATATTTTAAGTACTTCTCGAGTGGCTTGGTGGTGAAATGTATGGTTGGCGCGAGGGAGGTCATGGGTTCGACCCCGACCCCCACGCATAAATTTTGTTGAAATATATATGTATGCCCTTACCAAAGTTTGAAAACTTTGGTTAACATAAATAATTTGGCCCGAATTATATGTGTCTCTTTCCATAGATGAACTTTGGATAATAGAAATAATTCAGACTTTAATAAACCAACATTCCACCATTGCGAAGTTCAATGTGGACTTTGGAGAGGGTCCAGAAGAGGGGGCATGTGGCGGCACTTGGCTACACCACATGTCCACCTCTGGTTGGACCATTTCAACCAAAAATAAAATCATTCAACCTTAGGAGAAATTGTAAAAAAAATTACCTTCAAAGTTCACTAGTGAATCCTGTTGTGACACTTGTCACAGTGTCATTAGGCAAAAACTAAATAATATTCCCAGAATATACCTTGTATGTTGACTGAGCTGCCATGTCATCCTTTTGTCCCATTCTGAAATTTTTTTAGTTGTTTGGGAAAATGAACAGAAGGTCATAACTCCCTCATACGAAGTCGGTTTTTTATGAAACAAATTGCGTCGGATTCCTAGCGGTGAGCTCTTCACTGTCGTTATCGTTTGGATAATTTCTAAGCACTTTAATTTTTGAGCTTAATACTGAGCTTTTGATCATTCCTCCCCACTAGAAGCCTTTTGGATCAAAAAATATACTATCAATTGTTCAGCAGGTGAGGGTACGGCTCCCTCACCTTCTCAATCTCCATCCATTTGGCCTTTAAAGGATTTTGTCCATTGAGTCACACTCTAAGGTATTCAACATTCCCTCTTTTTGAAGTTCTGGTTCTTCTGTCAAGTATGAGATCTTCTTAAAGTTCATCAAGATATTCTGGTGAGAAATAATCTATTTATGGCAGTTTAACATGCTCTCCTTGATCATAAATCAACAGAGGCTCAAAAAATATCAAATTATCAACATTAATGACAGAATATATTTGCATATAAGGAGGAAAATCTAGCTTAAATGCATTATTACCAATCTTTTCCAGAATTTTAAAAGGACCATAACGGATTGTCTTAATATTTTTACCTTCCCCTTGAAGTCTTTCTTTGTTGATATATAACCAAACTACATTACCAACTTGCAATTTGTGATCAACACGGTGTTTATCATGCCTTGCCTTGTAGTTGCTTTGACTATTTTCAATTTTTTCTTGCACTGTGTGATGTGCCAACTAAATTTGCTCAATGAACTTCCTTGCTTTATCTATGTTGCTTTGACCATCAATAGCAACATATTTCTCAAATATGAAGTCCAAAGACAATCTTGGCAAGTACCCAAGACATCTCTCAAATGGTGATATGTTTCTGGAAGAATGCTTTGCTCTGTTGTATGCATGTTGAATGTAATGCAATTGTTCATCCCACAACTTGGGATCTTTGTTGCAATAAACTCTAAGAATATGAATGATTGTCCTGTTAACCACCTCGTTCTGACCATCTCTTTGTGAATGAAAGGATGTAATCTTCTTCAACTTAGTGTCCATCATGTCCCACAATTTTGACCAAAAATTCCCAACAAACAAGGAATCTTGATCACTTACAATAGAAGTAGGAAGACCAAAATGAACCCATACATTTTGAAAGAAAAGATGAGTTGTTTGTTCAATTGTAATTTGTTTTTTACATGGCATCAGAAGACAAATTTTGCTGGATATATCTACAATTACATACAAGTAATCATGACATTGGAAGACCTCCTACAAAATCCAATGAGATACTCTCACAGGGACGTGAGGTACCGGAATTTGAGTGTACAATCCTAGTTTCCTATTTCTAGGCTTACTTATTGCACACAAAGAACATCCTCTAATGAAACAAGATACACTATCAATCATGTGTGGCCAATAACAATACCTTTGGAGATTCGCTACCGTCTTTCCTACACCGAAATGCCCAGCAATCAATGAAGTGTGTGCCTCCCTTATGATGTCGTTTCTTTCTCCCTGTGGAATACATAACTTTCCCAGGTGATACAACAAATTTTTATGTACATGATAATCTAACTCTTCAATTTGGTTTCCTTGACTCAAGCTTTCATACACATCTCGAAAACCACTATCATGTGCATATTGTTCAATGTAACTTTCATGCATAACTGAATTGTGCTTGAGTATAATAGATGAATTTACAATAGGCCTAGAAATCATATCAGTGAAATTATTGTAGATTCCATTTTTATACTTGATAACCAAATGGAATTGTTGTAGAAATCCCATCCATCTGAAGTGTCTTGATTGCTGCAGCTTTGATTGTGACTGTAAGTACTGCAATGGATGATGGTCGGTATGGATAATGGTCTCCATCCCCATAAAATAGTGCTTCCATTTCTTTACACTTTGTAAAAATGCATATAACTCTTTGTCATAGGTGGGATAGTTAGTCACATCTCCATTAAAAATTTTAGAATGAAATGAAATGGGCTTACCATGCTACATGAGAACTGCTCCCATGGCGTAATCACTAGCATCTTTGTGGATCTAAAATGGTTGTCTAAGATCCAGAAGAGCCAATATTGGTGCTGAACTGATCATTTTTTTTAAAGAATCAAATGATTTTTGTTGCATATCTCCCCAATGGAAGACTTTCTTGACACTTTTCAATGCATGTAATGGAGTTGTAATGGAATAAAATTAGCAATGAATTTCCTCCAATTTTGTGTTGCCCCAAGAAAGCTTCTTACCTCTGTAACTGTATTGGGCTTGGGACGATTCACAATGACCTCAACCTTGGATGGGTCTATATTCAGCTCACCTCCTCCAACAATGTGTCCTAAATACACTAAATAATTCTTGCCAAACTCACACTTCAACATCTTTAAAAATAACTGCTCTTTTTTCAAGACATCAAGTACCTTGTTCACATGCATGACATGTTCATCTCTTGATTTGTTGAATATCAAAATATCATCTAAGTAAACAATGACGAAGTCATCTAGAAATGATCTTAATACATCATCATAACTCTCATGAAAGTAGTTGGAGCATTGGTTAGACCGAATGGCATAACTAGCCACTTAAACAATCCTTGTCCAGTTTTAAATGCAGTTTTCCAATGTCCTCTTCACCCATTCTAACTTAATGATAACCACTTCATAAGTCTAGCTTAGTGAAATATTTTTCATACCTTAATTGATCAATCAAACCATCAATTATTGGGAGTGGATAACGTGTTGAACTCTTAGTTAAACTAAGAGTTGGGGGGGGGGGTAGGTTGAATCAGTTTAACACACTCATGGACTTTTAAAACTTTTTCCTTCAAACTTATTCACTTTCATTTCATGTTCGACATAATGTGTGAGTAATCTTAGAATGTGAGCAGCAAGTATTAATATAATGTAATAGCAGACTTAATATGAGAGCAGCAAGTATTAATCAGGTGAGATAAACCATATCAACACATAAACATCATGCACAAAGACACCAGATATAAGTGGAAACCCATAAAGGGATAAAACCACATCTTATTATTGTTGTGATGCAAAGGCAAGCTCCAACTCCCTCTCACCACTGATTTTCTGTAGGCACCAACCTACAGGAGGCTCCTACCTCACCCCGCAAGCTACAACTTGCAAGGAAGCTCCAACTCCCATCAATTTTCGTTGTGCACCAACCTACAGTAGGAGGCTACCTCAAATCCGCCGACAATCGACATTTTATCAAGCTACAACTTGATGTGGAAGCACCAACTCCCATCTATTTTCTACAGGCACCAACCTACAGGAGGCTCCTACCTCAGCCAGCTACAACTGACATCTATCAAGCTACAACTTGATAGGGAAGCTCCAACTTCCTTACTCTTTCAAAAGAAAACACTTGCCGATTTACCTTGGATATCAGCTCTGTTATGTACCATCTTCACTGATGTGCATCAGTCTTCATATCTGCCTTATATCATTTCTGCATCTTCTTAGATTCACTATTAGCTCCTCCTTCTTCTCTGCTCATCTCCTCATTCTTCTCTGCCTCACTGCTTCATTTATGCATTCTCTAACTTTTCACAGCATCTCGTTTTTCTCCTCCTTCTTCTTATCTTTTCTGCCTCAATTCCGCATTATCCAACCTCTCTAACCTCTATATGCATATGAAGGTGATATCATTTGTAGAGATTTCCTTACGACTGTTAGCATTCCTCAGGGAATTCAAACTGAAAAACCATGCCTCTTTGTCTTCTGCCTTCTCATTTCCTTTACCACCTCATTCAAAAAAAATATAACAATATGCATTAATTTCAATATTACAGTGGGTTATTTCTTTTCCTCCGTAGACTTGCCTTTGCATCGCAAACAATATAAAAACAATTAAACCATTTACATTCTCATTTTCAGTTACATACATAAATTTCACTTAGTCCTCTTTCCAGCACTTGGCTTGCTAGTTTTTTCTTTTTCTGCTGTTGTCAAGTAACTGCTCTGCATACTCTGTTCACTGTAACTGTGGCACCTGTGCGTGTACACCTGTCAAACCTGCAATCTCTGTTTACCTCTATCAGACCCACATTTTTTCTCTCTTTGTGCATATAAAATGCATACAACAAAATTGTATTCAATACAACTGTCGATCTGGGCAATTTCAATACTTTTTAATTTCTGCACTGGCAATTTGAATCAATGTTGACGCTGCTCCATCAGAGGTTAAAAACATTGTTGTAACCCAAATAATTTTATATCTGGGCAGAATCTTTTCATTGCGGAAGCTCCTTGATGCCCGGGCTACCCTCACTCTTTTGTTATATTTCCCATTTAAAAACACTCATTCAAATTTTTCAATAACTTTAAAATCCATACAGCGCATATACAGTGTTCACTATATAACCCAAATAATTCTCATAGCCAAGGGTTCCCTTTAATTTAATGATAGTCGACCTTTCCAAAGTCCTATCATAAATCTTTGGGCTTAAATGAATCTCATTATATAACTAACCCTCATAACATATATTATAACTCGAGGTTCATGAAATAACACTCGGGCCACGCACTCATTCTTATCTTATAGTTATGGAACTATATTCCAAACCCACTTTAAGAATGTGAGACACTAATATTAAACCTTGGGGTTAATATCACATATATATACACGTTGTTCTTTTACATTTCTCTTGGCTAAAACCCATATGCTAAAGCCATGACGTATCCAAAGGGATCTTTACCTTTAATATATGGTCATGAAACCATACATATACCGGGCCCACGCTTCATTCACCACTTATCAACATTCAACAGGGCCAAGTGTATTGGCACGTATCAACCCAACAATAGACCTTCGGTCTTCAATTATGGACATACACATATATTTAGGTTTTGATTCGAGCCACAGCTTATTAAAACTTCATATCATATAACCCTTGATTCGAGCCATAGCTTATTGAAACTTCAAGCCATCACATCAATTTAGATGGACCCCTTTAATACATGACAGGACTACAATAATATCCAACCTTGACTCAAGTCCCAAGTATTCACCATATCACAATATAAAAGGTCGAACTTGGTAATTTAATATCAATGCGTATTTATTTTATGCATCTTGACATCAAATGACGTTGTATGAAATCGTTACGGCAATAATCAAACCACCCCGTCAACACATAACAATACTCAGACTATGGTTAGAACATAATGCCAGCATAACATTTGGGCCCACACCACATTGTTATGTACTAACTGTCGAATTGATCCAACGACCCAAATTTTGTCGCGTTCCAAGCCCAAATCTGACGGTCCTTGCACAATATCGCGCAATTTAGATGCACGAGCCTTAACTTCTCAAAAACGCGCGATGGAAATGGTTTTAGAAAACCACCTTAGGACACGTGGCATCTAGTTTGTGACATCGCATTTTTTCGAGCATTTTTGCTTACCACTTTTGAATAACACGATATTGCTGGTTTCTCCTCCTCAAAACCACCTTCGCCATTCACTCTCACGGTTCCGCTTGGTTCTTTGACTCAGGGTTCCGCACTCTTTCGTTCTATTTCTTACCATAAATAAACCCCGCATTCGTTATTCTTCTTGTGCCATCGGAGTTCCAACCAATTTCATAATTCTGTGCAATCAAATCTCCAATCGATTGTCTACTCTTATGCGTTCAATTGTCTTGGTTTGTTTTGATGAACCCCTGGTTCCAATTATGCAGACTTCGCAACCAATTCCACTATATAACTCTACCATTCTTTCAATTCAAAATCAATTGTAATCAAAACTCAAGTGCTGATATCAGTTGCGTCTTTTATAAAAGGACCAAGTCTCATTGATTCTCCACATTGTGGCTTCAACGCAAGTCAAACCTCACGATTCTTACATGGATTTATATCATCAACAAACCCCTGTTCTTATCAATTCAGTTGCAATTAGATCGATATATTCAAAAACTGAATTATATTTCAATTTAATAGTTCAACCAGTTATTTCAATTCAATGAGTACGCACTTTCAAATCTCACAGAATACAATGTCATTCTTATTGTAGGGTCCTATTCACACACAACACACAGAGGCTCAAAATAACCATATAGCTCAGTAGTGAAGCATGAAATCAAAGTACTTATCTGTATTAACGCATACAGAGGATCATTAAACCTCCATTTTGGTACTGATTCGAACTCATTGTTCAACCAGAATATTGCCCATCACCTTCAACTATATTGTAGTTACATTAAAACCCCAACTGCTTGCTTTGAAATTTCCCAGTGCAATTTCTTCAATTTCATCAACTGTATATGCCAACTCTGTCTCTCATCAACTCAGTGTCCCTTTCAATCAAAAAACTCTCTCTCCAGATCTCCAATCAGTGGTCATTCTACTATTGCCTATGTCTCCTTTGTGCTCCTTTTATGCTGACTCTGCTACCTCTCTTTTTGCTTCCTCTGCTCCTTGATTGATGTTTCAGGTGCTCCTCCTTTGTCATCTCCTTTGCCATCAATGACAACATTTCCAACATAACGATTCTTTACCATGATTTTATTCATTGCATGGATATCCACGCACATGCGCCAAGTCCCATCCTTATTTCGTACCAAAACAATCGGTGCACCACGTGGCGAAGTAGATGGGCGTATGATACCTTTGTTCAGCAATTCTTGGATTTTCTTCTTGATTTCCATACTCTCCATGATTTACAGGTGATACATGCCAATGTTTGGAAGTGGAACATCTTGCTGCAGTTGAATCTCATGTTGAATTCCCCTCTTGGGAGGTAACCCATTTGGTTCCTAAAACATCTCGCCATGCTGACTTACCACATAAAACAAATCAGATTTTAATTTTTCATCACAACCTTCAAAAGATTCATATTCCATATCATCATTTTTCTTGATCACGATAAGCACAAAAATTTTACTTGTATTAACTAGTCTCTTCATCTGCCCCACATTAACTAAAGAAATATTCAACTTTTTACGATGAGCTTTCACAATGAACTCCACCCCATCCTTTAGCAAATGATATTTTTTCTCATGGCGATAAAATACCGCTTCCCTGTAATACAAATATGGACTTCCCAAGATAATTCCTGAAATGTCAAGTGGAACCACATCCAGAATATGGACTTCCCAAGATAATTCTTGAAATGTCGAGTGGAACCACAAAGTTTGCAGTAATGGAAAACTAGAATATGCATTTCCTGTAACCTGTAAATTGGCAATAAAATATCGTTTTCCTGTAATACAAATATGGACTTCCCAAGATCATCCCTGAAATTTCAAGTGGAACCACAAAGTTTGCAGTAATGAAAAACTAGAATATGCATTTCCTTGTAACTTGTAAATTGGCATTCTTGGCTTATCCAACCCAAAGGATATGGCTTATGATGTGGTACAGTTTCAAGGTTAAGATTTTTGACCAAGTCTTCTAAAATAAAATTTGTTTGTGACCCACTATCAATTAATACATCAATCTTTGTATGATTGGAAATCACCCTTACATGGAAAAAATTTATCCTTGTTTCTTCATTTGGAGTGTTGTTGTGACAATTTGAGGAACTAGTGCTTACTATGGCTTCTTTTCCCTTTGTGACCATGGCTATAATCTTGGTCTCATTACCGGAATCGGATCTAAGATAATGTTGTGTGGTGGAAGTCATCTTTTGTTTCCCCTAGTTGTTTGGTTTCTTAGGAAAGATTAAGATTACTTCCCACTTACCAAAGTTAAGATTTCTCATGGCGATAAAATACTTACCAAGGTTAAGATTTCTTCATTTGGAGTAGTGTTGTGACAATTTGAGGAACTAGTGCTTGCTATGGCTTCTTTTCCCTTTGTGACCATGGCTATAATCTTGGTCTCATCACCAGAATTAGATCCAAGATCATGTTGTGTGGTGGAAGTCATCTTTTGTTTCCCCTAGTTTTTTGGTTTCTTAGGCCTTAGTTCAGGATGTAATTTTCAACAGTGGGCTTCATCATGCCTCTCTTTGGAACAATTTTTGCATTTAGTTTTCTCCTCTTCTTTAGTAACACTTGCATTCTTCTTTCCCTTCCATTTTCCTCCCTTCTCTTTCCCCTTACCCTTGAATGGCTTCTTCTTAATACCCTCTTCCTGAATGTTCTTTCCCCTTGCTTCAAGACATGTGGGTTTCACACAAACTTCATCTAAATTGCTTAGGTTAAAGATAAGGATAGTATGTCTCAAATATGAATGTAAACTCCCAATGTATTTTAAGAGTGTGTCTTGGGAATTTAAGTTTGTTCCTAACAACAAATCCCTTTTCCTAAACTCTTGGGTATATTCTTGAATTGTTTGACCCTTGAGTTTCCTAAAGTTTTTCCAACTCATAATGGATTTTTCATATAAGCTAAAGGATAAAATTGCCTTTTAATTGAAAAAATAAACTCAACCCAAGAAATGGATATATTACCATGGATTCGCATTTCCCCTTGAGTCTTTGTTTCCCACCAGACTAGTGTTGCTCCTTCTAGCCTCAATGAAGCCAACTAGATATTTATGTCATCTTTTTGTAGGTTCTGAATTTTGCAATAAATCTCCAATTGACAGATCCAATTGTTTAACTTCTTTGCATTTACCTCACCATTGTACATGGGAAGTTCAAACTTAATGTCCAATTTGAGTAAGGGAGTTTTTCCTTTTGGGGTTTTGAATGAGTATGGGTGGTTTTTTTTGTGGAAGTGAAATATGATGTTGATGGAGATGATAAGGATGATGATGAAGGTGGTGGAGATGGAGAACGATTTCCTCCACTACCCTTTGAATCCTTCTCTTCATCCTTATTTCCTTCTGAGGTTCCCTCTCCATGTGGAGACTTAGAATTCTCTCCAACCATCTTGGTGTTCCTCTCTTCAAAGAGGATCCTAACCCTCTCAGTCAAGTCATAGAAAGCCTTCTTGAATGCTTCCTCTTCTGAAAGACCTTTAGGCTCTCCTACACCTCACATGATGGCTATGGATTCAAGCTCAGCTTCTGGTGCAACTTGTACTTCTTCAATCAACACAACTTCTGGTGAAACTTGTACCTCTTCAATCTCAGCTGGAAATCAAACTTGAGGTGCTTCAAGTGCAGCTGGGAGTGAAAATTTGGGTGGAGATGGTGCTCTTGTAGCTCTCCTTCTTATGGTCCTAACCTGAGAACTAACAACCAATACTTTCCCTTCTCCTCTCTGCAACTTCAACCTTGTAAGCATCACAAATTTGCAACCATTAAAATCCTACTTACACAAAAATCAAGCAAATAACCTTGGCTCTGATATCATCTTGATCTGAATTTGAATGTTAGTTTTGTTGTGCTAATTTCATCTTCAGATTTATATTAAAAATGTTGATCTTTGCTTCATGTACATGGGCTTATTGAAGGGCTTACGATTATTTAACAAGTAAATGTGTGGAGATTATGTTGAATTCTCGAACATAAAAACATTGAAATTAATGTTGAACAACAGCAACAAAATACACAGTGAACCATCACAATTGATCCATTAACATATTTTTTTGATGAAGGAGTTCACCCCTCCTGGGCTACATTGCCTTGGTACAGCTTCCATGGCTTGGGCCTCTGTATTAGCTCAAATGTGAAAAAATTGTTGTTTACATTCACCTACTACTCCTAAAACCTGCCCCAATGTGTCCAAAACATCAATATGGTCTCGTACTCCCTCCAATAAGATCCTCCTTGCCTTTGCAACCTTCTTTTGCCAAGAATCAAGAAGAGCGGCATCTGCTGCTGCGAGTTTGGGAATGTCATTATCAATGAATTATTTCAACCCATTGTCCTCCAGAACTGCTTCCATCCTATATTTCCACGCAATATAATTAGAACTACCCTCAAGTGCATATTCCAATCTCAAGCCATTAAAATCCATCTTGATCTTGATCCGCCTGTCGCACCAAAGAATATTTTTTCAAATTTGAATGTTATTCATCACAAACACAATTTCTTCTCCACTATAGTGATTTCCTGCGCTCTGAATCCATGTAGAAATTATACAAACAGTGTGTATACCAATGGATTCAATCTGATCATGTGATATGCTAAAGCAAGATATTGAAACCTTCTACAAATCGATTGTGGAAAATAAACACGATCGCCATCACAACAAGTAAAGAAAGAAGAAAATCAAACCACAACACAGATATTTTCCTGAGGAAAGCTTGCTACTCAAAAACCCCTCTATCTTCTATTGTATATTCAGCAAGGAATCATGAAACAATTACAATGCACTCTTCTCACAAGAGTCTCCTGCACTCTCACAACTGTCTCACACTAATCAAGACAAAATCGACCAACACTTAGCCAATTTTCAACCTCTGCTCAGCCTGCCTGACTTTGCGCAATTCATGTGGCATGCAATCCCTATTCTTTAGGAATTTCATCCTTCCAAAACTGTACAATGCTCATGGGCAATCCTATGGTTTTTTTTACTGCATGCGGGCAGCCTACTAATAATACAACTGATAATTAACATCCCTTTACCTTTGTCTCAACTGGGTTTCCACTGGAATTGACATGCATGCAGCTATTAATAGTAAATCATCAGTTACATGATAGATCACTGCATGTGAATTAAATCTAATTTAATTCACTTGACCTCTCACTAATGCAACAAACAGTTACAACTATTTAAATAGATTTTAACTCAATTAATTGAGTTAACTGATTTCTCATGCATTAAACTAATGCACTAACTGCAACTTGGACTCAATAAATAATAGAATCACTCTGCATGCCTCACCAACCACCCTCAACTCAAAATTCATGAGCTAACTAAGTTTATCACACTCAATTAACTATTACAAGTGATTATGAGATAAGATTACATTTTATTGTCTAAATTAATTTTCCCTTAATTAAGGGAAAATTAAATTAGACACATATTTCTTGTTAACTTTTCAACGGCGAGAAATCTTCTGAGTAACTTCTTCCCCCTACTTTTCCACTGCCCCACTAGACATTGCTCTGCACCAACAGAAACAATGCCCCACCAACAACTCTAGAAGAAAATTGATTTGCACCTCCAGCCACGGAAACCGAAAAAATTTGAGGCTCAAAACCTCTGCGTTGGCCCAGCAAGCATTGTGATGCCTCCTACAGCTACAGCGTCACCCTAGTTGGATGACGCAGGCTCTCCATGATCCCCTCTGGTGACTGTGTCACCCTTCCTCTGCCTCTTTCTGGTTCAACGTTGTCACTCGAGATAGTTTCCTTCCTGCAACAATTTTTTCTTGATCCTTTTGTTGATCGCTTCAGCTCTACTTGATCTGCAACAGCTCTGATACTGTGTGAAAATTTATGAATCTAAGTAACAAAAATCCTACTGTAGAAACTTGATTTACATTACCTACTTGTTTTTATTAATTTAACAAGTTATTTTCTGAATACATCAAGAAAATATTAATGTAAATACATTATAGCCTACACAACTATACAAATCAAGTACTGAAAAATAAATGAGACAATCATACAAATGACACTTATTTTCGGAAAAATGTCCCAGGAAAAACCCAATGCAGGAAAATTGGTGCAGCAGTAGAGGGTTTAATGATTAAGAAGATTTCTGAATACAATCTAGGGTGCCAAATCTAACTCACCCAACAGAGAAAATCTCGGCAAAAGTACCTCTATCTAGAGACAGATATTTCAGCTAATCTAGTAGCAGAATGAAGAAACCCCACAGGTCACTGCTTTGTCCCCAATGCTGTGCAGCGATGGTTGTAGCAAGCTCTGCACTGAGACTGTGTCACCTCCTCCAGGAGTTATGTTACCCTCATCGTGAGCCTTCCAGCGCAGTAATCAATCTGCTGGATTTCTTCCCAATCTGTCCCACAGAAACCCCAACGCAGCGACTTGAGTGATTGTGTCACTCCTTCTGGCTCTGCATCACCCTCTCAGGTGCTACGTTGTCTCTCTTGGTGCTGCTCTGTCTCTCTGCAATTGTATTATCGGCCTTGGATTGAAGTCCCACTACCAAACTGCCCCTCTCTGCATTGCAAGCTCACTCTGAAATTCTCAGCGAATCGTGCCCTAGAATTTCGACTTGGCTCAAGTGTTGCTCACTGTGTGTGTGGTCTCCAACTGACCCTCAAGACTTCCTTTATACTTTTCCTATTGATGAATCAACGGTCATGATCTAATCTCTAATCAACGGCTAAGATTAGAAAAGACTTGATCTTCATCACTTAGAACATTCTCAACCATATTTAAATTAATTCAATTTAATTATTTTATTTCTCTAAGTTTTAACTTAGGCTCCATTTAAAATAATTAATTATTTGAATAACTTAGGCTCCGTGTGGAATTTCTCCAAATGATTTCCGAGTCTTGGAGATCTCATGTGTTCTAGCCCCACCACACAATTTTGGAGCTAGAGCACATTCGATGCTACCCAAAAATCAACACCCTACACATAGATGATGTCAACATTTTGGCTCACATATGTGGACATTTCACTTGGTTTTATGTTTTTGCTAGTGGGTTGGCTTGTTACCCAACTCATCATTGTAATTTTACTTCAGATTTAGGGGTTTTTAGGATAATTAGGATATATTCCTCATACGAATAGATGAGAGGACTATTGTATTTCTGATCATCATCATTTGGAGATTTTGACTTCTCTGAGGAGAATTTCATCCTTCTTCTCTAGTCTGAGAGATGTGACCTATGGAATGAATTTTGTATTGGAGTTATTTCTTTGTCTTTGGAGAAGTTATCTTGGATTAATGATGGATTATTTCACGCATTTTATCTTGTAAGTGAGCATTGTATTTGATAATTTTTTGCTTTATGTCTAATGTATGGAATATATTGGTAATATTGGGTTTCTCTATTGTGCCTTAATTTGTTGAAAATCAATTGTATAGAAGATAGATATCATTATTGCATGCATTGGTCATTATATAACATGTGAATGGTATTCTCCTTGGGAACTCATGTTGTAGCTCTCCCAAGTGCCTCTGATCCCTCACAAAGATAATCGTTATGGTTTTGATGTTAGGGCATCAAAATATCCTTACTCCTTTGCAAAGATTAGCTAGCCTTAAACATCCATAAACCCCATCCACCCTAGGGTTAGGCATTGGTCATCCTTTTTTGGTGATTAAACAAACTTTATCCAAAAAAATTCTTCCTTTCACTCTCCTACCTATTTTGGCCCTCTTAAGGCCAAGAGGCCAACTAGGGCTTAGAGTGAATTGCTTGGCAAGAAATTTTAGCCTTGGAGAGTCTAAATGCCAAGGGAAGAGTAGTTGCGACAAAATTATTCTCCTTTGGTAGGCATTCATTTCACTTTCATCCATAATTTCCTTTACCCTAGTTATTTGCCCTAGGATAAACCCTAGTTTGGTTTTAGCTTCAACTTGGGGGCTTATTGAGGGTTTCATGTGCCTCATCCTTGTTGGAATACAACATAGGAAACCCTTTCTTGGCATCTTGACCTTTGTCCATCCCTACTCTCAATCAATCAATCAAACACTAGGTCTTGTGTTGCCCTAATTTGGCCTCTTCAAGGAAAGTGATTTGCTTCTTCTTGCAACCTTGTGCTTAAATTGCATCTTTTCCTTAGAGGCCTCTTTGTCCATCCCAACTCTCAACCTATCAATCAAACACTAGGTCTTGTGTTGCCCTAATTTTGCCTCTTCAAGGAAATTGGTTTGCTTCTTCTTGCAAGCTTGTGCTTAATTGCGTCTTTTCCTTAGAGGCCTCTTTGTCACCTTACCCCTTTAAGCTTAGAATACCTATATACACATAGTGACTCCTCACATTGGTGAAAATACATAAAGAGCAAGGGGTAGTAGTTGTTGTGATAGTGGGCTACTACCCCATTGTTGTCACCTGGTCTATTAACTGCCTTGAAGGGTACCCTTCCACAAGGCCTGCTAGATTTTACAGCGACAATCACATTCGAACAATCTCAACCTTAACAACGATCTACCTGATAACTTGTCCAATCCCATTCATCACCTCTTATGTAAGCCAAGAAAATTCAAACATCACTGCAGCGTCTCTAACAATATTTGTTTAGTAAACGTGTCTACACAATTTTCTTGGGTGTGGACCTTTTTAAGATCTACTAAACCCGCATTAATGACATATCTTACAAAATGGTACTTAATATCAATATGCTTTGTCTTACTATAATATGGATTTGTAGTGAAATAGGTAACACTTTGACTCTCAAAAATATAATTATGTTATTTTATGCTCTTCCAAGTTCACCCAGTGGACTCTCCAATCGAATTTCCTCTTTGCAAGCATGTGAGACAACAATATGTTCTCTGTGGTGGATAAAGAAATTATTTCCTAAAGCTTTGATATCCAAGTAATAGATCCAACTACAAGAGTAAAGACATAACCTGAAGTAAATCACCTATTGTCCAAATCATATGCAAAATTTGAATCGACATATCCACATACAAAATCACTACATTGTTAAAGAGAATGCAATAGTCACTTGTGCCTCTAAGTTATTGAAGCACCCATTTCACTACATTCTAATGTTCTTTTCCTGGATTTTCCATGTGCTCATTCCAACACCCACTACATGTAAAATATCTTGTCCAATACATACCATCACATACGAAAAACTTTCTATTGCATTAACATATGGTACACAAGATATGTAATCATTTTCTTCCTCACTACTAGGAAATAAACATGAAGAAATTCTAAAATGGGAAGCAAAATGGGGATTTACAAATTGCATATTATTTATCCTCAATTTTACAAATATTTTCTCAACAAACTTTTGTTTTGAAAACCTAAGCTTACCATTTTTTCTATCTTTATGTATCTCAACACCCAAGATTTGTTTTGTGCGTCTATATCCTTCATAGAAAAGGTCCTAGCCCTTTGAGCCTTCAATCTATTGATCTTGTCCATGCTTTTACTTGCAACAAGCATATCATCAACATATAACAGTAAGATAATGAATATACCATTCAAACTCTTTTAAGTAAATACAATGGACATTCTCACTTCTAGTATAATCTAACTCACCATGAAGGAATGAAACTTCTTGTACCATCACCTAAAAGATTGCTTCATGTCGTACAATTACATTTTGAGTTTACAAATTAACCTTCTTTAGTGATGTTGCACAAAACCTTTTGGTTGTCCCATGTATATCTTCTTATCCAAATCTTCGTGTAAAAACATTTTGTTTTAACATTTAAATGCTCTTCCAAATTAAGTAAAGCAACTAATGTCAACACAATACAAACATACAAGCTTAACAACTAGTAAAAAAAAGTCATGGAAATCTATACCTTCCATCTCATAATATCCCTTTCCAACCAGTTTGCCTTTATATCTGCGAACATTACCATCAACTTATTTTTTCAAATTGCAGACCTGCTTACACCCAACAACCTTCTATCTTTAGGAAGTTTTACCAAGTTCCAAGTTTTGTTTTTCTCCAATGTACGCATTTCTTCTTTCATTGTCTCCTTCCATTTAGCATTATTAGTATCATATTGCTTCCTGATAACAAGAAATTTTCCCATCATCAATAACTAGAGCAATAGATGAAATAAAATAAATATACATTTTAGGAAGATTTCTTTCCCATGTAGACCTTCTCGGTGTTGGATGTAGAATTTCCACTCTCCTGAATAACCTTAGCATCCGACTTCTTTAACATCTGATGTTGGTTCTTGCTTCCTTGTATTTGTAGACAGTTGGGTCTCCAGCTGAATTTGTCGATTTAATGGTACCTATTCCTATTTCAAATCAGTTTCTACACTATCTGATCTAATGAGAGGAGATTCACCAAATATTACATCTCTACTATTGATGATTTTGTAGGTAGTATGATCCCACATTTTATATCCCTTAACTACATCATCATAACCAACAAAGACATATTTCTTTAGTATAGGTCTAACTTAGAATGTTGCTTTTTAAGAGTGTAATCTTCACAACCAAAAAAATTTAAATTTGAATGAATCACAAGGATCACCTATCAATACATTTTCAAGGATGTTACTATTTATTGCAATCAATGGTGGTCGATTTATCAAATAACAAACAGTAGGGACTACTTCTGTAAACAACTCTTGTTTAAAAATTGGCATTGTTGAGCATGCTCCTTGCTCTTTCTAGAAGAGTCATGTTCATGCATTCTATTGCATCATTTTGCTGCAAAGTATATACAATGGTTTTGTGTCTTATGATCCCAACTTCTTTGCAATATTTTACGAATTCTAAAATGGACACGCCTCTGTTATCCATTTTTAAACATTTAATTGTTTTATCAATTTTCTTTCTACCATGACTCTAAATTGTTTAAATGTGATTGTTAAGTAAACTTGACTTGGTGGAAGAGTCAAGGTTGTTAGATTAACAATGGTGGTTTTGGACACTTGGTATTAATATTCTTAAAACATTTAGTTGTTTTACCAATTTTCTGTCACAACCCCGGTATTTAGGTGGTTTTGGACACCTAGTATTGGTGGCCCATATTATTGAACATATGTTATTACATGTAAATATAAGTCTTTAAAAGGCTTAAAAATATCATAGATCCGGGGACCAAGGTTTTGACTAAGTTGGTTTTTTTTGCAAAAGATAATAAATCTATTATTACGCTGATTTTTCCCATGGAAGAGTTTTTCCCATGATCAATCCTGGTGATCAATCCTGTTGCACATGGTTTATGTAGATTGTTGTTACGAGTGTGATTATCATCATTATTTCTCCTAACAAGTCTAGAAAATCTCCCTTTCTAGTATATCTTTTGATTAAAAATTCTTGTTTTTCAAGCTTTTGTGGTTATCAATTGATGAAGAAGAATCCGGATTTTTCAGTGTCAGAGAATATTTGTCGACATTTCAAATCCCCATGGAGATCCATCTTCAGGACGAATGAATGAAATATTGAAATTTACGACTTAGGTTAAAAATTCTTAATTGTTAATGACAATCTCTGTAGAGAAAGGTTACTGGATTGGAAATCAGTTCCATACACTGATTATGGAGGGCTACAACTCATAAACAACACAGTGAAGCTGAGAGAGCGGCATATGAAATGCTTAAAATTTATGCAAAATTGTTTTTGTCTGACCGCATGGATCTGGAAAATCTCACTTTGTAGCATATGCTTCGACTGGAAAATCATCATTTTTTATGGCAAACTCTGTAGAGGTTAGATTTTAAAATATGTAAAAATTACCTGCAGAAGTTAGATTGTAAAATATGTAAAAATGACCTGCAGAAGAGAGATTTCGCAGCAGCAAAGACAAAGCTTGTAGACAACTATAAAAAGAGGATTGCAATGTGTATTTGGACTCTCCATTCAAGAGAAATACCCATTCAGAAATCGATAACTACGCATTCCCAAAGGTCCAGAGTGAGAAATCGTATTCATAAGCTACTATGTGGAGGTTCAGGTGGACACTTACCAATTGATTTTAAAAAGAACGCCATTGATGGATGAACAGTATCATTCACCTGTGATTGGAATAAATGTGAAGAGATGGGTGGAATTTTGCCACATTTGCCCACTGGCAAAGGGAATAAGTCCGAGAGACTTCCAAACAATTAAAAAATTAAAAATTTGTATAATGCAATGCAGTCCTAGACCTTCAGGCATGTTTTTTGGAAGAAAAAAAGACTATTTTAATCATGACTACAACTGTTACAAGCATAAGAGCCTTCTTTTTTGAGGTCAAGAACTCCAGGATAGTTGCCAGTATTACTCATACAAGTCAATAAGGTTGCTCCATTAGTGGTGCTCAACTCAGCATTACCGTTCCTGCATTGAGGGCTATGATTGGATAGCATTGTAGTAATTACACTAAGCTTTATATTCATCTGTAATCTCACCATCCCTATAGAGAACAACAATGGGTATTCATATAAAAAAATGGTTGCACTTGTGACAAGAGTAGAGTATATGTTACCGAGGTTGCATCATATTAGAATTGGGATGCTTTGCAATTTAAATAGAATAGTGTATAAGATCCAAAATAGAACTTCGCATATCGAAGTACTCCTCCTTCCAAGTTCAGTCATTTTAAAACGATGAAGCATTATCAACTTTAATTGTGGAAGAAAGCAGATATATTCACCACCCATAAAATCTCCAATGCCTGTACATGCTTTTGACAGCATTTGTCTGGTTTATGTGCAGTCATAAATTGATCTCAAATGAGTTCAGTTCCTAAATATAAAAAGAACAAATTATTTTCATATTGATAGCAATTTAGCCAATTAATGTGAATTGAAGCCTACAGAACCAATGTTGCACGAAGCGGGGACGAAGCGGGGACGCGAAAGCGTTATTTCCAAAAATTCTAGGAAGCGAAGCGTCTCGGAAGCGTCTACTATATATATATATATTTTTTTTTATTTTTTTTTTTTGCATTTATATTAAAAAAATATCCAAAATACCAAATTAATTCTAGAAGATATGGAAGCATGCATATTTGTACATAAATCAAAATAGATATGACATCCATTGTACATTAATGATTAATTTTTGAGCATCAACCATTTAGATGCATCAACCATCTATAATCTAGATTCTTCTCCTCTTGTCTAGCCTTTGCCTCTACCTTGATTATCTAGGGACATTAGTCAAAATTGCCCAAATTTTGATCAAACCCTAATGCAAGCCTTAAAATATGGTAGAAAAAACTTAACATGCTTGATTGATTATTTTGACTTGATTGAAATGTAATTTTTTGCTAACGACATGAAAAATGAGTTCAACAATTAACACCACCAACACTAGGGTACATATAGGGCTTGGTGCTCTTGATTAAATGCTAATCACATACCCTCATACATGATATAATCTAATGACATGCCACCATACCATTGATCCTGAATTCCTGAAAACTGTTAAGTCTGCTGAATTTTGAATAGGATATGAAATTATATTTTCTCCATATGAAGTCCGATCAGGCTGGAACCACTCTCAAACATCCTGAGTCATTTCATGGTAATGTTAAAAATTTAAGTAAAAGTGACAAAAATGTCACTTTTACTTTAAGAATTTAACATTACCATGAGCGAGCATCTAAGAAACATCTAAGGAGGTAAAAGAGAGCTTATATTTTTTTCATCCTATCCCTAACTCAGCACTAACTCACCTACTAACCCAACCAAAGACAAAAATAAAAAAATAAAAAATAAAAAAAATTGTTTTTTTTTACCTACATTAGTCGGATCCGTACGGCGCTGTACGGAACCGCTGGCGATCCGTACGGATCCGTACAGCGATCCGTCATACGATCCGCGGATCCGCTGTACGGAATCGCGGATCCGGGCGTACGGATCCGAAAAACCAGGAATCGCAATTTTTTTTAGGATCCGCGGTTCCGAAAATCGGATCCGCGGTTCCGGGTACGGATCCCGTACGGGACGCGGTTCGGGCCTTGGAGCCGCGGGGGGGGGGGGACGTTTCCTGCAACATTGTACAGAACAGTGTATTGTTATATCAACATAAGGCTTGAAATTCAATACGCGTGAATAATCTACTGCAGGTTGGGTTTCCAACTGTGGTCTCCCAAACTAATTTGTTTTCAAAAGCAATTTATAATTACTTCACTGAGTGTCCTGCTATAAATGCAAACACGGGATGAGAACTGTGATTGATCACCCTAGCCAAATTTCTGCATACGATACCTCTGAAAGATCCAATGTTAAATGAAACCACAAACTAAAAATAACTGCACTCTCAATCAACTGAAAATCTTTGAATGCATGCCCTAAAGGTCAGGTAAAACCAACACACGCTTAACCATCAAGAAGCCTACATACAATCTTCTCTCATATAGAGATATCTGGCAGAGATAGAATAATCCGCAGGGTTGACACTTTTGCCTCTTATCTGTTAAAAACTAACATCCCAAATATGCAGTCCTACCAATTTGGCGAAACACAAGTTTATATATCATATCATTATAAATGTCCTCATTTCTTTTGCGTTGCAGAGAGAGAAAAATGCAGAAACTGCAATCGCAATGTAGGCATGCCAATTAACTGAAGCAATACAAATTAGCCGACTGTAAACAACTAGTAGCCTGACACGTTAACCAAGATTAGACCTATTATGAAATGAAACTTGTGAGTCCGATAAACGAAGGACTCAAATCTGACGAATTGGTGGTGCCACCTTTAATGGATAGTACACACCAATGAGAAAAAACCAACAGTCATCCACATCTAATGACAGATGCCTTGCCTTACACAATGGTGCGTCCCAATTCAGCAGGTATCCCATCCTACATGTTGAGCAAGTCACAGATATATACAAGATGATTCTTCCCTGTAATCATTTCATGATAATCCAAGCAGCTAACCAGACTGTCCATAGCGATGAAAAGAAGAATCTGATCATAAGGTGAGCACAAAATTTGGAGCATCCCTTCTTGGCCCAGCAATTGTTCGATAGACATATAATTTGTCTGCCTCATTGTCATCTTCGTCGTTTTCATTTATTATTTCCACATTAAGCCTGGGCTTGTTCTGAGCAAGGTACCTACAACCACTCATCGTAACCTTGCAAGAAGACATCCATAATGAACGCATAGATTCATAGCGTTCAAGACCTGATAGGAGGGCAGCATTGCCAAATGGACTATCCCTTATCTCAAGCTTCCGAAGCTTTGGACATCCCCGCAATACACATTCCATGCCCAAATCGCTACTTCCAGCAAAGGCCACAGACAACGTTTCTAGATTCTTTGCATAAAGACCAATGTACTCAAAAGCCTTATCAGTAAGCAAACCTGATACTGCCAATCGTTGTAATCCCTTACAAATCTTTACAATTGCTCCGAAAGCCTCGTCCATAGGTTCATCTGTCAAATGATCTGGCTGGCCGGGATTCATTATACAAAGGCGAAAATGTGTTAACCTGGGGCAATTTTGAGCCACTGCAATAATTGCTGCATTCGTCATTTGCCTACAGAAATACAAAACATAACTAAGATTAGGGCATCCTTGAGATATTGCAAGGATGCCTTTTTCTGTGACACCAACTCGATCCTGGCCAAATGGATCCATTGGAAAAACCCGCAATTCTCTCAAGTTCTTACAGTTTGATGATACAGTTTCCAGACCCTTGTCTCCAACAGTATCAAGAACCTACATCCAAATAAATCATTGTTAGCTTTACCAACAGAGTATACAAGTTTGAAAATAACATGTACACAAATAACACAAATAAAGAGAGATCAACATACAATATTTCAGAAGATAAATTACAAGAAAATAAGATTTACACACGAAAAGTGGGAAGTAATCTTACCCAAAGCCGCCGGAGTTGAGGACAATTACAAACAAGAGAGGCCAGCTCCATAGTTCGGATATTGGCATAGCTTAAATTCAAAAATGTCAAGTTTGAGCACACAGAATACAAGGCAGGAAGATACAGAGGTGCTACTTCCCACATCCCTGACAAAGTTCTAAGTTCCTTACAGTTGTTAAAAGCTTTTTCCAGACCTGTAAATTGCTGCAAACTGAAATCTTGAAAAAATGAACCTGTACCCAGCTCCATCAGCTGAGGAGCTATTACAAGAAGTCGCTTCAATTGTTCTAAAGAAAGAGTTTTATTTAGTTTCAAACTCCTCAAAGAAATACATCTAGCCACAAGCCTCTCAAGGGCATCAAAATTCACTTCACTTTGCAGACAAGCAAAATTCAGTGACATTAGAGAAACACAGCTCTCTGGAAAACAGCTCAGCCAGTAACCGCCTCGATCATCTACCTCACTCTCCTGTAGGTCCAACTCTTGCAGATTCCTGCGAAGCAAATGACAGAATAAAAATTCCTGATAGCAAGCAAAAAATGCAACTCTACAAGAAGCATCACATGTTCAAAGAATATAGATTAAAATATATGTTTGAGAACATTATTCCCAGAAAACCAATCATATAGAACAAGGGCTTCTCCTGCAAAGATAATTATGCTCAGAAATCTTCATTTCTCTTCAATTCTAACAAAGCACAACTAGGAAGCAAACAAACACATTGATAAGGTGCACGTAATGTTTTTTGAAGACAGCGGAGAAACACTAAAGATTGAAGAGAAAACACCGGAGGCGCCAAGGTGTAGAGAAAAAACAACGTCTTTCAAAAAAACCAAGTAATTTGGTATCAATTAGACTACCATGTTCCAGTTAAAATTTATTGATATCAAACCATTACAGGTAGATTCTCCTTTTGTTGAATCTAGGCGACTTAGTTAAATCATCTACTGAATTGCACTTAGTAAAGAAATGCTTACTTCACTTGAAATCTGAATTCCTGTAGCAATATTGGGATCAGATTGACAACAGAACCGCACTGGAATCCATTTTATCTGAACTAAGGGTTTGAATCAACCACTTATATTGTGACCCTTTAACTGAAATATCCATTCCAATTCCCTCGATTCGATTCACTTCAAAATTAAAATGGAGAAACGATTGCACCAGAACAAGCAATGGACCAGCTAAGTACATAAAAACAAGTTGACCAAAAGAAACATATATTTTGACACTCTGTTTGATGAAAATGAGCTTGAAGAAATTGCAGTTCAGACAATCTGTATTGGCAGGACGGTGCCCGAGATACAGTGACACGTGAGTGGTCTATGAAGTACTATATGTAGCAAAATCTTTTCCAATCTGAAAGATGGTTTAAGGGGTGCAAGTTCCCAGGCAGAAGTTAGAGCATCCTCCTTCAGTCCAGTACCTAGGCACATTTATACTTTGTGGATCACCATTGCTTGTGGTTATTGTCTTTGTGATAAGTTATAACCTTTTATTTGCATATCATTTGGTCAACAATTTTGTTTCACAATAATATGGTTCCTACTACAACTACTATATCATGAGGTCAAAACTCAAAGTGTAAGAGTGTGTCCACGAAATTGGGATCTTATATGTATAACATGAGGGCAAAACTCAAATGGTAAGAATGTGTGTCCACGAAAGTGGGATCTTACATGCCAAATCTAGTGTGCTAGCTAAGACTCTGACCTAAAAAATTGCCTTGACCCCATACAATCACAAATATTATTATTTTAATTTCAAATAAAAGTAACTTGTGCCACGTACAAAGAATCCACAAGTTTCAAGCTATGCTAATTTTCAGGGATTTTGAAGAGTGAAAGTACTACAAGCTGCACCGAATGAAGCCCTTCTCCGAGAAAGCGAAACCGGTGGACGAAATTTGACAAATGGGTATTGCTTCAGTTCAAGATGCTCCTTGAACGATAATTTCTCGCAATGTTGGGGAACCATAATTCCCTTCAAAATATATTTGAGACTAATAAAAGACACGCAAACGTGTGAGAGAGAATAAGATTACATATGGGTATCCCTTGTTTTCAGAAGATAGAGAATTATCTGGTGCAAAATGACCACATTTCCAATGGAGCTGTAGGACAGCAATGAAGAGGGTAGGCATGTCAGGCCAATACCAAGCACAATTACGTGGTTGGAATCAAGTGTCAATTGGGTCTAGCTTGGACATAACTTGGACACTTAAAGAGGGAAAGTCGTTATCCATGGATGGTTAAAGATGAGTTGTTATCCTTCTCACTCATGTGCAAATCACACTTATAAGTTATAACATGTTTGCCGTTCTCACTCATGTTCAAATCCCAATTCCACTCATAACAAGTTTTCCCTTTGTAAACTAATCGGGACTGACAAGGTAACAAAAAGCCCTCTTTCACTTAAGTACTCAAACTTAAGTGCTAAAAAGTGGAATAATATTTTTCCAAACATTATAGAGAGTGGTAGGATCCAGGGGCAATTACTGAAAAATTTCACCAATAGAGTAACCCCCGACATGACATTTTAACTGAGAAGAAGCACTTGTGAGTGTTCATCTTTTGAATGCCATCTCCCTTGTTAAAGCGGTCTGCTAGTGGTGCCTGGTGTATACTGGAGTTTAAAGTGTACTTTCAGAAAAATTTGAAACTGTCACACAGACTCTCCATGACCATTCAAACAAGCCTGTGAGGGTACTGAACAACTAGCGGTGAAGCCTCTATCTGTTATGGCACCAAGAGAAGCGAGGTGCTGTGCAGGCCGAGGTAGGGTGGGTATGAGGTTGTGGCGATCCATGAGTGAGTGTAACAGTGCACTGGGAGCATTGAATATCAACATTAGCATAGACCCATCGAAGACCTATTTGATATGAACCTCCAGATTACGAAGCTCGAGGATGCCTACCTGGAATTCACACAAATGCTGTTCCACTAAACACTGGAATTCAAGAAAAAAAAATGTCATGGATGTCCATACCAGATATACAGAATTGGTAGATAAAGATCTAGGAGGGAGGTGGTTACATTACATATTTGAGTTATTACAGAGGTTTTGCATTCATTTAGGAATTCAGAAGAGGAAAAAAGAAATCAAAACCTGCAATGAGTTGCGATGACTGCGAGGCCGTCGGTGCTGAAACCTTCGCAAGTGGTGAGCGAGAGAGCACGGAAATCGGAGAAGGAACGCGCTATGAGCTCAAGGCTTTCATCCGTGACGATCATGCGCTTAAGCCTCAGCTCCCGGAGCCATGGATAGGCCCCACGCATGACCAGGAGCCAGGAGTGAATATCCGCCCCCCAGTGAGGAGGCACGAGATTGAAATCTGAGAAGCGTGGCTTCCCCTTGAGGGTTATGCCTGTTATCTTGGGGAAGCGCCTCACCAAGATCTCCGGCGAGACGGAATAACAGTTTCCAATGAAGACCTTCCGGCGGCTCCAGGCCTCGGCTCTGTACCAGGCCTTGCATACCAGCGAAACCGCGCTCCTGTCCTGGATCGAATCCACGAACAACAACACGTGCTCCAGCACCTCGTCTGGGAATGAAGACGAAGAAACCCCTCTCTTCTTCATCATTCTGAACCCCTTCGCACTGTTGGCCTTCATTTGGAGGTCTGCAGTTCCATTCCTGCAACCCCCGCTGTTTCAGATCTCTCGAAATCCACAGACTATTCCGAACCCACGTTGGTCCAGTGGACGAATCTCGCCCCTCAAACTTCCAGAGCCGGAGAGGCAATGAGTGGATGGACGGTCAGATGGTCCACACTTTGGTTCTTAGCTCCAGCTAATTACGAGCGCTGGGCGTGGGCTCCATTTCCCCTGGGTCACAGGCCTGAGCCATTTGTTACAGCGAACATAGATATTTATGAAGGATACCCAAATGCCCAGCGGGGCCGAGAGAGTCAAGACCGTCGGGATACGGGGACTTCATTAAAATAAGACCACATCCAGATTCCAGCCTAGCACAACGAAACCCAATGCCAATGGCAGCGGCAGCACCAACAACAGCATCTTAACCTCATCTGTCATCTGTCAGACAGATGAACGGAGTCACACACTCACCCTATATACTCAGAAACTCCCAATTATTTTGGCATGGGTTGATTAATTGTGAATTGGACAATTCACAGGTAGAACTTTGATAAACTCAATCTTTTGAGTAAGTGTCCATTGGGGAACTCTCAGGTGAAACTTTGATATAAATGAGTTTAGGCTTTACTTGTGGTAAGTCTCGCCATGAAAGATTCGAAGCTGGCCCATAGATGGTGGAGTCAATTTAGTCTTTAGTTAATATTGATCCCTTGCTTGGGCAAATGATCTTGTTCCACCATTATAGATGTCTAACCACATTGATATGCTGTGGGAATCAAATCCCTTTTCTCCAGCGCTTTCATCGTAACAAGACTCTAATGGAATAATAGAGAAGAAATGAATCCCTTTCTTTTAGGAGTAAGAGAAGAAATGAATTTCCCTTTCTTTTTATGAGATTTAGAAAGAGATTGAAGACGAGAAATTTAATTTAATTTTTTTATAATAAAATAAATAATAATATTTCTATCTATTTTTATGAGATTTAGAAAGAGATTGAAGAAGAGAAATATAATTTAATTTTTTTTATAATAAAATAAATAATAATTTTTGTATTTATTATGATGTTGAATTTAAAGATGATGATGTTAGAATTTAAAGATGATGTAAAAATTATAAAATGGAAAATGTGATTTTGTTTTGTTATTGAAAATGTTTGTAATATATTTATATAATTTTGAATAGCAATATTTATATAGTTTTGGGTAAAGATAAAGATTTAAATATAATTTATAATAAAATATGTATTCATGGTTTTTTTTTAATTGTGACACTGAATGGATGATTTATTATGAATGTTCTTGTAAAAAAAATATTTTTTTATAAAATATTGTTTAAATAATTATGTGAATTATATTATAGTTAATAATGGATATTTAAAATTTTATATGTTTAAATAGTAATTTATGAAATTGTGTTGAATTATTTTTAATAATATTTAAAATTATTTATTTAGAAATTTTAAAATAAATTTTTATTTTTTTCAATAATTTTTTGTTTAAATTATCAAAAATTAATATTGATATTTTATAAACTGTAAAACTTGTAAAATAGTTATTTTTTATAATGTATCTTTACTCATTTATATACCAATATTATGGCTCTGAAAAAATTACATTCCAACTCATAATTTCCCACCTTTTTATCTTCCCAACTTTTGAGATTAAGGATTCTTGTTAGGGTTTTTCTCTTTTATGTTACTTATAATAAAAAATAATTAAAAAAAATAAAGTTTGAATTTTTGTTATAAGGCTTTTTTTTTTTATAAGAATTAGTTTCTTTTCAAAAATAACTACAATATACAATATTTTTACCATTATTTTACAAATAAATTTTCATTTTCATTATAATAATATGCATTTGTTTTTGTTGTTTTATTTTTTAACATAATATAAATCAATCAATATTGTATGTTTTGCACATGGTAATTTTCAGTAGTGTTTTGTTATAGTATGTTGATAATTGGCTTTTGGTTTTGTTGGTGCAAATCTAATCACTTAGTTGGAATATAAGTTGGTTTTTTTTTGGGTACTTGTTGTTGTTTTTTATAGTAATGTAACTTTGTTATCAGGTTTGAAGAGTTTATATAGATTTGATCTCATTTCATCATGTTTGTACCTATAGGGGATATCACTAGTAGAAGTGTTGGATAAAGCACTCTGCTCTCTCACTTGGGATGTAGTTGGGATATTGGATTAGCTTGGTTTTATGATACTGAATGGATTGAAACGATAAGCCACGTAATCTTTTTTTTTAATGCAATACAAGTTCAATTTACCAAATAAAATAAAATTTATTGTACGTTTTGCAAAATTACTTGAAAATATCTCAAAAATCCAATAAAACTAAATCTCTATTTAATTGTTTATATCAAGATAATTTACTTTAAAATTAAATTTTAAGGTAATGTGATTATCGACACAAAGTTACGTATTCAATTCATTATAGTTTGGAAAAAAATTATGTCCTCAATTCTTTATGGGTCGGGACTTTTTTATTTAAATAAGTTGTTTTGTGGGTATAGTTTGAGTCGTTAGGAAAATAATTTGTTTTCCTCTTCACCCAGGATCAATTCCTATATAGGAACATGTTGGTTAGTCATGATAAGGCTCAAAGAGTAGGCGTCCTTTTTTGAATCATTTCCTATATAGAGGGATGTTGGCATGTTGTGATAAGGCTCAAAGAGTAGGCATCCCTTTTTTCAGTGATGTCTCGACTCTTTTTAAGTCATAAATTATTGATATATTTAGCCAGTAAGTGGTTAAATATACTCTTATTATTTTTGTGGCAACAAAAAAATAAATATCTTTCCAATTTTTTTAAACAGCGAGAAAAGTAAACATCTTCTCAATTTAAAAAAAATTATATATTAATAAAATTATCTATATTTTATTAATATATAAATTACAATTTTCATATAATTTTATTTATATATATATATATATATATATATATATATATATATATATATATATATATATATATATATATATATATATATATCATTTTTTAAACCTCTTTCATGTAATTTTATTTAATTGGTATGTAGATGTTCCTATTTCAAATTGTTGATTTGATTGTTGATTTTTTATTATTTAGGATTTAGACTTTTAAACATTATAGTTGATATATTATTATATTGGATTTCTTTATTTGGAAAAAAATTTAATGAATGATGATGACTGATGTTTGATTTAGGAAAACAATGGTGTTTGTCTTATTCACTTAGAAAATAAGATAAGGAAGGGGATGGTGCCTCATTGTGAGTATGGTCCCGCTAGAGGATAATGTGGTTGAATTCTCATCAAGGACTCGTTTGACTAAGAATGTATAAGACAAGAGTTGGTGGGGTAGAATGAGGGCAAAAAAATTGCACTGGTCCCCTTAGTTTTGGAATTTGATTGGAGAGATGGTCCATTATTCACCAAATGACAATAACCATGAACTAACCCCCTTTGAATCCATCTATTCATTCCTTCATCTTTATAGTTAGCAAGTACCAACTTGCATTTATTATAATAATAGGTATTGTATTCTCCACAAATTGAACTACGTACCCTTGAGTCATGGTCGAAGATAAGCTGAGCTAAATCTAGAGGGATTGGTGGGGTGATTGGTAAGAACAGGGATAGGTGACATACCATTCTATGTATATTATATTGCAAATATACATGTGGGAACCAAATGATAAGCAAATCATTTTTTAGAGACATTTATGAGTGTATTGTTAGATTGTAATTTAAAAATTTATAATTAAAACAAAATTAGTATTGCTATATAAATGTTTGTTGGCATGTTAATTGGGTGTAATTTTTTCTATCTACATTAATTATCTTACTTTGCAACATGTTTACTCTTAATGAGTCAATTTTCAAAGAGCTATTTATGGCTTATTAATGTGTTGTTTGGTCTTGTACCTTGAAGATGTAGGGATTACTCTAGGTGCCATTTTAGAAATGAGGGGAAGTGCTAGAGAGCTTTCCCTCATGATATATTATTTGGAAGAAAAAAATGTTAGTGGACATATGTTAATTGTTAAATTAACTATATTTTGCTACATAGTGTTAGATAATCACTCATTTGAAGGTAGTGATATTGGTTAGCAACATTTTCTTCCTAAGACATGAGATGAATGCATAGAGTGAAATACTCATTCTTTATTTTACAAATGTTTTTATCATTACACCAAATAAATGGATGCAGTGTATGATATGCTTCTCATTCTCAACTCCAAGTTCTAAATGATGCATCTCCAACTACATCTTCACATTCGATTAACAATATAAGCGAACATATGCAAAATGCATGAGGGGGTTTATTAAACCTCAATAGTGGTGAGGTTCCAAATCCTAAATACATTTTCCTCAATGATTAATTCTAAGATACTTCAAAGCTTCTAAAATCCCCAATCTTATATTCCAAATGAACCTTCTCATTCTCAGGTTCATGTTCTAAGTGTTGCATCTCCAACTACATCTTCACATTTCACTAACAATATAAGCGAACATACACAAAATTCATGTGGGGGTTTATTTGACCTGAATGGTAGTGAGGTTTAAAATCCAAGATACTTTTCCCTTGATAATTAGCTCATGGACATTCCTTTACACATTAGATGTTGGTTGTGGAAATAAGAACCTCATTTTTCATGTATGCAACCAAGTTATGTTTGTCTCTTTATCTAGGAGTTTGCATGAACTTAATTACCAAAAAAGCAATTTCTCCACATCTTGCTTTCTTCTACGTTAATCATAAATTGTAATACATTTATATGTGTTATCTTCATAGTTAAATACATACATAAAGGATTTAATGTAGAGGCTTGTACTATAGTTTTACATGTCATTGTCTACTAAAAAAATTTAATGAACGTCAACACGTAACAACTATTCAATTTAAGATAAATGCATTTCACAAATTACCAAATTATCTCTTCAATTAAATAGTTACAATTAAGAGTATATATTTCACTAAATTTTTTTGGTAGTTACACTTCGGCTATATCCACAATAAACAACCTATCTTTACACAAATACACTAATCCACAAAAAGAGAATATATCAGTAGGGAATTTAATATGAAATTGAAACAATAACAACACTCTATTTTCACTAACTTCAAAAATCCACATTAAAAAATTTCTTATCTCACACACACACACACACACACACACATATATATATGACCCAGTGACTAAGCAATAAATACATGTTGAGCATGTCATTTCAGGGAATCGAACACAGGTGGTTAGGGAGTTAACAACCCACCTCAACCACTCGGTCTACCCTTAATTGATTTAAAGAAGAGTCGAGAAGTCCCATATTGACCACGGATGGAGTGAAAACTCTTTGGGGTCGTCTACTCATTAAGCGTAATCAATACATGCTAAGCATGTAATTTCAGGGGAAAGGTGACAAAAAGCAAAGTAATAATCAAATCGTTGCGTCGAGATGGATCTCTTATCCCACATACAAAGATATTTTATACACCAACTTAGTATTTAGCTTAGTCATAACTTTAAAATTATTATTATTATTATTAGTTTTTTAAAATTAAATCTATTAAAACCGTCCATTCATATAGAAAGGAGTTCATTTACATCGACTTTTCATATGCTTTGTATTTGTAATCAATAACATCCGAGCGGTGTGTAATAAAAAAGACAAAAGGACGAGGTTTTGAAACATTTTCCTTCATATTAGCATAACCAAATGACTACATAAGATTGTCATATAAATCATGTGCTTTGACTCTATTAAATATACCAACGAGGCCCCTAATTAGCTTACAATGGACATATAAAGACAAGAGAAAATGAAAGTTTTTGACAAAAAATTACAACCCAAAAGACATATATATGAAAGAAAATATTAAGAGTTGAATTCCAACTTGAGCCTCATTGCATCACAAAGAATTTGGATAGATCCACTCCTCCGCAGCGGGAGACCACTTCTTTGCTCATAAAAGATCCTTCCTTCCTCCACATGAAGACCCTTTTGGAAAGAATGTGAGCTTGTTGGTTTCATTCTTTGAGAATGTGATTGAAGCTCAAATTTTGAAAAAAACCTTTTAGCTATTGAATATGATTTATCCAACAAATTAAGGCGAGGACCCTCAATTGAGCTTTTCCAAAGAAAATCATTCCACTACACATTTTGACTCCCCATATATAAACATAGAAAAAATATTCAAACACACTCAGAAAAACAATAAAACCCATGTTTTTGAACATGTACCTATGTTTAGCCATGTATAAATAGACCTATATACGTCGACCTAATAACAAGTAACAAATGGAATCATATTAACCCAAAAAAACATAAATTCAAACCCAAATAGAGGTGTATAATCTCTATGATGAAATAACGTAATAATAAAATAATAATAAAACACGGTTCTTTAAAGAACAATCAATTAATAACATCGAATAATATTACCGTCACGCGAAGTTTAATAAACGATTTTATATTTATTACCTAGAAATTTCCCACCACATAATATTTTATTTTAAGCTTGGATTGACCAAAACAAACTTATAAAGAAAAAGTTAAAAAAGAAGAAGAAAAAATCACATAAAAGGGAGGCTCCATGTGTAATAAAGGAAAAACTTATATTCTATCTCTCTAATAAGCAAAGCATTAAAGAATCATATGCAAGTGCTCCATTCAATGCTTCATTTTATTTTATTCTCATTGATTGCACTTGGTCTAAGAAAGATGCCTTAACATTATCCTTCAACCATGTGAGTGATGTGGTGGCAAAAACATGGTAGTGAGATTTTCACTCCGACTAAGTGGTGGCAACGGCACACATATATTATATTATATTATCTTAATACCATGATGGCCAGTGAAAATTTTATTTTAATTAATATTTTTATTTTTATTTTTATTAATATAAATATTTTTATAATAATATTAATAATTATTATTTTATTTATATAATTTGAATAATATATATATATGTGTGTGTTTTTATGGTTTTCAAAAAATGGTGATTATTATGTTTATGGAATATGTATACTAGACAGATTTACTTGAAGGGATTACTTCATGCTAGCTCAACAACATGAGCCTGACTTCGAAAATATTGAGAAAATTGAGTTCGTGACTTCTCAATAGTAAAAGTGTTTTAATGATAAGGACTCTACCAATTAAGCCAACCCTCAAAGCTATATATAGATATATAGTATGGAATTTTTTGAACACTTATCATATTTTATGGATGCCATTTAGTGCAAATTATTGTATTTAACTTGGTATAGACATGAGTGAGGTACACACTAAAGATAAGCACCTTAGTTTTTTTTTTTTTGGTAATTTAGAGTTTATTTTTCAAAGTATAGGGCTAAATTAACAATCATGCTCAAAACCATTAACACAATATACTCCATATAACAATTAGCATTTACAACTTTGCACTAAATGGCATCCATAAAATGTGATAAGTGTTCAAAAAATTCCATATATATATATATAAAATGTGATAAGTGTTCAAAATATATATATATATATATATATGGAATTTTTTGAACGCTTATCACATTTTATGGATGCCATTTAGTGCAAAGTTGTAAATGCTAATTGTTTTATTTAACTTGGTATAGACATGAGTGAGGTACACACTAAAGATAAGCACCTTAGGTTTTTTGTTTTTTTTGGTAATTCAGAGTTTGTTTTATTTTTTGAAGTATAAGGCTAAGTTAACAACCATGCTCAAAACGATTAACACAATATAATGAAAGTGAAGATAATGATACTCTATTCCACAATCACTTGAATTAAGTTCAATTAAATATCACCTTATTACTTTATTATTTAAAGAAATAACAAAAAAACATAATAATATTATTAAATTTCAAAATATCATTTAAATTAAATCTCATATACAAATAAAAAAGTATATCTCCATCAAAATCTAAATTTTTTTTTTAACTGTAACGGATATATGGATTTTATTTATCTGAAAAGTTTATGGGTCATTTCCGGAGTGACCCCGATTACATTGCAGATTTCTAACTGCTGCTGCTTTTAAACTATTACATTTTTCAGGGCATTTGAACAAAGCTTTCATTGTTTACAATTAGCAGCCCTTTCATGAGTGAGCTACCTTTGTTTTCCATCTGATCAGCTTCACTATTTGACTTTCTAAAAATATGATAAAATTTGCAGTTGTCAAAGTCTAGAAGAACTCTCTTCAATCTGTCCAAAATTTTGTTGAGGCTGACATTGTTGAACCGTGCCTCCAAGTTTAAGTTTTTAATTATTATCTTTGAATCACCGAAAACTTGAAGATCTTTTACTCCTTTGTCTCTTGCGATAAGGCAAGCTTTGAGAAGCCCGAGGATCTCTGCTTGATTGTTGGATTTCTGGCCTAATCCCCAATAGAAACAGTCTTTTGAAGAGCCGTCCGGAGAGTAGATGACCCCCCCCAGCACCAGCGGCACCGAGGTTCCCTTTGGACGCCCCGTCAAAGAAGATTGTGGTTAATTTTTGAGACCGCCACCAAGATTGAAAGGAATCATCATTATCTCTTAAGCGCCAGTCCGGATTGCCACTTTGAGGGGAGAGGAGATACTTGCTCGGATAAGGCACTAGAGGGCCTAACCACATCTTTTCTTCGGGCAGTAGCAGAGGATCTTCTTTTAAATACTGTTGTTGGGCCGCTTCCAGGAGGAAGGACTTGGCTTTTGCAGCTACTTGCAACGGGGAGTGCCGCACCTCATTGAAGATCAGCTGATTACGTGCCAACCAAAGCTGCCAACATACATATTTGGGAAGCGCTATCCAAATTTTATGCCAAAATGATTTGGGGGGGATTCGTTGGGGATAGAAATGACTCCAAGAGGCAAAGAGATCTGAAACATAATTTTGGGAAGGGGCTGGAATCTGAAAGTCCTGTAAAATGAGCCCCCAGACTTCTTTAGCAAAAATGCAATCCATAAATAGGTGTTGGGTTGTTTCGGTATTGTTGCTGCATAACACACATTTGTGAGGCCCTAATATGTTCCTTTTCTCCAGATTATCTCCCGTTAGAAGTTTGTTATGGACCAGGGTCCAGAAAAATAAGTTCACTTTTGGTAAGGCAAGAGATTCCCAAACGTTTTTCCAGAAAGCCGTTGTTTGACTGTTATTTCTTGAGGCCTGCAAAGCTCTATATCCTGCTGCTGTGGTATAAATGTCGGTCAGGCCCCAAGCCCAGCTATCTTTTATGGATCTATTGACAGGGGCAGCGTCCTCCAGCAGATCTTCCAGCAAGGTTTGTTGATGAGCTAACCTGGCTGGTACTCCATGAAAATCCCAACCGGCCCAATCTCCGCGCTGATCCCATTTCGATAGGTCGTATAGGCTATTCACTCCTGCTCGCTCCAGCCAATTTCTGAGGTCTATTATGTCCAAGTTTTATGCCAAAGGTTCATTCCCCATGATGCTATCCATCCACAGATGAATACGTTTGTCGCTTCTAGGTATTCTGTAGATCTGTTTTTTAAAGAAGTTGCTGCTTTTGCAGCATAATTCCAAACATGCGTGCAATTTGATGTGTTAACGTTATGCAGATTGTTGAGAGATTTGTTGGGACCATAATTTGATCGCAGAGTGATACTTACCGGGTGTGTGGGCTCGTGGATCAGCTTCCACAAGATCTTACCTCCCAGCGCTAAATTGACAAAGGTGGGATCTCTTATTTGCAGCCCCCCCTCCACCATCGATTTTTTGACTACTTCCCAATTCACCAAATGCATTTTTTTTCCATTGCCCTTCCCTCCTTGCCACAGAAATTCTCTGAGAAGTTTGGTGATCTGATCCATCACATTTCTTGGTGCCAGAAGAAAGGCAGCTTGGAAAATTGGAAGCGTAGAAAGCAATGATTTGATCAAGATCACTTTGCCTCCCTTGGTCAACCAGTAGCCACCCCACGCAACAATCTTTGTTTTAATTTTAGAGATTATTTCACTCCATAGAGATCTTTTATTAACTCCAGATATGATGGGAAGGTGGAGATACTTAAATCTGTCCCAATTTGCTTGGCCTTTGAACCCAAGGAGTGTGGTAATGCCTGTAAGTTCTTGCTGGTCTGTATTCCAGCTGAAGACTTCGCTTTTACTCTCATTGACTAAAGCTCCCGAAACTCTGCAATAATTTCTGAGAATTGTGTCAAAAGCTTTGGCTATTCTAATGGAGGCTCCACCGAGGAGGAGTGAATCATCAGCAAAAAGTGCGTGATTCAGGGGATCAGCTCCGTTGGAAGGTTTGAGACCCGGAATGTTACCAGCTAATCTTTCTGCAGTGAGCTTTCGACTAAGGGAGTCTGCCATTAAGATGTATAGAAAGGGGGAGAGTGGGCATCCCTGCTTGATGCCTCTCTGAGCTTGGAAAAAGTTTGTTGGTCGACCATTGACTAGGGGGGCAATCCACGGATTGTCAATGCAGGCTTTAATGAGATGACCAAAATGAGGCGAAAAGCCAAAGGAAAGAAGAACATTGCTGAGGAATGTGCGATTAACTCTGTCAAAAGAATTTTCCATATCTAATTTTATCAACATACCTTTCTCTTTCCGCTGTTTACTAGAATGGATTGTCTCCTGGACCTGGATTACGTTGTCCAGAATATGCCTACCTTCCACAAAACCACCTTGAGAACTGGAGATCAATCTTTTTAGCAATGGCTTGACCCTATTTGCTAACAGTTTAGCTAGAATTTTATAATAAGCATTACACAACGAAATAGGCCTGAATCTAGAAAATGATTCAGGGTTGGTGTCTTTGGGGATTAAAGCAAGGTAAGTGGAGTTGGTTCCTCCACCTATCTTGGCTTTTTTCATGAATCCACTTATCATTTTATGAAGGTCTACCTTGATAATGTGCCAGCAAGATTTATAGAAGTGGATTGTGAATCCATCAGGCCCAGGTGCCTTGTCAGCTTCCATGGACCATATTACATTTATGATTTCCTCCTCAGTGGTAGGTCTACAGAGGATTGTGTTGTCTTCAGGACTGATGAGGGAAGGGATGTTGGAGAGGAAGTCAGCAGTTTCCTCATCATTACTTTGAGCTCCTTCACTGTATAGGTTCTTGAAATGGGATTCGACGGCTGCTTTGACTTGAATGAGACCTTTGCAGACTTGGCCCTCAGCTATTTTGATTTCTGCTATATAATTCCTTGACAGTCTCGCTCTGTATTGTCGGTGGAAGAAGGAGGTGTTCCGGTCCCCAGCCTTCAACCATAGGCTTCTGGATTTGAGTCTCCAGTATTCTTCTTCCTTTCGGAAAGATTGATATGCTGTTCGTTGGACTTTTATTTCTGTTTCCAACAATGTTGCTGTGATATCTTTGCTTTCCATATCTGTTTGCAGGGAGTACAATGACTGCACTACCTCTTTTCTTTGTTCGGTAGGAGTAGGGGTTGGTTTCTTTATCCAGTCTTTCAGGGCTTGTTTTGTGGCTTTCAACTTTTGCTCCCATACATAACTTGAGGATTCCGTGAAGGATTTGGACCATGCTGCTTTCACCGTTTCTAAGAAACCATCTCTCTCAATCCAAAGAGGGTTGAATCGAAAAGGGATGGGACCTAGGTCTTCTTCATCTTCTAGGAGGAGCTGAATTGGCTTATGATCAGAGGTAAGTTTAGGCAGAATTTTGGTGATGATGATCTTTTTGTTCATCATTATGGAGCTTTGCACCAGAAAACGGTCTAATTGAGCAGAGATGTGGTCCGATCCAACCCGATTATTGGTCCAGGTATAAATGCCTCGGACAGGATTAAAATATAAAAGATCCCAAAGCTGAGAGAGCTCCTCCACCTTGGGCAGCATGGGATCTCTGATGCTGGTACCCCCCCTCTTCTCTTTTGCTTTCATTACAATATTTAGGTCCCCGGCTATAATGATATTGGTGGGAGAAGACTGCTCTAAAAAGGCAGAGAGAGTATTCCAGCATTCTCGTTTTTCAGAGTAAGAAACAGGTACATAAAGATTGAAGAGAGAGATGGATAACTTACTTGCATTATGCTTCAGTTCCGTGAAGATCCAGTGTTGGGTTTCATGGTAGTTATTCAGCTGGAATAGGTCTTCAGTCCAAAGAGTTGCCAACCCACCAGAGGTTCCCCTTGCACTGACTGCTTTGCCTGTTCTTTTATTCCACTTTGAACTGCTAATCTCTAGAAGGGCTTGCCATTCTATTTTGGTCTCTTGGAGCATGAGAATGTCTGAGGGTTATGCTTTCAAAAGGTCCTTAACTGCATCAATTTTGGAGGGATTCCCCAGTCCTCTACAGTTCCAAGAGACGAGTTTCATTATTTACTGTAAGGGGGGTTGGGGCCTCCCTTGGAAGGCCTTGGTCTGGTATTTCGTCTGATTGACATTTCTATTGTGGGCTGAATTCCTTGTGTTTTGAGCCTTTCTGCCTCCTCCTCCCTCTTTTCTTTGCGAGATTTCCTTCCTGCTTTTTTCGATGGTCGCTCATAGGTTTCATCCTCCGAAGAGTCAGAGCTTTCCACTGGTTTTTTCCTTGCTATTTCTGCATATGAAGGATTGGTGGGGCTGCCTTGATTGGTATTGATCTGTGTTGCTTCCCCTCCCTCTTTGTTTGAAGGTGGAGTATCTGCATGTTCCACATTCTCCTGAGTTAGATTTACTTGGTTGATCTGCTGAACACTTTCTGTCCCATTTGGAGTTGCTTCCATTTCTTGGTTGATTTTGGATCTACTAGTTCCTCCTGTCGTATTGCCTTTACCTGTGCCTTTTTTTGAGTTTGCATTTTTCTGAACTAGGGTCCATTGTTCCCCGATTTGTTTGTCTACTTGTTCCTCAGCCTTCTTCTTGCAATGCTTTGCAAAGTGACCGTGTCCGTGGCAGTGTCTGCATTTAAAAGGTAGTTGTTCGTAGTCCAACTCTTGGACATGCGTCCACCCAGCAACAGTGAGTTTGATTGCTTCTGGTAACCCCTCTTCTAGGTCCACTTCTACGTAGATGCGAGCGAAAGAATATTGACCCTTTATTGCAGCTTGGTCTATGTATTTTCCCAATGCATTACCTATGATCTGGAGGGATTTTTGATTCCAGCAATGGAGAGGCAAATGGGGAAGCCTAACCCAAACCGGGACAGCAGAGGGGACATCCTGGGTGGGATCAAAATCAAGGGACCATTTGTTTAGATAAAGGCCCTGGGGACCCATGAAGTATGGTCCATTTCTGAAGATTAAGCCTCTATCGTTGGGGTTTTCGAAGAAAAACACAAAGAAGCCCTTACCTACGAAGTAACTTTTGACTCCTTCTTTGATCAGAGGCTTCCAGTTCCTTTGAGTCCATTCCTCAACCGATTTTGGAGAAGGCCAGAGGCCCGTGAACTGACCTATGAGGCCTCTTTCAGCCAGATTCAAAGCCGCTTTGCAGGTATCTTCTTCAGGAAGGGCCACAGAAGGGATTGAGTCCATTTTCTTAACAAACTTCTGTTGTGATGCTGAGGGAGGGCGCTTAGGGCCGGCAGCTACCAATGATCTGAAAGCAAGAACCTCCGGAGGCATAGGAGGGGGGTCAGGCTCCCCACAGGCATCCATGATTAGAAAGAGCTTGAAGCAGGCCAAGCAGAAGGGCGCAGAGGCCTCAGGGGCACGCTAGAGCAGCCAGCAGCCCAAGCGCTGGTAGAGCGCGAGGAGGCAGAGAAAAGGAGATTTGAGGAGACCACCCCCGGCCGGAGCAGTAGCAAGTCGACCAAGAACACGCCCAAATAACGAGCCCGGGAAAAAAAGAAAGAAATGGCACAAAAAGAGAGATCCGGCCCGATGCGTTGCGCAGCCAAACCAGAGTGCCGCGCCCAACCTATGCGTCGCGCGGAGACAAAATAGCTCCCACAGGAACCGACCCTATGCGCCGCGCACGCCTGATGCGATGCATCGGCAACCCAGTGCGCCGCGCACTGCAACAAGGCACAAACCTAAACCCTGGAAAAATTGCAGAGCGCTTTAAATCAGTTTCTTATCTCTTAAGAAAATTTTGACAACCATTATCAAAATCTAAATTCACTACAATACATTATTCACATTTTTCTAAACTCAAATAATGATGAAGTTGCATCATTATTCATAAGTTTCCCATTGAGTTTTGTCTCTATTCATTTTTTTTTCAAAATAAACAAATAAATAAATTTTTAATAATTTTATCCGAGTTCACTTAGCAAGCTCTTGTCATGTAAAGTTGCGTGAGAGTGGGGTCTTTTTTTCAAGTCTTAAGGGTAGGGTGGCTACACTTAAAAGTTATATTGATAGCAGTTGACAAGTTTGTGTTATGTAAATTTATATGAGAGATTAAGTCTTTTGTTCATATCCCCCAACTATCAAAACTTGTGTGTCATAATAGGGAGTAGGAAGTTATAGTTAGAAGTTATCTCGTGTCACACAAATACATGTCTAACCAATTATCAATTTCCCTAGATAATAATATATATATATATATACTCATTAAACTTAATTATTTAAAAAATAATATTAAATTAAATTAACTATATATTGTAAAAAATAAAGTCCCATTGACTCAACCTCCTAGGTGACCTTAAGGAAATGTAGCTGACAACTTAAGACCTTATTGACTTCCCTTGGGTGTTACAGGACCTCCGGGAGTAACCCAACCCCTCTAGGTGTCCAACCCCAAAGGTAACTCACTTTTCCCTTGACCTAGAGCCCCAGTCGCTCCCTTTCTAAGGCCTCCAGGCGACTATGGGTTCCCAGTTGCACCCATAAGCCTGCATCCACACGACTATGGAATTTTATGCTCAGTTCTATGCCAACGACTCCAAATTTCGTGCCATTTTTTCAAGGTCAGGACTCAGGTCTCTGCCCAAAACTCAAAACTTCCAAAGAAGGTAAATAACATAGAAACAATTCTTGTAACCCAAAAATTAAAACTAGGACTTTACCTGACCATCCCCAACCGAGACTGACATTATGTCAAACACTTGGTGGATATGCAACTTACATGTCATCAATGAAAGTTTGAACATGAGGGACTGAAAACTTATATCAGGCTTAAGAAGAAGGGTCACTGCCTTCTCACATTAGCTGACATAATAACAATTAGTTCTTGCATTCATTATTCATTCAGTTACAAGTAAAAACATGAAAAGAGCCATGAGTAAGATCTGTCATAAAACCATGCTTATAACTAGATAAATAACAATAAGAGAACATCCATTTAAGCCACATAATAACCAGTACAATTCCTTGTCAAAAGCAAGAGAAACTTAGCTTTTATTAGACATAGGAAAATACTGACCAGGTTCGAGAATTCCACGTTCCACCCAACCATAGATTGGTTGAGCCAAATCTCTCTTCAGCCAATCACCCCTGTGCCATATTCCAAGCACGAATGTGGGATATCATGGGAAAAACCAATGCAAACACAACCAAGTGAATCCATAAGTTAAACCGACTCCACCCTCTCCATACCGTGATCACACCTAAACCAAGAAAAAACCCATCACACCATGGCTATCCAAAAATGGAAAGGTAGGCTAAAATCCAATGTTGAAACCCAACAAAATCCATACCAATGAAATCAAAAGAACTAAATACCAACATGCACATACCATGCACGTCAAAACCATCTAGGAAAGCATACATGCAATCTGTTACCTGCAAGTACTCCCGTTGAAGCTACTTGATCATTGAATTCCTTTGCTTTCCTTGTCCTTCTTTTGCTTTCCTTTCCTTTCCTTGCTTTTCTTCCCCTTTCCTTGTTTTCTTTCTTTCTCCTCTTGGTGATTTCTCCTCTCAGTTACACAGTATTTTGTCACATTCCTCAGTCCTTATCCTAAGTGTCATATTTTGTGTCGCTCATGTCACAAACATCACAAAGCGACAAAATTTATACAAACTTGTTCATCCTGGATAACATGCTTGAGATATCCCCAAATACCTAAAAGTGAAATTCCCTAAATATTTTCTGCAAAAGTTTGTAAAAAAACTTATTTTATAAGCCGAATACGGTTCTTCCCTTAATAGCCTTGCGCTTGTCACCCTATCCTTAACATATGAACAACATTTCCAGTGCAAGAATTCAACAATAAAGTTGTGCTATTCCTCTTCAGGAAGGTTCTCCCAAAAATGGAGCAGAAGCTTCGACCTCTAGAATTCTCAAGAACGAAGTTTTGGTACTTTTTGGTTGAGGATATGGTCGAATACTCCCATTTTTTACCCTTGATCTTATCTCCAAAGATTTTCCCCTTTGAGATAATTCCTTTCCCCCTCATTAGTGGATCCATAACCTCTCCAACTCTACTATAAAAGAGTGTCATGCTAGTGAGTCTTGGTTGGTCATTGCTGGTTTCCATTCTTTTGCTTGATTGCGCCTATATGTTGTTGATTTAATGAAGAAGGAGAAGAGATTGAAAGGCTAGGCTTGGACTTGGATTTGCACTCTAAAGGAGGCCTCCAACATCAAGGCACTAGTTGTAAGCTTCCCTTTTTCATTTAATAATACAAAGTATGTTTTTCTTCCCATAAATATGTTAATATTAACTGGTTTAGCATGATACCCCTTGATTTGTCATTTGGTTTGCTTTGAAATATATATATGTTATGTATCTTTCATCTTTTTTCGCATGATCTTCTTTACAGGTATTCAGACGTAGAAGGCATAACGAGGAACGATCCTGAAAGTGAAAGGATCGATATTGACATCAAGGAAACGATTGCATAAGGAGTAAGGTAGGTCATCTCCCTCCCTCGTATTACTTCAATGTTAAACTAGGAAAGCTTGTATTCATTTTTCATAGATAGTCCCTCGAATCCGAAAAGGTAGAAAACAATATCCGAGAGAACCTCCTGATCATGTTTGACAAAGGTATCCCTTTTTTGTAATTAGTTAATCTCAGCCCGAAAAAGAGTTAAACATACACTGAGACGACATCAATTCATTTAATTTAACTAGCTAGAAAGGATAAGTGCTTGGAAATCTTTTCATGTTTCGAGAGTCGGAAAATTGCTTAAAGTAGACTTCGGGGGGAGGGGGGAGGGTTCCTTTTTAGTTTTTTTTCATGAATCCTAAAAAGTGATAAAACACAACTCGCCATTCACCATTGATCAAATTTGATTCATAATATCCTACTTCTGCACATGCAATCAAACGTCATGTTGATCGAGAACAAATATATAAATAAGAGTAAAATCACCCATGAACCGATAAAAAATCATTTTTTAATAAAAAACAATTGGTAAAAGCCTTTTAATAGCAAACAATAGAAAATAAAAACTACTTTTACCATTGGATTTTGACATAGCACTTTTCCCTCCATTTTAATTTGAACTTCAGGTGCAACATTCTACTAACCCAGGCCACCATATGCAGTTTCGTTCGTTTCAATTAAAATATCTATCCTCACGTCACATTCTTCTTTCACTTTTAAAGTATTTTTAGAAATTTTTTATTGTTTATGGGGCCCTTGAAAAACTAGGGCACGTGGGAAACCAACGTGAGTTTGACTCGTCAGGTCCGCGCCGATCACACAGACCCTTAATGCACCAGTGCAATGCCAACGTGGTAAAATTGCTCGGCAGTCACGTTGGCTCCGTGAGCAAATTTAAATTGATAAATGCTAAATTTTAACTTAGTTTTTTGCTAAATTTCTTCCATGGAAGATGTTTAATCCTTGTTAATTGATGTTTTACAGGAAAATTATGGAAATTTAGTGGAAAAAAAGGGGTGACGAGGCCGAGGACCGAGAAGTTTAGAAATTTGAATAACTGATATGTTATCCACCGAGATTCTCTTGATCACACACTATTTTATCTTCATGCACAATACAGAATCTCTTCTACCATTGATCATCACATGCAGAAATAAAATCAATTGCATGCACACATTAAAGCCATAAAATTCACACATATGAACACAATATTTAATGGGAAAGCTTAAAGCTGAAAACCCCCAACTATCTGTATATTATATGTCATGGAGATCATGTAACAATCATAGTACAAAGCTCCTCACAAGCTCTCAGTATAATCTCCACTTGCTACACAGTAATCAAGCTAGATCTAGCAAAACACATGCTCCAATCTCTGCCACTTGATAGCCTGCCTCTACTGCGCAATCCCTGCTGAAGAATGCCTTTTGATGAGAATTGATTACCCCAGCCTTTCTTACACGGTATTTATATGCATCTCTACTGAGTGTTGGATGCAAACCATGCATCACTTATAGTCACAACTGATAGTCACACTTGCCCTTTCACTTATCTTTGCACTGGTCTCCACTGAAACTTCCATGCACTGTAGTTAACTGATGTATTATTTAGTTGATTAATGAGTTTATAATTAGTGAACTAATTAATAATTAATTCACACCACTCTCACTAATTGTATAAATTAGTTAAACTAGATACAAATAGCTCAACTATGTTTAGATTAGTTAAATTGAATACAACTCCATTAACTCCCTCAATCAACTCCACCAAACTCTCTCACATGAGTTCTAACTGAAGTATCCATGCAATAGCTCCACTTAACCCTCAGGAATAGCGTAATTCCTTCTATCAGCTCCTGTGCCACATCTGTGCACTTAACTGAAGTGTTCCAAGAGAATAAGATAATGTTTAGAGTCCGAATATTATTAAGAGCTAATAATATTCAACATATCTATTTTTAGACTGGCAATCTAAAAATAGATTTCACCCAATATGTCTAAAAATATAAGTCCATCTATTTTTTTCAACTTGACCAACCATACACAAATAGCATCCTGCAACTCATAGAATATGATCCATATGTCTAAAAATAGACTTTGCGACAAAAATCACCTGTGTGGCCCCCACCTAGTTTTGGTGATCACTTTCCAACTAGGATCAGGAATGATGTTTCAGGATGCCTCCTTCACTGTTTCTTGTTGCAATATTCAACACTCCCTCTCAACAAGAAAGGACTGTCTTTGCATGCGACATGCAACTCCATGCATTCGCCCTGCAACCTTCACAAGCGCCATGCAACTCCATGCATTTGCTCTGCAACTCCTCTGAAACTGAATAGGCTCCAAACAACTCAATCAGTCGGATGCATCTATCATCAAAGTCTTCGACTTCTGCTGGGCCTAATTGCTCATGTCATCAGGAACCACTACGTTGTTGAACTCTTGCACCCATGCACTCTGCACTTGCTGTCAACTCTGATTCGCGCTCCAGTATCCGACATTGTCACTTTGATCTGCCTGCATCAATCCAACTGATCATACTACTGCTGCGTTGTGGGCACCTCGTAGCTAGGTTCAACTCATGAGATCCACACCATCTCATGAATCCTGCCCAGAAATCTCCTATTGGGATTAATCATGCATGTCGCCCCACCTCTCACCTGGTGGTATAGCTGCATGCACTCCCTCTGCCCATCTGGCACGAAATTTCTCTGCATGAGTGGTTTCTTCCACTCCATGATCCTCATCTTGTGGCTACTCCACATCCCGAGATTCACTCTTACCTGCATGCAAAACTTGCTCCCTCTCAAGCATCAATTGCATATATTTCTTGCACTTCCCAACAGTAGGAAGCTCCGTAGAAATCCCATCTACTTCAAGTCTGTAGAGATTCTTTGCTCAAATCCCAACCTTCTTGAATTTTCCTTCCTCATCCACACTAACTCCTACACTCCCAAGCTCATCCCTGCAGTGGACAAACTTTGTCAAGTATACTGGAATAGTGTCATTCTTCTCCATTTTTATTTTCCTGAGTTTATCCTAAAACTCAACCGCTTCTATGCTTTGCAATTGCTCCAATGATCAATATTGCTCTGATACCATGTAGAAATTTGAATAACTGATATGTTATCCACCGAGATTCTCTTGATCACACACTATTTTATCTTCATGCACAATACAAAATATCTTCTACCATTTATCATCACATGCGGAAATAAAATCAATTTCATGCACACATTAAAGCCATAAAAATTCACACATATGAACACAGTATGTAATGGGAAAGCTTAAAGATGAAAACCCCCAACTATCTGTATATTATATATGTCATAGATATCATGTAAAAATCATCATACAAAGCTCCTCACAAGCTCTTAATATAATCTCCACTTGCTACACACTAATCAAGCTAGATCTAGCAAAACACATGCTCCAATCTCTGCCACTTGATAGCCTACCTCTACTGCACAATCCCTGCTGAAGAAAGCCTCTTGATGAGAATTGATTACCCTAGCATTTCTCACGCAGTATTTATAGGCATCTCTACTGAGTGTTGGATGCAAACCATGCATCACTTATAGTCACAACTGATAGTCACACTTGCCCTTTCACCTATCTTTGCACTGGTCTCCACTGAAACTTCCATGCACTGTAGTTAACTGATGTATTATTTAGTTGATTAATGAGTTTATAATTAGTGAAATAATTAATAATTAATTCACACCACTCTCACTAATTGTATCAATTGGTTAAACTAGATACAAATAGCTCAACTATGTTTAGATTAGTTAAACTGAATACAACTCCATTAACTCCCTCAATCAACTCCACCAAACTCTCTCACATGAGTTCTAACTAAAGTATCCATGCAATAGCTCCACTTAACCCTCAGGAATAGCATAATTCCTTTTGTCAACTCCTGTGCCACATCTGTGCACTTAACTGAAGTGCTCCAAGAGAATAAGATAATGTTTAGAGTCCAAATATTATTAAGAGCTAATAATATTCGACATATCTATTTTAGACTGGCAATCTAAAAATAGATTCTGCCCAATATGTCTAAAAATAGAAGTCCATATATTTTTCCAACTTGACCAACCATCCACAAATATCATCCTGCAACTCATAGAATATGATCGACATGTCTAAAAATAGACATAGTCTAAAAATAGACTTTGTGACAAAAATCACCTGTGTGGCCCCCACCTAGTTTTGGTGATCACTTTCCAACTAGGATCAGGAATGATGTTTTAGGATGCCTCCTTCACTGTTTCTTGTTGCAATATTCAACAAGAAGCAACACAAGATCTAAATTGCATAAGGGCACTTTGCAACTGCTGGTTGCTCAAATTATTCCAGACAGTTGGGATGAGGTACCAAGTGGACTTATTGCAGTACTTGGTGAGGTGGTAGGATGTAGGCTACCAAGTTTTTGTCATTGGTGATGAAGTGATTCAACCATCACTTATGGTTCTACTTTCATGCTTTAGGGGGCATCTGTTACATAGTATTTTGTCGCATTCCTCAATCCTTATCCCAAGTGTCATGTTTTGTGTTGCTCATGTCACGAACGTCGCAAAGCGACAAAAGCTATATAAACTTGTTCATCTTGGATAACATACTTGAGATATCCCCAAAGACCTAAAAGAGAAATTCCGTGAAGATTTTCTACAAAATTTTGTAAAAAAAAATATTTTACAAGCCCAATACGGTTCTTCCCTTAATAGCCTCGCGCTTGTCACCCCGTCCTTAACCTATGAACAACGCTGCCAGTGTAGGAATTCAACATTAAAGTCGCATTGGTCCTCTTTAGGCAAGTTCTCCCAAAATGGATTAGAAGCTTCGATCTCTAGAATTCTCAAGAACAGAGATCTTGTACTTGTTGGTTGAGGACATGATCAAAGACTCCCATTTTTTTACCTTTGATCTTATCCCCAAATATTTTCCCCTTTGAGATAAGGCCTTTCCCCCTCATTAGTGGATCCATAACCTCTTCAACTCTATTATAAAAGAGTGCCATGCCAATGAGTCTTGGTTGGTCATTGTTGGTTGCCATTCTTCTGCTTGATTGCGACTAGATGTTGTCGATTTGACGAAGAAGGAGAAGAGATTGAAATGCTAGGCTTGGACTTGGATTTCCACTCTGAAGGAGGCCTACAACAGCAAGGCACCGGTTGTAAGCTTCCCCTTGTTCATTTAATAATACAAAGTATGCTTTGCTTCCCATAAATCTGTTAATATTAACTGGTTTAGCATGATACTCCTTGATTTGTCATGTGGTTTGCTTTGAAATATATATATATATATATATATATATATCTTTCGTATTTTGTCGTATGATCTTCTTTATAGGTATTTAGACGTAGAAGGCATAACGAGGAATGAGCCTGAGTGAGGTAGGCCATCTCCCTCCCTCATATTACTTCAATGTTAACCTAGGAAAGCTTATATTCTTTTTAATGGTTGTTACTAGACCCACTCATTGGGCTAGAAGGATTGCTTCTTCCGAAGAAGGGATTTGCCTGCGTAACACTCTTTGAGACTAATTCTAAAACTAAATTGACAAAAAACTACCAACTGATGCTTTGAAGTCTTTTTATTGATGAGGCCTCTAATTTCTTCAATTTTCCATTATTTTACTTCATTTTCCTCCTCATATGCAACCTGCGACCTTTCACCTTCCTTTTCTCCTAATTTCCATTATATTCATAAATAATGTGCCAAAAATATCTTTTTTCCTTTCCAACGCCTTAGCCATTGCCTTTGCCAATTTTCCTTAGCCATAAACACAACAAGTGATGCCCACTGGGATATTTTTCCCAACATTCAACTAGGAATAAGTGTCCCTTACCTGTGGTCTTATTTTACCTTTATTAGCTTTTATTACATGAGATTTTAACCCGGGGTTGTTACAGACCCATCCCCCTTAGGGGAACACCATCCTCAGTGTTAAACCACACCTATACCTAGCAAAACCACTGAAAATAAAAAACATATTGCCTATGGAGCTTTTTAACCTAGCTTATTGCAGTATTTACAATAACAACCTCCTCAAAAGGAAAACCATCATGACAAACATGACAATATGACAACCATACCATTTATTAGAGCTTTATAACTTATCTCATTACGGTATTAACAATAGAAACCATACATAAATATGTACAAATACCAAAACTCATTTTCCTTCACCGGAAAACAATGAAGGATACATAGCCCGCATCTAATCATTCATCTCCCATGTAGCTTCATCGAGCCCAAAGTGCTTCCACTGCACTTTAACCTGCTAGAGTGCTTTGTTTTGAAGCACGAGATGTTTTCTCTACAATATTCATTAGGGTTTCGGCTTGGATTCTCCTTCTTACTCTACCTGTAACACAGACCAATCAATAACATTATCAACATCATTTACATATCTTTTAAGCAATGAAACATGAAAACATCATGTAATTTCACTATCGAAGGCATTGCAAGTCTGTGGGCCATTGTTCCAATCCTCTCAATGATCTCAAAAGGCCTGCAATACAATGGTACTAACTTGGCACATGATCCAATCCTTAAGGAGCTCTTCTTGGGCTTGATTCACAAATACACATACTCCCTAACTGGAAACTCCTTAATTTCCCTGTGTTGGTCTGCATAGTTTTTCTACATGTCTTGTGCTTCTTTTATATTCTTCTTTATAACCTGCATTTCTTGTTCCATGTCTGCCAACATGTCCGGTCTGATAAGTACCATGTTTAATGGATCACTCAAGTTGATGGGAGTGTTACAACTCCGCCCATACAATGCCTCAAACATACTCATCCTCAGTGACTCCTGATAATCATTGTTGTATGCAAAATCAACCAATGGAATCTACTCCTCCCATCTCTTATGTTGATGCATGACATACATCCTCAGCATATCCTCCAGTATCATGTTAACCCTCTCTGTTTGTCCATATATATTTGGATGATAAGATGTGTTGAAGGCCAACTATGTCCCCAATCCTGTAAACAACTCCTTCCAAAACTTGGAAGTGAACTTGGTATCCTTGTTTGACACAATCTTCTTCAAAACACCATGCAATCTCACGATCTCCTTGATGAAGACATGCACTACCTCACTGGTTGAATAAATAGTCTTCACTGGAATTAAGTGAGCTACCTTACTCAACCTTTCTACCACAACCATGATAAAATCATGTTGCCTTGATGTCCTCGAAAGACCTATAATTAAATCCATGGAAATGAATTCCCATTTGCACTCTGGAATAGGAATAGGTTGAAGCAACTCACATCGATTCTTACACTCTGCTTTGACCTGCTGGCAGTCCAAAAATCTTGTAATAAACTCTGCCACTTCCTTCTTCATATTCGACCAGTAGTAGAACTTATTTATTGTTGTCAATGTCTTATGATATCCTAGGTGACCTAAATATGGTTTTGCATGAAACTCCCTCATGATAATATTCTTGAGTTCATTGTCATATAACACATAGATCATGTCCCTGAATCTCACCAAGCCATTTGTTGTAAGATGATAATCCACATCCTAGTCACATGAACTCTATTGTGTTTATTTTGGTAGCTTGGGAGGTACTCCAAGCCCTAGGGTTCGAGGATTGGAGGGAAAAGCACCACAAGAGGTACTTGTGGGCTTGGAACGCAAGCATGGGTTTTTGCACCAATCTTGTTTTTGGGCATTTCCATGAGGACATTTCTACACGTGATGGATGAGGATGATAACTCTCGGCGAGACGAATCTAACGCAATGAGAATTGTCTGATTCCGAGTTGTAGAAGTGGAGGTATGAATTTTTAAAGTTAATTTTGGGGTTGACACAACAAGTGTCAAGGTTAGCCTAAGGTTATGTTAGGAATATGGAAATTTAATAACCCATAAATTATGACGTTTTGGACCCCTTATTTATGGTATATATAGGAGGTGAGTGGCAGTCTATTATAAATCCATTTTGGAGCAACACAAGGCAACCTAAGGAGCTCGTTGGAGGAGAGACTCTCTGATTTGGCCATAGCAAGGAGAAGGATAGACCAGTGAGGGGAAATTTTGTTTCAAGGTCACCGTGTGGAGGAGGATTTGTTTTTGGGAGGGTCGAGGAGCCTCCCTAGAGGGCCAAGGTAGAGGAGGTATTTTCTAGGCTGTTGTGAAGGGTTTTGGTGGATGGAATAATCCTTGTTTGGGAAACATATGCTATAGGATAGTATGCAGGAAGGTCGTGCCCTAAACAAAGGGTTTTTAGGTGTGTATTAGGGCTGGTTCTAGCGCCCCTATATGATATCATGGGACAACGACAAGGATAATCCACCATGTCGCAGTTGTAGGAAGCTAGTAAGGGTGTTTGGGTGGGCTGACAAGTGGCTGTTGGAAGCCCTAACCACACTACCTCATCACAACAATTCCCATCAGGTTGGAACAACATTCAAAAGGTATGTGTTGAATCAATTTTTTCTTGTGTTGGGTCATAGTTTGTGACCTGTTTTGGATTGGTTGATAGTAGCCTGTGGGTGCCACATGTTGGGGTTAACATGGAGTGTTGAATACCCCAACTAGGTGATGAACCCTTAGCTAAATCAAATAATCAATTTAGTACATTCATGGACATTTAAAAATCTTTTCTTTAAACTTATTTACACCTCCATTTCATAAGCAACTTAATATATAATGAATTAGAAAACTTAATATGTGGGCAGCAAGTAATAAGCAAAGTAAGCACAATGCATCAACACATAATCATCATGCACGTAGAAAACATATATAAGTGGAAACCCATAAGGGAGAAAACCACATCTTATTATTGTTGTGATGCAAAGGCAAGCTCCAACTCCCTTTTACAACTGATTTTTTGTAGGCTCCAAACTACAGGAGGCTAATACCTCAATTTCTGCAAGCTACAACTTGCAAGGAAGCTTCAACTCCCATCTATTTTATGCAAGCTACAACCCATAGGAAGCTCCTACCTCAACCAGCTACAAATGGCCATCTATCAAGCTCCAACTTGAAATGGAAGCACCAACTCCCATGTATTTTCTGCAGGCTACAACCCACACGAGGCTCCTACCTAAACCAGCTAAAACTGGACATATATCAAGCTACAACTTGATATGGAAGCTCCAAATCCCTCACACTACAATAAAAATCATATGCTAATTTACCTGGATATCAACTATGTTTTACTCCTTCTTCACTGCTGCCTTTTCAACCTTCATATCTACTTCATATCAGCTTTGGATGTGCACATCATCTCTATTTGCTCACTTTCATTCTTCCACTCTCTCACCTCTCTTTACACACTAATATTACATATCTTATACAAATAACTCCTTGAATGTTTGCATTCTATAGGGAATATGACGTGAACAGGCCTAACCCTATGCCTTCCACCCATTTGATTCCTCATTCTTCAGTTCAGGTTATTACATTAGAAATAATCATTACAACACTCATGGAGTTTTTCCTATGCATATGGAGACTGCAGAAATTATATACAATATGAATGTATATATCCGGACTCTCCTGATCTAACAATATTTGTCTTCTTTCTAAATACATAATCCTTCCACTATAATTCTTGCGGAAATTTAACCGACAATTGCAAAACACATGAAGCAATAAAAACACACATAACACAGTTGTTTAACGGGAAAGCCTGAAGCTGAAAATCCCAACTATCATATTATGTATATCATGGATATCATGTAACAATCCTCATACAAAGCTTAGTACCTCAAGCTCTCAGTACAATACAATCGTCACACACTAACATAGAACAATCTTGCAAATCCATGCACTGATCTTTGCCCTCCTGCTAGCTTGCCTCCACTACACAATCCAAGATGATTACAAAGACCAATTAAATGTAATCCCACTCTCCTTGACTGCGTGATTATCATTGGAAACTCCAATGTATATATAGAAGCAATCCATGCATCACTAGTAGTCACAAAATATAGTATATCTTGCCCTTTCACTACCTCTCCACTGGTCTCCACTGAAACTGCCATGCACTGTAGTTAATTGTTGTATTGTTCAGTTGATTAATGAGTTATTATTTAGTGAATTAATTATTAATTAATTCACACCACTCTCACTAGTGTATCAATCAATTAGACTAGATACAACTAGCTCAATTGTGTCTAACTGAGTTAAACTGAACACAACTCCACCAACTACTTGCCAACTCCACCAACTACTTCTATAACTCCACCAAACTCTGTCACATGAGTTCTAACTGAAGTCCTCCATGCAATAGCTCCATTAAACCCTCAGGAATAGTGTAATTCCTTATGTCAGCTGTTGTGCCACATCTGTGCACTTAACTGAAGTGCTCCAAGAGAATAAGATAATGTTTAGAGTCCAAATATTATTAAGAGCTAATAATATTCGACATATCTATTTTTAGACTCGCAGTCTAAAAATAGACTCTGCTCAATATATCTAAAAATAGAAGTCCATCTATTTTTCCAACTTGACCAACCATCCACAAATAGCATCCTACAACTCATAGAATATGATCGACATGTCTAAAAATAGACATAGTCTAAAAATAGACTTTGTGCCAAAAATTGCCTGTGTGGGCCCCACCTAGTTTAGGTGATTATTTTCCAACTAGGATCAAGAATGCTGTTTCAGGATGCCTCCTTCACTGTTTCTTGTTGCAATCTTCAACAGAGACTTGCCTTTGCATCACAAACAATATAAAATTAATCAATGAATTTACATTTACAGTTACAACAAATGTATTTCACTAAACCCTTCCAGCTCTTTTGATCACTGTGCTTTTTGTATTTTCTACTGTTGTCATTGATATTTTCAGTTTTTGCTGTTATATTATAAAAATTATGCACAAACGCCCTATTTCCTGACTCGACCCAGTTAGTATGTTTCCAATAGTGCCATCATATACTACCTTTTGTCCGACTCTGCCTCTTCTGCTTGTGCCCACAACGTTCAGCCTTCATCTGCTCCTTTGCTCTATGTCGGGTCACTTACCCGAGTCTCCTTCTGCTGCGTTTAGACTTTTTTTATTAAATGACTGTACTAACCTTGCACGAGTATCGGGTCACTTGCTCGAGTCTTTCCTCTTGTGTTCAACCTTTCCTTTTAACTCACAGTCGTAACCGCAAAACATTGTTCTGCACTTAGAGTCGGGTCTTACCTGAGTCTACTCCCATTCATATTTTTCTTTATACACCCGAGTCTTTTGCCTGCGTTCAATATTTTCTTCATAAAAAAGGTGTATCCACAGAGAACTTGGACATGAAATATATTAATATTTACCTCTATACGATATCTCTTTTGGTCACTTATCGCATTTCGGTGTTCCATAGGTTTTACGTTATAGTCCTCCTTTTCCTCCTTCGATGCAATTTAACATAGGAAATGCTTTACATCTGGATTTGAGATCCTTTAGAGTTCACCTTTGAAACTACATCGCATTCTGGCTCTTTATCTCACTTCGCATTTTGGCGATTCAACATGGTTCATGGGTGCTATCCCTTCTGAGCTTGCGATGTGCGATATGAGATTGGGTCCCACAACCAGACTTTAAATCCTTTATATTTTTAGCTTTGAAGCATATCGCATCTTGCAGTTCGGCATTTCAACATGATTCTTGAGCGCTTATCCTCCCGAGCTTGCGATTTGTGATATGCGATTGGGTCCCATGCCGAAATTTAAATCCTTTAGTCTTTGGATTTGTAATTCCATCGTGTCCACTCCTCTTATCACATCTCACACTTCGGCATTTTAACATGATTCTTGAGCACTTATCCTCTTGAGCTTGCGATGTGCGATATGCGTGCCATGTCCATGCCATCTCCACATCATCATGCCATGTCAATGCCATGTCACCTTGACACATCGTCATAAATTAACTGCGATCTGCGGGGTCGAGGCCACATCATCTGCCACATCAATTTCCATGTCATCCTACCACGTCATCTCCCGCACTTCACATTTTGCAATTTATGTGTCTTTTTCATTTTGTGATACTCCTTCCATTGCGATTGCAATATGCGATTTCTCTCCGTCGAACACTGTTTCGAACGTGTATTTGCACAACTCGACCCGCACATTCACTCCTTCATGCCTTTGCTTATTTGGTTGTGCTCGTTAATTTATTCTTTGCTGCACGTAGAACACTCGACTCGTTCACGATCTTCGTGAATAGCCCGACTTGACCCTACACTGCACAGTTTTCTTCTTTGCTACATGACATTGTCTTTTGCCTCTTTTGTTGCTCCTTGCTTCTTTGTTGCTCCTTTGCCTTAAGTAATAATTATAAAGCTGCTCCATGCCTCTTTGCTACACCTCTCTGATCCTTTGCCTTAGATAATGATTCTAATGCTACTCCTTGCCTCTTTTCGTCTCCTATGCCTTAGATTATACTTCTAATGCTGCTCCTTTGTCTTGTTTTTGCATAATGTTGCTCCTTTGTCCTTAATGATAATTCTGGTGTTGCTCCTTTATGCTCCTTTGCCATCAATGCCAATATTTCCAACAGTCTCCCCCTTTGGCATTAATGGCAACATTTCCTCCAACACTTCCTCCCCCTTTCATTTTGCGAAGTTTTTATCTTCCTCTGCTTGCTTTTCCTCCCCCTTTGACATCAATGCAAAAGGGTTACACCTTTTTCTAGTGTATTATCTATCATTGCATTACTGTAGTTCTGCATAGTCATTCTTCAGTTTGTCGACATACCTCGCTAGGACTACTGCCCCATTTCGTGTGTAAGTAACGTTGGGAGAATACTTTGGGAGTCTTTGCATTTGCATGTATAGTGCTGAAATGTGCTAGACTGTTGAAATTTTTGGCTAAAAATCAGGAGAGTTTCTTCATCAATAGTTATCTTCAGTAGCATTTGAGGTTCCTCTTTACTTCTATGATCATGGTTGATGGCTGCTCTCCCCCTGGAATGATGCTTCTTGTCTGATACTGGCTGGCCGACTGCACTGTTTATGTTCTTGATATTGCAGCCTTTGCTGGTGAATTTTTGTTTTTTTTCTCTGATCATATCAGAGAGTATCATCTGCAGACACTATCCCTAGTTTGTCTCTTATATATTCAAATGATTCTCTAGCAAGAGTTTTTGTAAATATGTCTGTTGTCTGTTCCTTTGTTGGGACGTATTCCATATTTACTCTTTTCTCTGCTACTTGTTCTATGAGGAAGTGATACTTTATTGGGATGTGCTTGGTTTTCGAATGAAGCGCAATATTTTTTGATATGCTTATTGCCCTTGTATTTTCACATTTGACATAAATAGGTTCAGTGATGCTTACCTTCATGCCTTGAAGAGTTTGTTTCATCCATATCACTTGTGTGCAACAAGTTGCTGCTACTATGTATTCCACTTTTGTTGTAGATAGAGAGACAAATGTTTGCTTCTTGCTTAACCATGCCACCAGAATTTTTCCCAAATAAAATTCACCAACACTTGTGCTTTTCCTGTCACCCACACAGCTGGTCGAATCTGCATTTGTATATGTTGTCAATGGGAAATCTTTGCCTTTCGGATGCCATAGGCCATAATGTGCAGTTCCTTGTAGGTATCTAAATATCATCTTGATTGATAGCAAGTGATTTTGTTTTGGTGTTGCTTGATATCTTGCTACAAGTCCTACTGCTAACATAATGTCTGGTCTAGAGGCTGTTAGGTATAGCAAACTTCCTATCATAGATATGTAAAGTCTTTGATCAACATCTGAAGATCCATCATTAGCACATAACTTGCATATAGTGATCATGGGAGTTGACACAGGTTTGCAATGATCTAGGTGGATATTGGTGGTCACCCACCTATTCCACTTGGGGCCCCACCGTTGTCTCTTTCAATTTTTCAGTTTCAGCACAACTTACTATTTTTAGCAGTTTTTCGGGTCCTGAACTTCCAGAGCCATTTTGAGGCCCTAAACGACGTTTTTTGGGAAAATGGAGAGCAACATTGTCAATGGATTGATGTTTCTCATTCAAAATTTGTATTCCTCGGATAGATCTTTCTAACGAGGTATGGTACGCATCAAACGGAGATCGTATGCCAAAGTTACGCCCCTGGGAAGTTGAAACACCAATTTACCCAAACGGGGCCCATAGTTTTGGCGCTTCATCTCCTAGCGTTAGGGTTTTGGCTGTTTAGGCTTTCCCATTGTTTCTAAATAATAAATAGGCCCTCGAGCCTCATTGTAACTCAGTTCAGAGGCCTGCAGCCGCCACATCTCTTCTCAGAGATAGCTACCAGCGCCCTAGCTAGTTTTATTTCCATTCTGTCTGTAAGCAAATTTCAGTTCTTTGATATTAATGAAATGAAGTGTTATTTCTGCTGCAGCTCAGTATTTATGGTTATATGTTTATTCTTTTGCATTCCTGCATAAATTTGGATCAGTGGTATCAGAGGGGTCTAATTTTTCTCGATCCTTCTTTGCATTTCCCCAATGAGGTCGCGGTATAAGGAGCTAGGGCTTGATCTGGTGGAACCTTTGCAAGATCAGCCTCGCAAACCTCGACGGACGCCCATGGGGGACGAAAAGAAAGATGAGGGAGCAGGAGATCCTATCAAAATATTGCTCGAGGAGGCCCTCGAAAAACAAAGGAACACGATGATGGATAACTTTGCTCAGATCCTTCAACGGCTGCCCACCGGCGGTACATCTGCATCCAGCAGCCACTCTGGAGGCGCGACTCCTTTTAAGGTACAAGTAAATTTTGACATTCCCATATTTGAGGGTAAAATAGACGAAGATGCCATAGATAGATGGTTGAATCTATTAGAAGGATATTTTTCTGTTTATGAATTTTCAGACCGGGAGAAGATTATTTTTGCACTCCTCAAAGCTACCCCCCATGTTAAGGACTGGTGGGAAACCTACTATGAGAACAAGGACCAGATAGAACCCTCTCTGTTCTAGGCCATACCAACTTGGAATTCTTTCCGAGACGCCGTCAAGGAACAATACTATCTCGTGGGGAGCTATGAAGACAAGTACATACAATGGACCATGCTGCGACAACAAAGGGATCAAGATGTGCATGAGTTGATGAATCTGTTCCATAACTTGCGCACAAAGTTGGGTATCAAAGATTCAGAGAAACATCTGGTGCTAAAGTATCGTAGCTGTCTTCATAGATACATTCAGGAGGAAATGGAGTTCCTCGACATCTCCTCGCTTGGTACGACATATCGGTATGCTGCCAAGATTGAGCATAAATTCAAACAGAAGAAGCGAGACTTTAGATCTGCGAATCAAAAGCAAGGGAAAGGTGCTTCCAAACCACAGGACAAAGGATAGAGCCAAGGTATGGCTGCTAAAGACAACCCGTCGAAGCCACAAGAAAAGAACAACACCGCAAAGCCAAAGAAGGACACGGGAAAGTGGTGTGAGTTCCATAAGAGCTCCACTCACAACACAAGTGAGTGTTGGGCCAAGCAGTCGCTAGTGGCCGAGATGAGGGCTTCTGAGTCAGATGCATGCTCTAACTCCAAATCAGAACCTGAAAAGGGGAATGAAAAAGGGAAATAGATTATTGATTCGGAGCCCAACGCCACTGTTGCCACTACAAAGATCCAGAAGGAGGAACCAGAAGATCCAGAGGAGGAGGAACGTCTCTTCCACTCCTAGATGTGGGTAAAGGGCTCCCCTGTATAGTTCATTGTCAACAATGGGAGCCAAAAGAACCTCATTTCAGCAGACATTGTGAAGCGGTTGGGCTTTCCGACCATATCTCACCCACATCCATACACCATCGGGTGGCTTCACCAAGGACGAGATCTCCGCGTCAGCCAGCAGTGCCGCCTCCCCTATAGCATCAAGCCCTTCATGGATGATGTATTATGTGACGTTGCTCCTATTGATGTTTCTGATGTATTATTAGAACAACCATACTTGTGGAAGCGTCATGCTGTGTATGAGTCTCGACCTCGTGCTGTTATTATTACTTTGGGAAATAAGTTGTACAGGATACCAAAGGTACCACCTCCTGCCACTATCTCTTTGGTTACTACAAAACAATGCAGTAAGCTCATTTCCCAAACCAGGAAATTCGTTTTCCTGATGATCTACCCCCAGGGCAAGAAGAAGACTGTGGCCACGACCTCCAGACAGGGCTCCTCTGCACGACAACAAAAAATGGATAAGGTTGTGGAGGAGTACGGGGACATCTTCACCTCACCCACAGGGGTTCCTCTACACTTTCAGGTCAAGCACCCGATTGATCTGACCCCAGGTGCACCGCTACCCAATGGACCGATCTATCGACGCTCTGTTATGGAGAATGATGAAATCAAGAGGCAGATTCAGGAGCTGTTGCAGAAAGGTCACATCAGACCAAGTTCATCGCCCTGTGGGAGCCCGGTCATGTTGGTACAGAAGAAGGATGGGACGTGGAGACTCTGTATTGACTATCAGGCACTGAACAAGATCATTGTCCGCAATAGGTACCAAATCCCACGGATTGATGACCTTCTGGACCAACCAAAAGGTGCAAAATATTTCAGCAAGATCGACCTCAATTCTGGGTATCACCAGGTACCAATTGAACCCTCTGATGTGTGGAAGACTGGTTTCAAAGCCAAGGAAGGCCTTTTCGAATGGTTGGTCATGCCTTTCGGGTTGACGAATGCTCCTGCAACCTTCATGAGGATGATGGACAACATCTTGCGACCATTCACCAACTAATTTGTAGTGGTGTACTTGGATGACATTCTAATCTTCAGCCAGACTTGGGAAGAGCACCTTCACCACATCCGACAAGTCCTCCAAAGACTGTGGCAACACAAGTTGTGTGCCAATTTGGAGAAGTGCATGTTTGGCATGACCCAGGTTCAATATTTGGGATACATTATTGATGAAAGGGGGGTGCATGTGGATCCAGCCAAGATCCAAGTCATTCGGGATTGGCCAGCCCTAACCACTATAACAGAGCTTTGCAGCTTTCTGGGTCTTGCTATTTTCTACCATAGATTCGTGTTGGGATTCTCTCATATCACTTGGCCCTTGAGTCAAGTCACCAAGGGAGGAGTGAGAGAAAAAATCTTTTGGTCGGAACCTCAACAGAAGGCATTCACAGAATTGAAAAATCGCCTCTGTTCTACCCCAGTGCTCACATTACCAGACTTGCAACAGCCATTTGAGATCGAGACAGATGCCTCTGACTATGCTATTGAGGTAGTTCTTACTCAATTGGGACATCCAGTGGCATATCACCATGAGACATTGTCTGACACAGTTCGCAAGTATCCCACTTATGACAAAGAAATGTATTCCATTGTGCAAGCTTGTTGACAATGGAAGCATTACATTTTTGGGAAGGAAACAATCATCCACACAGACCACCGGCCCCTATAGTTCATACATACACAAGGGAAGTTGCAGAATGATCGCCATCAGAAGTGGTCCACATATCTGCAACAGTTTCATTTGAACATCAAGTACAAGAAGGGTAGCACCAATAATGTTGCAGACTACCTCAGCTGACCACCGATCGTGGCGCTCACCACCGTGCTCAACTCTTGTGGGCATGAGACTTCTGATTGGCCGCTTCTCTATGAGAGTGACCCAGAATTCGGCCACACTTACAAGGCACTCTTGGGGGGCACGCAAGTTCCAAATTTTCACCTCCAAGATGCACTTTTATGTCACCTGGGACACCTTTGTGTTCCTTCAAGCGAGCGTTCCAAGATGATATGGGAAGCACACTACAGTCGAGTCGCTGGGCATTTCGGGGTCGAGAAAACAGTAGCAATACTACAGAAGTATTTCTATTGGCCGAACCTTCGAAAGGATGTCGATAAGCACATCAGATCCTGCACTGCTTGTGCCATTGCCAAACCGACCATCAAGAAGCAAGGCCTATATACTCCACTACCTACCCCTAGTCGACCGTGGGAATCCATCTCCATGGATTACATGTCGGGCCTACCTTCTACTAAGAATGGAAATGACTTTGTTTTCGTGGTCGTTGACAGATTCTCGAAGATGGCCATCATGGCGGCCTGTAAGAAGAATATCACAGCAGAAGCCACTGCTAAACTCTTCTTTGAACGAGTGTGGGTGCACTTTGGGATCCCACAGTCTATCATATCAGATCGAGATAGCAGGTTCCTCAGCACATTTTGGTCCAGCCTCTGGTCAATGTTGGACATAAAGCTCACCAAGTCCACAGCTTTCCATCCCCAAACAGATGGCCAGACAGAGGTCGTCAACAGAATGATTGTACACATTCTGCGGATGTACAATTCAAAGCATCCACGCACATGGGACGAGAGCCTCCCTTATGTACAACATAGTTATAATCGGGCTCTCCACAGTTCAATCGGCCATAGCCCATTTCAGGTGGGCTTGGGATTCCAGCCACTATGCCCCATTGACGTCGCCATGCCATTTGCAGCTGCTCAGGCCAATTCAGCTCATGTCCAGTCTGAAGTTGACAAAGCCAGTAGCTTCATCGAGCGCATTCAACACATCCGCCAACAGGTTCATGATATATTGGACAGAGCCAATGCCAAGTACAATCAACGCCATGATCAACACCGGGTGCCACACAACTTCCAGGTGGGTGACAAAGTATGGCTACATTTGCAGAAGGAGCGCCTCACTAGACCCCACCGCAAGCTTCGCCCGCTCCGATACGGGCCGTACACCATCACCAAGGCTTTAGGGAACAATGCCTTCGAGCTCAGTATTCCACCATTCCTTGGTCTGCACCCAGTCTTCAATGTGGATCGCCTTCGTCCTTACTTCCCACCTCTACTGGACACCTCGGACATTGCAGAACAACTCACACCAACAGAGTGAAATCCAGACTGCATGGAATAGGCCACCACAAATTGTATCATGGACATGAAAATCAAGAACACTCGCCAACAGAAGATCCAACTATATCGGGTTGTCAAAGCTGGCCAACTCCTGCACCAAGGAAAGTGGTTCACCAGGGACCAAGTTCAGCAGAAATTTCCTCATCTCATGGAGGAACTTAACGCAATGGGGACCATTGCTTCCTAAGGGGGAGGAATGATCCAGGTGGATATTGGTGGTCACCCGCCTATTCCACTTGGGGCTCCACCATTGTCTATTTCAGTTTTTCAGTTTCGGCACAGTTTACTATTTTTAGCAGTTTTTCGGGTCCTAAACTTCCGGAGCCGTTTTGAGGCCCTAAACGACGTTTTTTGGGAAAACGAAGAGCAACATGGGTCCATGGATCGATGTTTCTCATTCCAAATTTGTAGTCCTCGGATAGATATTTCTAATGAGGTATGGTACGCATCAAACAGAGATCGTATGCCAAAGTTACGCCCTTGGGAAGTTGAAACACCAATTTACCCAAACGGGGCCCATAGTTTTGGCGCTTCATCTCCTAGGGTTAGGGTTTTGGTTGTTTAGGATTTCCCATTGTTTCTAAATAATAAATAGGCCCTCGAGCCTCATTGTAACTCAGTTCAGAGGCCTGTAGCTGCCACATCTCTTCTCAGAGATAGCTACCAACGCCCTAGCTGGTTTTATTTCCATTCTGTCTATAAGCAAATTTCAGTTCTTTGATATTAATGAAATGAAGTGTTATTCCAATTGCATCTCCGTATTTATGGTTATATGTTTATTCTATTGCGTTCCTGCATAAATCCAGATCAACAGTCTTCCATTTGGAACCCTTTTAAAATGTCTCTTAAGTATTTTTCTTGTGAAATGAATGTGCCTTTGTTCTTCTTTAGAATTTGATGTCCTAGGTAGAAGGTAAGCTCTCCAATCATAGACATCTTGAATTCTGACTTCATCTCTGCTGCAAATACTTTTACTAACTCATCCTTTTTTTTTCCAAACATGATGTCATCGACATATACCACTACAATTAAAAGTTCATTTTCATCAGCCTTTATATACATATTGTTGTCTACTCCTCCCTTCTTGAATCCTTGTTTTTGAAAGTACTTTTATAGCCTAGAATACCATGCACGTGGTGATTTTTTGAGACCATATATGGATTTATTTAATATGCAAACATAGTTGTGCTTATCTGATAAGGAAAAACCTTCCGGTTGTTCCATGTAGAATTCTTCCTCTAGATCTCCATTTAATCAGGCAGACTTCACATCCATTTGATATACCTTGAAATCATGATAGCATGCAAAAGCCAGAAATATTCTAATTGCTTCCATTCTTGCTACAGGGGAAAATTTTTCATCATAGTCAAGTCCTCTGATTCGAGAGTATCCCTTACATACAAGTCTGGATTTATTTTTGATTACCTAACCTTGTTCATTCATCTTATTCTTGAATATCCACTTTGTGCCAATGAAATTTTTCTCAACAAGTCTTGGTATTAACTCTCAGGTCTTATTCTTCTCAATCTGGTCTAATTCTTTGTTCATAGCATTTATCCAATTTTTATCTTTGCTGGCTTCATCGAAATTCTTCGGTTCTATTTGTGACAACATGACTAGATATACTTCTTCGGTCTGTTCAGCTAGTTGTCTTCTTATTTGGACTCTTGCACTCTTGTCTCCAATGATTTGATCTTTTGGATGGCTCTTTTGAGTGTGTCTCGAGGGTCCTTTTGAGTTTATTTATGTATCTTATGTTGTCTCATTCTATTCTTTAGTTTATTGATTCTCATGATGATGATGATCTGGAGGATTGACACATTTTGTACTTTTGATTTTGTTTGGTAACTCTTCATCGAATCTCACGTCAATGCTTTCCACAATCTTATGGAGTATTTTATTGCTTTTGTAGCACATGTAGCCCTTACTCTTTGATGCATATCCTAAAAATATTCCTTCATCAGCTCTTGCATCATACTTCCCTAATTTTTCATCATTATTATTTATGAAATATTTGCTGCCAAAGACTCTAAAGTGCTTAATTGATGTCAGTTTCCCATGCCACAGTTCATATGGAGTCTTGTCACAATTTGGTCTGAGATGAACTTTGTTGAGAATATGAATAGTTGTGTGTACTGCTTTTGCCCAGTAGGTTTCATGAATGTTTCTTTCTTGCATCATGGCTTTGGAAATATGTTGTACATACCTATTTTGCCTCTCTGCCACTCCATTTTGTTGAGGTGTATCTGTTGTAGTAAATTGTTACTTTATCCCACATTCATTGCACACGTCTGCAAACTCATCACCTGTGAATTCACCTCCTCTGTCTGATCTAACGCATTTTAGTTTACATACAGTTTGATTTTCTGCCAGTGCCTTGAATATCTTGAATTTCTCAAACGCTTCAGATTTTTATTTGAGAAATTCCACCCATGTTAATCTGGAAAAATCATCGATTATCAACATGAAATACTCTTCTCCACCTAGCGCATTAGTTCTTGAAGGTCCACACAGGTCCATGTGTACAAGCTGAAGAGGCTTACTTGTAGATAGTTGGTCTTTGGCTTTGAACGATGTGTGAGTTTGTTTGCCCAGTTGGCAGGACTTACATATGGTATGTGGTGCCTTCATTATTGCAGGCAAATCTCTGACATATTTCTTTTTTCTCAGTTTGATGATGTGGTCAAAATTTATATGTCCCAATCTTCTATGTCATACCCAATATTCGTCAATTTTGCTGATGTGGCATGCTTCACTCTCCTCTTCCACTATATAAACATTACTCTCTGTTCAAACACCTTTAACCAAGGTCTTTCCCACGATGATTGATCTTACTTCACACTCTTGGGCTCTGAAAAGGACCTCACGACCTTTATCAAAAATTTGAATAACACTTAGCAGATTAGATTTCAGACCATCTACAAATAGTACATCCTGAGCCTCTAAGTTGACTGTGCCTTTTCCCTTGATTTTCCCTGCTCTATCATTTCCAAATGTTACATTCCCAAATTTATTTTCATCAAAAGTTTCAAACTTGCTTTGATCTCCAGTCATATGTCTTGAGCACCCACTGTCCACATACCATTGACTGTTTTGATCCTGAGAAATTAGAACCAGATCACACTTATTTAGCTTCCTTTTCCATTGCATGCATATGTTTGTTTTATAAATTTTCTAAGGAGATGGATCACAGTCTTTGAGAGGACATTCATAAGACTTGTGCCCATTTTTATGGTAGCAAAAAAATTTGATAGTATTTTGGAATGGATTATGTACACGACTGAATGTACCATTGTTCTTAGTTCCCTTTGAGTTTCCATGCTCCATTCTCCTTATATACGCTCTACAATCCATGGATTTAGGACCGAACCTTTTACAACAAAAGAAATACCCATGGAATTAGTATCTGTATCTAGAGGAGAAGGTTGTTTGGGGATATAGCCACCTAGTCATATGAAAATTTTTGCTTTGGAAGCCATTTGATCTATGCTAGAATGTTGCTTGGTTGTTCACTCCTTTTGTTTCCAGGGCTTTCCTTGTGGTGGATTTTTGCTGCAGCTCATGAGGATTTGAAGGGTTTCCCACATTTTTGTTCTTGGATTGATGGGAGTCAATGTTTTATTTTAGGACAAATTTCACAAATGTAATAGCTTTCTTATCCTTTGCCTTTGACTTGTTCGATTCTCCTTCGTATCCTATCCTAGACATTACAAGAGGAGATATTTGTGCATTTAATATCATTTCCAATTGTTGAACACCTTTTAACTACTGAATGTTCATTATTAAATCAATTTGACCCTTTTCCAATTTCTTCCTCATACTCACCACCTCTTCTTCCAATCTTCCACATTCCCGACTTTTCTCTCTTATTTTCTACAGCAGAATGTCTTCTACTTTCCTTGCATATTCTAGTTCAATTTTCAACTCAATAAAATCTTTAGAGTTTGGTTCTTCATTTACATGTTTAAGAAGGATTACCTTTTGTTTTCTAGTATTGAGCTTGATTCTATCTATTTCCTTTAGGGCACTCACCAACTCCCCCTCAAGATCTAACTCACCTTCTTCTTCAAATTCCAGAAAATCTTTCTCAAGCTCTTCCTTGGCCATCAAAATGAATTCTGATGTTCCTTCTTCATTGGGGGATTCATCAGAGCTCTCAGATGCACTGCTGCCTTGTTGAGCATAGAATTTTCTTCTATTAAATCTGTTCCCTTTCTGCCTATTACTGAAATTATTTTCTCTTTCCCTTTTGACTGATTCTCTATTTTCTTATGAGGACATTTTGAAGCATAGTGCCCGACTCTTCCACAATTAAAGCACTTAAATGGAAGTTTACCTTTGTACTTACATGTTCCTCTATCCAATCTTCTAACAAATTTGGCTTCTTCTTCATCAGAGCATGAGCATGTACCTTCCTTCTCTTCTATGCGCTTATCTGCTTTAAAGGCAACCTCCCTCATGTTTGACTTCTCTTTAGAAAGTCTCATCTCATATGCTGTTAGGTTTCCAAGTAATTGGTTCCTGGTCAAGTTTTCCCAGTTTGTTATTTCTTCTATGGCAGAAACCTTAGGATTAAACCTGGGTGGTAGAGATCTCAATAATTTTTGTATTACAACACTTTCTTTAATTTATTCTCCTAGGCCTATGATCATATTCACAACTTCTGCAACTCTTAAGAAGAATGCAACTATATCTCCATCTTCATTCATTTTTAAGTTTTCAAACTGAGTTCTATGTGCTTGCAGCTTGGCCATCTTCACCTTTGTATCTCCCTTATGAATATTTTCTAATGTATCCAAGATTTCTTGGGCAGTCTTACTGTGCATTACTTTGATAAATTCTGACTCACTCACATCGCTCAAGAGTGCATTCATTTCTTTTGCATTATCCATGAAATTTTGTTTGGATTCTTTCTCAGTGTCAGTTTCCTTTGGTGCATATTTTTCTTCCACAATAAACCGGACTTATATTCATAGAGACATTAAGTATGTCCTCATTCTTATTTTCTAGAAAGCATAGTTTGTGCTAGTAAACATAGGGGCTTTATTTGTAGAGTTTCCTTCTAGGCTAGCAATTTTGGGGACTAAGGATCTCCTTCCAATGGTTAAATTGATATAGAAGGAACTGGCTCTAATACCAATTGATGAACCCTTAGCTAAACTGAGAGGGGGGGGGGTGAATCATTTTAGTACATTCATGGACATTTAAAACTATTTTCTTTAAACTTATTTACACCTCCATTTCATAAGAAACTTAATATATAATGAATCAACAAACTTAATATGTGTGCAACAAGTAATAACCAAATTAAGCACAATACATCAACACATAATCATCATGCACATAGACAATAGATATAAGTGGAAACCAATAAGGGAGAAAACCACATCTTATTATTGTTGTGATGCAAAGGCAAGCTCCAACTCCCTTTCACAACTGATTTTCAGTAGGCTCCAACCTACAGGAGGCTACTACCTCAATTTCTACAAGCTACAACTCGCAAGGAAGCTCCAACTCCCATCTATTTTCTGTAGGCTACAACCCACAGGAGGCTCTTACCTCAAACAGCTAGAACTGGTCATCTATCAAGCTCTAACTTGAAATGGAAGCACCAACTGCCATGTATTTTTTGTAGGCTACAACCCACAGGAGGCTCCTACCTCAACCAGATACAACAGGACATCTATCAAGCTACAACTTGATATGGAAGCTCCAACTCCCTCACACTACATTAAAAATCATATGCTGATTTACCTGGATATCAACTCTGTTTTACTCCTTCTTCACTTCTGCCTTTTTAGCCTTCATTTCTACTTCATATCAGACCTGGATGTGCACAACATCTCTATCTACTCACTCTCATTCTTTCACTCTCTCACCTCTCTTTGCACACTGATATTACATCTCTTATATAGATAAATCCCTGACTGTTTGCATTCTATAGGGAATATGATGTGAACATGCCTAACCCTATGCCTTCCACCCATTCGATTCCTCATTCTTCAGTTCAGGTTATTACATCAGAAATAATCATTACAACACTCATGGAGTTTTTCCTATGCCTACGATAAGGAGATCATGTCCATTGCTAAAAAATGCTCAAAAATTAAAGTTCTCATAAGTGTTCCGAATCTAAGCGACCAGAAAGGTCTCATCATTGCGATTCCAGTGCCATGAACGGTTTGAAAAACCGAAATATTATGCAAAAGTTATGGAGTTTTGAAAAGTCCAGTAAACTCCAAAAACTCGACCTTTGACTAAGTTTGACTGGTTCAAAAATTTTCAAAAAATAAAATTAATTAAATTTTGATTTTATATAGTTTCAGTGGGCCAATCATAGGGCGACAAGTGGCCAGCCTAGAGGCTGCCACATGTCCCATGTACGGTGACTGAATGGCATTGTAAAATTTGGTTGGAGGCAAGCGGACTCGAACACGCGACCTCCAACACCAAGCGCATACGCTCGACAGCTCGGGCTACCGGTGGTTCTTAACCATATAGTCGACCATTTCCATTTGATGTTTGAAATTTCTATGGTCAGAAAAATTCGTCTGCACATAACCCTCTGCTATAGACCTGGGCCTAAGGCCTTTAACCACGTAGGTAAACCGGTGATTCCGTCGGTGGTTAGGCCATGTGCCACCCCGCCCGACCAACAAATAACACCACGGTTAGTTGACAACAGATTTGGCGGTGCGGAAATGATCTGCATGTGCATGCCACTCCGACATTTATTATGACTGCCAGTCTCTCCGATGGTCATGATGGCAGTCACCCCAATTTTAGTGCTGACCTCCTATTTTGTCGACATTAACTGGAGTTCCTTCAGTTTTGGAGGAGCTTTCTTAGGAGTGATTGGGCAGTTTTATGTTTGATCATAACTCTTCGAGATTTCGACCATTTTTGGAGAATGAATAGTATTTTTTGGCTAATTTCGATAGTTTTAACTCATTGGAACAGGTTTCAGAGCCATCAGAGGTCATTTACGCAGGTTTTTCTTCCGGAGAGGTCAAGGAGCCATAAGGGCCACTAGGGTGTTTTCAGTGTATTGAGCATCCATTCTCTATTTTATACAAATGAATAGTCATTCCTGACTAATTCAAGCATTATGAATCTATTTTTACAGAGAGCACATCCATTTGAGGCTTTTTATCACATGTGCTTTCCATTTTTGAGCAATAATATATGAGGGACATGCCATTGGGAGCTGCACCAGTAGATGTAGCCCAGGAGGGGTGAACTGCTTCATCAAATTGCTAAGTATTGTCATATGTGATGCTTTATTATTTGTTATTTACTGCTGAAAAATGTTATACAAGCTAATTTACATGATTTAACCTCACATAAAAATATGTTTAACTAAGTTAAAACCATTTGTTTCACCTGCAAACTTCAGTGAACCTTATGCACACAATTTAATTACTGTTTAGATAATTAGCACAACAAAAGTAATAAATTCCATTCAGATCAAGTTGGTATCGGAGCTTGAGTTAAGCAAGAGTTTTTATCTCTGGTGTTTTTATGTGCAAGGATTTCTTAAGAGAGGAGAAGGAAAATTGGTGGAAGCAAGAGGTTCTCAAAGTGAGCCACAGTAAAGGAGGGCTAGATTGCCACATTCTCCACCACCTAGTTCACCTCCAAGAGAAGCAGAAGCAACATCAAACATGCCTCCAAGAGAAGAAGAAACCCATGAAGAGATGGATCCCAAAGAGGAAGAAAGAGTGTTCAGGAAAGCATTCCTTGACATGACTGAAATGGTGGGATTCCTTTATCAAGAAAGGAATGAAATACTAGAAGGAGAAGGATCCAAACTTCACAAGGAAGGCCAGGGATCATCAGGACGTCATAATGATGAAGATAAATCCAAGAAGGGTAGTGGAGGAAATTGAGATAGTGGAAATTCACCATCATCACCCTCATATTCATCTTCATCATCCTCTACTTCATCTTTAGTACACCAGTCACACAAGTCAAAGAACACTGGTAAAAGTCATTTTCTAAAACTTGATGTTAAGTTTGAATTTCCAATGTTTGATGGTGAAGTTAATGTAGAAAAGCTAGATAATTGGATTAGGAAATTGGAGGTTTATTTGAGAATTCAAAATTTTCATGATGATGACACCAAAATCCAACTAGCTTCATTGAGAATGGAAGGTGCAGCACTTGTTTGGTGGGAAGCCAAGACAAAGGAGGAGATCAATAAATATGGCAAGATTATTTTATCATGGACTGATTTCATTTCTGCAATAAAACAACAGTTTTATCCATTAGCTCACATGCAGAAAGCCATAATGGACTGGAAAAATTTTAAACAATTTAAAGGAGAAAATGTATAAGTGTATACTCAAGAAGTTAGAAGAAGAGCTCTTTTAATAGGAGTATATTTGCATAGCTAAGACACTTTTCTCAAGTATACAGGAGGTTTACATACCTACCTAAGACATACAATCCTCATGTTTAACCCTACAAGCCTAGATGAGGTTTGTGTTCAAGCCACACATTTAAAGGCAAGGGGAAAGCAAAGCTTAGATGGGAATGAGGAAAGTGACTTTAAAGGCAAATGGAATAAAAAGAGAAATGAAAATACTAGAAAAGAGAATGGAAAATTCTTCTACAAACACTGTTCTAAAACTAGTCATGATGAGGACCATTGTTGGAAAATTCATCCAAAGTTGAAACCAGAAAGTTTTAAAGCCAAAGAGAAAGCCAAGGAGAAAGGCAAGACAGTTGTAATAGCTAAACAAGACCTAGGGTTAGATTCAAGAGATGAAAAAAAATTATTGCTATGGCACTAAAGAACATGAAGGGGAGAGAGATTGAAACAAAACCTAGTTCTAGTATTTCTAACTGTCACATAAAAGCTCCAAGTGAAGAAAAGAAAATTTAACTGTTTCATGTGAGGGTCATTTCCAAACATACCAAGGTTGACACATTGTTTGAAAGTGGGTCACAAGCAAACCTTATCTCTGAATACTTAGTCAAGAAAATAAATCTTGAGACCATTCCACATCCAAAACCATATCCACTTGGTTGGATTTGTAAGGATGCAAATTTACAGGTTTCAAAGAAGTGCATGTTGCGCTTTGCAATAACTGCACATTTCATTGACATGGTTGAATTAGATGTTGTTCCGCTTGATATAATAGGTATGGTGTTGGGCAGTCCTTACTTGTATGATAGGAAAGAAAATTTTCATTTCCATGAGAACAAATACCATTTATTCAAAGATGGCAAGGAGTACATTGTGAGAGCTCATCGTAAAAAAATAGACTCTTCTTTAGTTAATGCAGGGAAGATGAAGAGGCTCGTCAATGCAAGTCAAAACTTGAAATTGATGATGATTAAACAGAGGGAATTTTTACATAATCCTTTTCATATAAACTCTAATATATATAATGAGTTGTTTCAGTTTGAAAGAAGGTTGTCTTTGAAAGAAGATGACAAGCAGTTGCAACAATCGATATTGGTGTCGAATGGTGCTGAAAACAAAGTGTCAGTGCAAGAAGTTGCAAAGGTTCAAGGCAGGGAAAAGCAACTTGAAAAAGAAGGCACAAAATTCAGAAATGATCATTGCTGGTTTCAAAAAGGCATGGTACAATGGCGAAGAAATTTGGTTAGGAATTGACACAAGTTCAAGGCTAATTCAACAAAAAATCGCCATAAGGACAAGATGCAAGGTGAAAGTAAATTTAAGTTTCCTTTGATTATAGACCAATGTAGTAACAATAAGTTTAATACAAAGTTAATTTGTTGTACTGCAAGTTCAGAAAATGTGCAGTATGAAAATGTCAAAAACAATAATGGTTGGTCAATGGAATCAAGGAAAAATTTGTCGTTTCATGAAAAGATCCAATTAATGAAATTAGGAAAATTTTAGTGGATTAAGATTAGAAGAGTGGGGACACAGTCTCCTCTTCTTCATGTTCAGTAGTCTAGAGATATTTTTGGGTCCAAAAGCTTCCCAGTGGGGAGGTGTGATCAGGAGATCATGTCCATTGCTAAAAATGCTCAAAACTTAAAGTGCTCATAAGTGTTCCAAACCTAAGTGTCTGGAAAGGTCTCGTCGTTTCGATTCTGGCATCATGAACGGTTCGAAAAACCGACATCGTATGCAAAAGTTATGTGTTTTGAAAAGTCCAGTAAACTCCAAAAACTAGACCTTTGACTATGTTTGACTGGTTCAAAATTAAAAAAAAAATAATAATTAAATTTTGATTTTATATAGTTTCAGTGGGCCAATCATAGGGCCACACGTGGCCATCCCAGAGGATGCCACGTGTCCCTTGTACTATGACTGAATGGCGTTGTAAAATTTGGTTGGGGGCAAGCGGAATTGAACACGCGACCTCCAGCACAGAGCGCACATGCCTGACCGCTCGGGCTACTGGCAGTTCTTAACCGTATAGTCGACCGGTTCTATTTGATGTTTGAAATTGCTATGGTCAAAAAATTTAAGGGCTAGCCTTGTCTGCAAATAACCCTCCGCTGTAGAACTGGGCCTAAGGCCTTTAACCACAGAGGTAAACCGATGATTCCGTCGACGGTTAGGCCATGTGGCCACCCCGCTCGACCAGCAAATAATACAGCGGTTAGTTGACATCGGATTCGACGGTGTGGAAATCGTCTGCATGTACACGCCACTCCGACATTTATTATGATTGCCAGTCTCTCTGACGGTCACGAAAGCGGTCACCCAAATTTTGGCGCCGACCTTCTATTTTGTCAACATTAACTGGAGTTCCTCCAGTTTTGGAGGAGCTTTCTTAGGAATGATTGGGCAGTTTTTTGTTTGATCATAACTCTTGGAGATTTCGACCATTTTTGGAGAATGAATAGTCATTTTTGGCTAATTTCGACAGTCTAAACTCATTGGAATAGGTTTCAGAGCCATCAGAGGTCATTTCACGTAGTTTTTGCTGCAGTATAGGTCAAGGAGCCACTAGGACCACTAGGGTGTTTTCAGTGTATTGAGGATCCATTCTCTGTTTTCTACAAATAAATAGTCATTCCTGACTAAGTCAAGCCTTCTAAAGCTGTTTTATAGAGAGCACAGCCATTTGAGGCTTTTATGACATTTACTTACCATTTTTGAGCAATAAGATATGAGGTACATGCCATTGGGAGCTGGACCAGCCTATGTAGCCTAGGAGTGGTGAACTGCTTCTTCAAATTGCTGAGTATTGTCATATGTGATGATTTATTATCTATTATTTACTGCTAAACAATGTCATACAAGTTAATTTACATACTTTAACCTCACATAAAAATATTTTTAACTAAGTTAAAACCATTTGTTTCACCTGCAAACTTCGGTGAACCTTATGAACACAATTTAATTACTATTTGGATACTTAGCACAAAAAAACTAATACATTCCATTCAGATCAGCCTATGGAGAATATCCTTTGCATCAAAAGAAATATAAAATTAATTAATGAATTTACATTTACAATTACAACAAATGTATTTCGCTCAACCCTTCCAGCTCTTTTTCTCGTTGTGATTTTTGTATTTTCTCCTACTGTCATTGATATTTTCAGTTTCTGCTGTTATATTATAAAAATTATGTGCAGACGCCCTTTTGCATGACTCAGCCCAACTGGTATGTTTCCAACAGTGCCAACATATACTGCCTTTTGTCCGACTCTGCCTCTTCTCATTATGCCCACAACGTTCAGCCTTCACTTGCTCATTTGCTCTGTGTTAGGTCACTTACCTGAGTCTCCTTCTGTTGCGTTCAGAAATTTATTATTAAACGATCATACTAACCTTGCACGAGTATCAGGTCACTTGCCCGTGTGTTTCCTCTTGCATTCAACCTTTCCTTTTAACTCACTGCCACAACCACATAACATCGTTCTGCACTTAGAGTCGGGTCTTACCCGAGTCTACTCCCATTCATATTTTTCGTTATACACCCGAGTCTTTTGCCTACGTTTAGTCTTTTCTTCATAAATTAGGTGTATCCACAAAGAACCTGGACCTGAAATATATTAATATTTACCTTTGTATGATATCGCGTCCGGTCACTTAGCATATTTTGACGTTCTATAGGTTTTACGTTATAATCCTTCTTTTCCTCCTCCGATGCAATTTAACAAAGGAAATTCTTTACATCCAGATTTGAGATCCTTTGGAGTTAACCTTTGAAACTACATCGCATCCAGGCTCTTGATCACACTTCGCATTTCAACGATTCAACATGGTTCATGGGTGCTATCCCTTCTGAGCTTGCGATGTGCGATATGCAATTGGGTCCCACAACCAAACTTTAAATCCTTTATATTTAGCTTTCAAGCACATCGCATCTGCTCCTCGTATCACATCTCACACTTTGGTATTTCAACATGATTCTTGAGTGCTTATCCTCCTGAGCTTGTGATTTGTGATATGCGATTGGGTCCCACATCGGACTTTAAATCCTTTAGTCTTTGTCTTTGTAATTCCATCGCGTCCACTCCTCGTATCACATATCGCACTTCGCCATTTTAACATGATTCTTGAGCACTTACACTTTTGAGCTTGCGATGTGCAATATGCGGGCCAGGTCCACAACATATCCACATCATCATGCCATGTCACCTTGCCACGTCACTGCCACTTCACCTTGCCACATCATCATAAATTAACTGCGATCTGCGGGGTCAGGGCCACGTCATCTGCCACATAATCTTGCCACATCACTCGCCACGTCATCTCCGACACTTCGCATTTCACATTGCTGTGTCTCTGTTATTTTGCGATACTTCTTCCACTACGATTGCAATATGTGATTTCTCTCTGTCGAACACTATTCTGAATGTGTATATGCACGACTCGACCCGCACGTTCACTCCTTCATGCTTTTTCTTATTTAGTTGCACTCGTTCATTTCCTCTTTGCTGCACGTATAACACCCAGCTTGTTCACGATCTTCGTGAATAGCCCGAATTGACCCTGCATTGCATAGTTTTCTTCTTTGCTGCATGACACTGTCTTTTTCCTCTTTTGCTGCTCCTTGCTTCTTTGTTGTTCCTTTGCCTATAGTAATAATTCTAAAGCTACACCATGCCTCTTTGTTCCTTTTCCTTAGATAATGATTCTAATGCTACTCCTTGCCTCTTTGCTACTCCTATGCCTTAGATTATACTTCTAATGATGCTCCTTTGACTTGTTTTTTCATAATGTTGCTCCTTTGCCTCTTTTCTACTCCTCCAATGTAATTTTTTCTTCTTTTCCTTATTTCTCCTTTATACTCCATCTGATCCTAATCTACACCTTTGTCCTTAATGATAATTCTGGTGCTTCTCCTTTATGCTCCTTTTCCATCAATGACAATATTTCCAACACTAGGAGCAGATCTCACGGTGGATGGATGTCCTAGGTGAGGACATGTTGATGGATTCTAGATTTTTCAATAGCTCCTCTATTGCGGAGCAAAGGGAAGACGTGGATAAGTCTGTTGACATCAATGTGGAGGAGTTTCTTAGGTGTTGGATTCCCTAGCTAGGTGCCGATGCTACAACGTGGATTGGACACTCGTGGACTGTTGGAGGGAAAAATGAGAGTGGACCAATTTTTGGACGTGATTGGGCACTTATGGTCTGCTGGAGGACATCATGATAGTGTCCAAATTGGAGCCCAATGTGAAACACTCAAGGGTATGATCAACCAAGAGGAGTTTGTGGAGCCTGAGACTTTTGTGTGGAGAAGGAATTCTACAGTATATGATGGGCAATCCTCCTATTCTATGTTCATTGTGGGAGATGGACATCTTGAAGTGATAGGTGGAAAGCCTTTGCCCTATGTTGGTATACATCGGTGCAACATAGGAAGACTATAGTGGGTTGAAGTCCCTGAGTAACTGAGGAGCAACAATGGGCAGTTGAGAGTTGTTCACAAGTAGAGCTGCGAACAACTCGACAAGTGATCCAGGTGGATATCGGTGGCCTCCCACCTATTCCATTTGGACCCACAGCATCAATTCTTTCAGTTTTCCAGCTTCAGCACAACTTACTATTTATAGCAGGTTTTCGGGTCCTGCACACCCGGAGCCGTTTTGGGGCATTAATAATCCAGGTGGATATTGGTGGCCACCCATCGAGTCCATTTGAACCCCCACCATCAGTTATTTCAGTTTTTAAGTTTCAGCACAACTTACTATTTTTAGCAGTTTTTCAGGTCTTAAACTTCCGGAGCCGTTTTGAGGCCCTAAACGACGCTTTTTGGGAAAACGGAGAGCAACATGGGTCTATAGATTGATGTTGCTCATTCAAAAATTGAAGTCCTCGGATAGATCTTTCTAACGAGCTATTGAGCGCGTCAAACGGAGATCGGATGCCAAAGTTACGCCCCTGGGAAGTTGAACCACCAATTTACCCAAACGGGACCCACAGTTTTGGCGCTTCATCTCCGACGGTTAGGGTTTTGGACGTTTCGAATTCTACATTGTTTCTCAACAATAAATAGGCCCTCGAGCCTCATTTTAAGACAGTTCAGGGGGCTGGGAGCCAACACATCTCTTCTCAGAGATAAGCGTGACCAGTGCCCTAGCTCGCCACATCTCCATCATGTCTACATTGTAACACAGTTCAGGGGCTGGTAGCCGCCACATCTCTTCTCAGGGATACGCTGCCAGTACCCTAGCTCATCTATTTCTATTATGTATGTAATAGGCCTGCGAGCCTCCATGTAACACAGTTTAGAGGCCTACGTACGCTACATCTCTTCTCAGAGATACGCTACCAGTGCACCAGCTTGCTTCCATTATGTTTGTAAGCTTATTGCAGTCATTATTTTATTAGTAAAATGAAGCATTATTTCCGCTGCATCTCTGTATCTATGGTTATATCTATATTCTGTTGCGTTCTTGCATAAAATCCGGATCAACAAGAGTCTTGATGTGTTGATGCGTTGGTGGAAAAATGATCAACTAGTGAGAAGATTGATATCTGAGGTTCAATGGTAAAATGGACTTGGAACATTAATAGAGCCGGAGTTCCAGATCAGGAGCCGAAGGATCGGGCATGTATAGGGTATGATTGAGAGAAACTGAGAGAGTCGATTGCATTAGCTAGATGGTCAGAGTATCTCGTTGAGGGTAGATTGGTTGTCGATGTACTGACACCAAGCCCTAGTTTGTATCTTGTACTAGTGGATGATTGAGGGACACTATCCCTAGTACGGTAGCCCTAGACTGTTGTATCATATGTTATTTAATAAAACGAAGTGGGTTGAAAAATGTAAAAAGTTGTTTATATTTTGTGCATGTTTGATTTACCGTTATTTATATTCTGTTTTGCAAAGTAGTTATGTTGAGATTCTTGGTTTGGTAGTTTCAGAGATTTTAAGATTCTATCTTATACCCAAGGTTATGGAAAATCAACATGGTATCAGAGCATATCTGAGAAACTTTGAGGGATAGTGAATCAAAGTGTGAAAAAAAAAGAAAATCAGAGGGAGTTGTGTGTATCTAGATCATGGAGCAGAAGGTTCAACTGAAGACATCGAGATGTGGCCTTGACTTGCTTGGCAGCAAGATTGGCTGGGAGTTCTGGTGGATTGGTGGCGAGCCTGGTGAACAAAATTTTTTTGTAGGGTGGATTTTTAATCATGGAATTCCATTGATTTGTCATGAATGGTTGGTGTTATACTACAAATGACCTCCTCATCAGCTAAGCGGAGAAGGACACATGGAAGGAATAATTTGACCTAGACAAAGAGCTATTTTTCCAAGGTAACGCACCCCAACGATTGATAGGATGAGTTATAATGCTTCCCTACTAGGTTAATGCACTGTCTTGCCTAAAGGGCGGCATTACCCATGTTTCATGAAGAATAAGGGACAAATTCCGTAGTAACTGACTGACATTTACAACTTTTCTCAAGGATTTAGTCCAAAAAGCTAGCAACCTACGATGCAGGCCTCTGATTGGACATTTCTAAACCTAACTAAGCATATAAAGAGGGAAAAAGCTAGAAAAACATGGAAACATCATGGATTTTTCCCTAATTAAACTAATGGATAAGAATGGCAAGGTTGATCCTGTTATGCAGATTATGGATTACGGATAAAACACATTCCCTAAATGTGGTGTAAAGCATTTAGAACAATAGATCAAAGAATTTGCAGATATTTTTCCTAACAATAAATAGACACATATAATAGATTAAGAAACTTAATTTGAGTCTTAGAGCTTCCTATTCTCCTTCTGTCACTCTTGTTGTAGCTTCCAATATAAGCTTGATCACCAGACTAGTTCCTGCAAATACAAACACTAAAAAACAAAGAGATTAAAATATACAAATGGATATTCACTTTAATCAGTGAAATCAATGAAACATAAAACATATACATCAGATAAGAATTCATAATATGAAAGACAAAAGCTTATACAGATACATATGTGGGAAAGTAAACATCAATATTTATTAATGGATAAAAAGGGAGGTTACAACCAACGACTAATTTGATGTCACCAACTCAGCATCATCGCAACCTCATCACAATGAACATCTCTCCAACAACATATCACTCAAATCAAACCCTCAATTGATATTCCAACAACATTTATCTACCAAATTTCTTCCTTCTCAAGCACTAGGATCTGTGCTCAATTTATAGATGAGCCGAAGGTAGTTTCAAAATCAATGAATTTATAATAATAGGCAGCTCAAAGGTGTTGAATGGACACATGGATTCGAAGTTTGACAAATATGCATACTTTTAGAAGGCACTAGCCATGTGGAGATTTCAGAACAATGAGAATTTTTCTCCCAATTGACCAACGCACCTTTGAATGTCGGGAAGTGCTTTGTAGAGCACCCTGGAATGCAGGTAGCTGCATATGCAAAGCGGTTAGTCCCTTGAGAGACTGCGTTGGTGAGCTCATAGGTGATATAACATGTACTTCAAATATTGGAAACATTGTAATGGATGTCATGGATTATTTGTTCTTGTTCTTTGTCTTAGGGCATGTAGTAACTGAAATGATAGGGGATGATAGACCCTATTCATCGGTTTTGGGGATGATGTCCATTTTAACCAGGTCATTGGGAATGGTGCCCAAATTTACCTATAAAAGATCCTCCCAAACTCTTATAAATTGGAGGTAAGGGCTCATTATCAAAGGTAGAAAGGTTTATTGTGTGAGGAGAGAACTTTTGTAAGTGTGAGGTTTCATGGTTGGCTTGGTTCATTGAGAACTATTTGCCTAAGCATTTTCACACTAGGATATTGAGGAGAGGGAGCTTGGAGTTGGAGGACTGAGGGAAGCTTGACCAAACTAATGGTTGTAATCTTCCTTCTTTGATATAATAGAACTGCCTCTATTTTGTCCACTTGGTGTCTTGTTATTACATCTATTGATTTATTTGTTAGATATACATGTTATAAGTGGCTTAGATTTACATGATTTATTGTTTGATTATATACTTGTTTTGATTTTTTATTGTGATAACACTATGAATATTATGCTAGTTTTTTGTTTTCTTGTAGGATTCAGACTTGGAGAGAGTGAGGAGGAAATCCACCACACTGCATTGAGCTCTCCAACAGATTGGCATTACACATCGAGGTAATCCTTCTCTACTTCACTTTGTTAATGAAGTACTAGTATAAACATGCATGTATTGCCTTTGTGAATGTTTTAGCTAATATTGTTGTCTGCCTTGGGTCTCAGGAAGGCCAAAGAGGGATCTTACTCCAACTACCAGTTGTGCATTTTACCCCTAAGAAGTTTGGATATCTCAAAGGTTTCTTCAGCATGGATGAGATCAGGTTGATCAAATGACTTCATGTGATAAATTAGATATAGGCAGGATATATTCTTCATCGGAACTTGATGTTGCATATCCAATATTGGAGGGATTTGCAGGTGTGGTATTTGAAATAGGATGATGAGTGCTTGTAGGACTGAGCCAATGGAGATCGTGTAGGCTTAGAGGGAGTCTAGCCTCAGAGGGAGCAACCCTATGGAGGTTTGGAATATTCAGTTTTAGATGTAATGAGGCATAGATACTGTCGATATTGATGGGTACATTCAACATGGTTTGTTGTAGTGATGGATGCCAGATGGGCTAGTGTCATTATCAGATGATGATGGTTACTTCCTAGTCTTTGAGGTACCTCCCGTGCTAAGAGGTATTGCTGATTTTTGGTATCTTAGGAGGTACTCCAAGCCCTAGGGTTCGGGGATTGGAGGGAAAAGTGCCATAATAGGCACTCGTGGGATTGGAACCTAAGCATGAGGTTTTTCACCAATCATGTTTTGGGGAATTTCCATGAGCACATTTATACATGTGATGGACGAGGATGATAACTCTCGGCGAGATGAATCTAATGCATGAGAATCGTTTGATTGTGAGTTGTAGAAGTGGATATATGATTTTTTGAAGTTAATTTTGGGGTTGACACCACAAGTGTCAAGGTCAACCTAAGGTTATGTTAGGAATATGACAACTGGAAATCCCCTAATTATGACGTTTTGGAGCCCTTCTTTATGGTATATATATGAGGTGAGTGGAGGTCTATTATACCTCCATTTTGGAGCAACACAAGGCAACATAAGGAGCTCGTTGGAGGAAAGGCTTTTTGATTTGGCCGCAACAAGGAGAAGGATAAACTAGTGAGGGGAAAGTTTGTTTCAGGGTCACCGTGTGGAGGATGAGTTATTTTTTAGAGGGCTGAGGCAGAGGAGTTATGTTCTGGGCTGCTATGAAGGGTTTTGGTGGCTAGAATCATCCATGTTTGGGAAGTTTATGCTATAGGATAGTATGCAAGAAGTTCGTGCCCTAAACAAAGGGTTTTTAGGTGTGTATTAAGGCTTGTTTTAGTGGTATATGAGAGCATGGAACAACATCAAGTATAAGCCACCATGCCGCAACTATAGGAGGCTAGTAAGGATGCTTGGGTGGGATGATAAGTTGTTGTTGGAAGCCCTAAATATACTGCCTCATCACAACAATTCACTTCAAGTTTCAACAACAATCAAAAGGTATGTGTTGAATGAGTTTTGTCTTGTGTTAGGTCATAATTTGTGACCCATTTTGGATCTGTTGATAGCAGCCTTTGGGTGCCATGTGTTGGGGTTAATATGGAGTGTTGAGTACCCCAACTAGGAGCAGATCTCATGGTGGATGGATATCCTAGGTGAGGACATGTTGATGGAGCCTAGATTTGTGCAATAGCTCCTCTATTGCAAAGCAAAGGGTAGATGTGGAGAAGCATGTTGGTAGTCGTGCGGAGGAGTTTCCTAGGTGTTGGATGCCCTAGCTAAGTGCAAATGCTACAACATGGATTGGACACTCGTGGATTTTTGGAGGGAAACATGAGAGTGGACCAAGTGTTGGATGTGATTGGACACTTATGGTCTGTTGGAGGACAACGTGATAGTGTCCAAGTTGGAGCCTGGTGTGCAACACCTTGATGGATAAAGGTAGTTGCTAGAGTGGCAGTTGTTGGAGCTCAAGGGTATGATCAACCAGGAGGATTTTATGGAGCCTGAGACTTGTGTGTGGAGAAGGACTTCTACAAAACATGATGGGAAGTCCTCCTATCCCGTGTTCATTTCGAGAGATGGATATATTGCAATCATAGGTGGCATCCCTTCGTGCCCTATGCTGGTATTCATCGGTGCAACACAGGAAGACCATAGTGGGTTAAAGTCATCGAGAAGATGAGGAGCAATAGTGGGAAATTGAGAGTTGTTAAAAAGTGGAGTTTTGAACAACTCGACAAGCGTCTCAATGTGTTGATGCGTTGGTGGAAAAATGATCAACTAGTGAGAAAATTGATAGCTGAGGTTTAGTGGTCAGATGAACTTGGAGCATTGATAGAGGCAGGAGCTACATATCGGGAGCCAAAGGACCAGGCAGGTACATGGTACACCGAGAGGAGCTGATAGAGTCGACTGCATCATCTAGATGGTCAGAGTATCTATGTGGAAATATCTAAATAGATTCAGTTGATCTTGTAATATGCTAAAACAAAACACTGAATCAATTCTACAAATTGTGGAAACCAATTATGATCACACAATCACATGAACAAGAAAGAGAAATAATTTCAATCGCACAACACAAAGATGTATCTGGAGAAAGCCTTAACTAAAAAACCCATTATATGTATATTGCATTAAGTCGATAAAATGAAATAATGTATAATGTTATTTCCATTCCTGAGAAACCTTTTCACTCTCTCTGACTGTATCACTCTTATCCCAACAATAATGGTTCGACACTTAACCAATTCCCTGCTCTAGGTTGCTCAACCTTGCTTATGAATTCCTGGGCTAATTGAGCCCCTATTAATTAGAAAATTCCCATCAATTTATTGCACAATACTTCCAAGGCATCTCAATGACCTCATGCATGACCTGTACAATTTTCTAATTATACAACTAATAGTTATCTTCCCTTTAACTCCAATCTCAACTAGGCATTCCTTAGAACTGACATGCGACAACTATTTATAGTGAATTATCAATTATCTAATTTATCACTGCATATGAATTAAATAATATTTAATTCACTGGACATATCACTAGCTCATCTCTCAGTTAGAACTAGTTAAATTGATTTTAACTCAATTAATTGAATTAACTAATTACAATTGAAAATAAAATGCAACTGGACCCCCTAAAACTTAGGGAGAACTCTACATGCCTCCATTTTGACCCTCAAATCGAATTTATTGAGCTAAATAGGTCTTCCTAACTCAGTTAACTTGTACAAGCTGTCATGTGATGTGTAATTACAATTTTCTTCTAATTTAATTAAGGGAAAATTAAATTAGAAGGCTTTCTTGTTGTCAATTTCAACACTCCCTCTCAACAAGAAAGGGATTATCTTCTAACTCATTCCTGTCTCCGTGGAACTTGAATTTTATTCTTGACAGTGCCTTTGTCAAGATGTCTGCATCCTTGTCCTCCATGGGAATGTACTCTAATGACATTATTATCTTTTTTACACAATATCTGATATGGTGATACCAGATATCAATATTCTTGGACCTGTCATGAAAAATTGGATTAATCGAGAGTTTGATGCAACTCTGGATATCACAATAAATCACCTTGGGATCCATATGTCGACCAAACAAACCAAAAAGTATTTTCCTCATCTAGATGGCCTCACATGCTACTTGACTTGCTGCCATGTGCTCTGCCTCTGCTAAATTGAGTACAACTGATATTTGTTTCCTGCTATACCGGGAATTTTTTGTCAATATTATGTTGAAGATGCCGCCTGATGTGGTCTTCCTATCGGATGGACTCCCTACCCGATATAGATCTATGAAGCCTTGAAGCTTCACTCCCTTTGTCCATTTGTACCATAGCCGAAACTCTGTAGTGCTTCTGAGGTATCTCAACACATGCTTTCCTTCTTTCTAAAAGAGCTTGGTAGGCTTAAACATAGCTTGAATAATATAGTTAACCAAATAACATATGTTTGGTCCTGTGTTCACCAAGTACATGAGTGAACTGACAAGCTTCCTGTAGACAGTAGCATCTACCACTTTGCCTGAAGTATCATCCTCCTTTCTCTAGTTTCCTGCTAGAGGAGACTCCATGGGTTTTTCTACCCTCCATGTGGAACTTCCTAAGAATCTTGTTGGCATACCTTCCCTGAGATATAAATAGCTCCCCATCTCTTTACCATATTTCCAATCCCAGGAAATAGTGCAAGAGCCCCATGTCCTTCATCTCAAATTCTCTTACAAGATCCTCTTTGCAAGACTTGATGAGATGCTCATCAGTTGTCAATATAAAATCATCGACACAAAATACAATGACAAAAAGCTTTCCTTATACCAAAATATGGTAAAGCTTCATATGTGCTTCATTCTTGGTGAAGCCCAACCTGGTGAAGTAGTTGTCGATCCTAGTGTACCAAGCACAAAGTGCTTACTTCAGCCCATACAATTCTCTCTTGAGTCTGCACACATGCGACTCTCTATCGAATGTCTCAAAACCTTTTGGCTGTGCAATGTACACCTCTTTCTCAATCACCCCATTAAGGAAGGTTGTATTTATGATCTAAAAGGAGTGTATTAGATTTTTGTGCTAAATTTCCTTTTAGTATTAAAAACATGTACAATGTGTCTCCACTTGCTTGCTTAAGGAATGAGTGTTTTAACCATGAAACATAGATGAATTTGTGAACTTTAAGCATGAAAATAAGCCTAAAAAACACCGAACAACAATTTATAATAGAGAAATACAATCACATATAAATTTTACACAGTAGGCATGATGAAGCAGTTCACCCCTCCTGGGCTGCATCTGCTGGTCCAACTCCTAATGGCATGTCCCTCTTTGTCATTATGCTCAAAATTGCAAATTACATGTGTTTATAAGCCTCTAATGGATGTTTTCTCTGCACCAATGGCTCCATAATGCTCAAATTACTCTAGGTAGACTCTTGTTTCACCCAAATTGGTCAAAAATTGACCTCCCAATGCATTTTTCCCAATGTCAACTAGAAAAGCTCCACTAAAAGTGGAGACTCGCACTTAACTGTCACTAAAAATAGTGAAAACCCTAAATTTTAGGGGACCGCTACTGTTTCCGCTAGAAAATCCATTAGCGTTGATGTTAAATGGTATGGTTGGAGTGGTCACATGCCGAACCCTCGTTGTTAACTCTGCGGTCAAGGTGTTTGAACTCTGCTGCATCGGCATGGAACCCAGAGTTATATGGTTCCAAAACCATGGCATTAATTTCCATTTAAACCGCGCCCATGTGACATATGAACCCGCCAAGCGTTATAGTGTATTAACCATCACAAAAAATTTCACAACGACATGTGACCGAAAACTTCACCACCAGTTTGGATAGCGTTGGGGTCTCGATCATAGACGTCGTGTATATGGTAGTGGAGGTTGGCCCCTTTTTTTATCCACCCAAATTATTATTAAACAATATAATGAAACCGCAACCCTATAGTGTTAAGTAACACCCGTAGAGAAGTTGGTAATGCGTGTCCGCGCCTGCGCCTGAGGTCTCGGGGTCGACCCCCCAGACTCCACCAAAAATTTTAATATAGCCTCCTAAGGACATGTGGCAGCCTCCAGACTTGCCACATGTTGCTCAACCAACGACCCGTTTCCAAAACATCAATGGTCAGAATCACTTCCATACCACAAAAATCAATGGCCCAGATTAAGCCACGTGGCGTGATCTGATTAGCTGTAAGAAAGGAAATATTCCCTAGAATATGCATCTGCTAACTGTACCTGCATGCTAACTGGGCATCCCAGTCACAAAATTTTAATTGTTTGGGAAAACGAACATAACGTGATATCTTCCTCATATGACATCAGTTTTTCGAACCATTCCCAGCGTTAGAATCACAACGACGAGACCTTTTCGGTCTCTCAGGTTCGGTCCTATTTCGAGCACTTTAAATTTTGAGCATAACACATGATCTCTTGATCAATTTACATACATTTATGTTGAGAGTACAAAGATGGATATGATTGATGAGTACCTTGCGACTGGTGCAAAAATCTCATCACAATCAATCCCCTCCACCTAAGAGAACCCTTTGGCCACAAATTTGGCCTTGTGTTTCTCCACACTCCCATATGTTTCCTTATTCACCTTGTAGATCCACCTGGATCCTACAACTAACTTCCCCTCGAGTCTTGGGAAAACTTCCCATGCATTGTTTCTGATAATGGAGTTATACTCCTCAACCATATCATCAACCCAAATTGGTTTCTGCATTGCTTCCTCAAAAGATGATGGATCTATCTCTACACCTTTGCTCATAAGATCTGTGTATCCAATGTACCGCTCTGGGGACCTTTTGTTCCTACGATATGATCTGGGTGCTCCCACATTCTCTCTAGCATCAAGTAACAGCCTGTTAGCCTCTCTGGTGCACTTCCTTCTGTCTCGGGAAGTCACTACATGAGTGGGTGCTTCCACTCTCTGGACCTTTACTTGTGGCTGCTCCACATCTTGAGGTTCTTCTTTTGGAGCTAAGAGATCCTCAACTTCATGCAACTGAAGCTCCCTCTCAAGGGAAATTTGCATGGCCTTCTCTTTATTGAATTTCACTTCTCTTCTGACCATTGTCATCTTGTGCATTGGCAAGTACACCTTATAATTGTGAGGTGTATCAGTGTACCCCCAAAATATCCCCAACTTAGTTGTTGGCTCTAGCTTCTTCCTGGAATATTTGGTTACATGGAAATAAAATAATGAACAATTTTTTAAAAATGCGACACATCTGGTCTCTTACTTGAAAAATCTTCCTTTGGTGTACTCATCCCAAGTATCCAATTAGGACTTCTGTTTTGCACAAATAATGTTGTATTGCATACTTTCACCAACATATGTAACGGTAGGCCCTAATCATACAACATAGCTCATGCTTCTCCCACAATAGTTTTGTTGTTCCTTTCTACAACCCCATACTACTGTGGGTTATGAGGTGCTATCAATTCCTTTCAAATTAATTATGAAGCACAGAAGTTCTTGAATTCAATAGAGACATATTCTCCACCATTGTCACTCCTTAAAGCCTTCACCTTCTTCCATTTATCTTTGTCCACAAGTGATTTGAACTCACAGAAATTTGAGAACATCTGATATTTATTTTGCGTGAAGAAAATACGACACTTGCATGAAAAATCATCTACAAAAATAACATAATACATGTGTTTTGTTTTGGAATATGTTGAGAATGGTCCACACACATCTGAGTGAAATCTCTCAAGGATTACCTTTGCTATGATTTCTTTATCGTGAAAGGTGGCTTTGGTATACTTCCCCAATGTACACCCTTTGCATGTATCTCGTTACTCAAGTGCACCCTTTGGAAGTCCTATATAAATCCGTTGCATGATCTTCAAAGTGCCATGGTGTAGATCGCCCATTGTCCTATGCCATAACTCACTGATGTCTCAGCTCACCTTCTATGTTTTCGTGCTCAAGGTAGCACAATCTTCTACATATAATTTTTAGAGGTTCTTTACTTGAACCCCAATATTCTTCACTTGTCCCATGGCTTTGTGACTAAGGAGCACCTTTCCTTCACTGAATATCACATCATAACCATGGTCTTCCAACATAGCAACGTAAACAAAATTATTATTTAAACTAAGAACATACATGAAATATTTTAATGTGAGAGGAGTACCTGACTCCCTCTGAAAGGTAACTGTACCTATGATGATAGCATTATACCTCCATCATCTTGCATCTCAATGTGCATCTAGTGATCCTTATCCTCCAAGTTACTGAATAATTCTTTGTTGTTGGTCATATGGAACAAAGCTCCAATATCTAAGTACCACACAAAACCCATGACCGATGATACCATGCATGCGATGAGAGTGAAATCCAACTCGAAATGTGAAGAAAGTGCTTCACTTTTCACTCCTAATGAGGAATTATTTTTGGTCTTCTTGTATGAACACTTTGTAACATAATGTCTAAGCTCACGACATTGATTTTTTTTTAACTTTGTGTAATATTCCCAAATGGGGAAGCAACAATATTTGAACACAATAATGGAAATAACAGTGAACAAATCAACACACCATTACATGAGACAAATGTACAACCATCTTATTAAACATATCAGCAAATAATAGGCACAAGATCTTGAGGATCAAGTCACTCAAGCAATACAAAACAAGCCTCTAATAGGAAAATATGCTAATACATGAGAAATACTGCCATACAAGTGCCATGACCCATGACAATGTAGTTTTAGGGCATAAAATACTACATAAATGATATAAAAATGTATATCTGCTATTATTTAGCTCAAAAGGTGTTGGGGCTAGAGGTCTATGCTCCCAAACACATTTCCAAAACAACCCAGGAAGGGTTTCTAGAAATACCAAAAAGTACAAAATGCTGAAATGCAGCCCTAGGGCTGAATAGCAGCTGTAACTCAATAACTAGATGTAGATGGCTGAAAATGATATCTAAATGAATATATCTCCTCCAATAGATCCTTCAAGTGAAAGGTTGATCCCAACACTGAAGATCTGACCCTCCAAATCAAGCACTAAAAATTCCACTGCAAATTCTCACTAGAATAACGCAGTCAAAGAGGGAATTTGTGCTGTAGATTATGGGAATAGGTTGGCCTGGTGCCAAGATGTGAAGGAACTCTCAAGAACCTCCTATGATGGTCTCCCAATGAGAAGAATGCTTCCTCCCCAGAAAAAATAGCTCAGAAAGTGGGTTTCCCAACCCTCCACTGCAACACCCTACAATACAACACAAATCTGAATAGACATTGTGCTATAGCTTAAGACTGAAGCTTGGCCAGAATGCCAAATTGTGGAAATGATAGTAAAATACTCTTCCTAGATGCTACCTCAAGGGAAGAGGTCGGATCCCTGCTCGGGAACACCCTGTTCTAAACAACACAACAATCTCAGCTAAACAGTTAGAGAGTGCAAGAAGTCATACAGACCACAAAATCAATAATCAATAACATAACCATCTATGACTGCCTTGCCCTCCATGTTAACATTGGAAAATCGTACAACAGAAGATGACATTAATTAATGTCAAGCCTAAGGATTTACAGGGAAGGAACACATTATGGAATCAAGAAGTATTTAAAATCTCTAAGGTTTTGAGAAAATAAGATTTGAACAAGTCTGAAATGCTAAATTGCGCACTTAATCCTTCGAGAAGAGCGCCTTCTGTGCGCCTTTTTGCCCGATAAGTGCACATTCCTGGAAATGGAAAAATTTCACTTTCCAGGACCACACAAAGCAAAGGACATTTACTACTTATATGAAGCCACCTAAGGACAACCACCAATGCCTCTTTACACACTATGTGAGCACACAAAGGAATATTTGGAGCACACTATGGAATCATACCTCTCCCTTGGGTCACCATCCATCATGTACCAAGGGAGGGAAGGAGGATTTGAAATCCCTTATATAAAGCCACCAAGAGATGAAGAATGGGTGATCACATTGTTATGCTGGCTAGAATTGCCCAAGTGTAATATTCCTAAAATTAACATGCAACTAATGGGAATATTAAATTTTGTTTCTTGCACTTAGTAGGTTAATAAATGGGCGAAAGAGACCCATACTTGTCTTGTATTAGCATAAAAGCCCTCTTGGTGTGAAAAGGGGATATCTTAGTAGCTGGATTTTTCACTTTCCATGTATGAACAGAAAAAGAATCATGTTGATTCAATCAAGTTGACCAAGTCAACAGCGCAGTATAGAGGAGTAGTCTTGATAGAGCTACAACACAGTTTTGGAGGGAAAGTGTTCACATGGTGTTTGGAACCCTAATAGGTGGGACCCAAGGTGATGAGCCTCACAAACCTTATGAGGAGGAAGATATCAGACATTTGGGGTTAGCTTATGGATTATTGATTTTGGTCTGCTTAGACTATTGAGCATTCTCTTGCTGTTCAGTAGAGTTGTAGTGCTGTTTAGCACAAGGCATTCCTTCTTAGGGATTCCTTCTCCTACCTTGAGTGATCTCTTGGAGGAGAATTGTTCATAAATTTTCCACATCTAGGCTTGAGGCAAAGCATCCTCCTTCAGCTACAACGTTATTCTTGTAGCAGTAAACGTTGTGTTGCAGGGTGTTGCAGTGGGAAGATCACAACACCCACTTTCTAAGCTTATCTTTCAGAGGAGGGAGCCTCCCTCTCTTTGAAAGATCTATACAAGAGGTTTCTAAGTATATTGGAAATCTTGGCATGTGGCCCAAGCAGCTCCCATCATTTACAGTGTATTTCTCTGAAGAAACTGCGTCATTTTCCAGAGTGCTGCAGTAGCAGGGTTTGAACCCTTGCTTGTTCCTTGTTCCTTGGAGGAAGGGCCAACCCTTCTCCTATAAAGGTATGTACTTCATTATTATTTTGTAATTTGTATATTTCAGCTATATTTATACAATGTTGTAGTATAACTGCATTTTCTAGATCCAAATTTGCAGATCTACATTTTTATACATTGTACTCTCATGAAACCCTTGCCGGGTTAATCTTATTTTGTATAAGAAGGAAGGAATCTCTATTTTCTCAACCATTGGATGATTGTAGTCTCCAGATCGATTGTATCTCATTATTTTCTACATAAACCCTCATTAAAATAACGCTGCACTTGCTTCAGTCCTTTCTGCATGAGTTAAGCTATGGGGTTTGGGCTTGTTTGAGTCATATTGGCTTGGGGAGATCTGTTTATGTTGGCTAGAAACGTTTGTTTTTGCTCTAATTCTGGATGTGAGTTTTATATTGACTATTCTAAGGGATCCAAGTCCCATTTCTCACAGAGATAGCATTATTTTCTGAAGACAGCCATTTATGCCCTATATTGTTGCATTTCCCCACTTGGGAAGGAGTATGAAGGCCATATTCTTGCTGATATCCACTCATTTTTGGGTGAGATTTTCTTTTACATATAATGAGCTGATTTAAATTTCCAAGCTCATGATTTTTTGAAGCTCCAACTTTAGAATATCTTTAGATATTCTATTTGTTGTAGAAAATCCCTGTTTTGGGATATTACAGTGGTATCAGAGCTGCCATCTTGGCTCAGCCTGTGGATTTCAGATACAATCAGAAGATAAGAAGAATATGAGAAAAAAATGATGGAGAGGATGAGATTATTCTCATCAATTTTCAGATCTAAGAGGAAAGAAGAAAGATGCAATGAAACTCCAAGACAGTTTCAAGAAGGAGAGAGCTACAGTGAGACCTCTAGAAGGTTTCAAGAGGAAAAATAAGATCCATGCACTTACTATTCTCATAGCGGAAGTGGAGAACAAGAAGATCACTTAGAGCATGAGATCCTGAGTGGGAATTTGGCAGAGTACAAGTGCTAACCTAGGGCTTTCAAAGAGACCCTAGATCTTCCTCAGTTTATCCAATTGAGAGAAGAAAGAAGGCCATGCAGCAATAGGATGATAAGGGGCAATAGATTCCTATTGTCTACCTTCGATGTATCACCCTTATGTACAGCAGAATATTGGGTGATGAAGTTAGAAGCATTTTTCCTACTACATCCAGTAGTGGAAAAAGAGGCTATGGAGATCTTAGCGCTGCACTTGGAGGGAAAGGCAAGCTCTTGGTGGTTCAACCATGTGATTCATGCAAGAGTATCTACTTTTGTTGATTTCACTCAAAGGGCGATCAAAATATTTGATAGTGAGAGATCAGAGAAGAAGGAGACCTCATCCCCACTTGAGGAGACCTTTATCAGCGCTGTCACATTCATGAGGGAGCAGCCATCCATATCAGTATTTGGATCAGCCAACACATTGGAGATAGGAACTCTTGCAACCATACAAAATGTTCCCAAGACTCACCAAGGTATGCATGTATTTCCATTTCCTATCATTTCAGGAAATCTTATGGAAAACCTTGGGAATTCGTCCTCACTTGGTCGAGGATCAAAACACACTGCTGGGGTGGAGAAACATGCTTGCACTGCGCTGTGTGACCTTGGTTTAAACAAAGAATGGATGAACATTCATTCCATTGCACCATTATTGAGTTGCATGTAGCATGAGGAGTTAGGGTGTGAGAATTTGGAGCGCCTCATGAGTGTTGTGCCACTTTTTGATGATTTTTTACTTTCAACACACTTGGATCCTATTGGATTCAAGAGGATAATTGATGAGAGGTCTTTTCTAAAAGATCTCCAAGGGGTTACATCTCAACTTCCCATGAGGTGTAAGGAGAGAGATGGGTTTTGGGAGAGTGGTTGTCTTCATTCGGAAGATACCAAAGGGGAGAATGCTTGGAGGCATCCACATTTGGATGAATGGAGGTGGATGGAGAGCAAAAGGTTGGTGAGCCACTTGCAGATCTATGACAAAGGGCAGCAAGAAGCAAAGCTGCGTTGCCTACTCTTGAGAGAGTTTGGCCATCTTGAATCATACCCTTTGTCAAGAGGTATGTGGTGGAGGGAGGCATGGCATGACACCCATATGATAGAACAACATAAAACTTGTTTGTATGGGGCATCATACAAGAAAACCATCATGATCTTACTCTATGGCTAGTATGAGGGAGAGATGAGGGAGCAGCAAGAGTTTTTGTTGCTGTGGTTACACTTGGGAGAGTATGGGCAGAAATTTTTCCATACTTTTCATGATATTTCCAGGGAGGAGGAAGGCACATTCAAGGTGCAAAGAGGCTACCCTTCAGCATTGGAGGATTATGAGAGGCTTCCATGTAGGAAGGAGATCTTCTCACATAGCAACATGATGGTGGATGGCTTTGGCATATGGAATGTCAAAGGGAGGAGTCATGGAGCCTTATTTCTAAGGCCTACAACGTTGTCACATGGGAGTATGTTCTTATTGATGGAGTGTTCCAAGGAGAGTATGTATCCCTTCTTCTTACAGATTTTTATGAGGAGATTCTCATGGGAGGACTCATCCATGGACCTCACTTTCAGCCTACTCATTATGTATGGTAAGAAATAAATTTCTGTACTTGTTGATTGTTCCATTGAGTACCTGCATCTTGTAGCCATCTATACACAGTGCATTGCTTCACAATGGAGCAAGATTATTTTTGGGTTATATGGTCACTTTAGGGCCAACCTTTGTAATGATGATAACCCATGTCTACATGACTTTGGGCAAGTGTACTATTGTTTTTATCATGTACAACTGATATATATTGTTGCTTACTACCTTATAGTAGATGATAAAACATACACAACTAGTAGTTCAATGGAGAACAACTTGCCACATGATGTTCTAAATCAGCAGTTGGAAAGACTGCGCTGTATACACCAGAGAGACCATTTGTATCATCCACACTTGCACATAACTTTCAAAATTTTTCTGATTTGGATGCCATATGGTAATGATGTGCCATTCATCTTGTATGGAATGGTTTGGGTTGGCATGTCTCATGACACTAGAGAGAGGATCCTTGGAGACTCAATCTTCTTCTTGCCACTTGAGGGCAACCATGTTGCGGCCCAAGATCAGCATGCCCTCTACACTTATCATAAGTGGAGAGGGGGACAGTGTGGGATAAGTCTTCTTTCCTATCCTGTTCATCTATTCATCCCACCTACACTTCTTGAACCAAAGGTGGAGGAGATTCTTCATGAGTTGCCATGTTGGAGGGTGACTCATTTTATATGGATGATAGCATGGGGGTGGAGGTTTCACTTGGGAATGAGAGTTTCCCATGAATTTCAAACTCCATGCCTTGAGAGGACCTCTAGACAACACATAGTTGTCTCCTTGAGCATTTTACTTTTGTAGGATGATAGCTATTTTGGGTTATATACCAAATGCTAACTTGTATGCTTGGGGGAGACATTATGGAGTTTCATTGTTGAGACAACATCTTGTTCTTTGGGATATCTCATCATATGAGGATGCTACAGGAAGAGGGGAGGAGACTTTCCAGTTCTATCCTTGCAGTTTCTTGAGGACAAGCAACATTCGGGAGGGGAGGACTGTAATATTCCTAAAATTAGCATGCACCTAATGGGAATATTAAATTTTGTTTCTTGCACTTAGTAGGTGAATAAATGGGGGAAAGAGACCCATACTTGTCTTGTATTAGCATAAAATCCCTCTTGGTGTGAAAAGGGGATATCTTAGTGGCTGGATTTTTCACTTTCCATGTATGAACATAAAAATAATCATGTTGATTCAGTCAAGTTGACCAAGTCAACAACGCAATATGGAGGAGCAGTCTTGATAGAGCTACAACGCAGTTTTGGAGGGAAAGTGTTCACATGGTGTTGGGAAACCTAATAGGTGGGACCCAAGGTGAGGAGGCTTACAAACCTTATAAGGAGGAAGATAGAAGACATTTGGTGTTAGCTTATGGATTATTGGTTTTGGTCTGCTTAGACTATTGAGCATTTTCTTGCTATTTGACAGAGTTGTAGTGTTGTTTAGCACAAGGCATTCCTGCTTAGGGATTCCTTTTCCTACCTTGATTGATCTCTTGGAGGAGAATTGTTCAAAAATTTTCCACATCTAGGCTTGAGGCCAATCATCCTCCTTCAGCTACAACGTTATTCTTGTAGCAGTAAACGCTGTGTTGCAGGGTGTTGCAATGGGAAGATCACAACACCCATTTTCTGAGCTTATCTTTCAGAGGAGGGAGCCTCCCTCTCTTTGAAAGATCTTGGCATATTGGACATCTTGGCATGTGCCCCAAGTAGCTCCTATAATTTACAACACATTTATCTGAAGAAACTGCGTCATTTTCCAGAGTGCTGCAGTAGTAGGGTTTGAACCCTTACTTGTGAGCTTGTTTCTTGGAGGAAGGGCCAACCCTTCTCCCGAAAAGCTCTGCACTTCATTATTCTTCTGTCATTTGTATATTTCAGCTATATTTATACAATTTTGCAGTATAACTACATTTTTCAGATCTAGATCTGCAGATCTGCACTTTTATACGTTGTACTCTCATGAAACCCTTGCCGGGTTAGTCTTATTTTGTATAAGAAGGAAGGAATCTCCATTTTCTTAGCCATTGGATGATTGTAGTCTCCAGACCAACTGTATCTCATTATTTTTTGTATAAACCCTCATTAAAATTGTTGTTTCTCCTAGAGACAACCTTGAGTTGTGATGGACCAGTGCCTAGGACATCTTAGCATAGCAAGGAGCGTATAATATAATGTATGAAGTTGTCAACTTCAGCTCACATGCTATCTCCTGTAAACAGGGAAATAAACTAGAATGGGACCAAGACATTCAGAAATTGACACAGAGAAAGAGATATTGCAGGGGCAACATGAAAAACTCCAATATAAAAGCAACAGACAATTCAGAGACAGCTTACTGCAAAGCGGGCCGATTCAGAAATACTTCACAGACATAAGTTATCTGGAGGTGTATGTAGTGAATGAAATGTAGAGGAGATATTAGTTAACATTGAGCTGATACCCAGATATACAATACCATCATGTATGGGCTTACCAATCTAAGAATCCATACATGGTAATAGCATTTTAAAAGCACCCTCCCAAAGAAACTAATATAGCAGAAATACAGTTTAGCTGAATAATGGAGCAGAATATCATGCATGAGCCATATTTAAAGCGCTTGACTGATCTGAGCATGGGCATCAACTAGGATGAATCCATACCAAAAATCAGTGAGCCACTCGCATTCCAAAACATGATACAAGAAATATGGATGAAATGACATGATCTATTAATATAACACATAAGAGAAAAAGGTTACACACTGTGAAATACCAAAGACCAGAATCCTCTTTAACAGATAGAACTCCTCCTCGCTGAGACCCTATGGGCTCTGAGCCTTCATACAAGAGCTTCAAAAAATGTATACAAAAAGCTTTTCACTGCATAGTTTTCTGATAAAATCTGGAATCCTTCATAATCTGTTCGTTGGGGTTTTTATAGGAAACAAAGAAGACTAATAAAGAAAGTGGGTGATGAACATTTAATTGTATCATTAAAAAAAATGGCAGAGATGTGCACGCCCATACTGCTGAATGGTTCTTAAGTGCTGCATGTAATTTGAGGCTGGGGTTCCGAAATAAATGCACTGGATGAAGATCTCTTCAGGAACACGGTAAAGGAGTAAAATCCTATAAACATTCTGTCCTTTCCTGAAATAAAATGGTGCTGAAAAGAAAGCCTTGAGGTATTTTATCTGTGAATGGTATCCTCTACCTTCTAAACCCTGGACTACGGCTGAATATCATTTAATGCTGAACATTGAATTCCTCGATCATTTGCTGATATTTTTCTGCTGCTCCATTAATGTTTTCATCTGTGAAATCGGTGCCTTGAATGTCCTTGCAGGGTTTGACAGATTTGAACCCTACTTCTTTAATTGAAGTCTTGTCGATTTACCTTCTTAGGCTTTTCTTCATAATTCTACTCTGAAAAATGGTCCTTTGACGTGTCCTCTGCTACTGAAATCAAGACTGTAAATCACAACAATCTTTCATCGCTGAAACCCTACAAAAACCCGCAAAATTGTTAAGAAAAACCATGCATGGATATGGAGGCGCAGTGGGGATGACTGTGTAGCAAAGCGGCATGACGAGATGGCGGAAGGATGAGAGGTGACGATGAAGAATGCAGTGGAACAATGGCGGACGGGCTGGCCAAAGTTATAATGCGAAACATTAAAATATAACATATGAATGTAATGTATAAATGGCGGAGGGAAAAATGCGATAAACACGTGGGATGATGACGTGGAGGAAGACCGAGTCAACAGTGGGGTGTGCAAATGATCTAGACCGTCCGATCTCAAGACAAGATCGACGGTTGAAACGGCGTCAGGGGAAATTTCCAGTGGGCCAGGGGTACGATTTCCTTGCGTTAAATCCTGTGCAGCTTTAGAGCACGATAGCTGTTGGATGAAGAGCTTCTGATCGGACGGCTGACAATGATATCGCTGGGTGTCCTGTACTGAACAATAATGCGCGATGATCTAACAGTTTTCAAACAGTGCCGCTGCCACACGTCATGCATTGTATGGAATTGCTGCGAAAATAAAAATACTGCCTGCTACCGAAAGGTAGTGCGATAGAAACCGGGTGGTTTCTGCACAGAGCACGGCGGAGGGACCACCGGAGCAGATGCATCACGAACCGTTGATTTTCGATCTGATCGGACGGCTGACAGATGATCGGAGCGGTAAGCGGGCGGGCCACGAGCGTAGTGGAGGATTGCGAATGCCGTTCGATCTATACAGATCAACGGCCGAGGGCGCACCCGATATTCATATGCGATAAGCGCCTAGTGTTTTTGCGCCTGGTTCTAGCACTGGGTTACGTGGAGGAAACGACTGAGGGGCTAGGACCGAAAGGGGCTAAGCCTGATATATTTTCAAAGGTGGGTTTCTCGGCCCTTTTATGCAATTCTGAGGCTGGGAGAAGGCAACGATAGGCGGGTAATGGATTTTTTAGGCCCACCAAAATGGGATTGCTTGTCAAAGATTCAATGGGGGCTGAAAATATCAACATCGGCTCCATCTGGGGACGGCACGTTCATCCCTGAACGTGTCGAGAACCTCGCAGACCATCATATACTCTTCTATGTGAACTCCGCCCTTCGACACCTCTACTTTTTACTTCATGATTCATCACGACAACCACATCATTCAAACAAAAATGAATCATCAAACTAATATACAATATAATACACCAAGCTTTCTCGGCCTGAGTCAGAATTGGAAATAGGGTTTAAGGAATTGACCATTCACAGGGGCATCCATCAAGTCGCCCTGTAAATTCTCCAACCTGAAATTATTATTTCCCCCCTGTTCCAAAATTTTGAAAGGGCCAAACCAGAGGGGGTCGAATTTACCATGTTTTCCCTTCTCAGCTCTCCGAATGTCCCATCTGAGCACTAGATCACCAATTTTCAGATTCATGTCTTTAGCATGCTGATCGAAAAGGTATTTCATCTTTTCCTGATATTCCGTCAGTCTCTAATTTACCTGATTGCGTGTTTCTTCCAATTCCATTTGTTTATTCTCCTGATCATATCTTCTGGCTCTTCTTGACTTTCCTACATGAATCAAGCTACTGGTAGGGCTAATTGAATAGGAAATACTGCTGCCCTGCCATATACCAGTTCATATGGGGATTTCCCAGTTGCTCTCTTGTTGGTAATTCTATTGGTCCACAGAGAAAATTTCAATTTGGAATCCCAATTCCTCTGATTCTCATTTATAGCCTTCTTTAATGTTCTCACCAGGGTTTTATTGGAAGACTCTGCCAAGCCATTTCCATGTGGATAATAGGCTGTAGAGTGAATTAGTGTGATGTTATACTATTGACAGAAGCTTACAAATTTCGTAGACTTGAAAGCCTGTGCATTATCAGTCACTATTCTGGCAGGACAACCAAACCTGGATATGATGTTTTCCTCCATGAACTTTATGATCACAATATCTGTGGCGTTCCTCGCGGGTATGGCTTCCACCCATTTAGTGAAATAATCTGTGGCAGTTAATATCCATTTATGCTGACCACTTGATGGAGGATGTATTTCACCTATGAAATAAATTCCCTATTGTCTGAAAGGTTCATCCACGTGCACAGGAATCATGGGCAGAGGTGCTAACTTCTGCCTTTCAACAAATTTCTGACATTTTTCACATGCTCTAACCTGAGCAAAAACATCTCCAAAAAGCTTGGGCCAATAAAAACCAGCCTTCAGGATTTTATGAGCTGTGGCCCTCCAGCTGTAGTGACCCCCACAGATTCCTTCATGAAATTCGGCTATAATACTTCCTGCCTCATCCTCTGTGAGACATAGCAGTAGGATACCTAAGGGATCTCGCCAGTATAGCCGGCCATTGGCGACTATATATTTCTGTGATTTCAATCTTAGTGTTCTGTATTTAGCTTTATCGCAGCTTGGAGGGCATCTGAGTGTGAGGAGATATTCTACTATCTCTTTGTACCACAGACTGGTGAGGTACTTTAGATGTGCTTCTGGAGTAGCTACTCCAATTCCCTGTCGCTCATCTTGCTCTTCAGATTCCTCACCTGCTATAATGGAAAAATTTATGCCCAGAGCTTGATAGTTTGATTCAGATAACATTTTAGCAAGCCCCTGTCCTTTGATCAACTTAGTAGGGCGGATGTCTAAGTGATACTCTTGTATTTTAGCAATCCACCTACCCCTTTTTCCTTCAATATCCCCCTGAATAAGAATATCTTTTACAGTAGCTGCAGGCAAAAATGCAGTGATGTGGGACTGTAAGACATATACACGGAATGCTTTGAGGGATTTCACTAGGGCATATGCTTGCTTTTCCAATATGTTGTACTTTAATTCTGCATCACGAAGCACTTGACTGGAAAAGGCAATAGGTTGCTCATACCCTTCCTCATTTTTCTGCAATAAAACTCTTGCTATTGTATGAGGTGATGCAAAAGAAAAAATCATGAAAGGTTTGTCATAATCTGGTCCAGCTAGCACAGGGGCTTCTGCAAAAGCATTTTTTATTCTGGTAAATGCCTCTCGTGATTCCTGGGACCATTTAAATTCATTATTCTTCTTCAGCATGTCAGTTATGTGTCTAACTGTTTCAGCATAGTTAGGAATAAACCTTCTCAAGAAATTAATACGCCCTAGGAATACTTGTACCTCTTTCTTATTTATGGGAAAAGCAATACTATTTATAACCTCTACCCTCTTAGGGTCTATTTTCACCCCATCTTTGGTCACAATATGTCCCAAAATCTTGCCTTCCTCTAATGCAAATAAAGACTTTTGAGAATTCAGAGAGAGACCATACCTTCTGCATTTCTCAAAATTTCTACGCAGATGCTCAATGTGCCCAGTATCATTTTTTGAAAATACAGTGATATCATCAAGGTAGACTACTAGAAATTTATCTTGTTCCCCAACAAAAGCAATCTCCATCACCCTCTGAAAAGTGGCCCCTGCATTAATCAATCCAAAAGGCATCCTGGCATATATAAATGTACCCCATGGTGTGGTGAAAGCAGTCTTATTTTGATCCTTTGGAAGTACAGCCACCTAGTTATAACCAGAGAATCCATCCATCATTAACATCCTAGAAGCTCCAACCACTTTCTGCAAGATGTGATCCATCTTAGGTAGTGGATAATTATCCTTTAAGGATGCTCTGTTTAAATTTCTAAAATCCACACATAGCCTTATTTCTCCATTCTTCTTTCGTACAGGGACAAGGTTTGCCACCCATTCAGAGTACCTCAATGGTACAATTATTTTAGCTTTTAACAGCTTCTTAATTTCTTTCTCAATAGAAGGCAGCAGCAGGGGATTGATTTGTTTGAGCTTCTGCTTATGGGGCTTTGCATCTCCCTTCAGTGGAATTTTGTGCTGCATAATACTGATATCAAAAGTTTTCAAGTCCTGATAGGACCATGAAAACACATCCTTGTAAGACCGAAATAATTTCTAATATAGATTTTTATATTCTCCAGGGATTTTCTTAGACAATTTTACAATTTTGGGGTTAGCCCTAATACCAAGATTTAGGTCCTCTACCTGATTTTCTTCTACCACTTTGCCTGGCTGCAGTGGGACATCATTCCTGTCAAATAATCTTTCTAGAGGCACCAGCCCTCTAGGTATAATGTTTCCCTTTAACTGCAACACCTTATTACCTGCCACTTTCTCCTCCCAATTTCTTTCTGAAGTGTCTTCAGAATCTACCTCTTCTTCATCAACATCAATCTCCATATTGGAGAATTCTCCCACTGTTTCTAGGAATCTCTTCATCCGTTCTTCATCTTCAAATACCTGCCAGTGTTTGATGTTATCTGGGATTGAAGGCCGATAATTCACCTCTACTTCATATCTTAAAAGAGGGTTTTGAGGTGGTCTAAATGTACTAGCAGCTACAACAAGGGAATTAGCCATCCTATTCTGTTCTCGAGGCATGAACTGGATATTGAATGCCAAGAAGAAATTTTCTACCATGTCCCAAACTTCATTCCTATAAGCCCTTAGCCTAGGATGTTTGGTCTGACACTGATTCCTGACTTGTTTTACCACCAGTTCTGAATCTCCCAGAACTTTTAAGCTTTGTATGTTCATATTCCTGGCTGTTTGTAATCCTAAGAGAAGTGCTTCATATTCAACCACATTATTAGTGGCTTCATATTCTAGCTTGAAGGACAATGGAACCCACCTTCCTGTAAGAGAAATCAATAATATTCCAGCTCCATTACCTTCTCTTGAATTTGCTCCATCAAAATGAAGTGTCCAGATTCTTGCTTCATGGCTCTCTGAGGGCCGCTCAGTCTTGATCTGACAGAAGGATGGTTCATAAGTGAAATATTGGTCTTCATCCAACATCAAGCATGAGAAATCTCCTTCTTTACTGTAGACTGGTGAATTTACAGAGTTGTTAGCCTTAGTAACCATCTTGAAAAATCTAGTTTCTCTGTATAATCTCCTCTCCTGGCCACCAAAAACTGGGATTGTGGCCTATGTTAAATCCATCTTGAGTGATCCACTGATTTTGTTCCCCAGGACCTTGACAACAACATACCAAAATGAGCTGGGATTTCAGCCACCACGATGTCCATTACCACACTTTTTGCTGGGATTTGGGCCAAATTGAACACCAAATCCTTGATCATCCCCAAGAATTTAACTCTTTTGGAATCAAATGAATAGAGGTCTTTGTATGGATGGGTGATTTGTAGTCATAGTTGTTCCATGACTGACAGAGGCATAAGATTGTGGGAAGCTCCAGAATCTAGCATACAGTTATGTAGTAGCAGGTCATGAATCACTAGAGACACATAGAAGGGAGGAGTAGAGGGATCTAACTCCTCAACATGTGGGCCAAAGACTACCATGGGTCTTTCTTCTTGAAGGTTGAGACTATCTGGGATGATTGGTGCTTCTGGAGGGAGAATGAAAGAGGAGACCTGGGATTGATATTCAGGTTGTTTCAACAACTCAGTCAGGGGCACTGGGATTTTGACTTTTTCAAGTTCCTTTTGCAGACTAAAAACATGAGAAGAATTTTCTATTACAACTTATTTTGACTCTTTATTTTCAGCTGGGGGTTTGATTTCTTTTGACACAAACTTAGTATTAGAGGGACTGACTGCTTTTGAAGAGGAAGGAATTTGATCACTAAACTGCAAAGGTTTGTTTAGAGGTCCCTTACCTTTGTCTGTGGCTTTCTGCATTGTTGACTCATCCTGAGCAGGTGATTCCTTATGATGTGGCTCTTCTTCTTGCTCTTGAGTACGATTTCTCTTCTTAGAAGATCTGAGGTCATATCTTCTATTGAGCTGTGCTTGCATGAGGTCAACAAATTGCTTACAACAGTGATCAATCTCTGAGTCTTCCGTGTCTCTAGCCTTTTCTTCTTCTCTATCCGAGAAAGCAAGATTTCAATCCTCCAGTCCATAGGCAGTATCTCTAGTGGGATCATCTTCTGGACCTTCCAGGTACAATGGGTGCGGTACCTGATCCTGTTGATCTTTTGATTCCGTTGGAAATATTTGCAGGGGTGGTCTTCTGTACTGGGGATTGTAACCTCTGTTTGGAGCATTCTGGAAATTCTTGAAGGCTGTGTTCTTGGCTTCCAATTCAAGCTTGACCATTTTCTTAATCAATTTTCTCATTTCTTCCATTTTATCATTGGCTGAGTCTCTGTCTTGGTTAGAGGTAGATGCCTCTTCTTTGCCCCTTCTTCTGGTATCTTGTTCAGATCTTCCTTTTGATTTGCCAGTGGAGGCAAAGTTTACTTCCAACTCTAGTGCATCTGCCTGAGCATCATCCAGAGTAGCAGGCTTTCTTTCTCTGAGAGAGAAACCAAATTCTGAATCAAAGGCTGCTACAAAAACAACTTTAGCAGCAGTTTGATGGGGTTTCATATCAACAGGGAGACTCAGATAAAATTTATTAAATCTCTTGATAAATTCTGACACTCCTTCATTGTGTCTTTTCTTTAGTGTATTGAACTCAATGAGACAATTTCCATGATCTTTCTTCTCTCCCCATTTCCTGAGAAAAGTGTCTTCCATGTTATCCCAAGTGGTAATAGAACGTCCATCCAATGTCTTAAACCATTTTCGAGCTTCACCATCAAGATATTGCACAAACAATCTTAAGACCACATCTAAATGTTCAACATTAAAGTTCTCTGCAAAGGAGCAGAAAGTCTCAAGATGTTTTTGAGCATCAATCTCATTTTCCCCATTGAATCTGGGCAAGATCTTAAGATAATCTTGAGGCATATCATTCAACACTTGGGGTAATGCCAGGGGAGCATATTTATTCATCAAGAAGGCCGAAACATTGGCCATTGGAGGAGGTGGAGGTAGTGCAATAGTTTGATGAGTAAAAGGAGGAGGAGGAGGTGGAAGTGGAGTATGAATAATAATAGGAATATACTCAACTGCAACTTGAGGGGTTGAGGGGAACAAAGGTCTGTTAACAGTAGATAATTTGGTTACTTCCTTGACCTTTTCAACCTCAGGAGTAGGATGAAGACTATTTTTATTTCTGATACCCTCCCGGGGTGGACTATCTGAGTAATATTCAGGATTTTCCTCAGTGTAGTAGGGATTTTCTACTTGGACTTCTTGAGAGGAAGAAGATGGATAGTCTTCTTGAGAGAATTCGAGAATCTTAGAATGGACTGATTTTATTTCCCTCCAATTTCTTCTATGTATGATATTTTTAGGGTCAGACACTGAAGGTGTCTTTGGCTTAGACGTATCTGACCTCAGGCGTGGCTTAAGAGGAGCTAGGACTGCAAATAGATTTATCAAATGAACAAATGTGGAGTCACCAAGGTGAGGGATCTACAACTCTCAATTCTCCATACTCACCTACTTGAAGAGTGAATTAGATTTTGTCGAGGCCCAGGGATTTTAAAATTTCTCAACTTCGTTCCCCGACAACGGCACCAGAAAGATGTTGTTGCTCCTAGAGACAACCTAGAGTTGTGATAGACCAGTGCCTAGAACATCTTAGCATAGTAAGGAGCGTATAATATAATGTATGAAGTTGTCAACTTCAGCTCACATGCTATCTCCTGTAAACAGGGAAATAAACGAGAATGGGACCAAGACCTTTAGAAATTGACACAGAGAAAGAGATATTGCAGGGGCAACATGAAAAACTCCAATATAAAAGCAACAGACAATTCAGAGACATCTTACTGCAAAGCGGGCCGTTTCAGAAATACTTCACAGACATAAGTTATCTGGAGGTGTATGTAGTGAATGAAATGTAGAGGAGATATTAGTTAACATTGAGCTGATACCCAGATATACAATACCACCATGTATGGGCTTACCAATCTAAGAATCCATACATGGTAATAGCATTTTAAAAGCACCCTCCCAAAGAAACTAATATAGCAGAAATACGGTTTAGCTGAATAATGGAACAGAATATCATGCATGAGCCATATTTAAAGCACTTGAGTGATCTGAGCATGGGCATCAACTAGGATGAATCCATACCAAAAATCAGTGAGCCACTCGCATTCCAAAACATGATACAAGAAAGATGGATGAAATGAAATGATCTATTAATATAACACATAAGAGAAAAAGGTTACACACTGTGAAATACCAAAGACCAGAATCCTCTTTAACAGATAGAACTCCTCCTCACTGAGACCCTATGGGCTTTGAGCCTTCATACAAGAGCTTTACAAAATGTATACAAAAATCCTTTCACTGCATAGTTTTCTGATAAAATCTGGAACCCTTCATAATCTGTTCGTTGGGGTTTTTATAGGAAACAAAGAAGACTAATAAAGAAAGTGGGTGATGAACATTTAATTGTATCATTAAACAAAATGGCAGAGATGTGCACGCCCATACTGCTGAATGGTTCTGAATTGCTGCATGTAATTTGAGGCCGACGTTCCGAAATAAATGCACTGGATGAAGATCTATTCAGGAACACGGTAAAGGAGTAAAATCCTATAAACATTTCGTCCTTTCCTGAAAGAAAATGGTGCTGAAAAGAAAGCCTCGAGGTATTTTATCTGTGAATGGTATCCTCTGCCTTCTAAACCCTGGACTACGGCTGAACATCATTTAATGCTGATCGTTGAATTCCTCGATCATTTGCTGATATTTTTCTGCTGCTCCATTAATGTTTTCATCTGTGAAATCGGCGCCTTGAATATCCCTGCAGGGTTTGACAGATTTGAACCCTGATTCTTTAATTGAAGTCTTGTCGATTTACCTTCTTAGGCTTTTCTTCATAATTCTACTCTGAAAAATGGTCCTTTGATGTGTCCTCTGCTACTGAAATCAAGACTGTAAATCACAACAATCTTTCGTCGCTGAAACCCTGCAAAAACCCGCAAAATTGTTAAGAAAAACCATGCGTGGAGATGGAGGCGCAGTGGGGATGAATGTGTAGCAAAGCGGCATGACGAGATGGCAGAAGGATGAGAGGTGACGATGAAGAATGTAGTGGAACAATGGCAGACGGGCTGGCCAAAGTTATAATGCGAAACATTAAAATATAACATATGAATGTAATGCATAAATGGCGGAGGGAAAAACGCGATAAAAACATGGGATGATGACGTGGAGGAAAACTGGGTCAACAGTGGGGTGTGCAAATGATCTAGACCGTCTGATCTCAAGACGAGATCGACGGTTGAAACGACGTCGGGGGCAATTGCCAGTGGGCCAGGGGTACGATTTCCTTGCGTTAAATCCCATGCAGCTTCAGAGCATGATAGCCGTTGGATGAAGAGCTTCTGATCAGACGGCTGGCAGCGATATCGCTGGGTGTCCTGTACCAAAAAATAACGCGTGATGAGCTAGCTGTTTTCAAATAGTGCCGCTGCCATGCGTCGCGCGCTATATGGAATCGCTGCGAAAATAAAAATATTGCCTGCTACCAAAAGGCGGTGCGATAGAAACCAGGTGGTTTCTGCACAGAGCATGGCGGGGGGACCACTGGAGTAGATGCATCGTGAATCGTTGATTTGCGATCTGATCGGATGGCTGACAGATGATCGGAGCGGTAAGCGGGTGGGCCACGGGCGTAGTGGAGGATTGCGAATGCCGTTCGATCTGTACAGATCAACGGCCGAGGGCGCGCCCGATATTCATATATGATAAGCGCCTAATGTTTTTGCGCCTGGTTCCAGCACTGGGTTATGTGGAGGAAATGACTAAGGGGTAAGGACCGAAAGGGGCTAAGCCTGATATATTTTCAAAGGTGGGTTTCTTGGCCCTTTTATGCAATTCTGAGGCTGGGAGAAGGCAACGATAGGCAGGTAATGGATTTTTCAGGCCCACCAAAAAGGGATTGCTTGTCAAAGATTCAATGAGGGCTGAAAATATCAACAAAAATAATGTTGTACTTGCTTCAGTCCTTTCTACATGAGTTAAGTTATGGGGTTTGGGCTTGTTTGAGTCATATTGACTTGGGGAGATTTGTTTATGTTGGCTAGAAGAATTGATTTTTGCTCTAATTCTGGATGTGAGTTTTATATTAACTATTCTAAGGGATCCAAGTCCCATTTCTCACAGAGATAACATTATTTTCTGAAGACAACCATTTTATGCCCTATATTGCTGCATTTCCCCACTTGGGAAGGAGTATGCAGCTCATATTCTTGCTGATATCCACTCATTTGCGGGTGAGATGTTATTTTACATCTAATGAGCTGATTTACATTTCCAAGCTCATGATTTTATGAAGCTCCAACTTTAGAATATCTTTAGATATTATATTTGTTGTATAAAATCCCTATTTTGGGATATTACACCAAGAAATACCAGTAGTGTGTGACCCGAAACTCGAGATAGAGGGGACTCAATTGTTGGCCACCAACAATCCTAGTCCATCATAGCGGAGAGAGAGGGAGACTGCATCAGAGGTAGAGCTTGGAGAACAACATCCTTGCATCGGGACCTAGAACCATTGTCTAGGGGCCCTTTGGCAAGTGGGTAAAATTTCTTCTCCATATCAAACATTTAATAAGAAGAGGCCTTGAGCCATCGTTTGCATTATTTTCATTTTGACTCTCTTCAATAGCTTCTGTATATTTGTGTTTTAGTTTTATTTTACTTTGAGCATACATTCACATATTTTTCCCTCTAGATTATATGCTTTTGAGCTCCACCACTTTCTGCACGTTACCAATAGTTTATAGGGGTAGACCACACCCATTAAACTGGTGCGATTTCGTACACCCGTGCGTCAAATCCACCACTACACTCCTTATAAACAATTTGATCCTTCTCACCTTGGGTCTCACTCATTAGGGTTACTACTATCATGGAGACTTTCTCCCATTCACACCGCGTTGTCTCTCATTGATGATCCACTCCCTCCATACCAGCGCTATTGATTTGGTCAAAATTGACCTTGTCCACGTGCATTATCCCATGTTCACACATGAGGGTGTTTTATCCAGCTATGAAGATGATACTTTTTCACATTAAGAGGGATTTTATTCCTACTAAAGAGATTTATGGGCCTCCCTACCCATTTATTTATCTAGCTAAATGACAAGAGAAAAATTCAATATTCCAATTAGCTGCATGCTAATTTAGGAATATTATAGTCCTCCCCTCCCAAATGTTGCTTTTCCTCAATAAAATGCAAGGATAGAACTGAAGAGCCTCATCTCCTCCTCCTGTAGCATCCTCATATGATAAGCTCCTCCAAAGTACAAGATGTTGTCTTATCAATAATTCTCCAAGTTGCTCCTCCCAAGTATGCAAGTTAGCTTTTGGTGACAATCCCATATAGCTATCATCATGAAAAATTGGGATATCTATGGAGGCAACTATATGCGGTCTAGAGGCCTTCTTGAGGCATGGGATCAGCAAATTATTGGGAACCTTCCTTCCCATGTGAAGCACCAAGCCCCAAGCTATCATCCACACAAAGTGAGTCACTCTCCAAAATGGTAACTCATGAAAAATTTCTTCACCTTTGACCCCTGTAATGTAGTAGGGCTGCATAAATGAACATGATAGACCAAATGGCCTACCCCACACTATCTCTCTCTCGACTTATGGAAAGTGTAGAGCTGCTGCTGATTTTGGGCTGCAATAATGTTTCCTTCATGAAGCAAAAAGGCAATTAGATCCTCAAAGACCCACTCTTTGGTTCTTGCCTAGACCATCCCATATAAAGTGAATATGACAGTATCATCATATGGAATCCAAATGAGAGAGGTAATTAAGGTTTTATATAGTTCAGGAAGGTACCAATAGTCTCCCAAGTAGTCACAACGCAGTTTTACTAACTCCAGTTTCAGAACATGACGTGGCAAGTTGTCTCCCAACAAATTGCTAGTTGTGCATGTCATTTCATCTACTAGTAAATAGAAAATGACATTATGTATCAACTGAGCATACAAATAATAGTATAATACTTGCCCAAAGCCATATAAGAGATGGCTAACCCCATCACTGATGTTGGTCCCAAAATGACCATGAAGCCCAAATAGAGGCATGCCCTCTTGTGGAGGAATGCACTGAATATAAATGGCAAGAGAATACAAATATTGTGTTAGATAATCAATAAGTGAAAAAACAAAACTATTTCCATGTACTGATAGTAGGCTGATAATAATATCCATGAATGTGCCCCCCATAGTGGTATGACATATCTCCATGAAAATGAATGAACTATGTGCTGCATGCAAAACCTTCTCCTTATGCTTGGAGATCCAAGTCAAGAAGATCATATCATGGTAATAGATATCCATCCACTACTCCATCACTCTCATCTCCTACTTTCCCATCAAGTACATCATATGTGAAGTTATCTTGGAAACACTCCATCAACAAACCCCAGCTCCCAAGTGACATCGTTGTTGGCCTTTGTAATAAGGCTCTTTTCATCTCGTAGCTCCATTCTTTGATATGCCAAATGCCAAAGTCATCTACCATAATGCTTCTATATATGGGATATTTCTTCCAATGTGGAAGTACCTCCTGATCCTCCAAAGCTAAGGAGTAGCCCATTTGCACCATGATTGTGATACCACTATCTACTCATGCAACATCATGCAAAGTATGGGAGAAAATCAACCCATACTCTCCCAAGAGTATCCAAAGCAACAAAAACTCTTGTTGCCTCCTCACACCATCACCATATAGGCCATGGAGCAAAAACATGATGGTTTACATGAAGGATATCACATCACCCCCATACACCCAAAATCCTTGCTGCCATATGATGCAAGTGCCCATCCAAGTCCCAGCTATTAACACACCCTTAAAGATAGGATATGTTACATGATGGCCAAACTCTTTCAAAAGTAGCTAGCATAGCCATGCCTCCTGCTTCCCGGTGTCATATATATGCAAGTGGATCACCAACATCATGCTCACCATCCACACCCATTCATCCAAATGTGGGTGTCTCCTACCATGCTCCACTTTGATATTCCTCCAATGGAGAATACCATCCTCCCAAATTAGGTTTCTATTTTTGCATTTCATGGGATATTGAAATGCTATCTCTGGGAGATCTCCAAATGAAGACCACTCATCAATGACCAAGTTGACCCCATAAGGATCCAAATAAGATGTAGGGAAAAACTTCTCATCAAGAAGTAACCATCATAATAATGGAAGATATCATTCATCATAAGATGTCCTCTATCAACAATCTGCCTATCCAATGTCACACAAGTATATTGGTAATCAGAATGCCCCAATAATATTTGGGCCCCCAACTCATCACCGCTGGTCAATGATAGCGCTGCTGATCTCTATAATGGTGCATCTACTGTCTCATGATCATGCATAATGTTGAACATACAGTTCTACAGTGGATTTCCAAGGATAATGTTCATCCGATCCTCCAAAATTCTACACTCCAATCCAGAGAGTTGTGTGCAGCTAAACAATGATATACTAGGATGACTATATATCTCCTCCTTGAAAAAATCAAGGTTCCTCAGTGCAGTGATAGTCTGCTTCTCCAAATCAACAATGTGATTTGACCCTAGGTCATGCATTTTCCCTGATAGCATGTTTCCATAATCCTCCATATGATGTGCTGAAATAATAGGAAATGGAAATATGTGCATACCTTGGTAAAGATTGGGAACATCTTATACTGCTACAAGGGTTCCTTCCTCCGGTGTGATGACTTCCCCAACTCTTGATGATGATGGCTGCTCCTTTATGGCTGCATCAGCACTGGTACAAGTCTCCTCCTCCTCATGCATCTCTAGAATAGTGCATGGGACTCTAAATGTCAAGAGATCAAGACCACTTTGCAAAGGTGCAAGTTTTCCTTCTCCTGATGCAAGTGCTCCTGCAACAAGTGGTGGTGGAAGTTTCTTCTCCTCTAATTTCTTTTTGTCAAACTTCTTGATCAACCTTTGAGTAAAATCTGCATATGCAGTCACTCTTGCATGACGCAAGTGGCTAAACCACCAAATGTTTGCTTCACCCTGAAGGTGCAGTGCTATAATATCAACAGCTTATGTCTCTACTACTGGATGTAGCAAGAAAAATGCATCCAAATTCATTCCCCAAGCTCTTTCTGTACATGTGGACGACCCATCAAATGTAGGAAATATAAATCTATTGCTGCAAGGTCTCCTTTCTTCTTTGAGCTGAATGAACTATGGGAGAGTTAGATTCTCCTTGAAAGCTCTAGGTTGAGACTTATATTCTGCAAGATACTCACTTAGAATCTCATGATATAAGTGCCCTCCATCTCCATGCCTCTTGTCTCCTCCTTCAAAAGGAAAGGGCATAGCATGTTTCTTTGGAGCTCTATACAATACCAGTTCTTCTTTTTATTGATAGGAAGTACATGGACCTTCCTCTTCTTGAAACCATTTAGAGGTCTCATTACATTTCTCTATTTTTCTTTTCTTGAACTCCTTGGTGAGGTCCCTCTTAGATATGAAAAGAGATGAGATAAAACTCATTATTTCCACCATTTTGATCTCTTTCTCCTTCTTATTCTCCTGTTAGCATAATGGCTGAGATCCACAAGCTGAGCCAAGATTATGCTCTGATACCACTGTAATATTACCAAATGGGGAAGCAACAATATTTGAACACAATAATGGAAATAAAAGTGAAAAAATCAACACACCATCACATGAGACAAATGTATAACCATATTTTTAAACATATAAGAAAATAGTAGGCACAAGATATTGAGGATCAAGTCACTCAAGCAATAGAAAACAAGCCTCCAATAGAAAAATATGCTAATACATGAGAAATACTACCATACAAGTGCCAAAAGCCATGAAAGAAATTTTTTAGGGCATAAAATACTACAAAAATGATATAAAAATGTATATCTACTGTTATATAGCTCAAAATATGTTGGGGCTAGAGATCTATGCTCCCAAACACATTTCCAAAACAACCCAGGAAGGGTTTCCGGAAAAACCAAAAAGTACAAAATGTCGGAATGCAACCCTAGGGCTGAATAGCAGTTGCAACTGAATAAATAGATGGAGATGGATGAAAATGATATCTAAATGAATATATCTCCTCCAATAGATCCTTCAAGTGAAAGGCTGATCCCAACACTGAAGATCTCACCCTCCAAATCAAGCACTGAAACCTCCACTGCAAATGCTCACTAGAATAACGCAGTCAAAGAGGGAATTTGCGTTGTAGATGATGGGAATAGGTTGGCCTGGTTCCAAGATGTGAAATAAAGCTTAAGAACCTCCCATGTTGATATTCTAATGAGAATAATGTTTCCTCCCCTGAAAAACTAGCTCAGAAAGTGGGTTTCTAACCCTCCACTGCAACACCCCACAACACAACACAAATTTGAACATACACAGTGCTGTAGCTGAAGACTGAAGCTTGGAAAGAATGAAAAAGTGTGGAAATGATAGTACAATACTCTTCCTAGAGGCTACCTCAAGGGAAGAGGTGGGATCCCCGCTCAGGAACACCCTCTGCTAAACAACACAACAATCTCAGCTAAACAACTAGAGATTGCAAGAAGTCATACAGACCACAAAATCAATAATGGATAACATAACCATATACGACTGCCTTGCCCTTCTTATAAACAATGTGAACCTTCTCACCTTGGGTCCCACTCATTAGGGTTACTACTATCATGGAGACTTTCTCCCATTCACACTGCGCTGTCTCTCATTGATGATCCACTCCCTCCATACTAGCGTTGTTGATTTGGTCAAACTTGACCTTGTCAACATGCATTATCCCCTGTTCACACATGAGGGTGCTTTATCCAGCTATGAAGATGATACCTTTTCACATTAAGAGGGATTTTATTCCTACTAAAGATATTTATGGGCCTCCCTACCCATTTATTTATCTAGCTAAATGATAAGGGAAAAATTCAATATTCCAATTAGTTGCATGCTAATTTAGGAATATTACACTTTGACAAGTCTCGCTTCTTTCCCATCTGACCAGAATCTGATTTGGAATGGGATGCCTTCCCTTTCCCTTTCTTTTCCTTTCAAGCCAAGACACAATTATCCTCATCATCAGTCTTTGATGATGATCCATCTTTGGTGTTCCGCCGAATCTCTTCTTGTACCAAGTCAAACCATAGTCTCTCACACTATGGTAGCTTCTCACTCGCATTCACCAAGTCTTGGTAGCTATGCCAGCTCTTGGGACGACCTAGAGGTGCTAGGCTCACCAAATCATATTGGGAATCTATCACACCAACACATCCAAGCTCATGTTGACATTGAGTGAACGTCGTTAAGTATTTTTGGATCGTGTATGCCTTCTTCATATTGATCTCTCTGAGCTTGTCCTTAAACACCAACTTCTTGTGTTCACTATTATTCTAAAACATATCTATTAAGGGCTTCCCCATATCATATGGAGTTTCCTTTACATGGAGGTTTGAGACAATATGATCTCGATCTCCTTCTAACATAATCCTTCTCGCCTTTCCTACATTCTTCTTCTATGCATCAAGAAGTTGAGGATGTCTTGCTGTGGGCTGGGTAATATTAGTATCTATTATTTCCTTCCATCCGTTGTCCTCCAACACTGCCTCCATCATTTTCTTCCATGATATGTAATTTGAACTACCCTCAAGGGCATATTCGAGTCTCAATCTAGAGAAAGACATCTTGATCTGCTGCTGGTCCTAAAGAATAAATATGCAAATTTGATTCACCTGGTTAAAACAAACTCTAGTTATTCTCTTCTATAGTGATTCCTGCGATGATACCATGTAGAAATATATAAATATATTCAACTGATCTTGTAATATGATAAAACAAAATAATTAATCAATTCTACAAATTGCAGAAAGAGAAATAATTTCAATCGCAAAACAAAAATATGTATTTGGGGAAAGCCTCAACTAAAAACACTGTTATTTGTATATTGCATTAATTCAAGAACATGAAACAATACAATGTTATTATCCTTCTTGAGAAACCTCTACACTCTCTCTAACTGTCTCACTTTGATGCCAACAAGAATGGTCTGATAGTTAACCAATTTCCTGCTCTAGGTTGCTCAACCTTTCTTACACATTCCTGGGTTAATTGAGAACCCATTAATTAGGAAATTCCCATCAATTTATTGTGCAATACTTCCAAGGCATCATGGTGACCTCATGCATGACCTGTACACTTTTCTAATTATACAAATGATAGTTATCTTCCCTTTAAATCCAATATCATTTGGGCCTTCCCTAGAACTGACATGCAACAAATATTTATAGCGAATTATCAGTTATCTATTTTATCACTACATGTGAATTAAATCAAATTTAATTCACTGGACCTATCACTAGATCACCTCTCAGTTAGAACTACTTAAACTGGTTTTAACTATAATAATATGGTTAACTAATTACAACTCAAAATAAACTACAACTGGACCCCCTAAAACATAGGGAGAACTCTACATGCCTCCAATTTGACCCTCAACTTGAATTGATTGAGCTAAGTCTTCCCGACTAGATTAATTCGTACCAGCTTTCATGTGATGTGAAATTACAATTTACTTCTAATTTAATTAAAGGAAATTAAATTAGAAGCCTTTCTTGTTGCCAATTTCAACATCTTGTTGAGGTCCTATTGGTTGTCGATGTACTAACAACAAGCCCCAATTTGTATCTTGTACTAGTGGATAACTGAGGTCCAATATCCCTAGATTTTTGTATTCTATGTTGCTTAATATAACGAATTTGCGTTGAAAAATGTAAAATGTTGTCTATATTCTTTGCATGTGTGATTTATTGATGTTTATATTCCATTGTGCAAAGTAGTTCTTTTGATATTATTTGTTTGGTAGCATCAGAGATTTTAGGATTCCATCCTAGACCCGAGGTCATGGAAAATCAACATGTTGTAACCTATGCATAAGCTCCCTGTACCTGTCATCTTGGTGTCCTGCCTGTAAGATAATATCCTGTAAATCTATCCCATATGAGCTCACTTGTCCAACATGGTTCAACTGTAGTTTCCTATTGAGAGCATCTGCAACCCTGTTCTCCTATCCCTTAACGTACCTGATCTAAAAGTCAAACTCACTAAGGGTAGCCAACCATCTAGCTTGCCTGGCATTCAAATTCGGCTGGTTAAACAAATATCTTAATCCAATGTGATCACTCATCAACACAAACCTCCTGCCAAGAAGATAATGTCTCCACATCTTCATGGCATGAATAAAACTTGCCAAATCAATATCACGAGTCACATATTTATGCTCGTGCCCATTCAGTTTCCTGGACTCATATCAAATCAACTCTCCCTCCTGCATAAGGACTCCACCAAGCCCTCTCTTGCAAACATCTCTAGATGCTATGAACTCTTTATCCAGATCTACAATCTTTAACACTGGAGCATTGGTCAACAACTGTTTCAAATTTTCAAAACTGGCTGCACACTCCTCTGTCCATTAAAACTTCTTACCTTTCCTCTGCAATGATGTAATAGGATAGAAAATGCGTGAGAAGTTCCTGATGAGCTCCCTATAGTAACATGCTAATCCCATGAATGATATGACTTCCTCCACATTTATAGGAGTTTCCCAGTCCATGATAGCTTTTATCTTCTATGGATCTATTGCTACACCAATCTTGGAAACAACATGTCCCAAGTAGTGTACTTTGGTCTAAAAGAAACTGCACTTGCTAAGATTAACATACAATTGATGCTCTCTTAGAAATTTCAGCACTGTTGTTAAATGATCGACATGCTCTTCCTCGTTCTTAGAATATACCAAGGTTTCATCAATGAATACAATAAAAAACTTTTCCAGATAAGGACACAACACACTATTCATCAGAAACATAAAATTAGATGGAGCATCAGTCGAACCGAATGGAACTACAACAAACTCATAATGCTCATACCTAGTCCTAAAGGCAATATTGTAGATGTCCTCTTCTTTGATGTGTACCTAATGGTATTCTGATCGCAAATATCTCTTTGAGAACACTATTGCTCCCTTCAATTGATCAAACAAGTAATCAATCATCGCCAATGGGTACCTACTCTTGAACGTCACCTTGTTCAACTTCCTGTAATCAATGCACAATCTAAGAGTACCATCCTTCTTCTTCATGAAAAAGACCAGTGCACCCCAAGGTGATACACTTGGACTAATGTATCCCTTATCAACCATTTCCTTCAACTACAACTTCAGCTCTACCAACTCCGGTGTGCTCATCCCGTAAGGTGACTTTCATGCTGGTGCTACCCTTGGTACCAACTCAATATAAAAGTCTACTTTCCTGTGTGGCGGCAACACTGGAATATCTGATGGAAACACATATTGAAACTGCTGCAATATGGGGCACCTCTTGAAAATTTCTACGTCCTCGAAATCTTTACCCTTGTTACTGGATATATGAAACGCAAACATTACACACCCTTTCCAGTAACTGCGCTTAGCTTGCATAACTGTGACCATCCTCACTGATGTAGGCTTCTTCTTTCCATGCAAGACTCTCTTTTCTCCATTATCATCGAGACACTCAATAGCCTTGTCATAGCAATATACTTTGGTCCTGTGAATATACAATAGTCCATGACCAAAATCATACTATACGATCCCAATGGTAGTACATTAAAATGTGTTTTTCTAGGCATACCATTCAACTCAAATTCACAAGCTCTTACCCAATGATGAACTCTCTTCTTTGTACCTACAGCCAACTGCACCAACCAAGACTCTGCATGCACTTATTTTCTCAAGCCACACTTATACACCAGGTCAGGATTAACATAAATATAATTATATCCAGGTTCAATAAAAATATAAATAACTTGATCACAAAGCCTACCATCCATCTCAATGATAGATGCCTAGTGATCTGCCTGCTTGTTGTCCACAACTGCAAAAATCCGAGGAATACTATGACCAAAAAACCCAACTGTCTGCACCTCGAGCACTATAGATATTAGGCCTACCTCCCTGGTATAATGGAAAATCCTTCTTACGATGGTATTTTCCACATATCCAACACTGCAACACTGCTCTACCATCACCTCTAGTCTACTGCTCTCCGGGTTGTGACATGTGTCCCTTTTCCACTGCATTGAACTTATTGTAAGGAGTAACATTTTCTTTCTCACCTGCATCTTGAATTCTTCCCTGCTTCAATGGCCATTTCCCTTTTACTTTCTCATTTCCTTTCAAATCATGTTTAGGCTCAAATTTTCACTTTGACTGCTCATAACGTTGCTTCGATTTCTAGATGGCTTCCTCTAATGATCTAGGCTCATCAAACTCAATATGATCTCTATATCCTCTTGGAAATTTGTTTTTGAATCTCTAGATCTTAGCCTTTTCATCCTTGAGATATAGTAGTTACCTCAACAACTCCAAGAATCTCCTAATGTACTCATCATATGTCACAGAATCGATCTGTAGTTCATAAAAATCCTTAGCTCTTTCATTTTAATACCTCTCCGATAAGTACTTCTTCTTGAAGATCCTCTCAAAATTATCCTACATCGAGGCTTCTTCCTGAATGCCCTTGACATGCTTCACATCTTCCCACCAAATATCTACTTTCCCTTTAAGACTGATGGTGGCTATCTTGGCTTTCATATTCTATGAATAGTTATGCAATTTGAATAATTTATTCATTCCAAGCAACCATGCCTCTACATCTTCTGGATTCTTCAAATCTCCATAAAATGTAGGAGGCTTCACTTTCGTGAAATCCTCAAGTAAATACTCCCTCCTCCTAAAAGGATGACGATGGTGATGACTATGATGATGTCTCCAGGATGAGGAACTAAAATTATTCCTATACATACCAATCCTACTATCAGGTGTATCCAGTGATCTACCACCTATAACTATGTCCCCTCTATCTAGCCTGTATCCACACTGAGATCTCCTACCATAGGCTCTATTTTTTTCTATTCCCGCTCTTGACTGGTTCTCAATTGTCCTTTTTTCTGAAACTCTGACAAGCTTTAAAGAATCATTGCATTAACCTCTACCTGCTTCTCCTGAGCCATTACAAGTCTTTCCTGATCCTCAACCAACATTTCATTATCCACTTTACAACTTCTGATCTTTTCCCTCAATCTCCTCAATGTGCCTGTTATACCAAGAGAATACTCTTCTCCTTGTTCCCAAGTGATCTTTAGGACGTGTCATGGGAACTGTAGTCTAACATTTTTCTTGTCATCTTGTGTTCTCTTCTTCTTGGCAGTATACCATGTCAGAAGAACCAAATAGATGCCAAAAGTAAATCCATACCTCTGTGATGTTCAGGGGAGGCTTATCTCATCTACAAGATCAATCCACATTAGCATGTATATGTGTAATAATAAACATATCCATGTAATAACATAAGATCACAACAACATCATGCATGACCATACCAATTGTATACCATGATCCCATGCATGACAACCATAACCTTGACAACAACATACTTGTTATCACCAAAAAATGGTCACTTAGCCATTTCTAACTAGGTGGATCAAAATACACCATGTAAGACCAATTTTACCATAGTAAAATTTCTTTTACTATAGGAAATAATTTGATAAACCATATTTTATAAATTATTTCTCGTTAAAACAAGAAACACCATGAGCAATAATTAAATAAATCATTATTTATTTGATTTTCCTCTAGGAATAATTATTAAATCATTATTTAGTAAACATTCCTTATCACATTTGACCAAATCATGAGAAATAGTTAAATAAATCATTATTTATTTGAATTTTCTCTTGGAATAATTAATTAAATCATTATTTAGTTAATATTCCTTGTCAAATTTGACTAAATCACCCAGGAATGATTAAACAAATCATTATCTGTTTATTATTCCTTAACCACATCCTTGAAATAATAAATAAATCATTTATTTATTTATTATTTCTAAATAAAGGCATTTAACCAATTTAAATATCTTTTCCCTCCAAAAAATATAATAAAATATTCCAAGCGGTTAGATCTCGATTGTGGTTAATAATATTTATTACTTTTGATTTTCGAGAATAACCCAATATTTTGTTATAAATAAGAGGGTTTTCCATCCATTCCTCACCATGATCATTTGTCATCGTCGCTATTATTTTATTTTTGCTATTTAGCTCCCATCTGAGTTCTACACATGCTTTTGGGTTTCATACATCAGAGAGAGAGAGAGATCCAGAAAACTGAAATGTAGAGGACATCCAAAGGACCCATCCCATTTGAGGGAGACCTACAACCTTCTGCAAGTTTGTAATATTCCCAATTTTTCACATGATATTTGGAATATTAGAGTTCTTAATAAACTTAATTAAATAAGTAAATAAAAGAGTGGAGGGACCCATAATCCTCAAATATGAGTAAAATCCACTTTTGATGTGTGTATGTGGATATTCTAGATCTAGATCTAAAACATGGAGTAGTGGAGCAGCTCCATTAATGATAAATAAATGGAGATCATGTCTCATTTATGAAATAGATCATGGAGGATGAAACAGGAAAATAAGATCGTGGATCTTATATGTAAAATCGTGAGTATCTTTGAAGAGGTCAACTGAGATCATAGTGCATTCAAAGAAGATCATAAAGCACTTATGATAAGTTAGTGGAGGAAGTGATGCATTTAATGCACACATGATGGAGAGGGTGATCACCCTGTTGGGTATACGACCAAAGTCCCACATTGACTAGAAGTGGGGAGGATCATGGGTATATAAGGATGGACAAATATCTCCATTGGTATGAGGCCTTTTGGGGTAAAGCCCATAAGCAAAGCCGTGAGAGCTTAGGCCCAAAGTGGAAAATATCATACCATTGTGGAGATATGTGGTGTCCAGAATCCTTACAAGTGGTATCGGAGCCATGCCCCGAAGTTAGCGAAGTGGATGAATCCTCGAATGCCGAACGAAGGTGGTGGGCCCCGGTAATATCACGATGGGATTCGTGGATGAGCTCGGTTAGACAGGCGGTATGCTCCGGATTCTTCATGGACGTGTCCTGGTCCCAACACGGTGAAGAGGAGTTGACCTGGGATAGAGCAAGCTCTCGAGGCAGGTGGTGCTCCATGTAAGGCGTGTGCTTCCAAAGCATTGGAGCAGAGAATCCTGGTTGGTAGAGAGTGGACGGATGGATAATCGTTTGAGGAGAGGCTCGATGGTCCTTTGTTCGAGGGGAGGATTGTTGGGTATATGACCAAAGTCCCACATTGACTAGAAGTGGGGAGGATCATGGGTATATAAGGATGGACAAATATCTCCATTGGTATGAGGCCTTTTGGGGTAAAGCCCATAAGCAAAGCCATGAGGGCTTAGGCCCAAAGTGGACAATATCATACCATTGTGGAGATATGTGGTGTCCAGAATCCTTACTGTTAGGTAAACATGACTCAGGGTAGAGTCAATGTTGACTAGGGTAGATAGTAGTGGTTTTGGGGCACATGGTTTTTTGCACCCATGGTTTTGGCCCATGGTATTACATGTAATGGAGCCTATAAGAGGCCGGGAATAATTCATTGTAAGGTAGGCCTGGAGGTGAGTGGTGAAGGCTCACTTGGTCAGATTGGCCAGGGTTTTTTGGCCAATGGTTAATGAAATTTCATTGGTTGGGTTTTTCCCCAGATTTGGGGTTTTCCTGGTTAAACATTGTGTTTATGTTTATGTGATTTGTTGCTGGGTTTTGTATGTGTATTATTCTCTCAGTAAATATTTTATTTCTGCAGTAATTCCTAAAAAATGGTATCAGAGCCATATTTGGCTTCAGAGGGACGCTTTTGTAGCCAAGGGTTTTATTGGCTTGTGAATGGAGAAATAAATGCACCCTTTTGCAGATCTGGCCATACAGAGCATGGTGTTTCTAGGAAATAGGAAATATCCAATTGATTGATTCCATGGGGAATTCCATGGAGGGTTTCTCAATGGATAAAGAGAACAATGGTGCTGCCACAGCTCAGATCTGGTGACTAGCAGTGATAATAAGTTGGTTCAAGAAATTCAGAGATGAGAGGATGTTTGCACATGGATTAATTAATTGATGAACCATGTATCTTAAGAGAACTCCTAGAGGACTAGCGGTTACAGAGGCTGGTGACCCATGTAATCCGGTAGATGGGTTCTTTTTATATGGACATTGATTTCATATGTACAAAGAGCAACAATGAAACAAAAAAAATATTATTATAATGGAGTTAATTTTTTACATGTAAATGGGCATACTGCTGTAAGACCTGGTATGGCATGTGTACCCCTGGGTAATCTCTGGTAAAGTCTTGGTTAGACCTAGGTGATAGGGGGGATGTCAAGTTTACAATTACCTTGGGTAAAAATTTGAGGGGGGAAGAGCTAGAGTGAGCGGTGTTGTCTCATTTAGTAGGTTTGGCTGGATTTAGTCAATAATCCCAAAGTCAAGTTTAATGGGGGAATTGTTAGGTAAACATGACTCGGGGTAGAGTCAATGTTGACTAGGGTAGATAGTAGTGGTTTTGGGGCACATGGTTTTGTGCACCCATGGTTTTGGCCCATGGTATTACATGTAATGGAGCTTATAAGAGGCTGGGAATACTTCATTGTAAGATAGGCCTGGAGGTGAGCGGTGAAGGCTCACTTGGCCGGATTGGTTAGGGTTTTGGCCAATGGTTAATGAAATTTCATTAGGATGGGTTTTTCCCCAGATTTGGGGTTTTCCTGGTTAAACATTGTGTTTATGTTTATGTGATTTTTTGTTGGGTTTTGTATGTGTATTATTCTCTCGGTAAATATTTTATTTCTGCAGTAATTCCTAACACACCCCATGTGAACATGATGGAGGACATGGAGAAACATCGCAGTCAACCATGGAGACTTATGTCCACATGTACAACGCAGTTTGGAGTGGGCCTAGGCTATGGAAGGCTCATGATCTATATAATAAAGGTGAAGGCACAATAGAAGGCAGATTTGGATACTTGGATTATTCTTGATCTGTTTAGATATGGATTTGTCAGGTGACAATTCCTTGCACTCTTATGTTGTTTAGCTATGTTTGCAGTGTTGTTTAGCACAGGGTGTTCCTAAGAGGGAATCCCACCCTTACCCATAGAGGACTTGTGTGCCTACTTTGGGAAGGTTTTCTATTGAGCTCTATTCCTTATCAGGCATTGGTGCCATCTTCAGGAGGTTGTTTCTAGCATTCAGTTAGGAAACCGGTGGAGGATTCATCCTACCAATTTGTTCTTCAAATTCAGTCTTCTAGGAGCAGCAGATATGTATTCAGAATTCAAGCCATTGGGTTTTACCTCCATGCAGAAGCAGTCCTTTTAAGGATTGCATAGTCCAGTCCTGTAGATCTATTGGAGGAAGGAAGTTTCAAATATTTCAGCTGGAAATATTGTGAGGGATCATCTCCTCATATTGGATCTATTGTTTCCATCACTCAGGAGCTATATTGACATATCTAGTAGTAGGCTATTGATCCTCCCTCTCTTACAACAAAATTTTCTAAAGCTCTTGTTCATCCAACATCTATTTTCATTGGAGGAGATTGGAGGAGCTAGATCTTGAGCTTTTAGCTCAAGGATCTAGTGAAAGGATCAACCCTTCTTGAATAGATCTGATTATGCATAATTGCAGCCATCATATCATCAGATTATGCAGCAGATTTGCATACCCAACAGTGTATATGTGAATCCCTAAGAGGGTGGTTTTCTTATATTGATAGATATGAGAAACCCTTTCTGGGTTATCTTAGGTATCCATCATAGAGCCCAAATCTCTATTTTCAGCATCATCAGAGCTCCCAAACTTCCTAGATCTGACTTTATATCTTTTTGGAAGTTGAAGTCCCAATAGTTGCAACAGGGACAACGAAGTTTACCTTCCAGCAGTTCAGCAGTTACGCAGTCCCTCTTTTGGGATCATTGTAGGGTCATTCTAGGCCATCTCTTTGGCTTGAGCACCTCATATTTTGAGAAATGTTGTACTTGCTTTTCACCTCCTATATAATAAAATGGCTTAGATTCTCTGTACATTCTGTTGTTGTCTTTAGATTTATTGTTTATCTTTCTGCAGCTTTCATATTGTGTTTGAGTATTACTGCATTCTCCCTTTGGGGATATTATAGTGGTATCAGAGCATGATCTTTGGCTTAGCTTGTGGACACTTCATCTTTTGCATCAAAAGAAGAAGCAAATAGATGAGATATATCATGAAGGAGGATTTTATATTTGCCACTCTTCTATTTATATCAATGCAAGATCTCTCCAAAGTGGTCAAACAAATGAAGAGAGAAAGGCAAAAGGAGGATCCAAGAAGAATATTTGATGAGGAAGGTCCAAGCACTTCCTATCAACAACAAAGAAAACCAGAGAATCATATATCTCCTCATAGATCTACTATGCCCACTTTCTTTGAGGAAGGTGAATGGTATATAAATGAAGAAAGAAGAGAACCTGAGACTCATGAGACTCTCAGTTTGTATCTTGAAGAGTACAAAGCATAGTGTAGAGGATTCAAGGATAATCTAACTCTCCAACAATACTTCAAAATCAAAGAAGAAAGAGGATCCTATAGCAGTAATACAAGAAAGGGGCATAATAGATTATATTTTTTTACATTTGATTGATCTTCTTCAAGCACTATTAAGGCTTGGAGGAAAGAGTTAGATGCATTTTTCAGGCTATATCCTGTGGATGAAAAAGAGGTTGTCTAGATTGCAACGCTTCATATTCTAGGTGAAGCCAATGAATGGTGGTTTGGTCACATGGAGAATGCAAGGGTGAATAAATATTCAGATTTCTTTCACAAGTTGAGAAAGAAGTTTGATGTGAGAAAACCAGAGATACTTCACAAAGAGACATTTCCTGAGAAGTCAAAGGAGGATGTCATTCTTATCACTCTGGACAAGGAGTCACTACATTCACCACCAGTTGCAGAATTACTTGTATCCAGAGAAGAGACGCTTGCATCTTTTCAAGATAGTCTTGATCTCTTGACATATAGAGTCCCATGCATGATTCAGGAGATGCATGAGGAAGAGGAGGTAGATTCTAGTGCTGGTACATTGATAGAAGAGTAGTCATCACTCTTACTAGTAATTGGAGACACCATTGTCCCGGTTGGAGGAACTCTTGTGGTCTTGCAAGAGGTTTCCACACATCAGTTGATCCAAGGTATGCATTCAATTTCATCTCATATTGTTTCAGTACCTCTTATTGAAACTTATGGGGACATGCCATCAGGGCTAATGCATGACCAAGGGTTAGAACAATATGCTAATTTGAAGCAACAACATATCACAGTGCAGAGGACCCTTGCTCTAATCAAGGAGGAGATGAAGAGCTATCCCAGTTCATCATTGATGAGCTACATTCAACCCTTTGAGTTGAAGTGTATAGTTTCAGAAGATGGGATGAGCATGAGCCTATGTACAAAGGCTGGCTATGAGTTGAGCATTGTGCCTTGCCATGAGACAACATATGTATTACCATGCAGATCTACAATGCTGTCACTTAGTAGCAGTGATGATAAAAGGGCTCCATTATTCTTGGAGCATTCTGAAGGTAGCTTCACTCATGAAGCAATGGAGGTAAAGATGATGGATGGTAGGCATCCTGAAATGAGGAATATTTTCTCCTTTCCAGCTGACACTTTCTCAATAAGCATCTCACAGCTCAAAGAGAAACTTCTACCTACAACAGATCCATAACCTCACTATTTTTGGAGGGCCATTGATGAGAATAAGGTCTCATTAAGAGATGTCATTGGAGGTTCACTTCAAAATGTCATGGAGTGCAAAGTTATTCATCATTTTGAGGAGAATGGTATTCTACAAAGAGAGGATACCATGTTTATGCAGAAAATCATTCATCATCCACATGGGGATGAGTGGGTGAGGATGATAAGCAAGGGGTTGCATAACCATTTTCAAATATATGACATAGGCCAACAAGAAGCTTGGTTACGTTGGTTGCTCTTGGGTGAGTTTGGTTACTACCCAAAGGCTACTATATCTTTGATCCATGCCTGAAGAAAACTCATGTGATGAAGAAGGAGGCATGGCTGCGCTGGCTGCTCTTAGGTGAGTATGGTTATCACCTAATGGCTCATATTTCCTTGACTCATGCCTTGTGTATCAATGGCAGAATGAAGTAGAAGAAGGCATGTTCATTTTGGTTGAGAGAGTTTGGTCATCACATGACATCTCCCATGTTTATGTGTTTTGTATTGTTTGTGATATGGCATAATACTCTCATGATGTGTGATAATGGAGTTTGTTTGTATTGGGCTGATATGACATTCCATATTTCATTCAATATATTGCTGTTGCTCCATGATTCACATGATGATGTGAAGAGGCAGCAAGAGATCTTGTTGTTTTGGCTTTTATTGGGGGACCTTGGTCCTACATACTCCCTTAATTTTCATGATAGTGTTTGAGGATGGTAGCAAGAAGCACTCCTCTGATGTCTCTTACTTGGAGAGTATGGACACCATACTTGGTATTTTGATGGTGTCGTGTGGCAGTAGGGAACATCGTTGCATTGGTTACTATTGGGGGAATATGGTTTGACATCCTTGTCTACCCATATGTCTCTACTTCTTCTGTTGCGCAATGTTGGGATAATGCTTAGATTCAACAAGGCCAATAGGGCTAAGGATGGAGGCATGAAAAACCTTTCTTTACTTCATGTAGTATGGGATGGAGGTATACTTTGTGAGTTGGAGCTTTCATTTTGTGGAAGAAACCATCTATCTTTATGTATCTCATGTATTGTGGAGGTTGTTGGACAGCTTATGGTTGTCACTTGGAGCTTCATGATTGATGAGGGACATCTAGCTACACAGTTAGAGGTCACTCTAGAAATTATAGAGAGGAAACTTGGGTGATGGGCATACATAATTCATTGCAGAAAATGGGGAGACCTTCCTTGTGTGGATGCCATTTGGAGGGGGATAGATTTCTCCAGCATCTACTTTTGCAGTTGCTTGAGGACAAGCAACATTTTGCCGGGGAGGACTATAATATTCCCAAGTTTTCACATGATATTTGGAATATTAGAGTTCTTAAAAAACTTAATTAATTAAGTAAATAAAAGGGTGGAGGGACCCATAATCCTCAAATATGAATAAAATTCACTTTTGATGTGTGTATGTGGATATTATAGATCTAGATCTAAAACATGGAGTAGTGGAGCAGCTCCATTAATGATAAATAAATGGAGACCATGTCTCATTTAAGAGATAGATAATGGAGGATGAAACCATCAAATAAGATCATGGATTTTAAATGTAAAATCTTGAGGATCTTTGAAGAGGTCAACTGAGATCATAGTGCATTCAAAGAAGATCATAAAGCACTTATGATAAGTTAGTGGAGGAAGTGATGCATTTAATGCACACATGATGGAGATGGTGATCACCCCATGTGAACATGATGGAGGACATGGAGAAATAGCGTAGTCAACCATGGAGACTTATGTCCACATGTACAACGCAATTTGGAGTGGGCCTAGGCTATGGAAGGCTCATGATCTATATAATAAAGGTGAAGGCATAATAGAAGGAAGATTTGGATACTTGGATTATTCTTGATCTGTTTAGATCTGGATTTGTCAGGTGACAATTCCTTGCACTCTTATGCTATTTAGCTAAGTTTGCAGTGCTGTTTAGCATAGGGTGTTCCCGAGAAGGAATCCCACCCTTACCCATAGAGGACTTGTGTGCCTACTCTGGGAAGGTTTTCTATTGAGCTCTATTCCTTATAAGGCATTGGTGCCATCTTCAGGAGGTTGTTTCTAGAATTCAATTAGGAAACCAGTGGAGGATTCATCCTACCACTTTTTTCTTCAGATTCAGTCTTCCAGGAGCAACAAATATATATCCAGCATTAAGGCCATTGGGTTTTACCTCCATGCAGCAACAATCCCTTCAAGGATTTCACAGTCCAGTCCTGTCGATCTATTGGAGGAAGGAAGTTTCCAGTATTTCAGCTGGAAATCTTGTGAGGGATCATCTCCTCACATTGGATCTATTGTTTCCATAATTCAGGAGCTGTATTGACATATCTAGTAGTAGGCTATTGAGCCTCCCTCTCTTACAACGAAGTATTATGAAGCTATTGTTCATCCAGCATCTATTTTTAGTGGAGTAGATTGGAGGAGCTAGATCTTGAGATTTTAGCCCAAGGATCCAGTGAAGGGATCAAACCTTCTTGCATAGATATGATTGTGTATCATTGCAACCATCATATCATCAGATTATGCAGCAGATCTTTATACCCAACAGTGTATATGTGAAGCCCTAAGAGGGTGGTTTTCTTAGATTGATAGATCTGAGAAACCCTTTCTGGGTTATATTGGGTATCCATCATAGAGCCCAAATCTCTATTTTCAACATCATAGCAGCTCCCAAACTGCCTAGACCTGACTTTATATCTTTATGGCAGTTGAAGTCCCAACAGTTGCAGCAGGGACAACGCAATTTACCTTCCAACAGTTCAGTAGTTACACAGTCCCTCTTCTGGGATCATTGTAGGGTCATTCTAGGCCATCTCTTTGGCTTGAGTGTCTCATATTTTGAGCACTATTGTACTTGATTTTCAGCTCCCATATAATAAAATGGCCCAGTTTCTCTGTACATTCTGATGTTGTCTTTAGATTTATTGTTTATCTTGCTGCAGTTCTCATATTGTGTTTGAGTATTATTGCATTCTCCCTTTTGGGATATTACAAAGTTTCCTTCACCAGGTGTAATAGAGTAATAATAATTCTATTCATTATTTCAATTTTCTTTGTCCATGGTTTGGGGTATTTACATCAGTTTATTAATTTTTGTTGTATTAGCATCTTCTGCTGCATAGATTTATTATTTTGCAAGTTTCTTCTAACTTTCTGTTGCATATTTTAGGAATTAAACAACCATATGTGTTCTTAGGGCCATTAGACACTCATGGATTAAGTAAAGCCTTTTTGGTACATCCTCCAAAATATTTTATGGTAGCAAATGGTGACTCCATCGGTGTAATCTAGATTCTTGGGTGACCAACAAATTCAACAATCAGGTTTTTCTTCAATTTTATTTTATTTTATTTTTATTTTTATTATATATATATATATATATATATATATATATATATATATTTCAGTCTCTTGATGTCTATTTTCATCTTTTATTCCTTTATTTAGTTAAAATTCTGAGTTTTGATAATTTTCTACTGCTTTTAGTAGGTCACAGGTACCAACCGAATAAGAGATGAAAAATCTGTCTGAGACCTTCTGCCTCAGAATTGTGGAAGGAAAATCACACTTTTCAGCCAAAAAAATATGATTTCCTCTCCATATTGCACTTTCTACATCTAAATTTGTGCTATCCTCCAGTCTCAGGTCAAAAATTGTGATTCAAAATTTTTTGAGATTTTTTTCTAAAAGTTTCAGGGTTTGCCAAGAGCACTATTTTGGGTTGTTTGACTACTGTTTCTGCCAGTATTAGGACTGGATATGCTTATTTTTTCTCTTTTAAGTATACATAATCCCCATAGGGTTTCAATACACTTTCACCTGTTTAGGAAGAGTTCCGTTGAGTAGGCAGTCTGAGATTTACAGTACTTTCAACCATTGTTTCAGGGTCTGATCATTTTTTTGCAGACCCTTAATATAGGTTGCTTCAACATCCAAAACTCCCTTTTTAGTTTTGTTTTTCCTTCCGCCTTAGGGTCCCATTGTTTTCCCTAGGTTCTAAATCTTATTTCCTATCTTTTGCAGCTTTTTTCCCTATGCTTTTTTGCTGTTTTCTGCACCATTTTCAACAGTATAGAGTAATTAGATCCCAATCCCATAGACATTAAATATTGTGACCTTTTCAGTGTGTTTTGAGTTGCTTGTTTGCCTCTCCTAGTCTTTTTGTTTGAAAGCTTTGTTTGGGTGGGGTTTATGCTTGATTTACAGTTTATTTTACTTCCATTATTTTAATTTTATTTACAGTTTTCAACATTTTTTCAACAGCCTTTTGGCACCATCATAAAACATGCTTAATTAACTCATCCACAATAGAAATTTATTTTCACACACTCACACCTAAAGCGAACGAGAGCTGGGTTCAAGCTGCCAACCCAAGACGTAAAAACACCACTTAATAAATCTAACTCACATAGATTAAGCCCACTTGGGCATTAGGGCCAAAAAACAATCTTTGTATTTAGGTGTAGCATCGGTGGGATAGGCTTCCAATAACACCCATAGATCACATACATTGAGACATAGAAATTTTAGTTAATAGGGAGCCTAAAATCCTTCACCATCCCACGGTCAAAGTCGGAGTGCGTCAGAAACTCGTTTCATAGGGGGTTAGGCTAGGACATCGTGCAGACGGTTATCCTCAGGGCTACCCAACCTGTGGTAGGGAATTTCATGCATTTTCTGATTTACCAAGAAGCTCAAGAATCGACCACCCCCGTGGGACGAAGGTAACCTTAGTGGCCTATCTTAGGAAAAATCCTTATAGGGATAACTGTGGGAAGCAGTTGGTTCTATACCCTACCTTTCTCTAGGCAATTGTGCATTGTAGGGATGAGATCCTGTGAGTGTGAAGTTCTTTGAAAGTCCATCTAAAACAATATATTCTAGGCTTGTTCGAGGATTTAGATAACCTTTAGGCTAGAGGTAATTTTTATTTTGATAGGATGTGCTTGCTTGCATTAGAGTATCTCATAGAATAGTTAGTTTACACTTGGCACCACTACACTAGGTTTTTGCTTTCTGTTTGTTACTCTTCTGTCTCTATCATTCTTTAGCCTTTACTGTCACCTGTGGCTTGACATAATTGTGCGTTTGTTGTGGATAATTCAAGGTCTCCATTGATCTGGATTTATGCAGGAACGCAAAAAAATACATATATAACCATAGATACAGAGATGCAGTGGAAATAATGCTTCATTTTATTAATAAACGAATGACTGCAATAAGCTTACAAACATAATGGAAGCAAGCTAGGGCGCTGGTAGCATATCTCTGAGAAGAGATGTAGCGTACGCAGGCCTCTAAACTGTGTTACATTGAGGCTCGCAGGCCTATTACAGACATAATAGAAATAGATGAGCTACGGTATTGGCAGTGTATCCCTGAGAAGAGATGTGGCAGCTACCAGCCCCTGAACTGTGTTACAATGCAAACATGATAGAGATGTGGTGAGCTAGGGCACTGGTCGCGCTTATCTTTGAGAAGAGATTTGTCGGTTCCCAGCCCCCTGAACTGTCTTACAATGAGGCTCGAGGGCCTATTTATTGTTGAGAAACAATGTAGAATCCGAAACGTCAAAAACCCTAACCGTAGGAGATGAAGCGCCAAAACTGTGGGCTGCGTTTGGGTAAATTGGTGGTTCAACTTCCCGGGGACGTAACTTTGGCATCCGATCTCTGTTTGACGCGCTCAATAGCTCATTAGAAAGATCTGTCCGAGGGAGTACAACTTTTTTGAAAGAGCAACATTGTCCATGACCCATGTTGCTCTCCACTTTCCCAAAAAACGTTGTTTAGGGCCTCAAAACGCTCCTAAGTTTAAGACCCGAAAACTGGCAACAAGTAGTTGTGCCGAAACCTACAAACTGAAATAACTGCTGGTGGGGGTTCAAATGGACTTGATGGGTGGCCAACAATATCCACCTGGATTATTAATGCCCCAAAACGGCTCCGGGTGTGCAGGACCCGAAAACCTGCTATAAATAGTAAGCTGTGCTGAAGCTGAAAAACTGAAAGAATTGATGCTGCGGGTCCAAATGGAATAGGTGGGAGGCCACCCATATCCACCTGGATCATTCCTCCCTCCTTAGGAAGCAATGGTCTCCATTGCGTTAAGTTCCTCCATGGGGGAGGGGGGGGGGGAATTTTGCTGAACTTGATGTTGGCAGCCGTGCTGGATGTAGATGTGCCACCGCTGGGCAGCCATTGAAGGATCTGAAAAAAAATTGTCCATCATCGCGTTCCTCTGTTTCTCGAGGGCATCCTCGAGCAAGATTTTGATAGGATCTCCTGCTCCCTCGTCTTTCTTTCCTTCCGCCATGTGGGGTCGTCGGGGTTGCGAGGTTGAACTCCTTATACCCTAGACGCATTGGGGACATGAAGAGAAAAACAGAGAAAGAGCATACCCGCTCTGATACCACTGATCTGGATTTATGCAGGAACGCAACAGAATACAGATATAACCATAGATACAGAGATGCAGTGGAAATAATGCTTCATTTTATTAATAAACGAATGACTGCAATAAGCTTACAAACATAATGGAAGCAAGCTAGGGCGTTGGTAGCGTATCTCTGAGAAGAGATGTAGCGTACGCAGGCCTCTAAACTGTGTTACATTGAGGCTCGCAGGCCTATTACAGACATAATAGAAATAGATGAGCTAGGGTACTGGCAGCGTATCCCTGAGAAGAGATGTGGCGGCTACCAGCCCTTGAACTGTGTTACAATGCAGACATGATGGAGATGGGGCGAGCTAGGGCACTGGTAGCGCTTATCTCTGAGAAGAGATGTATCGGCTCCCATCCCCCTGAACTGTCTTACAATGAGGCTCGAGGGCCTATTTATTGCTGAGAAACAATGTAGAATCCGAAACGTCCAAAACCCTAACCGTAGGAGATGAAGCGCCAAAACTGTGGGCCCCGTTTGGGTAAATTGGTGGTTCAACTTCCCGGGGACGTAACTTTGGCATCCGATCTCCGTTTGACGCGCTCAATAGCTCATTAGAAAGATCTATCCGAGGACTACAGCTGTCGGGACGAATTTTATCAGAAAATTCGCTGGCGAATTCATACCCAAAAAACGTCGTTTAGGGCCTCAAAACGGCTCCGGAAGTTCAGGACCCGAAAAACTGCTAAAAATAGTAAGTTGTGCCGAAACTTACAAACTGAAATAACTGCTGGTGGGGGTTCAAATGGACTTGATGGGTGGCCACCAATATCCACCTGGATTATTAATGCCCCAAAATGGCTCCGGGTGTGCAGGACCCGAAAGCCTGCTATAAATAGTAAGTTGTGCTGAAGCTGAAAAACTGAAAGAATTGATGCTGCGGGTCCAAATGGAATAGGTGGGAGGCCACCGATATCCACCTGGATCATTATACCACTGATCCAGATCTTGGGGGGAGACCCCCAAGATCTAAAAATTTGAAATGGATCTGACAAGATCTGCAAAACTAGAATGCCAGAAAAAAAAAGGGAACACAAAGAGAATAAAGCCACAAAGAAACTTGTTTATTAAAACAGAGAATAATTGTAGAAGCTACATTGTGGCGGACAATCTGTCCTTTTACAAAGTGAGGCTTGTTATTTATAGCCTTTTTTGAGATACAATACCATAAGTGGATACCATGGGCCAATACCATGGGTAGATACCACTTACAATACCATGGGTAAATCCCATGTGTGGATGAATACCATGGGTGGATACATACCATGGGTCACTTATAATACCATGGGCGAATAAATATCATGGGTGCATGAATACCATGGGTCGATGCCATTTACAATACCATGGGTAAATTCCTTGGGTGGATGGATAACATGGGTAGATGAATACCATGGGTTGATGCCATTTTCCATTCAGATCATTCCTCCCTCCTTAAGAAGCAATGGTCCCCATTGCGTGAAGTTCCCTCCTGAGAAGCCTTTTTTGAATATGAAGAGCCACTGAAGATAAGAGTTTTGTGTAGTTAACCCATAACAGTGATGAACGAAGATCCGAGGATAGAGATACCCTGTAATGCTTGTGACCAACTGTGATATTGACAGTGTGCGGCCTAGCAAATGGACTTTGATGAAGTGTGGGTTTGTGGATGAACCAAAACTATGAAAAACGAAGATCCGAGGATAGAGATACTCTGTAATGCTTGTGACAAACTGTGTGACTAACAGTGTGCGGCATAGCAAATGGACTTCGATGAAAAAGATTTTGTGCGGTTGACCCATAACCGTGATGCTGATTGTTGATGAAGTAGCAGGTGCCTACATAGCTTGGGGTGGGAGGGCACGTCTCCAAATAACCCAAGCTAAACGCTGCTATGATGAAACTGATGAATGTAAAGCAGGTGCCTACTACAGCGGTGTGGGAGGGCATGGCTCCAAAGGGAACCCGCTCCGAATGCTTCTCCAGATTTAAAATGAGCATAACTCGATCAATTTAACTCATAATATTTATTATAACCTATTTTTGGAAATGTAATGATCATTCTGCATCTTCACACATGTTTGAAACCACTATTTGGAGACTCTAGATCTGCAAATTCGCGCTGGAACTGTTTCGCCGTCACAAAAATTTCTGAAAAAATAGTTGATTTTAAATCAACAATAACTCCCACATCCGGACTCCGATTCGACCGATTTTTTTTTTGAACTTGGGTGATTTTTTCAAGAGGAGCTCAGATCTATATCCATTCTTTTGAAATTTTGCACTAAAAATTGCGAAAAATGACAGGAGAGCCGCCGTCCATGAATTGTCGTCAGAAAAATTGCTTCAACATTGCTGATTTTGAATCAGCGATATCTCCCTCATCCGAACTCCAATTTGGCCGATTTGTTTTTTGAATTTGAGTGTTTTTTCGCAAGGAATCCAGATCCAGTCTTTTTTCTTTGCAAAATTTTCACCAAAATTTCCAGATCTGATCTGAAAACTTGCCGCCCAAAAAAATTCATGGATTTTGCTGAAGATTGCTGCAAAGCATTGAAATTGAAATATGTTTTAAACCCTCACTCCCATGGAGACGTAACCTGGCTCTGATACCACTGATCCGGATCTTGGGGGGAGACCCCCAAGATCTAAAAATTTGAAATGGATCTGACAATATCTGCAAAACTAGAATGCCAGTAAAAAAAAAAGGGAACACAAAGAGAATAAAACCACAAAGAAACTTGTTTTATTAAATCAGAGAATAATTGTAGAAGCTACATTGTGGCGGAAAATCTGTCCTTTTACAAAGTGAGGCTTGCTATTTATAGCCTTTTTTGAGATACAATACCATAAGTGGATACCATGGGCCAATACCATGGGTAGATACCACTTACAATACCATGGGTAAATCCCATGTGTGGATGAATACCATGGGTGGATACATACCATGGGTCACTTATAATACCATGGGCGAATAAATATCATGGGTGCATGAATACCATGGGTCAATGCCATTTACAATACCATGGGTAAATTCCTTGGGTGGATGGATAACATGGGTAGATGAATACCATGGGTTGATGCCATTTTCCATTCAGATCATCCATCCTTAGTTTTTGATAGGACATATTACTCTGCCCTGTTGGGTTTGAGTTAATCCTCCTAGTCCTCCATCAAGTCCCTCTTTCGACTCTCATGCTACTGATTCATCAAGTTCTTCCTCTGATTCCACATATTCTCAACCTCGTATCACCACCATTTCAGGAACCAATGTGTGTGCGAGAATCCAAGGTGGTAACCTAGGTCCCAACCCCGGAAATACCACTAGTGGAACCGCTATAGCTGCGATCACTGCCACCCCATTGCTCCCTTTATGGTTGGTTTAAGTCTCCTAGATTTTAACCAGTTAATCAATGATCCCATTCTCCATTACCCTAGTTGGCCAGCTATGCCAACCAAAATTCCTTATGAAATCCCTAAGTTTGAGGGAAACACTAGAGAAGACCCCACCAATCATGTTCGCTCCTTTCACATGTGGTGTTCATCCAATTACTCCATCACCGATGACTCCATAAATCTTCGGTTATTCCAATACATGCTCACTAGAGATGCTGCAAAGTGGTATATAGACTAGCCCTTTGCCACTCATTCTACCTTTGTAACTCTTGCCAAAGAATTTCTGTCATATTGTCAGTTACCTCTCTGTTACGATATCGGTACTGAATTATTGACCGCATTCTGTCAAACTTCTTCCACCCATCTTTCTGACCATGTATAAGAATGGTGTTGAAGAAGGAACATGTGTAGATCTCATGCATTCAATGACCATGTCTATATGAATTGGTTTCTTAGAATTCTCTTAGCCCAAAGGAAAAATTTTCGCATATCAATTTCCTTAGACATAGGAAGAATCTCTCTAGATAGCCTTAAAATATGAATTAATTTACGACCAATCAGGTTATGTTTATACCATTTTACTAGATTTTCCTAGACCTGGTGGTGCCACTGCACTAGGGGCATATCATGCCGCCAATGATATCGTTGGATCCCTTTCACACCCATCATCATATGATCCTCCTCAGAGAAGTAATGGTCACCCTCAGGGGGGGATCAGTTCCTCCAACACTTATCCCCCTCCTCCAGGCAACTTATATCTTGGTCAAAGCACGTCTTATGAATTTTACCAACCACATCAATAGATGCCAGGGCAAACTATTGCTCGACCTATTTACCATAATATTTCGCCATATACTTATTATCCTTATGCACCGCCAAATTCTCTAGCCCCTCAGGCATCAACGCCTCAGCCTCCCATGCCTTCTACACCTCTTCCACAACAACCACCTCATCCTCAAGGTCAAGTGTATGCTCAACAAAGCGTGAAAAATCCCCCCAATTCAAATAAAAATAATAAGGGGAAACATAATCAAAACCAACAACCACAGGGTAACTAGGGTCGCCAATGTACTCAACCGAATGCACCCCAGGGGAACCATCCAAATACCACAACTCAACACCAAGGTGATCAGTCCAAGCAGAACAAGGTTATTCGTATGAATAAGCCTTGTGCATGTTGTAGTGTATATGGCCATTACACACATGATTTGTCACCTTTTACCCCAGATGCATCAAATGTGGGATGCCCAAGCAACTTCTAGAGGATAACAACCCAGGTTGTCATTTCCTCAGACCATTGCTCCACCTCAACTGGTTGTGATCACTAATCCTTTCCCTTAGCAAGGATACCTCATTGCCAAACCTCCACAAGGTCAAGCTGCCCCTCCACCTCAAACAGTTTGGCCACCCCGATTACCAGATTCTCATGATGAACTCTGATAAGGTCAATACCGCCTAAGTTGACCTCCAAACCAATCGTGCCAGTATGAAAAGAAACCTTCTACGTCTGCTACCGAGTCCCAAACCAAAGTGTCCACTGAGTCTATTTTGACACCAATTTTTCCCTTACATATCCCTTAGCCTAAGGCTGAGGTCGTACCAAATATCCCCAAAGGGTCATTACACTGTAATGTTTCTTCATCCAAAGACGCCCAAACATACAACATAGTAGATGACTTGGCACAATCTCCTGCCGCCATGTAAACACAGGAAGTTCTCTAGATGTGCCCATCCCAAAGGAAAGATATACTATCTACTTTGGTCACTATGGACTCTTTTGATGATCTCTTGAGCATATTTTATTTGACAAGTCATAACATCCTCCTCTCCCCTCATCAGTTGCTTTCAAAATACTAGTCTCCATTAGAGACGCCACCGTCCAATAGTGTAATATAGATGAAGGTGCCTCCACATGCATGATGGCAACCAATGTTTGGAAACAACTTAGGTCACCTAATTTTTCCCCATCCACCATCACTTTACGTGCTTGGGATGGTCACCCTTCACAACCCCTTGACATGTATCGCAATTGTCCTGTTACAGTTGTTGGCAATATTGTTTGCATTGACATAGAAGTCATTGATGCCCACTTGGATTACAATATTATTTTGGGTTGTAGCTATACCTATGCGATGTAAGTTGTCACATATACGGTTCACCGTAAGATGTTTTCCACCCATAACAAAAGATCGTCACCATCGATCAGTTGGCATATTATAATCTAAAGTCTCAGACATCACCCCAGTCTAACATCTCATCGATGACTGACAATAACCCTGTTTCAACTCTAACCAATGTCTCTAAAGGAGTCTATAAAGGTTCCATATTGATTGGTGCATACTATGGTCCACCTCCTACCCTTTCTTAGCCCAACGCGTCTAGTGTTTGCATGTTTCAAGCGTCACGAGCTACTCAAAAGTGGTCTGGTATGCCTATCCAGCAGCCAACGCCATCACAACCTGATGCCCCTCAGTTAAACCAACATACAAGATCAATTCATCAAGGACCTTATCCTTATGGTGGTGTCTCTACTCCTCCTTTTCAACCAGGAACTGTTCCCCCAGGCCTCAACCATTCGGTAGCCATTTCGCCAGCTCATTATCCTGCAGGTCAACTACCGTTTTTATTTCCTCCACTTGGAATATTTTCTGTTCATGTCATGGCTACATTTCATTTACCAAATATGACCCTGGGGATCCCAGTCTGATACATTGATTCCCCAGCAAAAACTCCACTAGACCAACTCAAACTATATACTGCTTTGACCTCGATCCAACCGGTCGCTACGACCCCTTCCTTTGCTTCAGTTCCAAAATAACCTCAACAGGATCCCACTTCTGTTGTGAAAGAATCTGGTGAGGGGGGAAAAGAAAAAAATAAGGAACCTAGGGACAAGTCTCCCCATATAACTCCACCTCCACCTAAGATTCCAAACCCTACTCCACCATGTTCTTTGTGTGATGTTGTTGGGCATTCCACCAATAATTGTCTTGAACTCCCTCGTCTCAAGGATGTGGTCAATGAAATGTTTCCTGACTCTAATATCTTGGAGGTCCATTTTACCTTACCTAAGTCAACCAAGAAAAAAAAAATCATTATGCACAAACTATCCATGTACTTTGCGCGATAAATATGGCCACTACTCACCACTTTCCTCATCTCGACGATTTTCTTGATAACCTTCAGGCGCTTCGTGGAATAAAGGCCACTCATAGTGGATCATCTACCCCTCTACTCGTGAGTTCTGGTCCCACCACTACAACAAAACCATAGGACTCTAATGCACCCATCATGATCCCTCGTACCGATGTCGAGATGATGGACCATACAATCACTATTCTCTAGCTATCATCATCCATGAGATCCTCAAAGGAATAACCCCCTGGGGTTCCCTATAGTGCTTCTTTAGAATCTACCTCATCGAACACCGTAGTCTCAACATCGATAGATGTTTAATATACTAGATATTTGTATACCCATAGTGAATATGTGTATTTTAACCATATCTCTCATGACGATGTGCCAGGTAGCCCCACCACATCATGTGGTCTCCCTTCCTCTAGTTCTCCCATCTTCCATTCATATGAAGACATTATGGAAGCCATGGCCACCCCTAATTTTCCTTGGGATGATATGCAACATCGTGCATACTTCATCTATTGTACTAGTGATTCCTGGATGCGTGTAAGATGTTTCATACCTCACGAGGGGGTGGCCCTTCAAGTAGTCCCACACATGCCTGGATGCCCTCAGATTATGCTCTAGCCTTAGATGCAGTTCCACAGATTTGATCGGTTCGGTTCCTGCCACTTGCAGTGCCCACAACATGCATGTCTCATTCAAATGATCCATTCATATCTTTAGAGCCCTTTCTTGTTGAACATGGCTTCTTTGGTTGTGGTCCCCCCTCCCCATGTCAACTGGAGGGGAATTATATCTCATGTACCCAGATGTTGCTGTATCCGACCATGGCTTATATTTTTCTAGGCGCATTATGTATATGGGACTCAATGTATTATTTTCTATCCCATCGAAGCCAACATGTCATGTATCATGTATCATGTACTTTATAGCTCAATCCCACATTGCTGGGCTCATCATTATTCTTTGTACTTAGTTATCTTGGCGGGTATGGGTATGTCTCCCTCACCTCATTGAGATCATGTACTCCAAAATAAAAGGAGAATTATATCAGCTAGTAGGTCTCGCCCCTCTATGCCCATCCTTCATCACTTCACTTCAGTTATGTCTCTCTCTCTCTCTAACACCCCTTCGGTGTCTTGTGATTGTGTTCTTACAATGTATTTCAGTCATACGATTTTCTCCTAACACTCGTACATTGGGGGGCAATATGTTATCCCCGAAAAATGTCACCTAGCCATTTCTAACTAGGTGGATCGAAATAAACCATGTAAGACCAATTTTACCATAGTAAAATTGCTTTCACTATAGGAAATAATTTGATAAACCATATTTTATTAAATTATTTATGGTTGAAACAAGAAACCCCATTAGGAATAATGAAATAAATCATTACTTATTTTATTTTCCTCTAGGAATAATTATTAAATCATTATTTAATAAACATTCCTTGTCACATTTGACCCAGTCATGAGAAATAGTTAAATAAATAATTATTTATTTATTTTTTCTCTAGGAATAATTAGTTAAATCATTATTTAGTTAATATTCCTTGTCAAATTTGACCAAATCACCCAGGAATGATTAAAAAAATCATTATTTGTTTATTATTCCTTAACCACATCCTTTAACTAATAAATAAATAATTTATTATTTATAAATAAAGGTATTTAAAGAATTTAAATATCTTTTCCCTCCAAAAAATATAATAAACTATTCCAATCAATTAGATCTAGATTGTGGTTAATAATATTTTATTATTTTCCATTTTCGAGAATATCCCAATATTTTGTTATAAATAAGAGGGTTTTCCATCCATTCCTCACTATGATAATTTGTCATCGTCACTATTATTTTCTTTTTTCTATTGAGCTCCCATCTGAGTTCAATACATACTTTTGGGTTTCATACATGAGAGAGAGAGAGAGATCCATAAAACTGAAGCATAGAGGACAACCAAAGGACCCATCCCATTTGAGGGGGACTTGCAACTTTATGCAATTTTCCTTCACCAGGTGTAACACAGTAATAATAATACTATTCATCCTTTCAATTTTCTTTGTACATGGTTTGGGGTATTTACATCATTTTATTAATTTTTTCTCTTTTAACATCTTTTGTTGCACAAATCTATTATTTTGTCGGTTTCTTCTAAATTTCTGTTGTAGATATGAGGAATTAAACAACCATATATGTTGTTAGGGCCATTAGTCACTCGTAGCTTAAGTAAAGCCTTTTTGGTACATCCTCCAAAATATTTTATGCTAACATTACCCAAAGAGAGTAAAACCACACTTTGATACCACCCTGTAACGTCCCCTCCCACATTTACCCACTTTCACCTTGTTGCATGGGGTAAACATGTGCTGAGGGTCACTATCATAAGACTCAACCTGGTAGGTGACATTACGTAAATGGAGACAAAAAATTAAGACCTCACTGACTTCCCTCAGGTGCTACAGGACCTCGAGGAGTAACCCAACTCCTCCAAGAGTCCAACCTGATATGTATATGTATGTGCTTGAGGTTTATGTAAATTACAAGTGAATACAATGATTTTTTATGGCTCTTAAGTTAAATTATTTAACACATTTAAAATCATAAATTACAGAAAATAATTGAGAAATAAATCTATAACAGTAAACACATAGCAGCAATTGATGAAGGAGTTCACCCCTCCTGGGCTACATCTCCTAGTCGAGCTTCCAATGGTTGGGCCTCTTTCATTATGCTCATAAAATGGTGATTACAATGATTTATAGTGCTCAAATGGCTTCAAAAACTACTCCAATAGCTTCAGAGCTATTAAAAATGCCGGCCTATCCTCTTTCTGCTCCCAAAAAGACCAAAAAATGAGAAAGTTATGATCTTTTCAAGTTTTGTTGCTAGTTGACCCACAAATTCGGCAAGTTCGCCCGGCTGTCCTACAATTTCGCCCCATTTTTCGCAAACAGAGCAAAAAATCGGTGCATTTATGACACAAATTGTGGGATGGTTTAAATTCCTTAAAACCGAATTTTAAATCATTTAATTCATGGCTGAATATTTTAATATTAAATATTTAAAAACAACGCCATTCAAACTTAAATAAACATTTTAAACAATATGTAATAAGAAATGATTGATGGCATGTTGGTATGAGTGGAATTTAGTTGGAGTTTGGTGTTGTGTTCAAATCCTATGGAATGTAATCTGGCTTGCCCCAAAAAATTTAAGTTTCCATTGAGGCGCCACGTGGCTGCCTTCGATTGGTCCACCAACCAACAAACAAACTGACTAATAAATAGTCGCCAACTTAGGAATAATACGATTCTGACACGTGGCAAGATGTCATTGAATATTTTTTAAGCCGAGTCATTTTCCAAATCAGCAAGCCCAATCAACATGCCACATTAGCTGTACGGACTACAGATTGGGAAACCCTACACAAAAATTTGCTTATTTTCCAAATCGATCAGAACTAATTTCTGGGAGCATACAGTGTCGATTTTTCGCAAAACAAATTCCACTAGAGTCCTAATGATGAGATATACATGTCCGTTTAGGTTCCACACCTTTCCAAAAAATTTCATTTTTGAGCACCAGATCACTCTTCCCCATTTTAATATTTTGGACCCCAAAATATCTTTTATTACTAAACATTTGGATGAGGCTATAACCCCCTCACCCTTCCAGTCTAAATCCACTGGAATTTCTTGAATTCAATGATTTGAGATTTTCATGAAAACTGATATTTTCCCTTGATTCTGGAGACCCTGTCTTGCTATTGTAGATACCATCTCGCTGCAATTTCCCAGAATTTGTAGAAAAAAAAAGTGTCCTTGAAGAAACAAACATTTCCCCTCCTCGGTCATCAATCAATGGAAACTTAAACAACTTGAAATTCTTCTTACCTTGAACACTATCGACATGATGATGTTTAGCTTATCTTGCCTTGTTCTTGGCTGGACTTTTGGCCAAATGTGATCACCATCGCCATGCACTGTTTTGAAACCCCCAAGAATAAATTGTGGAACCTATGCCTTCTTTTTCAATTTTCTTTGACGCTTTCTATTTGATCTTTTCACCCTTTAGCACTGACACCTTGTTCCCATCATTGTTCAACAATGATGTATGTTGATGCAATTATTTCTTTTCTTGTTCATCTCTTTTAGAAGGCAACATGTTAGAGTTCTGAAACATATTATAACACCCATTAGAAACCTCAATGAAATCAATTTTTCATTTGATTTATCTCCTTCAAAGGCCTCATTCACAACATCCTGATGCTTGAACATTAACAAAGAATTTTTTTGACTAGCATTAACATTGCTCTTCACTTGTACAACATGCATAAGAGATAAATTCATCTTCTTACTATGCGCTCTAACAATGTACTCAATCCCATTTTTTAACAAATGATACTTATTCTCATGGTGATGAAATATTACTCTCCTATCATAAAAATATGGTATTCCCAAAACAATACCAGAAATATTAAGCGAAACAACATCAAGTTCAACTTCATCAAGAAAGTTTGCGGTGATTGCAAATCTAGGTATGCACTTCCTTGTCACCTGCAAATTTTCATTCTTACATATCCAACCTAAAATACAAGGTCTTGGATGAGGAATGGTTTCTAAATTCAACTTCTTGAGTAAGTCTTCATAAATAATATTTGCTTGTGAACCACTATCAAATAGGATGTCAATCTTGGTATGCTTTGAAATAAATCTAAAATGGAAAAGCTCAATTCTTGTTTCATCATCTTGAGTACTATTGAGACAAGTTAAATAACTACTACTTGCAATGTCCTTACCTTTCAAACCCATTGTTTTGATCTTGGTTTCATATTTGGAATCATAATCTAAATCATGTATTATTGTTGTAGCTGTCTTCTCCTTCTCCTTGTTTTTAAGCTTGTTGGGTCTCATCTCTGGATGAATTTTCCAGCAATGATCTTCATCATGCCCATATTTGGAACATTGTTTGCATGTAATTTTTTCTTTCTCCATATTTATGGAAACATTCTTCTTACCTTTACCCTTGAACTTACGCTTTTCTTTCTCTTCAAACTTAAAGGTATTCTCACTTGTCTCATCTGAAACATGTTTCCCTCTTGCCTCTAGATGTGTGGTCTGTACACATACTTCATCTAAATTTGAAGGATTAAACATGAAAATGGTATGCATTAGGTAACTATGCAAACCTCCAATGTACTTTAACAAATTTTCTTGAGATGTAAAATCTACACCCAAAATTAGTGCTCTTATCCTAAACTCTTGAGTATAGCTTTGCACACTTTGTCCTTTACCTTGGCTAAAGCTTTTCCAGTCCATTATATCCTTTTTCATGTATGCTAAAGTATAAAATTGTATTCTCAAGGTAGAAAAAAAATCATTCCAAGAGGTTAAGACTTTACCATGTTTCTTCATGTCCTCTTGAGTTTCGGTTTCCCACCAATAAGTGTTGCACTTTCTAATCTAAATGAAGCAAGTTGAATTTTTGTGTCATCATCCTTGATTCTTTGTATCCTACAATACACTTCAATTTTACATACCCAATTGTCTAATATTTCAACATATAGTTCTCCATCATACATAGGAAAATCAAACTTAATGTCAAGCTTAAAAAATGGACTTTTACCATGAAATTTTGGAGAATGTGGAGGTGTTTGTGAAGGGCTTGTTGTGGAAGAAGATGCTGGTGAAGATGGTAGTGAGGATGGTGTGAGGATAATGGTGGTGTCAAAGGTGGTTTATCACCATTCCCATTACCTTTAGGAGGATTTTCACAATATCCTTCTTATCCTTTTGAATACTTATCTCCCTTTGGAATATTGGAGCTCTCACCTTGCATCCTTGTGTTTCTCTCCTCATATATATTTTTTTACCATTATTGTCATATCAAAGAATTCTTTCCTGAAGGATTTTTCATCCTTTGACATATTTTCAGGCTCTCCTTCATGTGACATACTTGTTGAAGCTTCAACTGCAATTTGAGGTAGAATTTTTGGTGGAGATTGTGGAAAACTTGATCTCCTTGTCCTTGAGCTAACTTGAGGACTTGCAACCACAAGATTTCCTTCTCCTCTCTTGAGCTTCAACCTTGTAATCATCACATACACTTACAAACAATTAAACCCTCACAACAACAAGAAAACCTAATATTTTATACCAAACTTGATCTATATATGTACGTGCTTTACGTTTATGTAAATTGCAAGTGAATACAATGAGTTTTTATGGCTCTTAAGTAAAATTATTTAACATATTTAGACATGAATTTAAATCATAAATCACATAAAATAATAGAGAAATAAAGCCATAATAGTAAACATACAACAACAGTTGATGAAGGAGTTCACCCATCCTGGGCTACATCTCCTGTTTTAGCTTCCAATGGTTGAGCTGCTTTCATTATGCCCATAAAATGGTGATTACAATGATTTACAACACTCAAATGGTTTCAAAACCTGCTCCAACAACTTCATAGCTATAAAAAATTCTTTTCTATCCTCTTTCTGCTCCCAAAATGACCAAAAAAAGAGAAATTTATGAACTTTTCAAGTTTTTCTGCTAGATGACCCACAAATTCGCCAAGTTCGACCAATTGTCTTACAATTTTGCCCCATTTTTTGGTAACGGAGCAACAAATCAGTGCAATTCAGCGCAAATTTTCGGATGGTCTAAATTCCTAATAACGCCTTAAAACCAAATTTTAAATCATACAAGTCATGGCTAAATATTTTAATATTAAATATTTAAAAACAATGCCATTCAAACTTAAATAAAAATTTTAAACATGTAATAAGAAATGATGTGGCGAGCTGTCATTGGCTCTTTTTGAAGCCCAATCATTTTCCAAATCAACAGGCCCAGTTAGAATGCCACGTCCACAGTACAAACTGCTGACTGGGAAACCCTGTTAGTGTGAATTCTAATCGCAATCATACAAAAAAATCTCACTTTAGCTATGCATAACAAACATCCCTAACATCAAAGATGGCTGCAAATTTCCTTAGATCTGCTTTTAGTTGACCAAGATAAGTGCTAAAAAATCCAGATCTATTCAGTTAAAGACATTAAACATCAAATAAAAGCAAGAGTTGCTCCATGCATCCAATAGACAAGATGTTAGAGTCGGTCTTTTCATCCCTCCATCAGAGATCAAAATCTCTTTGTTGCATTTCATTTTTAGGCGTCTCATTCACTGCAGTCATGTGCATTCCATTAGGAGCATTGGTCTTCTGACGGAAGGGTTTTGTCGCTCATACGCCTCGTGCCTTGTACCTGCTGGCTTAGGTCTGTTCATCGAAGTTCATCAAAATCAATTTTAAAGTCATTCATAGTCCTGTTTGGTCCCTTGGTCAGCAAAGAGTCATTTTAGGTCTTTTTAGGTCTAGGGTTTAGTTGATTTAGTCCTCCAAATGACTAATAATGCTGGCAGGCCAGAGGGAGGTTCGAACTAAGTTTCTATTTCAAAATTTCCATCATCAAATAATGCTTAAGAATGATTCTTAAGAAATCGTCAAGTTTATTGTTTGTAATAAATATGTAATTTTTAAAGGTTTTCCAGTCATGAAGTATTCAGGCGCAGCCCTGGTCTCCTTTGCCGAAATCACATGCCAGCTATCCCTGCAAAAAATTAGCCACAAGATTCATCATTCAGCCAAAAATCGAAGTGGAAATGAAAGAACAGAGTTTGTATTAAAAGTGAAAAGTGTCAAAGTTCAAAACATTGCAGAAATGGGTTTGTCAAAAGAAAGAATCAAAGTCCTTTGTATATATGAGATATTTTCACATTCAAAAATCCATTTGCATACCAAAACATCAAAGAGCCAAGTGAAAACATGGAGGAAGAATAAATTAGTGTGAAACCCAAAAATATGCTGAAGTCAACGTGCGCGGCGCACATAACCTGCGCGGCGCTTAGGGCAGTTTCACACAGTGAAAAATTGAACTGGCGACGCACATACAGCCTACGCGGCGCACTGGGCTGACTGCGCGGCGCACTGGGCTGACTGCGCGGCGCACAGGCCTGAAATGATAATTTTTGCTATTTGCTTCCAAATTCTCGTATTGACTCGATTTTTTCTGCTCGTGTAAGTTCTTGTGATCTCTTAGTGCCCATGAAATTGTGTTTGGTGTGGTTATATGGCCGATTATGAGAATTTGATACATGAAAATCCAAACCCTATCTTCTTGAGAATTATCTACTTAAGGTTTTGAGGTTGGAATTATAAAATTGGTCTTGGTGCCAAATTTGTTCATTTGCCACTTTATTTTCCCTTTTCTCACTGATTGTCTCATTAATACAGTTTGTTCCCCTACTCCTCAAATCACTTATTCCCAAGACCTATTTTCCTTATCCCTAAACCCTACCATTCCTTATCACCCTCCCTCTCTCATATCACTTATGAAATCCCAAACCCTAGATTCCTAAAACACAATCAAGTGACTGTCCTCACATTTTAAATTTCACTTGACAAAGCTCCACTATATCCACTGTCCATATTTACCACAGTCCTTTCTTATTTTGGCACGCATTTGGAAATTGGAGACAAGACACCAAATCCTAATTTCTCATTTTCAACAAACCAAACATACACTTGTCATACACTTTGCAACACCATGGAGGTGGACACAGATTTGTCATATGACCAAGACAGTGACTTTACAACTGAAACTGCATGCACCAGGAGGACACTAAACGTCGAAAAAGGGAGGATAGACTCCGAATCTTGGCCGAAACTTCATTGGCTGAGCATGGTACTTGATGAGGGACCTTCAGTCCAAATTTCAAGGAATTTGGAGAAAATTTTGTCATTTTTGAATTTTTGGTCACAAAACAAGTTTTTCTGCCCGACGCGTAGCGCCACCTTGTGCACGCTTATGATTGGGAGATCTTCTGGAGGAAAAATTGATGTTTTTGGATTTTTTATGAAAATTTATGCATGCTTAGGAATGGCCTAAGAATTTCATCAAGTTCTGGGTTGCCTAAAGGGTCAAAAACACCTTGAAAATGGCCTTTCTGCCACTTTTTGCACACACAGGAACCAGTCTTGGGAGATTGAACTTTTGGAGGGGAAAATGGACACCAAATCCAAAAATTCTACTTGGGTTGGAAAGTAGACAGGTAGAGATTTCCAACGAGCTATCATGAGCTCAATTTGGACTTCGGGAAGGGCCTCAAAATCAGCTCCAAACTTGTGCTACGCATAGAGATTTTGGGCACGACGCATAGAGGATTTTGGCATATTTTTCACTCAGCAGCTCAAAATTTCGCCTAGTTTTGACCAGTTTCACTTTTTCATGTAACTATTGATCTACTTTGATGTAATTTCATGATCATGATGTAATTTTGGCACATTTTTACCTTTTTCTAGAATATTCATTCACTAAAAGGTGAAATGTGAGTGAATGGATCAGTTTCCTAGCATATAGAGGCAAGTTGTTTCATGGCCTATTTTCTAGTTCCTAGTTTAGATATGGTTGAAACAACTCCTAGAATGATGAGCTCGACCCATAGAGGCATGGGGAGGAGTTAGGCTTGTCTATATTATGTATTTTCTCAGACATTTTCAGGGTTGGACATTTGGGATTGCTAGCACTTCACTGTACATTTCATTCTGCAATTTTGGCAAAGGAATAGACCAGGGTTTGCAGCCCTCTTTGGGATCCTTGTGGCTCTGTGTTTTGATGGTGTTTTTATCCATGTATTTTTAAGTTCATTGATGTTTATGTGTACCATTTTCATTCTCATTTCTTCTTAAATTAAGCAAATTAGTGTTAAAGGTAGAATTCAATAGCTTGCTTTGCTCTGCCTTTAGTTTCGATTAATTTTACATGTTTTCATCTGTTTGAGGAGGACTCTTGAGACCCTCTTGCCCTCTTCAGCTCTCCACCAGTATGATCCATCCATTCAATCAATATAAAGCATAAAAACACTTGCCTTCCTCTCCCTAATCAGAACTCTGCAAAAACTAGGCCTAATCCCTGCACCCAAAACTGCCTTTCCCTTGATCCAACAAAAAACCCCAAAAACATAATCAAACTCCTTCACTTATATACCTAGCCTAAAATTAGCTTCCATTTCAGTCATCTCAAGCCCTATTGATTACTTATCACTGAGATTGACCCGGAGAGAGCCCTCTCCTGTTCTGGTAGGGCTAGCTACCACACTGAGCATGGTTTGATGTTACCCTGAACTCTGCCTTCCTTCAGCCTGAGGTAGATTTAGGCAATAACATAGTGGCGAATCCACTGGAGAGAAAATGGTTTGCTTGTTCGTGTTATTCGTTTTATAGACTATAGACGGAGCCTGAAGTTAGCCAAGTAGTCTTCGAAACGCTCTTGCTTTGCATTAGCGAAAGTAGATAAATGCTGCTTCAGTCAATCTCTGGTCTAGTTTGTAAACGTAACATCTAACTTGTCTTGCCCCAGTACATGTATCAAGTTCAGATCTGATTGTTGATGGTGGACAACAATCAGACATAAGAAGGCTGAAATCCTTCACCTGGTGACTCCAACTCAATGTAGAGACTCAATTGGAGGACTAATTCTTTCTCTGAGAAAATGGAAGGATCTTACACAAAGTTCAGGTATCCAAAGTGGAATGGTATTCAGGATCTAGTCTGCTTTCTTGTAAATTACTTCTTTGCCGTTCTTGAAGCTGTCCTGAAAGTTTTTCAGAATATGTTGTATGATAAAGGTGATAAAAATCTTCACTCGACCTATTCAAAAAATGTAAATACTGAGTTTCCCTTTGATCCTGGCCTCCTTACTTTTCCCACATCTTATGATGACTCTCTTCAGAGTGATGAGCCTAAAGAAAACAAGACTGATCCCGTAGCTCTTGTATATACTCCTACACCTTATATAGTCCTAGATAGGTATAAACCTCTTGTTTTACCTTCTGTTCTTCATGCTTTCCCTAAAAATTATGACCTATATCTACCAAGATTTGACGGTGAATGTAACAATGTCATAACGATTTTTTTATAGATCATCTTGGAGAAGAGAGAGCTGTTGATTCGACATTTATGCTTGATGATGTGTTGTATACTGATGATTTTCCTCAGTTTGATCAGTATGATGATGATTATGTTCTCCAAACAGAAGCTAATCTTGCAGACAAATCAACAGCTAGTTTGTGGAAGGAGGACATTCACTTTCAACAGCTCAAGTACAATGATCAATCGATGCATATCAGCTATGACAATGAAGAGGAAAGTGCAGCAAATTTTGAAGTAAGTGAAGGATCTTTGCCTTTTTGTTTTGACTCGTTTCAGTTCATCAGAGATAACTTCCATGCAATCAGAAATCAACTAACAACAAGCCTTGATTTGGACTATCTTGAGCGCAATGAAAACCTTGTTCAAGACTTCTCATATTTAGATTTTCAGCCCCCGAAAGCCATTGATGTTCAAGTTGCAGATCAAGCCATGGAAGCTGGCACATATGATTTAATGATACAAGGTGACTTCGTACCATTTTGTTTTGAATCATTCTAGTTTTTGAAACGTAAATTGCATAGTAAATCTTCAAATGAGCAGCTTATAGGAAATCAACAATCGCTCAGGTTTAATGTTGAGGATGAGACAGATAGAGAAATTCTTGAGCAAGTTGTTAATGAGAAATCTTCCCCTGAAACGACTAATGAAATCATTTTGGATACAAAACCCTCCCTAGCATCAGATTTGCAGCCACCAAACGAAATTGAAGGTCAGATTGCAGATGAAAGTGTGGAAGCTAAAATACATGATTTAATGATGCAAGAGGATTCTGTACCCTTTTGTTTCGAAGCATTTCAGTTTATAAAGCAGAATCTTCGTAATATCTCTAAAGGAAAAGATGAACAGTCAGTAGGATGTCATACAGTTTCAATGGATACATCGCAGCAGTCTTCTCAAGTTTTTGATGATCCTATTGCTCGTGTGTTGGATGATGTTTGCTGTAAAAGTTCTCCTCCATTAGCTAACCATGTGCCAGAAAAGAATGTCGATAATAATCTTATTCAAAAGTCGCCTTCATTGTCTTGTTTAACAGATTTTTCATTACAAAGCCCATGTCAAGATTTTCAGTCATATGAGGAGATTGATAAAGGAGACTTTTGTTCTGTTTGGAATCAGCTACAGAGTTTGGTTATTCACGAAATTCAGGATCCTTTTGACAACTTGCTGCAATCACCAAAGAAAGACAACACAGATGTGAGGAAAATCTTAATTTCCAGCTATGAAGATTACTTGGACCAGAGTAGTAATGTGTTAATGGAAATCAATATCTATGTTTATGAAGATCCTTTCGCAGTATTCTTGAAGTCATCCAGTCAATTCATTCTTTGCAAGTTTATCTGCAGTCAATTTGATTCCGAGTTTCCATGGGAGTTGCCTTTCGATTCTTCCCTTTTCTCGTGCATCAGAAAACATTTGGGAAGAAATCAAATAGCAGCCTGGATGCTTACATGGTTGCATTGGTTGTTCCATTTCACTTGATCAGGTGGTGAAAAGAACAATTAGATTAGGTTTGATGAATAAGCTCAATTGTGAGCATCTTTCCAGTTTGTTAGTTATGTTTTAGTCATGTTTGGTTTATTATGGTTTTCAGTTTTAGCCTTGAGTCAGAGTCAGTCTGCATAATGTCAGTTTTCGTGTTTTGACTCCATTGCCCAATGGACGAAGGCACTATCTGCTCTCCCAAAGATCTGTAGTTCTTGGCACCTCCAAGGAGCTACCATCCCCATTGGAGCCAATGTTAGAGTCAGTCTTTTCATCCCTCTGTCAGAGATCAAAATCTCTTTGTTGCATTTCATTTTTTAGGCGTCTCATTCACTTCAGTCATGTGCATTCCATTAGGAGCATCAGTCTTCTGACGGAAGGGTTTTTTCGCTCATACCCCTCGTGACTTGTACCTGGTGGCTTAGGTCTGTTCATCGAAGTTCATCAAAATCAATTTTGAAGTCATTCATAGTCCTGTTTGGTCCCTTGGTCAACAAAGAGTCATTTTAGGTCGTTTTAGGTCTAGGGTTTAGTTGATTTAGTCCTCCAAATGACTAATAATGCTAGCAGGCTAGAGGGAGGTTCGAACTAAGTTTCTATTTCAAAATTTCCATCATCAAATAATGCTTAAGAATGATTCTTCTTCAAAACTCTGTTTTGAAGAAGAAATCGTCAAGTTTATTGTTTGTAATAAATATGTAATTTTTAAAGGTTTTTCAGTCATGAAGTATTCAGGCGCAGCCCTGGTCTCCTTTGCCGAAATCACATGCCAGCTATCCTTGCAAAAAAGTAGCCACAAGATTCATCATTCAGACAAAAATCAAACTGGAAACGAAAGAACAGAGTTTGTATTAAAAGTGAAAAGTGTCAAAGTTCAAAACATTGCAGAAATGGGTTTTTCAAAAGAAAGAATCAAAGTCCTTTGTATATATGAGATATTTTCACATTCAACAATCCATTTGCATACCAAAACATCAAAGAGCAAAAGTGAAAACATGGAGGAAGAATAAATTAGTGTGAAACCCGAAAATATGCTGAAGTCAACGCAGGCCAGCGCACCGGGTTGGGCGCGGCGCACATAACCGCGCTAGCCGCATAGTAAGGCCAATACGTTGAAAATTGAATCGATGTGCCATGATGTTCCCAAGGTGTGGCACACTGGTCGATCAAGGCACAATGTGCCCGGAATGATAATTTTTGCTATTTGCTTCCAAATTCTCGTATTGACTCGATTTTTTCTGCTCGTGTAAGTTCTTGTGATCTCTTAGTGCCCATGAAATTGTGTTTGGTGTGGTTATATGGCCGATTATGAGAATTTGATACATGAAAATCCAAACCCTATCTTCTTGAGAATTATCTACTTAAGGTTTTGAGGTTGGAATTATAAAATTGGTCTTGGTGCCAAATTTGTTCATTTGCCACTTTATTTTCCCTTTTCTCACTGATTGTCTCATTAATACAGTTTGTTCCCCTACTCCTCAAATCACTTATTCCCAAGACCTATTTTCCTTATCCCTAAACCCTACCATTCCTTATCACCCTCCCTCTCTCATATCACTTATGAAATCCCAAACCCTAGATTCCTAAAACACAATCAAGTGACTGTCCTCACATTTTAAATTTCACTTGACAAAGCTCCACTATATCCACTGTCCATATTTACCACAGTCCTTTCTTATTTTGGCACGCATTTGGAAATTGGAGACAAGACACCAAATCCTAATTTCTCATTTTCAACAAACCAAACATACACTTGTCATACACTTTGCAACACCATGGAGGTGGACACAGATTTGTCATATGACCAAGACAGTGACTTTACAACTGAAACTGCATGCACCAGGAGGACACTAAACGTCGAAAAAGGGAGGATAGACTCCGAATCTTGGCCGAAACTTCATTGGCTGAGCATGGTACTTGATGAGGGACCTTCAGTCCAAATTTCAAGGAATTTGGAGAAAATTTTGTCATTTTTGAATTTTTGGTCACAAAACAAGTTTTTCTGCCCGACGCGTAGCGCCACCTTGTGCACGCTTATGATTGGGAGATCTTCTGGAGGAAAAATTGATGTTTTTGGATTTTTTATGAAAATTTATGCATGCTTAGGAATGGCCTAAGAATTTCATCAAGTTCTGGGTTGCCTAAAGGGTCAAAAACACCTTGAAAATGGCCTTTCTGCCACTTTTTGCACACACAGGAACCAGTCTTGGGAGATTGAACTTTTGGAGGGGAAAATGGACACCAAATCCAAAAATTCTACTTGGGTTGGAAAGTAGATAGGTAGAGATTTCCAACGAGCTATCATGAGCTCAATTTGGACTTCGGGAAGGGCCTCAAAATCAGCTTCAAATTTGTGCTACGCATAGAGATTTTGGGCACGACGCATAGAGGATTTTGGCATATTTTTCACTCAGCAGCTCAAAATTTCGCCTAGTTTTGACCAGTTTCACTTTTTCATGTAACTATTGATCTACTTTGATGTAATTTCATGATCATGATGTAATTTTGGCACATTTTTACCTTTTTCTAGAATATTCATTCACTAAAAGGTGAAATGTGAGTGAATGGATCAGTTTCCTAGCATATAGAGGCAAGTTGTTTCATGGCCTATTTTCTAGTTCCTAGTTTAGATATGGTTGAAACAACTCCTAGAATGATGAGCTCGACCCATAGAGGCATGGGGAGGAGTTATGCTTGTCTATATGATGTATTTTCTCAGTCATTTTCAGGGTTGGACATTTGGGATTGCCAACATCATCATAATATATTTCCATTCCTCAAATTTTGGCAAATGGTCAGACTGTGGTTTGGTACTCTCTTTGGGATCCTTGTGGCCATGTGTTTTGATGGTGTTTTCCTCTATGTATCTGTAATTTCACTGATGTTTATGTGTACCATTTTCATTCTCCTTTTTTTCTTAAACTGAAACAACAAGTTATAAAGGTAGAATTCATTGGTTTGCATTGCTCTGCCTTCATTTTTGTTTAATTTTTCATGTATTCATCTGTTTGAGGAGGACTCTTGAGACCCTCTTGCCCTCTTCAGCTCCTCACCGGTCTGATCCATCCATCCACTCAAGCTAAAGCATCAAAACTATTTCCTACCTTGCCCCAATCAAAATTATGCAAAAACTAGGCCTAATCCCTGCACCCAAAACTACCTTTCCCTTGATCCAACAAAAAACCCCAAAAACATAATCAAACTCCTTCACTTATATACCTAGCCTAAAATTAGCTTTCATTTCAGTCATCTCAAGCCCTATTGATTACTTTTCGCTGAGATTGACCCGGAGAGAGCCCTCTCCTGTTCTGGTAGGGCTAGCTACCGTGATGATGGCTGTGGCTCATGTTGCTCCGAACTCCGCCTTCCTTCAAACAGGTAGATTTTAAAGATAAGAATATTTTTAAATAATTTTGGATTTATGACACCTGGGAAGGGAACATATAATGATGTTACCAGTCCCCCTCAATGGGATGGGTTCTTGTCTGTCCTCAATACTTCAAATCTAAGATCCCTTTCTCTTGATGGTGTATAAAACCTAGAAGAAATGGAACTCTAGGAGAGTTCACAAGTAAAGAGATAAAAAAATATGATAATTATGGAGGATCAAAGTCAGACCAAAAGTATAGATCCAGAGTGATATTTAGGAAACAAAATGTAGTGAGTGAATGGAAAAGCCCTTATATTTATAACAAAATATTGAGTTAGTCTAGATATTGGTTCATAATTAAAATATCATGAAACAATTCTAGATCCAATTTTTATGGAATATTTTATTATATTTGTTGGAGGGAAAAGAATTTGAATTGGGTCAAATCCCTTTATTTGTAAATAATAAATAAATAAATGATTTATTTATTATTTTAAGAATGTGGTTGAGTAATAATTAAATAAATAGTGATTTATTCAATTATTTATAAATGATTTAGTCAAATTTAACAAGGCGTATTATTTAAATAATTATTCCTAGAAATTAATAAGATAAAGAGTGATTTATGTAATTAATTTTCCTGTTTTGGGTTAAATATGACTAGGAATATTAATTAAACTATTGTTTAATTAATTAACCCTTGAGGAAAGTCAAACAAATAGGGATTTATTCAATATTTCCTCATGGGGTTTCATGTTTAGACCATAAAAAACTTAATAAATTATGGATTAATAAGTTATTTTTCATAGTGAAAGCAATTTTAATTAGGGTAAAATTGGTCTTACATGGTGTACTTTGGTCCATCTAATAGTAACAGGCTAGATGACCAAAAATTTGTGTAACATATTTCCCCCCAGCATGCGAGCGTTAGGAGCTAATCGTATAACCGAAGTACGTTGTAAGAACTCAATCACTAGACACCGAAGGGGGAGTCAGAGAGAGAGAAATATAAGGTAGACTAAAGCACTAAAGGACAAGACCCTGAGGAGGCAAGATTTACAGGTGTGACAAGTCTCTTTTATGAGTGAGTACCTATTCTACATGAGGCGGGGTAGGCATACCTATGCCCGTCGAGATAACAAAGTACAAAGAATAATGCGTCCAGTAAAGAAGGGACTGAACTATATAGTACATGTTGGCATAAACATGGGCCAGATAAAAGCATGATAATGGATCCCACATACATACTATGCCTGGGAAAATAGCCAGGACTTATACAATAATATCCAAGTACATGAGATATAAGTACAACCAAAGGGGCTCTGTAAAACATGAAAGGGCTCTGAAAATCTAAATGATACATACAAACTGAAGAGGCGCTGCAAGCAGCTGAGGCCGGAATCATCAAATCTATGGAGTTGCATGCAAGTCTGTAGTAGATAAATCATCTAGGTATGTTGGGGGCTACCTGAAGGGAAACCCCCTCATGAGGTTTGAAACATCTCACACACACCCGGGAATCATCGGTACAATCTGCTACATCACTGAGCCATCATGTATATGGATCTTGATCATGCTATTAGGAGCTGGAGCTAAGAAATAATCAAGTCAAAGGGCAATAAAGAGTCCCTTTATCTGATTCGAGGCACCAAACAAGAGTGGAAGCTGGAACCAAGGTACACTGCCCTCTAGACCTATCTTCTGAAATGAATAAGTTGATTTCGACAGAAGGAGGTCCGCCATAGGTGAGGCAATAAGGGATCCTCAACTAAGGCATAAGAGAAAATAATAGAGTGACTAATAGATAGACATCATGGATAATGGTGAAATGGGGGGAACTGAGTAGAGGGTTGACGACTTCCCTTGTTAGAGCATAAAGGGCATGGATGACCTAGTAGCTACTGACTCAACACTAAAGGGGATAGGGGACAGTATGACTGAAGGCCAAAATGTGTGACATGGGAGAGGAAAAAAGCAATGAAGGATGGAAGACTATAGTGGGATACAAAGGTGTTAGGGTCCTATAAGTATAGGATTCATAATTTAGAATTGACTTATGATAGTCTTGTAAATATGTACATACCTTGCTTTATGCAAGTTGTTTTCCCATATTTTGTAAAAAATAAAAAAAATAGAAAATAAAAAAGAGGGTAAAGTCCTAAAAGAAAAATCAAAGGACTTAGAAAAAATAATATACCCCAAAGAAAAAGAAATAAAACATGAAAGTGTGCAAGTCCAAATGCCACTATTTTTCACTAATGATTATGGTAGTGTCAATAAATTCCATAATCCATGATGAGTTGAACTACTTAATCTTGACTTGTCATATTTCAATTTATTTGTTGTAGAATAGTGAATAAAGATTAGTCAGACAGTTTAATCCTAAATAATCAGTAGATAGGTAGAGAATAATGAGGAGCTCATCAGTTTAATCTGAGCCCTCGGATGATATAAGGTAGATTTAAATAGTTTTTATTGCTTTCAAAAGAATAAAATGTTCAAGGTTGCTAGCTCAAATGCACTTGCAAAATGGAAGAAAAAATGTTAGATTAAAAGTTGGGTAAGTAGAAAGAAGTGGGAAAATCATTGTAATATTCATCACTGGGCAAAAATAACTAATTTCCATCCCCTATAGTTATTCTGCATTCTAAAATTTTAGTCAAAGAGGCTCAGAGCATTTCTCTGACTTTTGTTGGGACTGGACCCAAAGCTCAAAGACTGTTAAGTTAAAAGTGTTGAATTCCTATAATAATCCCTAATTATCATCATTTACCTTAAATTCATCCATTTACATTTCAAGTTCATAAGTAAAGACCTTTTTACTTAATGAAAAAGAAAATCCCCTTTTGGTTAATCTCCTTCATTCATAAAAACATAAAAACCCTCCAAAAAATATTATATTCTAGGTCAAAGTGGTCAAATTATAAATGATAAAGATTTGCTTTTTACATTATCACTTTACTTAGTCATATAAATATATTTTGGTGTTTTTCATTGTCCTTGGTCATCTTAACTTCTAATTTATTTATTAAATCCCTATAAAATAACCTTATCCTATTATATAACCCCTTTTATTTAAATATCCCCAAAAAACCCACTATTATAAGTTTTTTTGCCAAAGTTAATTATCCACATGGTTAAATAAAAACTCCAATTACACCCCCTTTGGCATAAAACTAACATTATATAAATATTCCTGCCCCTTATGGTTATAGACCTTTCAAAAAGTCTAAAACTATATAATAAAATTAAAAATAAGGAAAACGTTTTCATACATATCCTATGTGTTGAAGTGCCCAAAAATATTCCCATTTCATGTTTATCTTAACTTTTAACTTAAGGTTTTACCAATATGCAACTAAGATTTTAAATCCTATAAATGGTTAACCTTTCCCGTGCTATATCCCCGATATGTAATAGCCTTATGCTATTCATAAACTTGACCTAGGCTAAATCCTATATTACCCTGCCTCACGTACATTTTACCATATATAAAAACCTTTGATATATATATATATATATATATATGTAACCGCCCATTTTTACCCTTTGGAACCATATACTTCGTATATAGTTAACATTTATATATTAAAACCTTGGTTATAAAGTATTTTGTGAAAAGGTTCTATCATATTTTAATCCCAACGTATATCAATAGAACCCCGGTCCCACATGCTTCTTTGACCGCAACTTCCCAGCAATCCTCACCATTCGCTCATGTCTCAATGATACGACGGTTGATGATCATCTTCGCGCTTGCAAACCAAACGACTGCCAAACACCAAAACAAGTGCAAAATAGGCAGTTTTCTTGTTACCACCTCCTGTGACATGTCCAAATCTGATACGATCACATTCATTTTGAGAAAAACCATTTACCGCCAAAACCCAATGTGAAACCCACCTATGGTTTTCCACATTCATAAAATGAAAACCACTCTCGCCAATGATTTTACTCACATTTATTAAAGTTTTCAAAGATTTATATCAAAGGATAAAACCTTTGTTATAATGTTTATTAATGTATTGTGCATTCCCAACTGTGAAAAGTCGCTCAACTGTGCAAAAAAAAAAAAAAAAATCCTGTTGCTCAAATTATTGACCTTTTCCCAAAGAAAAAAATTGATTTCAACCATTGTTCCACTGTTTGAAGATTATTTAAAGCAATTCTCTGCATCAGCGATTCTGACCAATTCGCAGGAACTACCAAAGTTTCAGAAACCCTTCTCAAAAGCATCAAGATACCTGCAAATCAGGTATTTTCTCGAATTTGACTTGCAATTTCACAATTTGAACTGCCAATCAAACCAATTAAGATAAAATTAGTAAAATTGCCCATCCATTTTGTCCGAAACCTTGAAAAAAGAGGGCAAACCCTCGCAATCTTTTCCTAGAAATTGCCATTTGCAGAAAGCTTCAAGTTTAAGTCAAATTCTTAGTCAGAGACCCTTGAAAAATAAATTCCACGGCTAAGAAAGATTTTTAAACCTACAGAAAACCTCAAAACCCCTTTTTACAGTCCTAGTCATTCAAAAAACCTGCATTTTATGTCTTAAACTATTTCATGTGTCCTAAAAAGTTCCTAATTGAGCATTGAATTTCCCATTACCATCATCTTTGCCTTCAAACACTGCTCAATTACCCTCTGTTTCAACAAATTAACTATAGAAAACTGAATAATCTTGCTTTAGTTCTCCCAAAATGACAAAAAAGAAAATGACACCTAAAGCTGGAGGATCCAAGCCTGTTAAACCTGGAGAATCCAAACCTCCCAAGTCTGAAGTAGCAAAAGCCCAAAAATCTACTCCTGCTATCATTGCTAAGACCACTGTCATTGTTAATCCTCTTCAACCTCCAGTGTCCAATGAAGAAGTTATCTCTTTAATTGATTTGGATTACAAAATTGTAGACCCTCTAGTAGAATTCAATCTATTAGAAGTTCACAACTGGTGTTATTAGAAGTTCCTAGACAAAGAAGAAATGCCTCTCTGGGATACAAATTTACCCAAATATATAGTCCCAGTAACACTTCATGGTCAGGATCTGATAATACTATGCCAAAAGTATTATTTCCTAGACCAAAGATCAATTATGAATAATGACAGGGAAATCCTTTTTTCTATCACTGCAGAGTCAATCAATGAAATGTTGCAGTTACTGTTTGACCCTAGGTAGGTCCCATTATCCATTGAAGCATTGAATCAATTATATTTAGGGTTAGATTTCCATAAAAGATTCATGATTTTTCAGAACTTCATGGCTAGTCATGTGGATATTCCAAAGATGAATCCTCCCTATTCCACTTCCAAGTTTCCAGAAGGTTCTAGGCATGTAATTTATATGTTATCCTTCATATTGGGCTATTTCACTGATGAGTTGATCCTTGGGTTTTTATCCACTTTGTCTCCTGGTGAGCCTCCTGCTGTGATATTTGATTTTTATAGGTTTATAGCTGATTCCATACACCATCAATTGAAAAAGTTACCCACTGAAGGGGTATTTAGGTATTCTTCCTATTTATTTCATTTGTTCTTATTCTCACAAGCAAATCACTTTCCAATGGCATAGCAGAAAATGAATGTAGAGGGCCAGCCTCTATCAGTTGTCTTTTGGACATCACTATTGAGAAAGGAAGGAAATGAATACAATTACACAGATTTCATAGATTTGTTCATCAGGCCAACTATGAATTTACTGCATAAATCAGAACAACCTAGGATAAATGAAGAAATGAAAAGGATATTACAGTTGTCAGAGCAATGTAAAATGGGAGATTGGTACTTATATGAGAAGCACAATGAAGTAAGAATCTTTGGAACCAATCTGCTTCCATATAAGTTACCTAAGTTTTTGACTATCAGAGTCTTTTCCTTAGAATATTTGAGACAGGTTTTGAATGTTGATGCCATCAATTTCATGGCATCCAAAAATAAGACCTAGTTCATACTAAAAAATCAGATTGGTCCATTCATAGTAAATAACGGGGATGCTGAGAAAGAGATAGAAAAGAGATTATCAGAGCTGAAATTCCAAGTGAGTTTCCCTTGGAATTATGACCCCCAAGGTCTTTTGAGCAGTATAAGAGTTAAGTGCAAACTACCTCCTTTTATACATGAGCCAAAGCCTGATATTGAAAAGTTTTCTAATCAAACAGAATGGGAAGAAAATACATTGGTTGATTTAACTGAAAATACACAACCAACAGGAAAAAAGGATGCCACACTTGCTGTGGTAACATCTAAAAAGCTAGAAGATTCAAAAAAAAGAAGCAGAGATGAGGGAGCCTACACAACAGAAACTACTTCAGATACTAAGTTCAAGCTCATTTACAACAAAAGGCTAATATTTGGTTCCATAGGCAAAGAAAAACTTATTGAGGTTGAAGATGAACCAGAGGTCAGTAATGATGAGGCCACTACAATAATTAAGGAGACTTTGACAGAGATTGAAAGAGAACAAGTAGCATCCAAAGGAAAGGACACCCAAATGATTGAGAAACAGGTGAATATGGAAACTTCTTCTTCTCAAACAGCAGAAGAAAAATATTTGGACATCAAGGATAGATATAAGAAGATTAAACAAAGAAATGAGGAAATTAAAAGTGAGATTTATTCTCAATTTCTCAAGCAGAAGCTAGGAAATCAGGACAGATTGCTTACAACATTTGATTATTCTTCAAATAAGATGATCATGTCCTATTTACAACCAACTACTTCAACCCCTAAAACAATGGCTGATTACAAAAAGATGGAATTTGAAGTAGATACTGAAAAAGTGCATGAATTGGATCAGATATAATTTCATAGACATAGCTCTGAGAAGATATATTCCACTGTGGTGACAAAGGCCATGAGTGTAACAAATTTGCAAAATAATATTATCAAACTGCAAGACCAGATGAAACTTGACAAAGGCTCCTTATATGCAAAATATCTAAGGATCAAGGCCTTAGAAGATTTAATTTTACAAATAGGAGTTGACCCATCAAATGTACAAGCTACTGAAGTATTAATAAAGAAGAAAAATGATGATATTGCTTCTTTGAGGAAACAGTTAAAAATTCCTCAAAGTGAGCACCCATAGAGCAAGGAGATACTTCAAGAATAGAAAGAGAAAGAAGATATGATGCAGTTGATCATAAAGCTAACTGCCCAAATCAAGGATATGGAAAGTCAATTGGATATACTGATGAAAGAAAAAGAAATTGTGAAGGAAACTGATAGTTCCATTATTCCTACAGTCATACCTATTATTACTGTTGATGTTCCTTCTACACTGGGAGAAAAGTTAGCACCCAAAGAGCCACCGGCAACTGCAGTGTCAGTGCAATCAGCTACTACCTCCAACTTAGAATCCTCAACATTACAGGTACAACAGACAAATGATGCAGGGAAAATAGTCAAATCAATGGAGGAAATGTCTCTAAAAAATAATGAAATTAACAGTTTGAAGAAAATGATTCAGAATATGGAGGTATCCGATAAAGCAATATTGTTTAATGCCAAAAATTATGAACAAAATGCTAAAAGACTTGAAGAGCAAGTCAAAAGCCTTCAGAAGGATTTGAGTTACACTACACAGATTTCTTATATAATAAATCACCTATGGACTAATATTATTGAGGCTATACATCTTCAATGGCCATCAATACAGATAGTATATGAACAAAGAGACCTCCTTCTAGCAGCTCAAAGTGAAATACAAAGGACAACAGAAGAATTAGCAGATAAACCAGCACAGGCACTAAAGCTAATTACCTTCTTATATAGTAAGAACATGACTGAGCTAGAAGAATTGAAGATGCAAGACATGACAGAGACTATATCGCAAATCAAGAAAGTACTGACAAAGAAAACCCTGATGAATAACTTGAAAGAAAAATGTGATGCCATGAATTTTTCCATCACCAAGTTTTTAGCAAAGTATACTATGCTAAGACAAGCTGGTATTCTAGACATCCATGTCTTCAATGATAAATTGATGGATCAAAAGGAATATGATAAAAATATAAGGGACTATGCCAAAAAACAGGTGAATAAGCAACTGCCACAGGGATCTCCAACAGGGAAAGTTGTTGTCCAATACATTGAAGATTTATTATTCCTTCAGAATGAAATTAAACATTTGTTTGTAATTAAGCCAAATTTTTCTAAATACACTGATGTAGATGAGAAATACAGAAAGTTTAAAAGTATGAAGATACCAAGTGATGAACAGTGGAAACTGTTTACAGATTTTTTGTAGCTGCAAAGAATCAAAATAGTGATAGAGAGTGCAGATGAAGTAGTCAATTTGAGAAGGAAACAAATAAAACAGTTATTTGATTTTGAATTTTTTACTGCTAAGAAGTCTCTTTTTACAGCAGTTAAGGGTCAAAGTATTAGTTTAAAGAATATCCAAGTGAAAGGCCAGAGTCAAAGTGTATCAGGAAGAAAAGTAAAGTTAGTTGATTTTAACTGCTGTAATTTCCTTTTTTTACAGTAGTAACATGATAAATAAACAACGTGAAAGAACCTCAGGGATAACATACAATGTAAAAGAGTATAAGTGGAAAGAGTATCAGTGAAGTTATCTTCCAAAAGATATTTTTCAAAATGCTAGCAAGCATGGACAACTATTCAACAAACAATTTTTTGTTAGATAAGATAGTTCTATATTTTCTAGATAAGAGGACAACTTGCAAAAGTTGTTAAGTAGCTGTCCCTCTTAATGTGTAAAGATATTTTTATTTTCCTAGAGTTATTCCTAGATATCTATAGGATATTTGTAATAAACATTTGTATAAATACTTCAGTTTATGAAGTGTTTAGGGTGGAATAAAATTGCTAAGAACATTATAGACATTTTGCTGGTACATTGGAGGCTCAGATGTATTGATTTCAAAGCAATAGTCTAGACAATAGCCAATTGGACTTCATAATTCAGGATTCATGCGATAATTTGAAGATTAAAGTGCATCTATCTTGTCATTGTTTCCATTCTGAGTTACATGCAATTTCATAGATGTTGTTCAATATTAATGATTAATTAGGAGAATTATTTCAGGACTACTGTAAGATCCTATCTTAACTACTTAATCATTTAAATGTTTTCTGCTGATTTTTGGATTTAGTAATTCTTAATTGCTCCTAGTCCCGTTTGACCCTTGTCTCCTTCCTCTTTTTCCAGATCAAAGGATGCTTTATTACCCTTTATCCCGAAGCAAGACATTTCATCAAAACAATCTATTCAAATCTCTGAGGGTTGTCTATCTTGCCATGAATACATTAGCATCCTCTTGGCCTTGCCTTCTAGTTCTGCTTGCTAGAATTTGACTCCATAGCCCAATGGAATAGTAGATCCCTCTTTAATTTGTCTTTAAGTAATATTATTTTCCACCAAACATTTTAAAACCAAAACCAATTGTTCCATCATAACTGGCCTAAAACACTAAACAAAAAACAAAGTTAAATCATAAAGAGAGAGCCCTCTCTGAAATTTAGGAAGGTTAGATCCTAAATTTCCAAAGTAGGTTTGTGGTTACCCCTAGTTTTCTTAAACTAAAAATCAAAAGCCCACAATCTTTAGAAATTACTAGGGTGATAACATACTGGCGACCATACTGGGGAACTAACCAATCTCCAGTTTTAAATTTAGTCTTAAAGGAAGATCTTTCATTTATCTTTTTACTTTAAGATTATTTTTAAATGGTTGTGGGTATTCATAAATAGTCATTCTGGCTTCTAGGAAAACCTACTATACCAAGTTTAATCCGAATCCTAAGCTTGCAGTTATAGTAGATAGCCCATAACAGATTGGAAAAAATAAAAATAAAAAACAAATTGTTAATTTAGAAGCTAAAGTGCCCTTAAGAAAATCTAATTCCTTACCCAAAGAATTAGTGAGCTTATCTGATATTGATTTTGATTTCAAGTTTGAACAATCATTGTTTAAAATTAAATCTGAAACTGATTTAAAAGATACTGTAATAGATCCTGTTTTTACTTCTTTCTTGAAAGAAAAACAAAATATTATTTCAGCACAAAGAAAATCAGATAAATCTGAATATCAAAGTCAAATAGAAAGGATTAATGTTACATTGATTAAAGGCATTGATGAAGCTATTAAATTAGCCAATTTATTATCTCACATTAAGCCTCCAGTTTCTCAATTACACACAACAATAATTCCAGCAGCAGATTCAACTCTGTATGCTGTCACTTCAGTTTTAGATTCCTCAGCAAGTTCATCCATAGAAAAACTTAGTCCTAAGTTGCCTTTGTAGCCTAGGATATTATTTCCCTCCTTCACTCAATCCACTTCATCCACTAGTTTTATAAGCACTGCATTTTTTCCAACAAATTCCATATATATACCAACATATTTTCCAAGCTCTTCAAGCATAGCTTTCAGCTCATCAGCTACTATATCTAGAATTGCTCCTATCATTATTGCTATACCTCCTAGTTCAACAAAACTTTAAGCCATGGCTGCTAGGTATGCTCCCCTTGTCTTACCCCAAAACCTCCATGATATGCCCCAAGATTATTAGAAAAACATAGCACTATTTTATGGCAAATAACAATATACTGCTCAACAACATGTTACAAGAATAACAGATTATTGTGAAATCTATGAAATAGATGAATCAGATGTTCAAATGAGGTTGTTTGCTCAAAGTTTAACAGGAGAGGTTAAGAAATAGTTTAAAAATTTAGCTGCTGGTAGTATAGCCAATTTAACTACATTTCATAGAGAATTCTTAAATAAATGGGAAAATAAAAAGAACCTGCTGCAAATTTTATCTGAATTTGATGCTTTAAAAAGAGCTCCTAATGAGTCTGTTCAGGATTACTGCACTAGGTATAACAATGTTTATAATGTCATTCCTATTTATCTTAAACCTACGCCCTATTCTGTACTTCTTAAATTTCCTGATGGATTTGATCCAAATATGGCTTACCAACTAAGAGAAAGGAATGCTGAAACATTAGAACAGATGCAATTAGATGCTGTTGGTGTAGAAATAAATATTCTAGCTAAAAAAGCTAGACTTAGGAATGAAAGGAGAGTCACAATCAAAGAAGAAACATCAAACTCAGATGGTAAATTTGACTTTTTTGCTAAAACTTTAGAAAGGGTGGTTGAAAGATTAGACAATATTGAAAGAAAACCACAATGGGATAACCAACCACAAATCAGACATCCCAACTTTAGAAAAAACAATAGGAAAAGGTAAAGAAGCTTCTCCAGATCAAAAAATTAGGCCCCCATTCCAAGAGAACTATGCTGAAATTTCTCAAAATAATGATGAAGATGAGGATGACATCAATATAGTAATGGGGATAGATGAAGAAAACACTATTTTCCTCACTCAGGAGGATCAAGAACTTTTTGAGCTTCAACAACTCAAAGTAGAATCTAGTGAATCCTTTGATTTCAAACAAGGTTATGACTTCACTATTAACGAAATTCATAATCAGTATAACCTTAGAAATAGAAAAAACAATGAAACTTCTACAAAAAAATCTTCTCAAAATCAAACTAAAAAGAATGTAGAAGCACAAAAAACAAATATTTTGCAAATTCTCCCAAGGGAAAACAAGCAAAATTCCAATCCTCCCAGTCCCAAAAAATTGCCAAATCCAAAAATTGTTGACATCATTGAAGAAGTGGCGCCATCCTCCATTAATGCTCAAAAGGCCAACACTACCAAAGCTCCTAATTCAAGAAAATCAACAATTCCTAATCCTAAATAGAATCCTGCTGATTCTAAATCAGCAAATCCCAAAACTGTTAACACTAAAGCTTCTGCTGAAAGTTCAAAATATGAAAAAACTTCTGCTGCCCCTGAAAAGAAAACTAAAGACAACAAAAGTCAAGAAACTCATACTGAAAATAAAAGAACAACTCAAGATAAGAGTACATCTGTTGAAATGCCTAAAAAACCCACTCAGATAACTATCACAAAAGATGAACTAATTCAGATTAGTAAATCTCAACCAGCATTTAGTATTCAAACTGAAATAGTAAAGTTAAAGATACCAATTCCTTTGACAGAATTTGACTTATATAAATCAACAATTACTGAAACCTTGAATATGAATGATGGTGAAGATTCTATTAATTTAAATGATGATCAACCTGAATTGATTTTCGGCCTTGATGTAAATGGTAAGCATTTAGATGGATCAGTTCCTCCCTTCTATATTAGTCTTACTATTCACGATCAGATTTTACACAATGCAATGTTAGATTTAGGAGCTTCCCACAATTTAATGAAAAAAGCTATCATGGAAACTCTGAATTTAGAAATAACAAAGCCTTATAAAGATTTATTCTCGTTTGATTCAAGAAAGGTTAAGTGCATAGGATTGATAAAAGACTTATGTGTGAATTTGGTTCAATATTCTGGTAAAAGCATGGTTATGGATATTGTAGTAGCTGATATCCCACCAAAGTATGGTATGCTTCTTTCTCGCTCATGGGGAGCTAAGTTACAGGGATCTCTACAATTAGACATGAGCTATGCCACCATATCAGTGTTTGGACAACCTAAGAAACTTTATAGAGAAACTTTAATGAAATACATGGATAGCAGTGCTGAGAGATCAATCAATTACCCAATTTACTCAACACCAACTGATCTTGATTCTTTGATTTTATGTAACTCTGATAATAATTAAATCCAAACTGAATTAATCGACATAAAGCCTAAACCAAAAAATGATAATATTTTTCATGAAGCCCTTTGGCATTTAGACTTTGATGGCTCAGTGAACAAGTCAGGAGCAGGAGCTGGAGTATGGATCACAAATATTGAGACCAGTCATTCGGAAGGACATGCCTTTAGACTCAACTTCAAATGCACCAACAACATGGCAGAGTATGAGGCACTTATCTTAGGCCTCCAAATCATCAGAAATTTAGGAGGTAATAGAATTTTAATTATGGGAGGTTCGGAATTAATCATTAAACAAGCAAATGGAGATTATTCTGTTCATAGTCCTAGATTAGCCAGATATAACAATTGATTAATGTGATGATTTACTAGAATGTAAGTTTGCTACTATTCCAAGAAAACAAAATTTGCAAGCACATTGCTTAGCAACTTTTGCTAGCACATGTAACTTACCTTTACAACCAACACATAGATATACTGGTAAAGTTAAATATAGATCCATTGTCCCTGATAATGTCAAATACTGGTAGATTTTCTCTGAAGATGAACAGATTTACCATTTTTTGAATAGTGAGGATGAATTTGAAAATTGTATAATAGACACAGATGGTAATTTAGATTCAGAATGTAACATAAATTTAGATGTTAATTGTGAAATAAATAACATAGATGCACATAAACTTACCAAACCCACTGTATTTACTCAATTTGACATAGATAACTTAGAGAAGGTAGATATAGAGGAAACAATTGAAGATGAAATTGAGATGTTAGATTTAAAAGATAATTTTTTACCTAAGGGTTTAACTCCTCTGGAGGACTTGTTTGATTCATAATGTGCCCAAAAATGCTAAAATGGAACCAGTCAAGTCTGACATTGAAGAATGTAACATTGGGACAGACACACAACCAAAAATGTTCAAATTGTCAAAAAATTTACCCCATCAAGAAAAAGAAGAATACATTGAAATTTTAAAGGAATACCAAGATGTTTTTGCATGGAGTTATGAATATTTAAAAGCATATGATACAAAAATAATTCAACATAAGATTCCTATAAAAGATGATCAGAAACCATTTAGGAAAAAATTGAGGAGGATTAATCCTGTCCTATTACCTTTTATTGAAAAAGAAGTTAAACGCATGTGTGATGCCAAAATAATTGCACCAATCAGATATTTTGATTGGGTTTCTAACTTAGTACCTACAAGAAAGAAAACTGGTGAAATTAGATTATGTGTAGATTTTAGAAATATTAATAAAGTGTCTTTAAAGGACAATTACCCTTTATCCAAAATGGACCATATTTTACAAAGGGTAGTTGGTTCTTCTAGGATATCTTTATTAGATAGTTTTTCAGGATATAACCAGATACTTGTCCAACAGGAAGACCAACCCAAAACAACTTTTACCACTCCACAGGGCACTTTCATGTATGTGAAAATGCCTTTTGGTTTGATGAATGCTGGAGCTACCTTTCAGAGAGCTATGGACATACCTTCCTTTGAAATTATGTGTCCAATTAGTTTTCCTTCTTCTAGTCAAAAAAGAGTTTTCATAGCCTTGTGCAGATTTTCATCCCACCTACTTTTCCAGAGCCAAAGGTGGAGGACAGTTTTCAGGAGTTGCCTAGTTGGGAGGTGACTCATTTTGCATGGCTTATAGCTTGGGGATGGAGGATCCATATGGGAGAGATAGTTCCCATCATATTTCAGATCCCATTCCTCAAGGGAACCTTTAGACATCACTTTTTTATCCTCTTGAGTATTTCACCTTTACATGATGATGGCTTGATAGTTGACTTGCATGCTGAGGAGGAGAAATGTGTTGACTAGATTTATGAGATAGCATCACTTCACTTGGAGGAGATCATCATACATGGATGCTACAGGGAGAGGAGGAGGAACGAACTCAGTATATCCTTGCACTTTCTTGAGGGCAAGAAATCTTTGAGAGGGGAGGACTGTAATATTCCAAAATTTGCAAGCAACAAATTGGAATATTAATTTTTTATTTGTATCATCTAGGAGGTGAATAAAATGGGTAAAAATCCCATGAGTAGGAATAAAACCCCTAATAGTGTGAAAGGGGTCAATGGAGCAGCTTAATTTTGCACCTTCCAGTGTGAAAAGGGGCAAATGCATGAGGACAAGGTCAAGTTTGACCAAGTCAACAGCGCTGCCTAAGAGGTGTAGCTTGCATGAGAAGACAACGCAATTTGAGAGGGAGGAATATTCTTTGTGGAAGAAACCCTAATGTGTGGGGTCCAGGGCAAAGAGACATTCACTTGCATAAAAGGAGGAAGAGGCAGCCATAGTGGGACATCCTTGAGTATATTGATATTTGTCTGTTCAAACTATTTGCAGTCTCTGGCTATTCAGCTGAGTTGCAGTGTTGTTTAGCATGAGGGATTCCTATTTAGGATTGCCTCTCCTTCTTGAGAGGCCTATTGAAGGATTGAACTTCATTTCTCCACATCTTGGCTTGAGGCCAAAGCCACTTCTTCAGTCACTGTGTTATTTCTGCTAAAGTATAACATAGTGTTGCAGGTGTTGCAGTGGAGGGTTTCCACAACACCACTCCTTGTCTCATCTTTCAGAGGAGAGAGTTGCTATTACTCGGGAAGGTTAGTAAGGAATGTTTCGCTGATTTTCATATATTGGCATCAAGGCTAAGCATCTCCCATCATAGACAGTGCATTCCATTCTCCATACTGCGTTATTTCAGTGCATATGTGCAGTGAGGGGTTGCACCATAATCTTGGAGGGCAAGATCTTCAGTGCTAGGATTAGCCTTGCACTTGAGAGATCCATTGGAGGAGGTTTGCTACAGATTGTACATCTTATTCATCCATCTCCATGTAGTTTCAGTATTGTGTTTTAGCTGCTACCCTGCAACTCCGACATTTCTGCAGATTTTCCATTTTCATGTATATTGTTGCCAATCCTTCCAAGGATTGTGTATTATTGCTGTATTAGTGTTTTCAATGTTTGAGAGCTTTCTCCCCCTCATTTATTTGAGCTGATATTGTTATATCATTCTATTATCATGTATTTTGTTGTAGTGTCTCCAATGAACTGCGTTATTTTAGCCATATGATATTTTTGCATAACAGTGTTGCCGTATTGTCTCATACATGTCTCATTGAGGCTTTCATTGCCTAGATTGAGTGATTAATTCCTAAAATAATTGTACACATTTTCTGATATATTGTACATTGGTTGGATATCTACTTCTTCATGTACTCAGGCTTACAATAATAACACTGCCATTCCATTTTATGTGCATGCATTGTTGCAGTACCTTCAACGGGCACTTTTTGAGGACATCTAAGTGTGGGAGATCTATTTAACCCACTTAGAAGGATTTATTTGGAGCCTCCTCTTGGATTTAGCACTTAGACACCTTGTTCTAAGGGATCTAGGTCCTGGTTTCAATTTCTATAGCATCCATTACTGGAAAATGCATTTTCCAGTCATGCCTTGCTAGCTGTTCCAGATTTGGAATATTACATTTATCCTCGGCTTTTTGCAATCGAAGGAGTTCCGGTAGATACAAAGATATGTTAGAATATTAATTTTCTTCATATATCCAACACGATTTTATAGAATCGTATATCAGTTTAAGATTGGAAGCGACTCAAATAACCAGTGATTTCAATAAACCAACGGTTGAATTTCCTTCTAAAACCAACGTAAAGTCACTATCTTGCTGAAGCTTAAGTTATTTATAAATATGCACACCTTTTATGGCCGAACCCCAACTAATCTGGTATCTGCATGTGAGGCATAGTAGGCCCAGGCTTGCTTTCACGGAATTAGTTTAATTAGCTTTAAAAACACGTACTTATTTTAGTATAAACACCTACGTAGTAAAGTCATAAGATAAAGCTTAATCCCATGAAAGCTCTCCATTTTATTTTCAATTCTAACATTGGCATTTTCTGGCACTGAATTGTCCCTTATACCATCTGAAGGCTTTGAGTTTAACTGGCTTCCTGCAAAGAAGTGCTTTGATCCATCCATGTGATCTCAAGCGGCCTCTGCGTGGATGCAAATGAAAAGTTCAATGGTGAAATCAGGCCATCTTAACGGTGCCAATGCTTCCAGGCCATTTTAATGTTGCCCCAGCTTGTCAATGATATTGCACTTGGTATTTTTAAAGGAAGAATAACTGAAACCATGGATTGAAAAGCTTCCAGCACTGTTCGTGAAGAACACACTATTGGATTGACGGTTGTATTGATTGAAAAGCTTCCAGCACCATTCGAAGTTTAGAGATGAAGAAACAACTAAAAAAAAAACCCAAAAATTCAGAAGGAGTAACTCGAATCCCTTTGTTGTTCACTACAGGCAGAGCGAAAGAAGCAAAGTGATACTAAAACACTTGTTGAGGTTTCGCTTGTGACAGATAATCCAAACACAGAGGATCCTGAAAAGAGCACATAGATGACAGATGTTTCAGTACTTTTTATTGATCGACTGTATCATACTCACAGGTGTATCTGAGTATTGAAAGCAGAATTCTATAATTTTTTCCACATTCTTGAAAGGCCTGTCATCTTTACCGATTGGTTTTTAAACTTTTTTAGAATATTATATATTATGATTTCTACTAATGGCTACAACACTCAGTTTATACCTTTCTATTTTGAGAATGGTCACTTCATATATGAAATAATTGGCCATGATGACAAGGCCCATAGTCAAAAGTAGCATTGCTAGAGTTAGGTACCATGCCTCAGAGACTGGACTGTAGATTGCGTTTACTGCCTCCGCCATTTGATGACCCTTGAGTATTTTCCTATCCTTCACGAAGCCTTCGACGATTGCGTTCTCCTTTTGGTGAGCATAACTTCATCCAGGTTTAAGCATATAATGAAATTGGGACTTGAAGATTTGGACTAAAATATTGCTATCTTCACTTTGGGTCATCAGCTATTGTTACAAGGAAACACAAATTATTGCATTGCATAAAAGTTGAAACGGTCTATGACATGCCAAAAGATTCCCCCCTAGGGGCTGAAACTTTATGGAATACTTCGAAGGTCACTAATGCTAATCAAGTAATTTCCATGCTTCCTGAATCTTCTATATTGTAGAAGAAGAGATTTTCTAGGAATACTATTATTGTATTTGTTTGATAATATTGAGGTGTAAAATGTTGTCATTGTTTTTGGAGGAATAAGTAGAATTTTTACTTTGGAGAAATAAGAGTTATTATTTGTAACTCAAAGTGTTTTTTACTTTGAGGGGGGGGGTAAATTTTTTTTTAAGAGGAAATTTGTAAGGGAATTTTCAAGCAGTCAAATTTTGCAAAGAATTCATTGTAAACACTGAACGAGAAATTGACTAGAGCCAAGTGCAAAGCTCAGTCATTTTTCTCCTTTTTCAACGACTATACGAGGGTCAAGGCAAAGCCCCAATAGATTGTTTTTCTCTTTGTGTGGTGTGTGTCGTTTTTTTTTTTGCGTGGAGTGTTTCATGTGACAAATTTTTTCTTATGCTTGATTCTTTTGGTGCACTGCTTCAACACTACCATGTTGAATTTAAATAATATGTTCTCTGAATCTGATAAGCTAGAAGGGGTGAAATCTTATAAGACATGGAAATGTCTAATTGAAATCACTCTCATTTATAATGAATTGTGGAATGAAATATGCGATGGAAACATTAAGCCTAATAAACCAACAGATGCAGCTTCACTTGCAAAATGGGAAGTAAAACATGCCAAGGCATTAGCTCTTATAAAGGCTTCAGTTAATAATGAAATGTACATACATATTGAAAATTCCTCAGATGCATGAACTTCTTTACGTACATTCAAAGATCTCTTTGATACACAACCTGAATCAAAGAAGGTTGATCTTCAATTAAAATTACTTCAACAGAAATTAGCTAAAGGTGGTGATGTCCTTGAATATATTTCACGGCTTAAAAACATCAAGCAAGAAATAATAAATGTTGGTTTTCAAGCTGTCGATGAAATTTTCTTGACTACAATTTTAATTTTTGGATTGCCATCATCTTACACACATTTTTTGGAAACTTTGCAAGTCACTAGAAATTTAGAGAATAGAAATTTTGATGAATTGAGTGACATGTTAGCCCAACATGATAAAAATTTTGGGAAGAAGAAACAGATTGGGGAAGATGTCTTCTTCACCAAAGCCAGCTCAAGTAACTCCTCAGCTGATAGTTCAAGAAATAGAGGAAGAGGAAATTTCAATCAAGGTCAAGCAGCCCAAGGTTTTGGTTACAGTCAAAGTAGAGGAAACAATTTCAACAGAGGCTACAATTCAGGCAGGAGCAATTTTCAAGGAAGAGGCTACAATCAAAGCAGAGGATATAATAAAAGCAAAGGATAAAGTCCAGGCAAAGGAAAAACTCAGAATAGAGGCCAAATAAGAGGCAGAGGACAGTATCAAGGCAGAGGATAGTCTCAAGGCAGAGGCAGAGATTTCAGTCAAATTGTTTGTAGGAGATGTAACAAAGTTGGCCATTATGCAGAAGATTGTAGAACTTCTATTGATAAAATTCCCAAGTTTCATCCAAACTCTACACAGTTTGCAAATGATGAAGATGATCCTGATGGTTCTGAATATGTCTTCAACAATACATAATCAACAACTTTACATATTTCAAGATTTCTTAGAAGTGATTATGAAGATGCATGGATTATGGATATAGGCGCAACTCAACATATGAATTTTCGACGTGACTTCTTTTGGAGTTTCAAACAATGCCATCTAAATTCAATCTATCTTGCTGATAAAACAAAACATACTCCTTCTGGAAAAGGTGTAGTTAAAGTTTTATTACCTGGCATTGGAGAAATACTAATTTCAAATGTATGGTATGTCCCAACATTTAAGCAAAATTTGTTATCTTTAGTTACGATTTGACAAGAAGGACATATGGTGATTATGGAAGATGGCTTAGTTAAAATTAACTCACTCAAACAGAACATGAAAATAGTAATGACATGTTATGAAGATGGAAAAATGTTAAGGATGAAAGGAACAATTATTCCAAGAAATTCTGACTTTGCAGCAGCAGCATCAAGTACAGACATTTCACCGATCAGATTGTGGCATGTAAGATATGGCCATCTCAACTTTGACAGTCTCTCTTAGTTACAAAAACAGGGAATGGTTAAGGGACTTCCAACCTTCAAAATGGAAAATGAAAAATGTCAATCTTTCATTTTTGGAAAACAACAACGAGAGATTTTTACTACAAGTTCATGGCATGCAAACAGAAATTTGCAGTCGGTTCACAGTGATATTTGTGGACCCTTACCAACTTCACTAAGAGGATGCAGATATTTCTTACTCTTTGTTGATGATTTTAGTAGGATGACTTGGGTATATTTTTTGAAGCAAAATTCAGAAGCATTTGAAAAGTTCAAAAATTTTCGTCAGCTTATTGAAAATGAAGTAAAGGAGAAGATTGGCACTCTTAGAACTGACAATGGCGGAGAATTCACTTCAAATGAATTCAAAATTTATTGCATGTATAATGGCATAAAACGACACCTTACCAATGTCTACACTCCGTAGCAAAATGGAGTAGTAGAAAGAATGAACCGTACCTTGTTAGGAATGGTTAGATCTATGTTAAATTTCAAAAAGTTAAGTCCTTTATATTGAGCCGAAGCAATTCATACTGCTGTCTACTTAAGAAACAAATCTCCCACTGCTTCTTTAGATGGAATCACACCTTATGAAGCATGGTTTGGCTTCAAACCTCAGGTTAAACATCTCAGAGTTTTTGGAACATAATGTTATGCCTTAGTTCCGAAGGAAAAATGAACTAAGCTTGACTCATGAAGCTTGAAGTGCACAATGATTGGGTATTCCGATGAGAAGAAAGGGTACCAAATTTTGTCGAATGGGAAACTTATTGTAAGCAGAGATGTGATTTTTGATGAAAATGAGAGTAAGAGTGCTAAAGAAGTTGAAAGTCTTCTTCAAAATTTAGAAACAAAAAGTGATAAAAGAAACGGAAATCTACAAAGTCAACCAAATTCACAAAATTGATATGAACTTGAGTTTCCTTCATCTAAAAATGATTCATCTAGTCCATCTTCTTCAGTGGCGCCATTTGGGTCTTCTAGAAGTTCATCCAACTCTCCTAGCAGCAGCAGTTCTTCTGACAATGACTCTCCGCCCCCAGAACCTATGGTTGATCAACAAACATTAGTTTACATCAACCCTCTTTTCAATGATGGTGATTTTTCACAATCTCAAACCAGTGAACATCAATTTCCAAAATGGGCAGTTCAACTTTTGAAAGATGTAAGGCCTAATGAACAGAATAAAACTGGAACAAGGGGATAACAAAGAAACAAAGGAAATTTTGCCTTGATAGCAAATGATTTTATTGAACCTTCTACTTATCAAGAGGCAATAAAACATACAGAATGGAAACAGGCTATGGTTAATGAATATCAGGTAGTTCTCAACAACAACACTTGGAAACTTGTTGATTTTCCTCAGAATTTTAAACCCATCAGACGCAAATGGGTTTACTGAATTAAGTACAAGAAAAATGGTGATATCAACAAGTATAAAGCAAGACTTTTTGCTAAGAGTTTTGCGCAGCAGGAAGGGATAGATTATGAAGAAACATTTGATCCTACAGCTAAATGGAACACCATCCGACTCACACTTGCCTTAGCAGCTCAACAAGGATGGAAAGTTCATCAGATGGATGTAAAAAGTGCTTTCCTCAACGGTGATTTACAGGAAGAAGTGTACATGACACAACCACCAGGTTTTGAAATTGAAGGACAGGAACATAAAGTCTGCAAACCGATAAAGGCTTTATATGGGTTAAAACAAGATCCCCGAGCTTGATATGCCAAAATGGATGAATACCTTTGGAAATTTGGTTTTCAATGAAGTGAATCTGATGATACCTTGTATGTATGCCAACAAGGTAACAATATGGTGATTCTGGCTATGTATGTAGATTATTTGATTATCACTGGAAAAAATGATGATCACATTACACGGGTGAAAAAGGAGTTACATGCAGGTTTTAATATGACAAATTTGGGACTACTTCACTACTATCTTGGAGTTGAAGTATTCCAACGTCCACACCATATATTCATTTCTCAAAGTAAGTATGCAGCAGAAATTCTTCAGCGATTTGGAATGTAGGATTGCAAGCCTGTTCTTACCCCTATGGAACAAAACTTGAAACTTTCAAAATTTTAAGGGGGGGAAATGGTGGATAGCACTACTTATCGACAGTTGATTGTTAGTCTGATTTATATGACAACTACTCGACCAGATCTTTCTTATGCCGTCAGTATTCTTTCCTGCTTTATGCAGGAACCATGAGACAGCTACTGGAATGCAGCCAAAGGAGTTCTTCGTTATATCCAAGGAACAAAATATTTTGGTCTTCTTTACAAAAAGACTAAAACCTTTGTACTTGGTGGATTTTTAGATGCCGATTTTGCTAGCAGTATTGATGATAGGGCATCAACCTCAATTTAATTAATGAACATGGGGTCAGTTGCAGTGTCCTGGAGTTGTAAGAAGCAAGCTATAGTGGCCACTTCTTCAGCAGAAGCAGAATACATATCAGCATGGGAAGCAACATGTAAGATTGTTTGGTTGCATAGAGTTTTACAGGGCTTGGGGGTATTCCTCCAACAGAAGCTACTTCGTTATTCATCGACAACCAAACAACAATAAAGCTTGCTAAGAATCCAGTTTTTCATTCAAAGACAAAGCATGTGAACACCAAGTATCATCATATCAGATCACTCATTGCAAAGGATGTCATCAAGCCGATTTATTATCCTTCAGAAGATCAGACATCTTCACCAAACCTCTTGGCAGAATAAAATTTTCTAAGTTCGGGGATGAACTTGGTATATGTTGTAATGTATCTTTGGATCATAGGGGGGAATTTTAGATGATCCAAATATAATCATGTAAATTTAGGATAAAAATATTTATTAAATTATATTATTTAATAAATATTAGAGACATTTAGAAATAGACTATTGTTAGAAAAGATAGGACTCTAGAATAGAATCGTATCTTAGGCTCTAAAATAGGAATAAAGTTAGTAGATTGGATAGAAGATCATTTATTGTAAATGGACACTTCTTGTTTTTTCAAGTGGCCCATAACTAAATTAAGTTAGGACATATAGCTTATAAATAGGTTAGTTTCCTAATTGAAAATTAGTGGAAGTTTATGTTTGTAAACTCTTGCAATTTTTTATGTAATTTCTTTTCCATTATCAATAAAATTATGTGTCTGAGGATACTTCTGTATTACTTGTCCATGAAAGGGAAACAACAAAAGCACATGAAATTCCTTCAATAATTCCCATGGTTACTACAACTTTGCCTTCAACTCTGGTAGAAGAGTTGGCACCAAAAGAACCAATGGCTAATGTAGTGCTAGTGACTTCATCCACAGCTTCAGCCACATAATCATCTACTACAGCATCCCAACATTCAGATGAGGCTAGTAAACTAGTAAAATCCATGGAGGAAATGTCACTGCAAACAAATGAGATTAACATATTAAAGAAAGTGATAGACAATCTTGAGGATACAAAGAAGTTAGCCCAAATCAATGCCAAAACTCATGAGCAAAGGGCTAATAGGTTAAATGAAGAGTTGAAGAATTTACAAAAAGATTTAACCTTAAAAGAACCAATTTCTTATGTGGAGAATCAGTTATGGAGTAAAATCATTGAAGCCATCAATGATGTTTGGCCATCAATCCAGGTGATATATGAGCAAAGATATTTACTGAAGGTAGCACAAGCAGAAATTCAGAAAACAAAAGACAAGCTAGGTAACAAAACTGAGCAAGCCATAGAATTGATAAATTTTCTCAATAGTAAAAACAAACAAGAGTTGGAAGAAATAGAAATCACTAATAGGACAGAGACAATATTTGAAATAAGGAAACTCCTTTGAAAGAAGAATTTGATGAAACAATTTGAAGAGAAATGTGAAAATATGAACATAGCCATAACAAAGTTTATGGTTAAATTTGAAAATTTGAGGCAAAGAAGTTTGCCTAACATTCTGGTCATTAATGTTAAACTCGTGCCACCGGAAGACTATAATAAGAAAACCATAGAATATGCAAAAGAGCAGGTTGAAAAAATAGGATGGCAAGGTATTCCTACAGGGAAGGTCTTACTCAAAAGTTTTGAAGATTTGTTTTATATGTGGCATGAGATAAGACATTTATTTGTCATAAAACCAACATTTGCTAGATATATTGAGGTAGATGAAAACTTCAGGAAGCTGAAAAACATACAAATTCCAAATGATGAAGCTTGGAAATCACTCACTCACTTATTATAAAAGTAAAATTGCAAAAAGAAAGACATAAACTGTTTGTTGATTTTTTCAGTCAAAACATAATTTATTACAACAATAAGGAAGTTTTTACAGAGGTTAAAGAGTATCCAAGTTAAAGAGTATCAGAGGAAAAATATAGATCAGAGTTAAAGAGTATAAGATAATGAAGATAATATTTCAAAAAAGATTTGAAATATCTATGCCAACAAAGAGGACACCAAGGCAGCCAGCTGCAACTAATCCACAAACAATTTTCTATTTTATTTGGATCAATAGGACAACTTGCTGATTTATTAAGCAGTTGTCTCTATTTTGTTGTAAAGATATTTTATTTTTCCTTAGATAATCCCTAGAAGCATTATAGGATTTTTTGTAAACATTTTTGCATAAATACTTCATCCTTATAAGTATTAGTGTGGAATAAATTGCTGAAGATTTCTATAGTCATTTTTGTTGGAATTGAAGGCTTTTCTGTTGCAAATTTCGAGTAGCAAACTGGATCAAATCATCTAGCATCATATTTCAGGATTCATGTGATGAGCCATTGAAGTGAAGTACTTTCTACTTGTAATTGTTTATCTTATCATGTTTTCATGCATCTATTATGTGTTTTAAATTTGAATGAATAAACAGGAGTATTATTTCAGGATTTGTTAAAAGCACCCTGTCTTTACTGTTTATCATTTATATGTTTTCTGTTGATTTCTAGAGTAGGTAACCCTTAATTGATCCCTCTTTCATTTGAATTCTATCTACTCCTTCCTTTTTCTGGATCAAATAAACCTTCATTTCTCTTTATCCCGATCAAACCACTTCACCAAAACAACCTTCCAATATCTTCAAAGACTTATCTATCTTTCCTTGAAAACATTTGACTTTTTGACCTTGATCCTAGTTCTGTCTTCTTGACTTTTGACTCCTTAGCCCAATGGACAATCAAATTTACCACCATCCATCTTATTAAGTGATTTTTCCCACCAAATTAAACCAAATCAAAACCAAATTGCACAATCATAACTAGCCTAATATCTTACGATCAAAACAAAGTTAAATCTTAAAGAGAGAGCCCTCTCTAAACCCTAGGAAGGCTAGATTCTAGAGTTTAAAAGAAGAGAAATGTGAAAATATGAACATAGCCATAACCAAGTTTATGGTTAAATTTGAAAATTTGAGGCAAAGAAGTTTGCCTAACATTCTAGTCATTAATGTTAAACTCATGCCACAGGAAGACTATAATAAGAAAATCAGAGAATATGCAAAAGAGCAGATTGAAAAAACAGGATGGCAAGGTATTCCAACAGGGAAGGTCTTACTCAAAAGTTTTGAAGATTTATTTTATTTGCAGCATGAGATAAGACATTTATTTGTCATAAAACCAACATTTGTTAGATATATTGAGGTAGATGAAAACTTCAGGAAGCTGAAAAACATACAAATTCCAAATGATGAAGCTTGGAAATCACTCAGTCACTTATTATAAAAGTCAAATTGCAAAAAGAAAGACATAAATTGTTAGCTGATTTTTTCAGTGAAAACAAAATTTATTACAGCAATAAGGAAGTTTTTATAGAGGTTAAAGAGTATCCGAGTTAAAGAGTATTAGAGGACAAAGATAAATCAGAGTTAAAGAGTATAAGATAATGAAAATAATATTTCAAAAAATATTTGAAATATCTATGCCAGCAAAGAGGACACCAAGGCAGCCAGCTACAACTAATCCACAAACAATTTTCTATTTTATTTGGATCAGTAGGACAGCTTGCTGATTTATTAAGTAGCTGTCTCTATTTTGTTGTAAAGATATTTTATTTTTCCTTAGATAATTCCTAGAAGAATTATAGGATATTTTGTAAACATTTTTGTATAAATACTTCATCCTTAGAAGTATTAGTCTAGAATAAATTGCTGAAGATTTCTATAGTCATTTTTGTTGGAATTGAAGGCTTTTCTATTGCAAATTTCGAGTAGCAGACTAGATCAGATCATCTAGCATCATATTTTAGGATTCATGTGATGAGCCATTGAAGTGAAGTACTTTCTACTTGTCATTGTTTATCTTCTCATATTTTCATGCATCCATTATGTGTTTTAAATTTGAATGAATAAACATGAGTATTATTTCAGGATTTTTTAAAAGCACCATGTCTTTACTATTTATCATTTATATGTTTTCTGCTGATTTCCAAAGTAAGGAACCCTTAATTTCTCCCTCTTTCATTTGACCTCTATCTACTCATTCATTTTTCTAGATCAAATAACGCTTCATTGCTCTTTATCCTGATCAAACCACTTCACCAAAACAATCTTCCAAGATCTTCAAAGACTTATCTATCTTGCCCTGAAAACATTTGACTTTTTGACCTTGATCCTAGTTATGTTTGCTTGAATTTTGACTCCTTAGCCCAATGGACAATCAAATTTACCACTATCCATCTCATTAAGTGATTTTTCCCACTAAATTAAACCAAATCAAAACCAAATTGCACAATCATAACTAGCCTAATATCTTATAATCAAAACAAAGTTAAATCTTAAAGAGAGAGCCCTCTCTGAACCCTAGGAAGGCTAGATTCTAGAGTTTAAAAGAAGAGAAATATGAAAATATGAACATAGCCATAACCAAGTTTATGGTTAAATTTGAAAATTTGAGGCAAAGAAGTTTGCCTAACATTCTGGTCATTAATGTTAAACTCATGCCACAGAAAGACTATAATAAGAAAATCAGAGAATATGCAAAAGAGCAGGTTGAAAAAACAGGATGGGAATGTATTCCTACAGGGAATGTCTTACTCAAAAGTTTTGAAGATTTATTTTATCTGCAGCATGAGATAAAACATTTATTTGTCATAAAACCAACATTTTCTAGATATATTGAGGCAGATGAAAACTTCAGGAAGCTAAAAACATACAAATTCCAAATGATGAAGCTTGGAAATCACTCACTGACTTATTATAAAAGTCAAATTGCAAAAAGAAAGACATAAATTGTTTGCTGATTTTTTTAGTCAAAACATAATTTATTACAACAATAAGGAAGTTTTTACAGAGATTAAAGAGTATCCGAGTTAAAGAGTATCATAGGACAAAGAAAAATCAGAGTTAAAGAGTATAAGATAATGAAGATAATGTTTCAAAAAAGATTTGAAATATCTATGCTAGCAAAGAGGACACCAAGGCAACCAGCTGCAACTAATCCACAAATATTTTTCTATTTTATTTGGATCAATAGGACAGATTGCTGATTTATTAAGCAACTGTCTCTATTTTGTTGTAAATATATTTTATTTTTCCTTAGATAATTCCTAGAATTTTTGTAGGATATTTTGTAAACATTTTTGTATAAATACTTCATCCTTAGAAGTATTAGTGTGGAATAAATTGCTGAAGATTTCTATAGTCATTTTTGTTGGAATTGAAGGCTTTTCTATTGCAAATTTAGAGTAGCAGACTGGATAAGATCATCTAGCATCATATTTTAGGATTCATGTGATGAGCCATTGAAGTGAAGTACTTTCTACTTGTCATTGTTTATCTTCTCATGTTTTCATGCATCCATTATGTGTTTTAAATTTGAATGAATAAATAAGAGTATTATTTCAGGATTTTTTAAAAGCACCCTGTCTTTACTGTTTATCACTTATATGTTTTCTGCTGATTTCCAGAGTAGGGAACCCATAATTTCTCCCTCTTTCATTTGACCTCTATCTACTCCTTCCTTTTTCTGGATCAAATAACCCTTCATTTCTCTTTATCCCGATCAAACCACGTCACCAAAACAACCTTCCAAGATCTTCAAAGACTTATCTATCTTTCCCCGAAAACATTTGACTTTTTGACCTTGATCCTAGTTCTGTCTGCTTGACTTTTGACTCCTTAGCCCAATGGACAATCAAATTTACCACTATCCATCTCATTAAGTGATTTTTCCCACCAAATTAAACCAAATCAAAACCAAATTTCACAATCATAACTAGCCCAATATCTTATAATCAAAACAAAGTTAAATCTTAAAGAGAGAGCCCTCTCTAAGCCCTAGGAAGGCTAGATTCTAGAGTTTAAAAGAAGATAAATGTGAAAATATGAACATAGCCATAACCAAGTTTATGGTTAAATTTGAAAATTTGAGGCAAAGAATTTTGCCTAACATTCTGGTCTTTAATGTTAAACTCATGCCACAGGAAGACTATAATAAGAAAATACGAGAATATGCAAAAGAGCAGGTTGAAAAAACAGGATGGCAAGGTATTCCTACAGGGAAGGTCTTACTCAAAAGTTTTGAAGATTTATTTTATCTACAGCATGAGATAAGACATTTATTTGTCATAAAACCAACATTTGCTAGATATATTGAGGCAGATGAAAACTTCAGGAAGCTGAAAAACATACAAATTACAAATGATGAAGCTTGGAAATCACTCACTGACTTATTATAAAAGTCAAATTTCAAAAAGAAAGACATAAATTGTTTGCTGATTTTTTCAGTCAAAATATAATTTATTACAGCAATAAAGAAGTTTTTATAGAGGTTAAAGAGTATCTGAGTTAAAGAGTATCAGAGGACAAAGATAAATCAGAGTTAAAGAGTATAAGATAATGAAGATAATGTTTCAAAAAAGATTTGAAATATCTATGCAAGCAAAGAGGATACCAAGGCAGCCAGTTGCAACTAATCCACAAACAGTTTTCTATTTTATTTGGATCAATAGGACAACTAGCCGATTCATTAAGCAACTGTCTCTATTTTGTTGTAAAGATATTTTATTTTTCCTTAGATAATTCCTAGAAGCATTATAGGATATTTTGTAAAAATTTTTGTATTAATACTTCATCCTTAGAAGTATTAGTGTGAAATAAATTGCTGAAGTTTTCTATAGTCATTTTTGTTGGAATTGAAGGCTTTTCTGTTGCAAATTTCGAGTAGTAGACTGGATCAGATCATCTAGCATCATGTTTCAGGCTTCATGTGATGAGCCATTGAAGTGAAGTAATTTCTACTTGTCATTGTTTATCTTCTCATGTTTTCATGCATCCATTATGTGTTTTAAATTTGAATGAATAAACAGGAGTATTATTTCAGGATTTGTTAAAAGCACCCTGTCTTTACTGTTTATCATTTATATGTTTTTTTTTCTGATTTCCAGAGTAGGGAACCCTTAATTTCTCCGTCTTTAATTTGACCTCTATCTAGTCATTCCTTTTTCTGGATCAAATAACCCTTCATTTCTCTTTATCCCGATCAAACCACTTCACCAAAATAGCCTTCCAAGATCTTCAAAGACTTAGTATCTTGCCCTGAAAACATTTGACTTTTTGACCTTGATCCTAGTTCTGTCTACTTGACTTTTGACTCCTTAGCCCAATGGACAATCAAATTTACTACTATACATCTCATTAAGTGATTTTTCCCACCAAATTAAACCAAATTGCACAATCATAACTAGCTTAATATCTTATAAAGTTAAATCTTAAAGAGAGAGCCCTCTCTAAACCCTAGGAAGGCTAGATTCCAGAGTTTAAAAGTACGTTTGTGGTTACCTCTACTGTTCTTAAACTTTAAATCAAAATCTCACAACTTGGGAATTACTAGAGTGATAACAAGTCAGAAAATGATGAATGATGTGACATGAGGGAGTTTAAAAATGAGTGGGTTTAGACCTTAGGGTAAACTTAAATAATAAATATTTAATATTTCCCTTGACCAAACTTAAAAATGAATCTTATAACCATATTTTTGACACATCAACCTATTTAACCTTGTCAAAATGATGCTTCATTTTTTTGGGTGATAACACCTTCATTGATTTTTTCCTCTCCCGTGTCTGTTGTGTAACCAACTCAAAAAATAGAAGAAAAGAGATATCAACGCCTTACAAATAAGCCACTTTGAGGGGGCAACTTCCAATACATTACATAAATGAACAATTCTTGGATGATACAATTTACAAAACCTCCTTTCTATATATAGGAGTCCATGTGGCCATAATGTGATCCTAGTGGCCCACAATGTAATCCTAGCCGACCTAACAATAATAATTTAAGGGAACAATAATAACAAAATTGGGGTTACAAGGGTACAATAATAACAATAAGGGGTTTACACTAATAACAATAAGGGAATATATTAGTAATGTAGGGACCCAATACAACCGGAGGCTATGGAAAGTTGTTCTCAACGCTGAGTAGCTCGGTGCTTCTGTATAAACTTCTCATCCTCCCATGTAGAATCTTCAATGGATAAGTTCTTCCACTTGATGAGATACTTTGAAATTGATCGATTTCATAGCTGTCGAGTTCTTGTTTCTGTGACCGCTTCAGGTTCCAATATGATTTTTCCTTCCTCATCAAGTTCTAGCAATATTGTTTGAACTGGAAGATTTTCACCTATAACCTTCTTTAAGCATGAAACATGGGAAACTGGATGCAGTCGTGAAGAAGCAGGAAGCTCCAATTTGTATGCCATAGTACCAATCTTTTGTAACACCTTGTAAGGACCATAGTACTTTGGCGATAATTTATTATCCTTCTTAGCTTGCTTGAGGGACATTTGTTTGTATGGTTGTAGCCGTAAAAATACCCAATCTCCTACATCAAAAATTCTCTCGCTGCGATGTTGATTTGCATGTTGTTTCATTCGATTTTGTGCCAAATTCAGGTTATCCATTAAGAGTTGGAGAACTTCTTGCTGATGCTCGATGTGATCTTCCACTGCTTGAACCTTCGAATTTTCCCTTAAATATGATGTGATGGATGGTGGATGATATCCATGAAGTGCCATAAATGGGGTCATTTTTGCTGCAGTATGGAAGGAAGTGTTATACCACCATTCAGCGAGAGGTAACCACTTGACCCATTGTGTTTGTTTATCAGATACAAAACAACGAAGATATCCTTCCAAACATTTATTTACTATCTCAGTTTGACCATCAGATTGAGGATGATAAGATGAGCTATGAGCTAATTGAGTACCCAAACAAGAGAATAACTCCGTCCAAAAATTTCCCGTAAAAATGGGATCTCTGTCGCTCACAATAACCCTTGGGCTTCCATGTAGCTTTTGAATTCTGTCCACAAATGTAGTAGCAACTGTACTTGCTTTAAATGGATGAGATAATGCACAAGAGTGTGCATACTTGGTAAGTCTATCAACTACCACCATGATGACATTCTTTCCTTCAGACTTAGGTAAACCTGTGATAAAATCCATTGAAATCTCCTCCCAACGCTGACTTGGAATGGATAAAGGTTGCAGAAGTCCCGGGGTCTTAATTGTCTCCACTTTATTCTGCTGGCAAACCAAACATTCCGCCACAAACTTTTGAATATCAGATTTAAGGCCATCCCAAAAAAATTCTTTCTTCACCCTGTGGTAAGTTTTTAAAAATCCTGAGTGTCCTCCTAAAGGAGAAGTGTGCAATTCGAGAAGAATCTTTTGTTTTAGTTGGGAATTCTTACAAAGATATAAGCGATCTTTGTACCATAAGGAATCATTTTTCCAACTAAATGTATCGGATGTACTAGGATCTTGCTGCAACTTTTGAATGAGTGTCCATACATCTTTGTCCTTCTTCCATTCATCTCTTGCTTCAGTTATCCAATCTGGTTGGATAATAGAAATAGCACAAAGCAATGCTTCCACCTCTTCATTATTTCTTGAGAGTGCATCTGCAACACCATTAAGCTTTCCTTTTTTGTAGATTATTTCAAAGTCATAACCCAACATCTTTGTGACCCATTTTTGCTGCTCTTCTGAAGATAGTCTTTGTTCCAAAAAGTGTTTCAGACTATCATGATCAGTTTTTACCTTGAAGTGTCTTTCCATTAGGTAAGTTCTCCATTTCTTTAGTGCATGCAGTATTGCTAACATTTCCTTCTCATAAATAGGTTTCTGTAAATACTTTCCTTTGATTGGACGACTTTCAAAAACAATGGGTCTTCCTTCCTGCATTAAAACTGCACCAATTCCATTTCCTGAGGCATCACATTCCACAATAAAGGTTTTTGTGAAGTCTGGCATAGCTAAGACCGGTGCTAGGCACATTGCCTCTTTAAGATGTTGAAAGGCCTTAGTTGCTTCAGGAGTCCATGAAAATGCATCTTTCTTCAATAATGTTGTTAGAGGTGCTGCTATTCTCCCATAATTCTTAACAAACTTGCGATAATACCTTGTTAACCTAAGAAATCCTTGCAACTGCTTTATGGTTGTGGGGACTTTCCATTCCTTAATGGCTTTAATTTTGTTAGGGTCTACCTTAACACCCTCGTGAGATACAATATGACCCAGATATTCCACCTCTTGTACTCAAAAGAAACATTTGGATGTTTTTGCATATAATTGTTTCTCCTGCAATAGTTTGAGCACCCTGTCAACATGTTCAACATGATCCTTCCAAGACCTGCTGTAGATTAGTATATCATCAAAAAATACTAGCACAAATTTTCTAAGGAAGGGTTTGAAAATGGAATTCATCGACCCTTGAAATGTAGAAGGTGCATTGGTAAGGCCAAAAGGCATGACCAAAAATTCATAATGACCCTCATGAGTTCGAAATGTTGTTTTTGGAATATCTTCGGTCTTCATTCTAATTTGATGATATCCTGAATGAAGATCCAACTTGGTAAAATAAATTGCTCCATGTAATTCATCCAATAATTCATCGATCACAGGAATGGGAAATTTATCTTTAATGGTGAGCTTATTGAGCTCCCTATAATCCGGACACATTCGCCATGATCCATCCTTCTTGTGTACCAATACTACGAGAGCAGAGAAAGAACTTTGACTAGGTTGAATTATACCCGCCTCTAACATTTCTGCAATCATACGTTCAATTTCACTCTTTTGGAAGTAAGGATATCTATAAGGCCTGATGTTTGGAGGAACACTTCCTGGAATCAAATGAATAGCATGATCATGATCACGAATAGGTGGGAGTCCTTTGGGGGTTTCAAACACCTTGGAATGATTGTCCAATACTTGTTGGAGATCTGTAGAAATAGATGATTTTGATGTCGGAACTTCTAGTGAGCATAATTGTGCAATTACACCTCGTTGTTCTTTCTTTAGAAGCTTTGTCATGACATTAGAGCTTATTATCCTTCCCGGCTTCCCTTCAATACCCCGTAATTCGACTTCCTTTCCTTCTGAAAAAATTTTCAAGAAAAGTTCTTGAAAATTAAAAGCTACCGTCCCCAAAGATTGTAACCATTGTACTCCTAGTACAACATCAGCACCTCCCATAGGAATGGCAAGCATTGGACTAGTCAATACATATTCCCCATGGTTAGCTTGATATTATGGCATTTTCCAGAGCAATTTATAGTTCCTCCATTTGCAACCATCACTTGACATTCTGGTGCTGGGTATAGGAAACAATTTAATTCCTTGTCTACCTTACAATGAATAAAATTATGGGTGCTACCTGAATCAATCAACACTATTACCTTTCTCTTCTTGATTTGTCCTTTTATCTTGAGAGTTTGAGGAGTGGTAATTCCTGCCAGTGCATTACACGATACGGTTGGATTCATTTCTTCCTCTTCTGGGGCTGGTTCCTGGTGTATATCCTCTTCTTGTTCATTTTCTTCTTCCTCTTCACAATCTATGTAAAATAATTTCTTCTCAGCACACTTATGACCTTTAGTGTATTTTCTATCACAACTGTAGCAAAGCCCTTTTGCTCTTTTTCTTCCAATTGTTGTGGTGTCAGCCTTGTAGGTTGTGGAAATCTAGGAGTAGCAACACTTCCCTCTTTATAGAAGTGAGTGGTAGGCTTCCTTGTCGCCATAATTTTACATTAAATTTTTCTTGCCAACCTGAATGCCTTCTCCAATGAATCAGGTTCCAAAACGTGAACTTCATGTTGGATGTTATCCTTTAAAGTGCCTATGAAGAGATCAATCCTGTGTTCCTCTGGAATATCAGTTACCTTTATATTCAATTTTTGGAAGTCCTCAATGTGCTGCCCCACTAAACCCTTTTGTTTGAGATTTATCAATTGGCTAAGAAGGTGTTGCTCTTTGTATCCTCATAATGTGCTATCATTTCCTCCGTAAAAATTGACCAAGTGACAATTTTTTTACGGGAGCAAAGCCATCGATACCATAAAAATGTATTTTGTTCTAAATGTAAAGTTTCAATGCATACCTTTTGTGTGTTTTGCACATTGTGGAGATCAAAATATTGCTCCATCTGTAATATCCTTGTTACATGATCCTTTCCGTCAAACTTCCTCATATCCATTTTTGGAATATGGTGGTTCTTCCCGCCAACATTAGAGTTTATGAAATCACGATTAACATTTATTTTGTTCTCATCATGAGTTTCATCTACTATCTTTTCACCATTAGGAAACATTTCTTGTATCAACTTTGTCAAACCTTTTATGTCTGCTTTTAGATCATTCTTCATGTTTTCCATTTTTTCATCGATCTTAGCTTCCATGTCATCCATCTTAGATTCCATGCCAGCTTCCATGCCATCTATCTTAGATTCCACGCCTTTCTTCAAACCATCCATATTATTCTTCACACCATCCATCTTTGCTTCCACGCCTTTCTTCAAAACTTCCATTTCATTTTTTGCTGCTCTTTGTGAGAGCGAAATTTGGTGCATTTGCTCTTGTAATTTTGATAGATCATGTTGCAATTCTTCATCTTCATGAGTCATAGTAGAACCTTCTGAAGGCTTAATGGGTGTTGAATTATTTTTACGGGGCATTTTTTAGAACCCAATACTGATATCTATTCTACAATATTCCCTTGGAATCAATTCAAATTGATTTTTCAAACAAGACTTATGCAATTCGGAAAAAAAATACACACCTTTTTCTTACTTTTGAGGAGCTCGATATTGAAATTGGATTATCTCTGTGATTGCAGATTTTCAATATCTAAAATTTAGCACTGAAGTAGCCCTCTGAATTCTATTTTTAATGCCACAGGTCTGACCTGATTTGGATTCTCCAAGACAAATTTATGTCCAATCTCCCACAATGACCTAATTATGGACTGGTTCAGTAGAGCGAACTTGTACGAATTACCATGTGTCACTGTTTCGTCCTTCACCTCTAAAATTGATAGCAAAGAAACTAAAATCCGTGTACTTGCGGCCAATTTTTACGGCACTCCAATCCGATGCTCAGAGAGAGAGTTATTTAACTTTTCCCACGATCACCTCTTTGAGATGAAATTCGGGAGCCTGAAAAAGCACTACATTCTACATAACATATCTCCAAAAATATTGAAAACCAAGTTCTGAAATTTTGTGACGAGTTTCCTCAGGATTTCAGCTTCACACCCTAAAAATTTCAAATTCTAAATCTTCGTAGAAAAAAAGGTATAGTGGAAATTCCACGATGACCTGTTTAGGAGCCTGGAAAAATACCTAACTTCCACAGATCATATCTCCGAAAATGTTGCGAACCAAGCTCTGAAATTTTTAGATGATCATCCTCAGGATTTCGGCTTCACACCCTAAAAATTTCAGCTTCTGAAACTTCGTAGAAAAAATTTATAGCAAAAATTCCACGATTTTCTGTTTGGAGCAGCGAAACCCTAGAATCCAAAGCTCTGATACCAAATGTTGTGTAACCAGCTCCAAAAATAGAAGAAAAGAGATATCAACGCCTTACAAATAATCCACTTCGAGTGGGAAACCTCCAATACATTACATAAATGAACAATTCTTGGATGATACAATTTACAAAACCTCCTTTCTATATATAGGAGTCCATGTGGCCATAATGTGATCCTAGTGGCCCACAATGTAATCCTAGCCGACCTAACAATAATAATTTAAGGGCACAATAATAACAAAATTGGGGTTACAAGGGTACAATAATAACAATAAGGGGGTTACACTAATAAAAATAAGGGACTATATTAGTAATATAGGGACCTAATAGTGTTGCACATTTTGGCCTTCAGTCATACTATCCCTTATCCCCTTCATTGTCTAGTCAGTAGCTGCCAGGTCATCCATGCCCTTTATGCTCTAACAAGGGAATTCGTCATCCCGCTACTTAGTTCCCCCCACTTCACCATTATCCCTAGTGTCAGTCTATCAGTCGCTCTACTATTTTCTCTCATTCCTTAGTTGAGGATCCCTTATTTTCTCACCTATGGCAGACCTCCTTCTATCGACATCAACTTATTCATTCTAGAAGACAGACCTAGAGGGTGATGTACCTTGGTTCCAGCTTCCACCCTTGTTCGGTGCTTCGGATAAGAAAATGGGACTCTTTATTTCCCTTTGACTTTATTTTTTCTCAGCTCCAGCTCCTTATAGCATGATCGAGATCCGTATACATGATCGTTCAGTGATGCAACAGATTGTACCGATGATTCCCTGGTGTGTGTGAGATGTTTCAGACCTCATGAGGGGGTGGCCCTTCATGTAGCCCCCCACATACCCGGATGACTTCTCTACTATAGCCTTGGATGGAACTCCATAGATTTGATGATTTTGGCCTCAACCGCTTGCATCACCTCTTTAGTTTGCATGTATCATTCAAATTTTCAGAGCCCTTTCCTGTTTTACAGGGCCTCTTTGGTTGTACTTATATCTCATGTACTCAGATATTATTGTATAAGTATTGGCTGCTTTCGCAGGCACATTATGTATGTGGGATCCATTATTATGCTTTTATATGGCCAATGTTTATGTCAGCATGTACTATATAGTTCAGTCCCTTATTTACTGGACGCATTATTATTTGTACTTCGTTACCTCGGCGGGCATAGGTATGCCTCCCCCGCTTCATGTAGAACATGTACTCACTCATAAAAGAGACTTGCCACACCTGTAAGTCTCACCTCCTCAGGGTCTTGTCCTCTAGCACTTTAGTCTACCTTATATTTCTCTCTCCCTGACTCCCCCTTCTGTGTCTAGTGATTGAGTTCTTACAACATACTTTGGTCATACGATAGCTCCTAACGCTCGCACGCTGGGGGGCAATATGTTACACAAATTTTTGGTCATCTAACCTGTTACTATTAGATGGACCAAAGTACACCATGTAAGACCAATTTTACCCTAGTAAAATTGCTCTCACTATGAAAAATAACTTAGTAATCCATAACTTATTAAGTTGTTTATGGTCTAAAAAGGAAACCCATGAGGAAATATTGAATAAATCCCTATTTGTTTGCTTTTCCTCAAGGGATAATTAATTAAACAACAGTTTAATTAGTATTCCTGGTCATATTTAACCCAAAACAAGAAAATTAATTAGAAAAATCACTATTTATCTTATTATTTTCTGGGAATAATTATTTAAACATTATTTAAATACTACTCCTTGTTAAATTTGACTAAATCATTTATAAATAATTGAATAAATCACTATTTATTTAATTATTACTCAACCATATTCTTAAAATAATAAATAAATAATTTATTTATTTATTATTTACAAATAAAGAGATTTGACCAAATTCAGATTATTTTTCCCTCCAACAAAAATAATAAAATATTCCATAAAAGTTGGATCTAGATTTGGTTAATAATATTTTAATTATGCACCAATATCTAGAGTAACTCAATATTTTGTTATAAATAGAAGGGTTTTTCTATTCACTCACTACCTTTTGTTGCCTAAAGATCACTTTGGATCTATAGTTTTGATTTTAATTTGATCCTCAATCATTGTCATATTTTTCTATCCTTTGACTTGTGAACTCCCCTAGAGTTCGATTTTTGTCTAGGCTTTCTACACCATCAAGAGAGAGAGAGATATTAGATCTGAAGTGATGAGGACACACAAGAACCCATCCCATTGAGGGGGACTGGTAACATCTTTATATGTTCCCTTCCTAGGTGTCATAAATACAAAATTCTTTAAAAATATTCTTGTCTTGTCTATTGGATGCATGGAGAAACTCTTGCTTTTATTTATTGTTTAATGTTTTTAACTACATAGATCTGGATTTTGTAGCATTTGTCTTGATCAACTAACTGCAGATCTAAAGAAATTGACAGCCATCTTTGATGTTAGGGATGTTTGTTATGCACAGCTAAAGTGAAATTTTATCGTACACTTGCGATTAGAATTCGCACTAACAACTGGCAACTGCACAAGGGCTTATAATTATGACCAATGTCGTTTTTCAGATCCCTGCATGACCAGCTGCTTCAACCCATATGGTTTTTCTTTAGCTTCTTATTTTTCATTTCTTGATGTTGTTTTTAACCTTTAAAACCCTAAAACAGTAAAAATTCCAACTTTTGTGTGTTTCTGGGCCTATTGCATAGGTGACAGGTATCAATCGCAGTTGAGACGAAATTTTTTTATGAAACCTGCTCCTGAGAGTGTCAGATGTGCAAGTCACACTTTTTGGGCTAAAACCTGTGACCTCAAAATTTAGGGCGTAGAAAACAGCCAAAAAACTGTGAACTTTGCAGAAAACAGGTCAGAAACTGCGACTAGTACTTTTTGCCGAAATTTTTCTGTGATTTTTTTGATTTTTTCTGGGCTACTGTTCAGGGTTGTCTGGCCTACATCTCCACCTGTCTTGGAGCTATACTTGCTCTATTTTACTCGTCAAAGTAGGAACCTAGCCCCCTTGGGCTTCGATACGCTTCCACCTTTCTAGGAGGAGTTTAGCTGAAATAGGACGTTTGAAATTTCAGTGTGTTCAGCCATTTTTAAAATCTGATCCTATACTTTCAGATTGGTTATTCATCCATCCAAAATACCTCTTTTCAGTCTTTTTTGGTCCTCCTCTAGTGTCCCCTCTATTTCCTGTCAGGTTGTAGCCTTTTGCCACGTTATTTGCAGCACTTTTCCCTCTGGTTTTTTGTTGATTTCTACACCTATTTCTAGCATATCTGACCTTTAGATCCATGTCCCTCCCAAATTTAGATCCATTGGCCATTTTTTTGTGTTTTGAATAGATTTTTCCCACCCATAGACTAGTTGTTGGGAAGCCTGCCACCTTGGGTTTAAATTGATGCACATTTAGCTGTTTATTTTCTGTAATATTTCAGTTTACTTTGTTGTTATTTTCAGATTTATTTACAGTTATACAACATATTTTTTATTTTTTATCTACACATGTCTAGGTTTAATTAAAATTAACACACTTATCACATACACGCACACCCTAAGTGAAGAGCGTCTGGTTTACACCTACAGGCCAAGACTATAACATTGTAATCATTTGATCCTGCACCTCTCTGCCCTTGTTTCGACATTGTAATCATTTGATCGTGCACCTCCTTTCCCTTGTAGGTCTCTCTTCCTTCTATCATCCATGTCTATTTTTCTATCATTGCACCCCCAAGGCGTTTATCCCGAACACTTCTTGGCCTTCATCCTCAGTTTCTGGTAGGAAGACTTACTCCTCCGTGTAGGGTTCAATTTCTTCCTCCATCGAGTACCCATTCTAACTCTGCTTCTGGTTCATCGGGTTCCCATCTCAATCTATCCCCTGTTCTCCTCCTGTTACCTTCACCATGTCTAGTTCAAGACCTAACGTTGGTGGTAGCCCCGGCCCTAATGCTGGGAATACTACTAGTGGGACCACAACAGGAACTATCCCAGTTGCTGCCTTGCTCCTTTAAATAGAAGGTCTCAGTCTTCCTGATTTTAACCAGTTGATCAATGACCCCATACACCATGATCATGGTTGGCCTGATATGCCAACTAGGCTCCCTTCTGAAATCCCCAAGTTTGAAGGTCTTATTGGAGAAGATCCTATAAACCATGTTTGATATTTCCACATGTGGTGTTTGTCTAACTCCATCACCGATGACTATGTTCATCTTTGGTTGTTCCAACGTACGCTTACTGGAGAAGCTTTTAAGTGGTATGTCGACCAGGCCTCCTCCTCTCACACTAATTTTTTAACTCTTGCCATGGCTTTTATGTCTTACTTCTAGCTTCCCCTTCTTTATGACACTGGTACTGAACTTTTGACCTCTTTTCGTCAATCTTCTGCGACCCGCCTATCCAATCATGTCCAGGAATGGCAGATAATAAAGAGCCTATGTCGAGCCCATACCTTCGAAGACCATGTCTACATGGACTAGTTCCTCAGATCCCTCTTTCCTTCTATTGGCAAAGATATCGCATCTCATTTCCCTCAGACTGAAGAATCTTCTCTCGAGATTGCATTGAAATATGACCTGATCTACGCACAGTCTGGTTATGTTTATACCGTCTTACCTAATCTCCCTAGACTCGGTGGTGCTAACGCACTGGGGGCATCCCATGTCGCCAACAATATTTTTGGAGCCCTTTCTCATCCGTACTGTCATCCTCCCATGAATTATGGTTTCCCTCAGAGAGAGGCCAGCTCCTCTAGCACTTTTCCCTATCCCGGTAGAATGTATCAAAGAAACGGCATGCCTCCTCCTTTTTCCCAACTTGTTTACCACAAATTTTCCCAACCTCCTCATTATCTGTTTTTGTAGCTTGGTGCTCCATGTCCTCTAGCATTAGCACCTCAGCCTCTCTTTCCTTCTCAACCCTTGCAACAACAGCCACCACCTCCCCAGGGGAAAGTGTATGCGCAGCTGGGTGCGACTAATCCTCCTACTTCCAAAAAAAAGAGTAAAGGAAACCAAAACCAATCTGCCCCAGGTAATCCAAGACCCAGTCCCCAAGGGAATACACCTAACACTACTAACCAGCAACAGGGCACTCAGCCCAAGTAGGACAGGCCTATTTTCATGAACAATCCTTGTTCTTGTTACGGTGTCTATGGTCACTACACCCACGATTGTCCTCTTTTACCTCTGATGCGGCAGATGTGGGAAGCTCAAGCAGCGTCCCAAGGACAGTAAGCCTCCCCATCAGTTCCTCCTAACGTTGCACCTATCCAACCGACTGTGTTTACTAATCGTTTCCTGCAGCAAGGATTCGTGGCTATCCAACCCCCTGAAAGTTAGGAGATCACTCAACCTCCTCCATCTGGTATCTCCGATTACCAGATTCTCATGATGAACTCTGACCAACCAATTACCGTTGACCTCAACCTTCAGACTCGGTCCCGTCAGTACAACAAGCGCCCCACTATGTCTGCCCTCGAGCCCCCTTCTTCAGGTCCCACAAAGCCTCTTTCGACACCCAATGGTCCTTTACAGATCCATAAACATAAGGCAGAGGTTCATACCAAGATCCCCAAGGGACCATTATGCCGAAACGTTGCTTCTGGTAAAGCTGCCCATTCGTATAGTATAGTAGATGATTTCGCGCAATCCCCTGCTGCCATATCAACGTTGGAACTCCTCGAGTTGTGCCCTTCACAATGAAAATCTCTACTAACTTCCATGGGCATTGTGGATCCTTCAGATGATCATTATATCGCCTTTGATGTAGACTGGTTAGAACATCCCCCCTTTCTTCTTCCGTTGCCTTCCAAATCCCTATCAAGATCTGGAATGCCAACCTCTCCTGTTGTATCATTGACAAGGGGGCATCCACCTATGTGATGTTAGATTCGATTTGGAAGCAAATCAGATCACCTGAGCTAGCCCCTTCCATTATCACCCTCTAAGTGTGGGATGGCCACTCTTCCCAGCCCATAGGTCTTTTATGCAATTGTCCTATTACTCTTACGGGAAATATTTTTTTTGTTGACGTGGAAGTCATTTATGGACCCTTAGAATACAACATTCTATTGGGTCATAGCTACACTAATGCATTTTTTATTTTCCTATCTGTGGTTCACCGTGAGATTTTCTTTCCTCATAATGGAAATATTTTCACCATTGACCAGTTGACGTATTACGAATCGAAGTCTCAAACCTCCCCTGAGTCCATCATCTCTTTGGTGGCCGATAAAAAAATATTCGAACCTTTGAGTAGTGTTTCACTTGGAGTCTAAAAAGACTCCTCTTTTCTTGGCTTATTCCCTGGTCTTTCTCCTCCTATCTCTAATCACAACTCATCAAACGTTTGCCTGATGCAATCATCTCAGTCTGACCTCAAACGAACTGGTTTGACTAGTAATCAGCCCCGCCCTCCGCAACCTGCTCCTAGTACCTCAACTCAGCCTTTGAGACCCACTCCTCAAGACCCCTCATCTGTAGCTGGTATCCATGAGCCTATCAATCCTCCTGGCCTTAACCATCTCGGAGCTGTCCCGCCTGGCCATTACCCCTCCGGTCAGATACTGTTTCTAGTTCCCCCTCCTGGAGTATTTTCAGTACCTGTTATGCATACCTTATCTCTTCCTAATATGACCTTGGGGATCCCAGTCTGGTACATTGATCCCCCAGCCACTATCCCACCTAGTCAGCCCAAAACTTATACTGCTTTGACCCTAGTTCAACCGGTCCCCATGACCCCTCCCTCTGCTTCTATGCCTCAGCCACCTCAACTATAACCTACTACTGTTGCGAAAGCTTTGAGTGAAAAGGGAAAAGCTCACAAGAAGGCACCTAAGGACAAGGCTGCCCAGAAAAATCCTGCTCCTCCTCAGCCTCCAAAGCGTACCCCATAGTGTGCTTTGTGTGATGTTGTCAGTCATGCCACCCATACCTGTCCTGAATTGCCTCGTCTTAAGCCCATGGTCAACGAAGCGTTTCCTGAGTCTAATATCCCATAGGTCCATGTCACCTTACATTATTCAGCCAAGAAACTCAATACTTTGCACACAAACCACCCTTGTTCTTTGTGTGATTTCCATGGCCACTATACTCACCTCTTTCCTCGCCTCGATGAATTTTGCACCTCTCTAGCGGTAGTTCGCCAACTTGAGGCTGAGCGCAACGAGTCCATTTCTCCCTTAGTTGCAAGTTATTATTTGGAAATAATAGAGGACACATCCACTCCAATTGACATTCCCCCTCCGGATGTTGAGATGATGAAGTTTTCAACCACTATCCACTACCTTTAATCAACTTTGAGATCCATGGTGGAAGACCCCCCTGGGACTTCCCCTTTTGTTTCACCTGACGGTGGATCCTTCATCTACTTTTTCTTCAGTCACCCTCCATGATGATGCACATGTGAGCCTCTCTTCTCATGATGATGAGTCAGGTAGCTTTGCCGTGTTAGGTGGTCTTTCTTCCACCAGTCACCCCATCTTCTATTGTGATGACGAAATTATGGAAGCAATCACCACCCCTGAATTTATCTATCCCCCCTTACATAAAACCCATGCATTCGAACCACATACACCTTGTGGCCATTACATTGACACCCAATGTTCGGGTAAGGGGGCACCCATATTTGAGAGTCAAGGAGAAGAAATTCTCCACAACCCTCCCAGTGCATATAGTTGTGTCAACTCTAGTACCATTATTCTTCCCCATTTAGAAGAACCTCTGGAGTCCCATATCACTTCAGATCACTCTAGGGATGATCCCCCTCGTCATTCCTTCATCTTACATCAACAACCCAGTCCCTTAGACATTGTTCTTGACCAAATTGTGTGTTTTCTGGGTAAGAACCAATTCTTTATATCCAAATCCACTGTTTAGGATAGTGACACCATGTATGCCAACCCAGAAACTTAGTCCATTTGCTTCATATATGTAGTACCAAAATAAATTGGTAATCCTCCATTCCCTTTTTGGAATTGCATAACCATAATGAAAGCAAATGGCGCACCATGTCATAAAAATGTGTTTAGATTCCCCTTTTCTAAATACATTTTGGCATGACCATAACATGCTTGGGGGAACCTATGCCCCTCAACCATAAAAATCGCATCTCTTAGCCAAAAACAGCACTGAAACCCCCTTTCTCTCATACGTCTCACTTTTCAGGTCATTTCTTGGGACAGGTCACAGTTTTTTTCCCAATACCTGCTACCCAGGTCGCTGAATAGACCCCAAAAAGTGCGACCCAGACTGTTCCTGAGCTCTGGGTGCCTAATCTGAAACTTTAGTCTACTGATTGAAAGATTATGGTTAGGCCTCTTACTTGTTGCTGACAGAACTCGATTCCAATGTTTGGTTTTTCCACTACATTCGTTGCAAGATTTAGGGAATTTTCTCCTCTCCATATTCGCCACAACTACACTTGCAAATGAATCAAATTTGAGGGAAAATGCATTATTAAAAGAGAAACCCCTGATTTTTCTTTCACTAGCTGCGACCAAACTGTAGCTTGGTTTGACAAACCTTCAGCATCATTGAAAATATCTCCCCAAGCTCTCAAATGGGTATCCTTTAGTTTTTTGTGATTTGATACTTCAACTGGACACATTTTTTCCAAGAAGGGTCACTTCACCACTCCTCAAAATCGAATTTCTTCACTTGCAACACTTGTACTTGGGGCACCATTTTGCCTTCATAGTTGTCCATGCTTGTGTCGATTTTCGTCATGAGTAACCATCTTGTACTCATGTTTTTATGGTCCCCACCGAGCCTGTTTTGTGTGGTAGCATCATCGAGTCGCCCTTGTTTAAATAATCTGAGTTGAGTCATCATCGCATCCATGGAGTTTATCCCGAGTCCCTTTTGTTATCACCCTAGTAATTTCTAAAAATTGTGGGCTTTTTATTTTTAGTTTAAGAAAACTAGGGGTAACCACAAACCTACTTTGGAAATTTAGGATCTAGCCTTCCTAAATTTCAGAGAGGGCTCTCTCTTTATGATTTAAATTTGTTTTTTGTTTAGTGTTTTAGGCTAGTTATGATGGAACAATTGGTTTTGGTTTTGAAATTTTTGGTGGAAAATAAGATTACTTAAGACAAATTAAAGAGGGATCTACTAGTCCATTGGGATATGGAGTCAAATTCTAGCAAGCAGAACTAGAAGGCAACGCCAAGAGGATATTAATGTATTCAGGGCAAGGTGGATAACCCTCAGAGATTTGGATAGATTGTTTTGATGAAATGGATTGCTTCAGGATAAAGGGAAATAAAGGATCATTTGATCCGGAAAAAGAGGAAGGAGACAGGGGTCAAACGGGACTAGGAGCAATTAAGAATTCCTAAATCCAGAAATCAGCAGAAAAAATTTAAATGATTAAGTAGTTAAGACAGGGAGTTCTTACACTAGTCCTGAAATAATTCTCCTAATTAATCACTAAGATTGAATAACATATATGAAATTGTATGTAACTCAGAATGGAAACAATGACAAGATAGATGCACTTTACTCTTCAAATTATCGCATGAATCCTGAATTATGAAGTCCAATTGGCTATTGTCTACACTTCTACTTTGAAATCAACACATGCGAGCCTCCAATGTACCAGAAAAATGTCTATAATGTTCTTAGCAATTTTATTCCACCCTAAACACTTCATAAACTGAAGTATTTATACAACTATTTATTACAAATATCCTAGAGAGATCTAGGAATAACTCTAGGAAAATAAAAATATCTTTACACATTAAGAGGGACAGATGCTTAAAAACTTTAGCAAGTTATCCTCTTATATAGAAAATATAGAACTATATTATCTAACAAAAAATTGTTTGTTGAATAGTTGTACATGCTTGCTGGCATTTTGAAAAATATCTTTTGGAAGATAATTTCACTGATACTCTTTGACATTGTATTTTATCCCCGAGGTTCTTTCACGTTGTTTATTTATCATGTTACTACTGTAAAAAAAGGAAATTACAGCAGTTAAAATTTGCTGAATATTGCTTTTCTTCCTGATACACTTTGACTCTAGCCTTTCACTTTGATATTATTTAAACTGATACTTTGACCCTAAACTGCTGTAAAAAGAGACTTCTTTGCAGCTACAACAAATCTGTTGTAGCTGTTATGTTTGTTTCCTTCTCAAATTGACTGCTTCATTTGCACTCTCTATCACTGTTTTGCTTCTTTGCAGCTACAACAAATCTGTAAACAACTACCACTGCTCAGCACTTGGTATCTTCATACTTTTAAACTTTCTGTAGTTATCATCCGCATCAGTGTATTTAGAAAAATTTGGCTTAATTACAAACAAATGTTTGATTTCATTCTAAAGGAAGAATAAATCTTCAATGTATTGGAGAACAACTTTCCCTGTTGGAGATCCTTGTGGCAATTTCTTATTCACCTGTTCTTTGGCATGGTCCCTTATCTTTTTATCATATTCCTTTTGATCCATAAATTTATCATTGAAGACATGGATGTCTAGAATACCAGCTTGTCTTAGCATAGTATACTTTGCTAAAAACTTGGTGATGGAAAAATTCATGGCATCACATTTTTCTTTAAAGTTATTCATCAGGTTTTTCTTTTTCAGTACTTTCTTGATTTGCAATATAGTCTCTGTCCTATCTTGTATCTTCAATTCTTCTAGCTTAGTCCTGTTCTTACTGTTTAAGAAGGTAATTAGCTTTAGTGCCTATCCTGGTTTATCTGCTAATTCTTCTGTTGTCCTTTGTATTTCACTTTGAGTTGCTAGAAGGAGGTCTCTTTGTTCATATATTATCTGTATTGATGGCCATTGAAGATGTATAGCCTCAATAATATTAGTCCATAGGTGATTTATTATATAAGAAATCTGTGTAGTGTAACTCAAATCCTTCTGAAGGCTTTTGACTTGCTCTTCAAGTCTTTTAGCTTTTTGTTCATAATTGTTCGCATTAAAAAATACTGATTTATTGGATACGTCCATATTCTGAATCATTTTCTTCAAACTGTTAATTTCATTATTTTTTAGAGACATTTCCTCTATTGCTTTGACTATTTTCCTTGCATCATTTTTCTGTTGTACCTGTGATGTTGAGGATTCTGTGTTGGAGGTAGTAGCTTATTGCACTGACACTGCAGTTGCCAGTGGCTCTTTGGGTGCTAACGTTTCTCCCAGTGTAGAAGGAACAACAGCAATAATAATAGGTATGACTGTAGGAATAATGGAAGTATCAGTTTCCTTCATAGTTTCTTTTTCTTTCATCAGTATATCCAATTGAATTTCCATATCCTTGATTTTGGCAGTTAGCTTTATGATCAACTGCATCATATCTTCTTTCTCTTTCTATTCTTGAAGTATCTCCTTGCTCTCTGGGTGTTCACTTTGAGGAAGTTTTAACTGTTTCCTCACAGCAGCAATATCATCATTTTTCTTCTTTATTAATACTCCAGCAGCTTGTACATTTGATGGGTCAACTCCTATTTGTAAAATTAAATCTTCTAAGGCCTTGATCCTTAGATATTTTGCATATAAGGAGCCTTTGTCAAGTTTCATCTGGTCTTGCAAGTTGATAATAGTATTTTGCAAATTTGTTACACTCATGGCCTTTGTCACCACAGTGGAATATAACATCTCAGAGCTATGTCTGTGAAATTCTATCTGATCCAATTCATGCACTTTTTCAGTATCTACTTCAAATTCCATCTTTTTGTAATCAGCCACTGTTTTAGGGGTTGAAGTAGTTGGTTGTAACAAGGACATGATCATCTTATTTGAAGAATAATCAAATGCTGTAAGAAATCTGTCCTAATTCCTGGCTTCTGCTTGAGAAATTGAGAATAAGTCTCACTTTTAATTTCCTCATTTATTTGTTTAATCTGCTTACATCTATCCTTGATGTCCAAATCTTTTTCTTCTGCTGTTTGAGAAGAAGAAGTTTCCATATTCATCTATTTCTCAATCATTTGGTTCTCATTTCCTTTGAATGTTGCTTGTTCTCTTTCAATCTTTGTCAAAGTCTTCTTAATTATTATAGTGGCCTCATCATTACTGACCTCTGGTTCATCTTCAACCTCAATAAGTTTTTCTTTGCCTATGGAACCAAATCTTAGCCTTTTGTTGTAGATGAGCTTGAACTTAGTATCTAAAGTAGTTTCTGCTATGTAGGCTCCCTCATCTCTACTTCTTTTGTTGAAGATTCTAGCTGTTTAGATGTTACCACAACAAGTATAAAAGGAGGTAGTTTGCACTTAACTCTTATACTGCTCAAAATACCTTGGGGTTCATAATTCCAAGGGAAAATCACTTGGAATTTCAGCTCTGATAATCTATTTTCTATCTCTTTCTCAACATCCCTGTTATTTACTATGAATGGACCAATCTGATTTTTTTATTTTGAACTAGGTATTCTTTTTTGATGCCATGAAATTGATGGCATCAACATTCAAAACATGTCTCAAATATTCTAAGGCAAACACTCTTATAGTCAAAAACTTAGGTAACTTATATGGAAGCAGATTGGTTCCAAAGATTCTTAATTCAGTGTGCTTCTCATATAAGTACCAATATCCCATTTTACATTGCTCTGACAAATGTAATATCATTTTCATTTCTTCATTTATCCTAGGCTGTTTTGATTTATGCAGTAAATTCATGGCTGGCCTGATGAACAAATCTGTGTAATTGTATTGATTTCCTTCCTTTCTCAATAGTGATGTCCAAAAGACAACTAATAGAGGCTGGCCCTCTACATTCATTTTCTGCAATGCTATTGGAAAGTGATCTGCTTGTGAGAATAAGAACAAATGAAATAAATAGGAAGAATACCTAAATACCCCTTCAGTGGGTAACTTTGTCAATTGATGGTGTATAGAATCAGCTATAAACCTGGAAAAATCAAATATCACAGCAGGAGGCTCACCAAGAGACAAAGTGGATAAAAACCCAAGGATTGACTCATCAGTAAACTCATCAGTGAAATAGCCCAATATGAAGGATAACATAGAAATTACATGCCTAGAACCTTCTGGAAACTTGGAAGTGGAATAGGGAGGATTTAGCTTTGGAATATCCACATGACTAGGCATGAAGTTTTGAAAAATAATGAATCTTTTAGGGAAATCTAACCCTAAATATAATTGATTCAATGCTTTAATGGATAATGGGACTGCCCTAGGGTCACACTATAACTGCAACATTTCATTGATTGACTTGCAGTGATAGAAAAAATGATTTCCCTGTCATTATTCACAATGGATCTTTGGTTTGGGACATAATAATTTTGGCATAGTCTTATCAGATCCTGACCATGATGTGTTAATGGGACTATATATTTGGGTAAATTTGTATCCCAGAGAGGCATTTCTTCTTTGTCTAGGAACTTCTAATAACACCAGTTGTGAACTTCTAATAGATTGAATTCTACTAGAGGGTCTACAATTTTGTAATCCAAATCAATTAAAGGGATAAATTCTTCATTGGACACTGAAGGTTGAAGAGGATTAACAGTGGCAGTGGTCTTAGCAATGATAGCAGGAGTAGATTTTTGGGCTTTTGCTGCTTCAGATTTGGGAGGTTTGGATTCTCCAGGTTTAACAGGCTTGGATCCTCCGGCTTTAGGTGTCATTTGCTTTTTTGTCATTTTGGGATAACTAAAGCAAGATTATTCAGTTTTCTATGGTTAATTTGTTGAAACAGAGGGTAATTGAGCAGTATTTGAAGGCAAAGATGATGGCAATGGGAAATTCAGTGCTCAATTAGGAACTTTTTAGGACACATGAAATAGTTTAAGACAAAAAAAGCAGGTTTTTTGAATGACTAGGACTGTAAAAAGGGGTTTTGAGGTTTTGTGTAGGTTTAAAAAATCTTTCTTAGCTGTGGAATTTATCTTTCAAGGGTCTCTGACTGAGAATTTGACTTAAAATTGAAGCTTTCTGCAAATGGCAATTTCTGGGAAAAAATTGCAAGGGTTTTCCCTCTTTTTTCAAGGTTTCAGACAAAATGGATGGGCAATTTTACTAATTTTATCTCAATTGGTTTGATTGGCGGTTCAAATTGTGAAATTGCAGGTCAAATTCGGGAAAATACCTGATTTGCAGGTATCTTGATGCTTTTGAGAAGGGTTTCTGAAAACTTTGGTAGTTCCAGCGGATTGGTCTGAATTGCTGATGCAGAGAATTTATTTAAATAATCTTCAAACAATGGAACAATGGTTGAAATCATGTTTTCTCTCTGGGAAAAGGTCAATAATTTGAGCAACATGATTTTTTTATTATTTTTGCACAGTCTGGCAGCTTTTCATATTTGGGAATGCACAATACATTAATAAACATTATAATAAAGGTTTTTTGATATAAATATTTGAAAACTGTAATAAATGTGAGTCAAATCATTGGCGAGAGTGGTTTTAGTTTTATGAATGCAAAAAACCATAGTTGGGTTTCACATTGGGTTTGGGCGGTAAATGGATTTTCTCAAAACGAACGCGATCGTATCAGATTTGGACATGTCACAGGAGGTGGTAACGAGAAAACTGCCTATTTCGCCCTCTTTTTGGTGTTTGGCAGTCATTTCGTTTGCGAGCGCGAAGATAATCGTCAACCGTCGGATCATCGGGACATGAGCGAATGGTGAGGATTGTTGGGAAGTTGCGGTCAAAGAAGCATGTGGGACCGGGGTTCTATTGATATGCGCTGGGATTAAAATACAATAAAACCTTTTCACAAAATAATTTATAACCAAGGTTTTAATATATAAAGGTTAACTATATACGAAGTATATGGTTCCAAACGTTAAAAATGGGCGGTGACAAATATATATATATATATATATATATATATATATATATCAAAGGTTTATATATATGGTAAAATGTGCGTGAGGCGGGGTAATATAGGATTTAACCTAGGTCAAGTTTATGAATAGCATGAGGCTATTACATATCGGGGAGAAAGCATGGGAAAGGTTAACCATTTATAGGATTTAAAATCTTAGTTGCATATTGGTAAAACCTTAGGTTGAAAGTTAGGATAAACATGAAATGGGAATATTTTTGGGCACTTCAACACATAGGATATGTATGAAAGCGCTTTCCTTATTTTTTATTTTATTATATAGTTTTAGACTTTTTGAAAGGTCTATAACCATAAGGGGCGGGAATATTTATATAATGTTAGTTTTATGCCAAAGGGGGTGTAATTGGGGTTTTTATTTAAACATGTGGATAATTAACTTTGGCAAAAAAGCTTATAATAGTGAGTTTTTTGGGGATATTTAAATAAAATGGATTATATAATAGGATAAGGTTACTTTATAGGGATTTAATAAATAAATTAGAAGTTAATATGACCAAAGACAATGAAAAACTCCAAAATATATTTATATGACTAAGTAAAGTGATAATATAAAAACAAAGCCTTATCATTTATAATTTGACCACTTTGACCTAGAATATAATATTTTTTGGAGGGTTTTTATGTTTTTATGAATGAAGGAGATTAACCAAAAGGGGATTTTCTTTTTTAGTAAGTAAAAATGTCTTTACTTATGAACTTGAAATGTAAATGGATGAATGTAAGGTAAATGATGATAATTAGGGATTATTATAGGAATTCAACACTTTTAACTTAACAGTCATTAAGCCTTCGGTCCGGTCCCAACAAAAGTCAGAGAAATTCTCTGAGCCTCTTTGACTGGAATTTTAAAATGCAGAATAACTATAGGGGATGGAAAATAGTTATTTTTTCCTGGTGATGAATATTACAATGATTTTCCCACTTCTTTCTACTTACCCAACTTTTAATCTAACATTTTTTCTTCCATTTTGCAGGTGCATTTGAGCTAGCAACCTTGAACATCTTATTCTTTTGAAAGCAATAAAAACTATCTAAATCTACCTTATATCATCTGAGGGCTTAGATTAAACTGATGCGCTCGTCATTATTCTCTACCTATCTACTGATTATTTAGGATTAAACTGTCTGACTAATCTTTATTCACTATTCTACAACAAATAAATTGAAATATGACAAGTCAAGGTTAAGCAGTTCAACTCATCACGGATTATGGCATTTATTGACACTCTCCCATAATCATCAGTAAAAATTAGTGGCATTTGGACTTGCACACTTTCATGTTTTATTTATTTTTCTTTGAGGTATATTATTTTTTCTAAGTCCTTTGATTTTTCTTTTAGGACTTTACCCTCTTTTTGATTTTCTATTTTATTTTTTATTTTTTACAGAATACGGGAAAAAAACTTGCAGAAATCAAGGTATGTACATATTTACAAGACTATCATAAGTCAATTCCAAATTATGAAACCTATACTTATAGGACCCTAACAACGGCTTCACATGGGGATGGCATTTCCTGGTGAAATGTCAAGAACTCTAAGATCAGTAGCCTTCTATTTTGACCATGAAGATCTTGTAACTTTCTTCTGATTTATGCAAAAAATCATACTTATGACATTTTACTCTTCAAAGCTCAAGGCCTTCACTCCAGGCTTCAACTTTGGAAAGAAAACATCCAATCCAATCTACAAACTGTAATGGATATTTACAATGATATAAAAGGAAATTAGGACTAACTATTAGTTAACTCAGAGAAATAGTAGTGTTTGAGCATTCTACCATTCACTGGTCCTTCTGGAATGTTTGTTCCATCCAAATTCCTGATGAAAAATGCATTGTTACCTCTGTACCCATAAATGACATAAGGCCCTTTCCATAGAAAGTCAAACTTTCCATGCTTTCCTTTTTCTTCTCTCCTGGAATCCCATTTTAACACTTTATCTCCTATGGCAAAGTCATCTTATTTAGTTCTTTTATCAAATATTTTCTTGATTTTCTCTTGAATGACTTGAGATTTTTCATATACTTCTTCCCTTGTCTGTTGAAGATGAATAGTTTGATTTATCCTTCTATCTATATCATTGATTTCTACTTGTGATTGTTGGATAATTTTCATTACTGGAACACCTGAAGATGATGGGAAAACTGCATCCATCCCATATAAAATCCGGTAAGGAGATGTTCCAATTGACTTCTTGGTAGTAAGTCTATCTTCCCATAAGGCATAGACTAACTTTTTATTCCAAGTTTTCTTATTTTCTTCAAGTAGTTTTTTGATGATACTTACAAGGCTTTTATTTGAAGATTCAGCTAGGCCATTACCCTGAGGGTAATAAGCAGTAGAGTGGTCTAGGGTAATATGGTACTTGTGACAAAAGGAAATCATTTTCTTAGATTTAAATGCAGCTGCATTATCAGTAATAATTTTATGTGGGCATCCATATCTAGATAACATGTTGTTTTCTAGGAAAGATATAATGACTAAGTCAGTGGATTTTCTGGCAGGAATGGCTTCAATCCACTTGGTGAAATAATCTGTGGCAGTCAATATCCATTTGTGTTGGCCAGAGGATGGAGGGTGAATTTCTCTAATGAATTCTAAACCCCATTGTTGAAAAGGCATCTCAGTAGAAATAGGTTTCAGGGGTAAAGGTAACAACTTCCTTTTTCCTTCAAAAATTTGATATTTGTGACATGAAGTAGCAAATTTTTTCACATCAACAAATAAGGAATTCCAGTAGAAACCAGCTCTAAGAATCTTATCTGCTATACTTTTCCAGTATAAGTGTCCTCCACAATCACCTGCATGAAATTCTCCAAGAATTTTGTCAGCTTCTGATTTTAGTAAACAGTTCAGTAATATCCCACTTTGTTCTTTCCAATAAAGCATATTATCAAGAATACAATATCTCATTGCTTTAAGTTTGATGAATCTAGCTTTAGTTCTAGTTAATCCAGGAGGATCTTATAAATTTTTAAGTACAAATATAATATTTGAGTACCATGGTGATTCTAGATAGGCTTCACTGATCAATGGAGTCACCATCTCTTCCTGGTCATCAATCTGGGAAATACAATTTATATCCAAAGCATTACAATTGGATTCAACCATCAATCTGGCTAAACCTTGTCCTTTTATGAGCTTGGTTTGTTTAATCTCTATGTCATATTCAAGGATAGTGGCAATCCACTTTCCTCTTCTTCCATCTAGCCCATCCTGTGTTTTAATATCTTTGACTACAGAATTAGGGACATAGGCAATAATGTGGGAGTAAAGAATGTACACTCTGAAATATTTTATGGCTTTAACCAAAGCTAAAGCTTGTTTTTCCATTATGTTATATCTTAGAGGTGCATCTCTAATGGTTTCACTGAAAAATTCTATAGCCTGTTCAAAACCTTGGTCATTTTCTGTAGTAGAACTGCAGCTGTGGTATGTTCTGAGGAAAATGAAAAGATTATAAAATATTTCTTGACATCTGGATTGATTATTACTGGATTTTTTGTTAAAGTATGTTTAATGGATTCAAATGATTTCTTTTCTTCAACTGTCCATTTTAAAACAGAGTCCTTTTTTAACATGTTATTCAATTCTTTGATGATTTCTGCTATATTAAAAATAAATACTCTCAAGAAATTAATTTTACCTAAAAATTCTTGTAACTCTTTGATGTTCCTAGGTGGGAGAATTTGCAGTATGACTTCTATCCTTGCTGGATCTGTCCTAATACCTTCCTTTGAAATTATGTGTCAAAGTAGTTTTCCTTCTTCCATCTCTCCACTTAAGATAAGTGTAGTTTGTTGATCCTGGGTTGCAATAAGGTTTCCCTCAAGTGGCAAGATGAGGACTAGATCTCCAAAGACCTCTCCTTCAACGTTGCAAATCATGCTGGCCCAAAAATCCCCATATATGATGAGTTGGAAGTCATCATCATATGGCATCATGTCCATAATATGGCTCACCTCATAAGGAAACACGTGTTTCTTTAGTGGCCATACCATCTCCCATGTTCCCCTTAGAACATGTAGTGAAAAAAGTGTGGGAGGATTCTCCCTCAAAGGACACATTCACCCAATGTGTCTTTCTCCCAGGCATGCTCCTCATAAAGACCGAAACAATAGAGCCATAGGGAGCAAAAATGAGAATCATGATTGCTGCCATGTGTAACAAATGAGAAGGACAATGGTCCCTCAAGTGCAACCAATGCAACTTGACCCTCAACTGCAATAGAGACTGATAAAATGTGTGGCTCCTCAACCACTTTCCTGCTGCTCCAATCTCCTCATAAGTATGGAGGGAGTGAATGATGCAAGGTGTACAATGAGCATGTACTCCATAATATATCTCTTCCCCAAGTCCTCCTAGGGGATGGCCATCAATCATGCTTGTGGCGTCAACTAAACCATGTGGTATAGAGAAAAGAATGCTCCTCCTTGGAGCATCATCCTGCACATGTATGGTTAAGGGATGTATACATACATCATAAAAATAATCATGTAAACAACAATGAGTACCCTTACCATACCTTCTGCTTATGCAAATGGAGTGGCTCATAGATGAGTCTCCTCTCTTCCCCAAAGAGAAAAGGGGTGGCTATGCTAAATCCTATAAAGAGTTATGTCTCTCCTCCATCTCCATATGGTCCATGCATCTCCTCATATGATGATATATCTCCTCCTCAAATCCCTTCCAAAAATACCCCTCCATGATGGTGTGGTATGCTCTCATAGAATAAGTGGGGCTGAAAAGGAAATCCCTTTGAGTTGCTTGTACCAACTTCTCCTTGAGCTTGGAAGCTCTAGGAAAGAAGATCCTACCATGATAGAAGATGATCCCATATTTGACTGAATATCCCTCCTCATGCAACTGGTCATCCAAGATCATGCAAGTGAAAAGATCCTTGGAATACTCCACCAACAGCTAGGAGTTCCAATATGGATCTATCCTCCATAGTGACAACGATAATGATCTCTCATGAAGAGAATCTATCATATGGTCATCCTCCTCTTTGACATATTCCATGCCAAAGGTGCAAGTTGGAAGGCTGTTGTCCTTCCCCTGTTGCTTCTGCCACAACGCAGAATCTAAAATGAAAGTGGGTACTGATGATGTTGAGAGAATAATCCCTCTCTCCTTGAGCTTACCCCAGACTTCCAGTGTTGTATCCAACTCTCCCAAGGTTCCCACTCCTCTGAAATCACTGAGTAGTGCCTCAACTGGTGAAGCATCCATCCTCCTTTTTTGATCCCATGGTCTCCCCGGAAAAATGTCTCCATGCAATGAGACATCATCATCAAGAGATGACTGCATATATGAATGGAAAAATCTATCCATGCCCTCACTGCGCAATCCAGTCTCCCTCCTAGGTGCAACAACCTACAGAAATGAATATGGATGTGTACTCCTCATCTCATGATGTTGGGTCTTCTCCCTACCTCCTCCTTCTGTCTCCATGGTTCCACACCTCCTCAACAATGGCACATGTAGAACATGAGTTGTGCCTTGATCTCCACACATGAGATCCTGGGGACTTCCTTGTGTTATCTCAAAATCAGACCCTGATAGGTTGCTGATCAAGAAGACCTTCAGTAACTATTTCAAACCAGACTTTTAGTTGAGGCTTAGCCTCCTCAACCTGAGAGGGCTCTCTCAATAGGTTTATGATTTTCAAATAAGGATTAGATGGCTAACTCTATGAGTAAAATGGATAAAATGGACAATTGGTTGTACTACTAATCAACAAACATCTATTGGGCTTATGGAGTCAAGTGTATTTTCACAAAACATGAGTATCAGCTTTAATTTGAAGTTAGGGCATTTCAGGGTTTAGATGCATCAAAAGAACAGTAGGACAAAAAATAACACAGTTCATGAACATATGAAGGAAGTTAGAGCACCTTCAGTGAATTCTAAGTAACATACATTCATGCCACTGCAAGTAATTGAAAGAGGAAAACTATGAGAATATCACACAACCATAACCCTTTTTGAATTATGAGTGATGAAACCAATATCTCTGTATTAACATAAAAACACAGTTCTCTGCTACAACAACATTATGCTTGCTTATGAAAATTGCCAACCCTATGCAATTCGATTTCTCCCTCTTATAGAGTGGTCATTACATCCTTGGATTCCTCCAAACATTTGAGAATAAATTCGAATTTGACACCTATTAACTTCGAAACAAACTTCATTTACAAACTGACAGTTAAACTGTCTGTCTTATAGTCCTAATTCAACTAGGACTAAAACACTATTTATTATATCTTAAAAACTTTTAACAACCTTATCTAATCATTAAAAACTATGCTTGACAGCTATTTATTTTGACTTCGACCATGATGTTGTTTATCTTCTTACTGTTAGACCCCATCAACCTGCTTCTTATCCATTCCTGCAAAATATGAGCATGTTCCCTGTATAATAGTTGAATGCCTCATTTCTATCCATTCAAACCAACTGCTGAAGAATTGGTGTTCAAAACATGTGGCAAATGTCTCATAAATTTCCTTTGAATTCGACCTTCCAGCTGTGCAAATATCAAACCTTCAAAATGGTGCAAAGACTGTCAATATTGATGCGCTACGAAACTACTAAGCCTATTGTTTTCGTAGCGCAGACTTTTCCTTTCAAAATTATGCTTCAAACCTCCATTTTTATGTGCCAAACCTTCTGGATCTTCATTGATATTCTACATATACCTCCTACCAGCATCAAAACTCAAAAAAAAACCAATTTCACCTTTGAAAATTGCAAAAATGTCTTCCAATTGCATCCTACAGCAGTTTCGTAGCATGCTACGAAACTTCTGTGTGTCACCTTTAGTAGTTTGGTAGCGCGCTATGAAACTGTTGAGTCTTCACTTTTCACAGCTTCCTTCCAAAATTTTAGTTTTCAACCCTTTAATACTTTATTTCAAGGTGTATATCAGCTTTCATAACCCATAAAAATCAACTTTAAACAGCTCCAAAAATGAGATATTATCACATAACCTCAAAAATTTGTTAAAGGATGACACTTACTGTTTGCATTTATTTTAGCTGTGGCTGATCTTCAAACTATGCTAGATGTATTTCCAGGTCTTTTAATCTCCTCTTAAGGCTTTTATTTTTTTCCCTTAGCTTGGTATTGACCATCCTAATGAATTTTTCTTCTTTGATTGCAGGTAGGGTCCATATGACGAATTGAGCTTGACTATCAATTAATTCAGGGTTTGGATTTTTCTCCATCTCCCACAGTCCTTTCATCCTTTCAAAGTTTTCCCTTTCTTCTGCATGCACTCTCACCTTTTTCTTCAACTTATCAATATCATTATTTTCCAATCTGAGTTTGTCTTTGACATCTTCATAACTGCTCTTCTCCTTTTGAATATTAAAAACCCCGTTTCTGTCTTCTTCAGGCATTGAAAATGATGTATTTGTGGTTTCTTCAAAAAAATTAAAACTTTCACCTCCAGTTTGATCTTTCTCCATGTTTGACTGTTTCAACTTCTTAGAGTGCCTAGTTGAGGTTTTTCTGGGTTTAAAGATAAACTCTGCCACTTCATCCTGAAAATCTAACCTTTTGGATGTCTTCAATTTCTTTGATTTTCTGCCACCTGTATCTAGTTTAATGAAGTCTGCTTGTACTAGGGGAGACTCTACAGTGTAAATAGCTTGAATTATATCATTCAAATTACCTCTTGACCCCTCTGTAACTACAACCTTACCCTTTTCCTTTAACCTTTGACTCCTAGTCAACCTCTTTTGATCTTTTTTACTAGTTGACTGTTCTAGAATTGTCTCCTTAACCAGAGTTTTCTTCTTTAGGAGTATCTTGGATATTTAATGTTGTTCCTATCATTGGTTCTTTAACTTGTTTCCGAGGCTTAAGCTTAACAAATATTCTTGACTTTGTTTGTATAGGGGTAGTAATCTTTGATGGAGTTTTTTTCTTTAGTTTGAGGACTAACACCTGTTCCTTCAATCCCAATTCTACTCAAAAAGAGGAATTCAACCCAATATTTGTTTGCTTTCTGCAACTCATGTAATACTATTAACTTGACTAAGCCATGGTGAAATAATGAGGTTTCACATTACTCAAATTTCATTTTTACCTTATCAGACATCTTAGCCAAACTTCTGAAAAGATAAAAAGGTAAATCTAGAGATATTATCGTTGTTAAATGAAGCAAGAATTTAAAGTGATAGGTATACACCTTATGGTATCTCCCTTTGCAGGAGAAGTACCTCTGAATATTGTAGAGAAAATTTGCAAATGTATCTTTGACATAGCTTCTTGGCACAACTTTTTTCAAGTAAACCTCTGTAAACTCTGGTTTTAGAAATATTTTGTAGGGTACCATATGAAAATTGAAGTTTTTAAACCACCTGTCTTCTCCTCTCGAAATTTCTGTAACTTCTGATATCACTTCAGGGGAAATTGGTAAATTGAGGAATCCAATCCTTGAGTTTGATCCTGTGAATTTTACGGCAAATTATTTGGTGACTTGAGTGTGCCCTCCTTGAAGTTTTTCACAAAACTTCCAACAACCTACTTTCTTAAAGGCTTCTTGAACAGACTTGTCTTTTGTAAGGGATTCTACACCTTCAGGTTTTGTTCTTAGGCAATGACCAGACCTATGACTCCTTCTTTCTTCAACCATTTTCTTCTTGAAGACCTTGTATCTTCAGAAATCTATGATGATCCCTCTAAAAACCCTGTGTCTTCAACAAATTAGCAAATTAGCAATCAGAGCTTCCTGTTGAATGAACTGGCTCGCTTGGTAAATGAGTTCGGCCTCACTTGATAACAATTCTGCCTCGCTTGATAATAATTCTGCTTCCACTAGAAATGAATTTCAAACTCACTTGATAGCAAGTTTTGAAAATACTGATATATCCTGAATTTGAATGAGTAACCTCGCTTGAATTTGTTTCAGCCTCACTTGAAATATAGTTTCACAACCTCACTTGAATTTGTTATAGTAAACTCAGGTCTTTCACCACTAATTTCTTCTTCAAAACATAAGCATGCAATCAGTATTGTTTTGCATGAGACAAATGAAGTCGAAAACAGCCAACTATTTTCAAAGTTGAAAGGACCAATGACAACTGACCCCTAATTGATGACAAATGACGCCTACTAATTACAATGAATGGTTGCATGCGTGAATGATGACTCGTGGATGACTTTTAATGGTGAGGAATTTAACTGAATTTGACAGATGTGACAGCTCAAACGCAAAATTGAGAATCCCCGATTTCGTAGCGCATGATTTGCAAATTCGGGTTTTTGCGCTACGAAATCACCAGCATTTTCATAGCGCAAAATCGAATTTTTACACTGAGCGCACTACGAAAACAAGGTTTCGTGGCTTATTCATCAAATTTTCAAAAAAAACTTTAAAAATGGGTTTCAAAACGTGGCATAAGATATTTGAAGAATGAAACAATGTTAATGAACATTGTTTGGAGGTGGAATGAGGCTTTTAACCCATGATCTAGACCTTTAAAAATATAAAAATGACTCTAACCCTATCTAGCACTAGGAACAAGTGTAACTGACCAAGTTTCAGAAATTTTTTATAGTGATAACACATTGCAAAGATGAAAACATCCCTCTATTTGGAGCAAGAGCTCCTCCTTCATCTGCATGAGGCACTAGATAATCTCTAGATAGAACAACGATGTTTCCCTCGATATCTACAACATGTATAGGCAACCCTCCAATGATTGGATCCTTGTTTGGAAAAGACATCTCCATGCTCCTTTGCTCAAAGGTGTGGGATGGAAGTTTCTCTTCCGGCAAAGTATGGTGCAAGTTTTCAGCTTCCCCCATGGTTTTATGCAATGGTACTATGTTCTCATGAAAGGGTTTTGTTTGATTTTTCTTGTTTTTCTCCACCATGTGCGTCTCATGAATCCTCCTATCAAATATTTTCACTAATGCCTTAGTGAAACTAGAATAGGATGCAATGTTTACATTTCTCAAAGAAAATGATTCGAAGATCTACCAGGCATAAGCCTTACCTCTCAAATGAAGCGCTGCAACTTTGATGGCTTCATCTTCAAGAATGTGGTGCTGCTGCAAGAAGGTCTCTAAATCCTCCACCCAATCTTTGGCTGAACATATAGGTGAACCCTCAAAGGTAGATAGATGAAATCTATCCTGCTGCTCTCTTCCATTTACCTTCATCTTGCAAAAATCTGAAAAACTGAGATGATCTCAGAATTTTTGAGTTTGAGACTCATACTCCTTTAGGAAATCACTAAGAGTTTCCCTCCTAGCAACCTCTTCTCCTCTTTCCATATCTCTTCTGGAAATCATGGGCATGTGACTGCGTTGTGTATTAGGGTGTGCAGCTGCTTGCTCACACTCCTCATGTGACAATCTAGATTTTGCTTTTGAATCAAACCCTCTAGGAGATTCTTCATACATCTCCCTCCATATCTTCTTGAAATCCTCATGAATGTTATGTACAGATTTAGGAAGAAGCTTTGTAATATTATCCCCCTTTCCTTTTTCTCCTCCAAAAGATGGAGTCTTTTTCCTGCTTATCTCTTTGTCTCCTTGACGAGAATAGGAAGTGCAGGGTTCTTCCTCTTCTTTCTGCTTATCCTCCTTGAGGAGGTTCTTCATGGATCTGAAATATGATGAGATAAAACCCATCCTCTTCAAGCTTCTGATTTCTTGGGCTGAGACTCACAGGCTGAGCCAAGAAAGTTGCTTTGATACCACTATAATATTCCAAATCTGGAACAGTTAGCAAGGCATGACTGGAAAACACATTTTCCAGTAATAGATGCTACAGGAATTGAAACCAAGATCTGGATCCCTTAGAACAAGGTATCTAAGTGCTAAATCCAAGAGGAGGCTTCAAAGAAATCTTTCTAAGTGGGTTAAACAGATCTCCCACACTTAGATGTCCTCAAAAAGTGTTCGTTGAAGGGACTGCAACAATGCATGCACATAAAATGGAATGACAACGTTATTATGGTAAGCCTGAGTACATGAAGAAGTAGATAGCCAACCAATGTATAATATAGTAGAAAATGTGTATAATTATTTGAGGAATCAATCACTCAAGCTGGGCAATGAAAGCCTCAATGAGACATGTACAAGACAATATAGCAACACTGCTATGCAGAAATATCATATGGCTAAAATAACACGGTTCATTAGAGACACTGCAAAAAAATACATGATAATAGAATGATATAAAAATATCAGCTCAAATAAATGAGGGGGAGAAAGCTCTCAACCCATGAAAACACTAATACAAAAATACACAATCCTTGGAAGGATTGGCTACAATATACATGAAAATGGCAAATCTGCAGAAATGTCGGAGTTGCATGGTAGCAGCTGCAACACAAAACTAAAACTACATGGAGATGTCTGAATAAGATGTACAATCTGTAGCAAACCTCCTCCAATGGATCTCTCAAGTGCAAGGTTGATCCTAGCACTAAAGATCTTGCTCTCCAAGATGATGGTGCAACCCCTCACTGCACATATGCACTGAAATAACACAGTATGGAGAATGGACTGCGCTGTCTATGATGGGAGATGCTTGGCCTTGATGCCAAGATATGAAAATAAGCTTTGGAAACCTTCCTTACTAACCTTCCCGAGGAATAGCAACTCCCTCCTCTGAAAGATGAGACAAGGAATGGTGTTGTGGAACCCCTCCACTGCAACACCTGCAACACTACGTTATACTTCAACAGAAATAACGTAGTGACTGAAGAAGTGGCTTTGGCCTTGAGCCAAGATGTGGAGAAATGAAGTGTAATCCTTCAATAGGCCTCTCAAGAAGGAGAGGAAATCCTAAACAGGAATCCCTCGTGCTAAACAACACTGCAACTCAACTGAATAGCCGGAGACTGCAAATAGTTTGAACAGACAAATATCAATATACTCAAGGATGTCCCACTATGGCTGCCTCTTCCTCCTTTTATGCAAGTGAATGTCTCTTTACCTTGGACCCCACACATTAGGGTTTCTTCCACAAAGAATATTCCTCCCTCTCAAACTGCGTTGTCTTCTCATGTAAGCTACACCTCTTAGGCAGCGTTGTTGACTTGGTCAAACTTGACCTTTTCCTCATGCATTTGCCCCTTTTCACACTGGAAGGTGCAAAATTAAGCTACTCCATTGATCCCTTTCACACTATGAGGGTTTTATTCCTACTCATGGGCCTTTTACCCATTTTATTCACCTCCTAGATGATATAAGAAAAAATTAATATTCCAATTTGCTGCTTGCAAATTTTGGAATATTACAATAAAAGAAACAGTGCTAATGAAAGCAATGCAGGATAAAATAAATGACTTCTTAAAAAAATTGATATTCAGATCAGTAAATTTGTTTTCCTTAAAACAAAATTGCATACCCATTCAATTGATGAACAATTTTCTGGAGTTTTCCATAGGCTTGTAGAGCTAGAATCTCCTTTTCTCTTCAGCTGTATTAGTGAATCTCTGATACCACATTAATACAAAAGTGTCCTCAGACATGTAATTTTATTGATAATGGAAAAGAAATTACATAAAAATTTCAAGAGTTTACAAACGTAAACTTCCACTAATTTTCAATTAGGAAACTAACTTATTTATAGGCTATATGTCCTAACTTAATTTAGTTATGGACCACTTGAAAAAACAACAAGTGTCCATTTACAATAAATGAAATTCTATCCAATCTACTAACTTTATTCCTCTTTTAGAGCCTAATATACAACTCTATTCTATAGTCCTATCTTTTCTAACAATATTCTATTTCTAAGTGTCTCTAATATTTATTAAATATTATAATTTAATAAATATTTTTATCCTAACTTTACATTATTATATTTGGATCATCTAACAACAAGCTTGTCCATTTGAATTTCTATTTCTTTGATCTGTCTTGTTAACTGAAAAATTAAGTTCATCATGTCATCCTTCTGAGTTTGTTCCTGTATAATTTCGTTGGCTTGAGGATGTTTAGTTGATGGAAGTTTGAGTTGTTTCCTTAATGCTGCAATGTCCACATTCTTTTTCTTCACTAACTCTTCTACAACTTTGACATTTGCAGGATCATATCCAACTTGTATGACCAACTCTTCTAAAGACTTAATCCTAAGATCTTTAACATATAAGGGAGCTTTATCCACTTTCATTTGAACTTTCATGTTTATGGTTGTATTCTGAAGTTTTTGAACACTCATAGCCTTGGCTGTAATGGTAGAATATAACATCTCTTAACTTTGTCTATGAAATTTGATTTGATCTAGTGCATGAATATTTTCTGTTGGTACTTCTAGATCAACTTTCTTATAGTATGCATCTGTCTTTGGAGTCTCCACTGTAGGCTAGAGCACTGACATTATCAATTTTTTATTTGAATAGTCAAAAGCTGATAAAAGTATGTTTTGAACAGTTGGTGTTTGCTTCAAATATTGAGAGTAAATCTCATTTTTGATCTCTTCATTCTTTGTTTTAATCTGTTTATACTTTTCCCTGATATCAAGATCTTTTTCCTCTGCTGTCTGTGAGGAGGATGCTTCTATATTATGTTGTTTCTCTATCATCTGTGTATTTGAATTATTAGGATTTCCTTCATTCAAATTCTCTGTAACTGGCTCATTTGTGATGACTGTAGCAGCATCTATATTTGTTACTGGGACATCTGTGTCTTCAACTTCAATAGTCACTTTTTCTTTATCAACTGAGTTTATCTTAGGCTTTTTATTGTATCTTAGTTTGAACCTAGTTTCAGTTGTGGTTTCAGCAATGTATGTTCCTTCTTCTCTGACTCTTTTGGTGTCTTTTTCCCCTTGATTAGTATTTTGTAATGTGTGACTAGTATCACCTTGCTTAACTGCATCTACCAAAGTGTTTTCTATCCATTCAGTTTGATTGACACACTTCTCAATCTCTGGTTTTTTCTAATGAATGTAGGGTGTTAGTTTGCACTTAACCCTCATTTTACTTAATATTTCTTGTGGATCATATTTCCATGAGAAACTCTCTTCAAATCTATACTCTAGTAATGTTTGGCTGCTTCTGTCTCTGCATCTCTGTGATTACAAATAAAGGGTCCCACTTGATTCTTCAACTTAAATTTTGTTTTCTTCTTAGTTGCTAGGAAGTTGATAGAATCAAAATTTAATGTTTTTCTGATGTATTCCAAGGCAAAAACCCTCACTGGTACATATTTAAGTAGTTTTTAGGGTAACAGATTAAACCCAAAAACTCTGATTTATGTGTGTTGTTCATATAAATACCAATCTCCAGTTCTAGTCTACTCTAATAGCTGTAGGATTTTCTTCATTTCATCATTGATCCTTGGCTATTCAAAATTTGTTAACATGTTTATCAATGGATGAACAAAGAAGTATGAAAAATCTGTATAAGTAAACTCTGTGGACTATTTTATGATCAAATATGTCAAAAAATGTCTGAAAGTGGATTTTCTTTTATTTCAAGCTTCTGGAGGGTCACTGGAAACTTGTCTTCTTGAAAATAAAAAAACATATGGAAGAGAAAAGATGTGTATCTAAACACTCCTTCAGTTGGAAATTTAACCAGATGATCATGGATATTGTCAGCAATGTACTTAACATAATTGAAGATGACAAAAAGAGGTTGTCCTGGTGTAAAAGTAGATAGGAAACCTAGGATTGATTCATCTGTATGCTCATATGTAAAGTATCCTAGGATGAATGACAACATGGAAATGACATGCCTTGAACATTCTGGAAATTTTGAAGTAGAATATGGAGGATTGATTTGAGGAATTTCAACATGTAAGGGCATGAATACTTGGAAGATCTAAAATCTTTTAGGAAAATCAAGGCCAATGTACAACTTTGTAAGTGATTCTATTGACAAAGGAACTGATTTAGGATCATGTTTGAGTTGTAACATCTGGTTTATGGACTCAACAGTAATTGTAAATAGTACTTCTTTGTTTTCATTCACTATTGCTCTTTGTTCAGGCACATAATAGTTCTAACACAACCTGATAATCTCTAGACATGGATGAGTAACTGGAACAACATATTTGGGTAGATTTGATTCCCAAATTTTGACTTCTTCCACCTGATCTAAGGATTTTTCAAAGCTCCAGCTATGGAGGTCTAACAGATTGAATTCTACAATTGGATCTTCTATTTTCTAGTCCAAATCTGCTAAAGGGACGTCCTCAATGTCTACAACAGGAGGTTGTAGAGGATTCAAAATGATGGCAGTCTTGGAGGACATAGCTGGAGTGGATTTTGGCATTTTTAGGCTTTCAGGATTACTAAAACTCTGTTTTTTAGACTTTATGGTTTCTTCTGTAAGATTAAATGGTTTACATAAGTATTCTTGACTTTGACAGAGGTTCTTGGATGAAAATGGGTACAACTTGTTCTTTCCCTTGGATTTTAACTTCAATTTTGGCTTTAAACTGTATTACAGACTCTTACTGGCTCATAAAATAAGAAACAACGGTTTTTTTTCCTTTTTCAGTGGATATTGGGATACAAATTGATTAAAATTGGGCATAGAGGGTCGGGGTTACCTGCAGAGTATTTATGGGTAATTTAGGATTCTTAAGTCTGTAAAAGCTAAAATCAACTTGAGTTTCTCTTTTAAAACTGAATGCAGTATTAAAACAATGTTTTTTCAAAATTTTGACAGGGTTTAAGGTCTTTTTTCGGCAACTAGAGGCTTTCTTGGAGAAATTAAGCTCTTACTTGTTCAATTCCTTTAGTAATTTCTTTTCAGAATGATAACAAGTTCGCTTTTTATAGGAAAATACCTGTTTGCACAGGTATGGGTCTCTCAAAATAGATTCTGAGGCGTTTTGACAGGTCCCTAGTATCTTTTCAGGTATCTAGAGGCTTTCTGGGACTTTTCAGCAGTCTTGACAACAATATGCGGGCGTTTTTCAGGTTTAGGATATAAAACAATGCACAGACTCCGTTTTCTTCAATCGGGAGGAAAAATACAGTCGGTAAATGCATAAAAAATGGCTTAATGGTGCATTTAGGAGTTTGTTAAGCGTTTTTAGGTTTAGAATAGCCTGTAATAAATGGCGGTCACATCGGAAAAATGGTGGTTTTCAGGCTTCAAAGGCGAAAACCACATGTGGTTATCGCGTAGAAAAAGTTGGTAAGTGCTATTAGTTGGATTAGATGCGATCCAATAGAGCTGGGCCATGTGGAGGAGAGAGGAAAGGGTGAAACAACCCATTTTGCATGGATTGAAAAGTGTTATGATCGCGCAAATTTATTTGCGATATGGCCAGGTGATCGTCGGATTTGGGAGGGCCAATGCGAACGGCTGCGATAGGGTCCGGGGTTTGTTATTGTGGCGATATAAGTTTTAACCTTATATATATATATATATATATATATATAACGTTAAAAACTTTATGTTATTTGATTGGATGGGGGGTAAAGTTATGTGTTTTCAACTAAAAAATTAACAAATGTTTCAATAACGTTGGCACGGGTATGTATTATATGGTAACTAAAACCTTTTAATAAGTGTTTAAACATAAGATAAAGCGGGGTTTATAACATAAGATAATTTTAAACCTATGGGAAAAAGTGGGGATTTATTTTAACATGTGGGGATAAATAAACATAGGTTTAAACTTTAAATAGTGGGTCTTAGGGATATTTATATATAATGGATTTAATAATATATACGGGAGGGATATAACATAAGGATTTAATATTTTAGGTTAAAAAGTTAATATGAAATGAAAAAATGTAATGAATGAGATGAATACATAATTTTAAACTAAGTAAAGTGTAAATAGGTCATTTAAGCATAATTTGTCCCATTTTGATTTTTTTACACATAGACATAGGATAAAATGCATTTTGTAGGTTTTTTGAGTGTTTTTGAATGAAAATGAAATTAATTAAGTAGGGTTTTTACTTTTACTAAGCAAAAAATGTGTTTTACTTAGGAAAAGGGATCATAATCTTGGAAAAGGGTGAATATGCTGATGAAATGGGTTTTATGTAGGGAATCGAATATTTTTAACCAATCAATTATTGAGCCTTGGGTCCGGTCCCAACAGAAGTCAGAGAAATGCTCTATGCCTTTTTAACTGAAGGTTTAGAATACTGGATGATTGTAGGGAAGGGATATTAGTAATTTCTGCCCTGTGATGCTTTATTACATGTCTTTCACAACTGCTTTCTACCTACCCATCATTATTTATAACATTTTTTACTTCATTTTCATGTGTGCATTTCAGCTTGCAACCCTAAATCCATTTTTCTTTCAAAGCATAAAAAATATCTAAGTCTAACCTTATTTCATCTGAGGGCTCAGATTAAACTGTTGAGCTCCTCATTTATTATCTAACTATCTGTTGATTTTTCAAGTTTTAAACTGTATGACATATCTTTGTTCTTTATCTAAAACATGAAATTCAAAGCATGAAAATTTAAGATTAAACTATTTAACTGATCATGGATTATGGCATTTATTGACAATCTGCACATAATGATTATTCTTGCAGTAAAAGTAAATAGTAGTGGCATTTTGACTTGCTCACTTTCAGGTCTTATTTTTATCTCTTTTTTCTTTTTGGGGTCTATTCTTTTCTGAGTCTTTTGATTTTTATTTTAGGACTTTTACCCTCTTTTCATTTTTTATTATTATTTTCAAATATGGGAAAAAAACTTGTAGAAAGCAAGGTATGTACATATTTACAAGACTATCAAATTCAATTAAAAAATTATGAATCCTTTTATTATAGGACCCTAATAGTGGCTCCACATGGGGATGGCATTTCCTAGTGAAACGTCAAGAACTTTTAAGACTAGTAGCCTTTTAATTTTGACCGTGATGACCCTGTAAGTGTCTTCTGATCTCTGCAATTATTCATTACTTCTGAGATTTTACCTCTCAAAGCTTAGGGCCTTCTCTTCGGGCTTCAACTTTGTTTTGAAAACATCCAATCCAATCTAAAATCTTCAATGTATATGTACAATGATAAAAGTAAATGAAACTAACTATTTTTTATCTCTGAGGAGTAGTAGTGCTTCAACATTCTGCCATTTATTGGTCTATCTAACATATTTGACACATCCATTTCTTTTAGATAGAAAGAATTGTTACCTCTGTAACCATAAATCACATAAGGTCCTTTCCATAGAAAATCAAATTTTCCATATTTACCTTTGCCTTATCTTCTTGAATCCCATTTGAACACTTTATCTCCAATGTAGAAATCATCTTCTTTACTCTTTTTGTCAAAAAATTTCTTTATCTTATCCTGGATAACTTGAGACTTAATGTAAACCTCTTCTCTTTTTTGTTGCAAGTGAATGGTTTGATTTATCCTCTTTTTAATGTCATTTGGCTAAACTTGTAATTCTTGGATAATTTTTATTATTGGTACTCCTAAGGAAGATGGAAAAACAACATCCATTCCATAGACTAGATGATAAGGAGATGTACCACTAGTTTTTTTGGTTGTAAGTCTATCTGCCCATGAGGCATTGACTAACTTCTTGTTCCAAGTCTTTTTGTTATCTTCAAGTAACTTTTTGATGATATTTACGAGGCTCTTATTTGAAGATTCAGCTAGACCATTACCTTATGGATAATATGTAGTAGAATGGCCTAGGGTAATGTGATATTTATGGAAAAATTCAACCATATTTTTAGATTTGAATGTTGTTGCATTGTCAGTACTTATATTTTGGGGACATCCAAATCTTGAAAGTATGTTTCTTTCTAAAAAGGATAATGACAGTATCTGTGGCTTGCCTAGAGGATATGGCTTCAATCCACTTGGTAAAATAGTCAGTGGCTCTCAGAATCCACTTGTGTTGGGCTGATGATGGGGGGTGAATTTCTCCAATGAAGTCAAGACCCCATTGTTGAAATGGAATTTTTGTTGATATGGGCTTTAAGGGAAGGGGTAACAACTTTTTCTTACCCTCAAATATTTGACACTTGTGACAGGAGGTCACATACCTTTTAACATCTGCAAATAAAGTAGGCTAGTAAAAACCAACTCTCAAGATTTTGTCTGCAGTAGTCTTCTAGTAGAGATGTCCTCCACAGTCACCTGCATGAAATTCTTGTAATACTTTGTCAGCTTCTTCTTTTAACAAACAATTTAACAAAATCCCACTACTATCTTTCCAAAAAAGTACATTGTCTAATATACAAAATCTTACTGCCTTTAGTTTTAAGAATCTAGCTTTTGTTCTTGATAATCCAGGAGGAGCTTGTAAGTTTAATAATACAAATATGATATCTGCATACCATTGTGAGTCTAAAAAGGCTTCACTGATCTCTGGAGTCGCCATCCCTTTCTGATCATCTACTTGGGCAATAAAATTCATGTCTAGGACATGACAATTTGATTCAGCCATAAGTTTGGCTAAACCTTGAACTTTTATCAATTTAGTGGGTTTTATCTCTATGTCATATTCTAAAATTGTGGCAATACACTTACCTCTTCTACCATCAAGACCATCTTGAGTTATAATGTCTTTTACTACTGCATTTGAGACATAGGCAGTGATGTGAGAATAAAGAATGTACACCCTGAAATCTTTAATGGCCTTTACCAAAGCTAGGACTTGTTTCTCCATGATATTATAATTCAAGGTGGAATCTCTAAGTGTTCTGCTAAAGAAAGATATGGGTTGTTCATAACCCTGGTCATTTTTCTGCAGTAAAACTGCAACAATGGTGTGTTCTGAAGAAAATAAAAAAATTATGAAATCCTTTTTAAAGTCAGGACTTATAAGGACTGGAGTTTTGGTTAAGGCCTGTTTGATGGATTCAAAAGATTTTTTGGCCTCAATATTCCGTTTAAGAACTGAATCCTTTTTAAGCATGCTATTTAATTCTCTAATTATTTCAGCTAAATTGGAAATGAATCTTCTTAAAAAGTTATTTTTTCCTAGAAAAGCTTGTAACTCTTTTATATTTCTTGGAGGACTGATGTTAAGAATTGCTTCTATTCTTGCAGGATCTATTCAAATTCCTTCCTTAGAAATTATGTGTCCTAGTAACTTGCCTTCTTCTAATCCAAATAAGGTTTTCTTTGGGTTTAAAGAGATGCCAAACTTTCTACATTTTATAAATACTTTTCTAAGATGATCCAAGTGTTCATAATCAGTCTTAGAAAATACAATTATGTCATCTAATTAAATCACTAAAAATTCATGAATTTCCTTTGCAAAGGCTATATCCATAGCTCTTTGAAAGGTAGCCCCTGCATTCATTAAACCAAAAGGCATTTTTACATACATAAAAGTGCCCCAAGGAGTAGTAAAAGTTGTTTTGACTTGATCCTTTGGTTGGAATAAAATTTGGTTGTATCCTGAAAATCCATCTAAAAGTTAAATCCTAGAAGATCCAACTACCCTTTGTAAAATGTGATCCATTTTTGGTAAAGGATAATTATCTTTTAAGGATAATTTATTTAGATTTCTAAAATCAACACATAATCTAATCTCTCTTGTCTTTTTTCTGGTTGGAACTAGGTTAGAAACCCAATCAGAATATATGATTGGTGCAATTATCTGTGCATCGTACATTCTTTTTACTTCTTTTTCTATTAAGGGCATCAAAACAGGATTGATTCTCCTTAATTTTTGTTTAAAGGGCTTTTGATCTTCTTTTGTAGGAATTTTATGTTGAATTATGTTGGTGTCATAGGATTTTAGGTCCTCATAACTCCAAGCAAAAATATCTTGAAATTCCTTAAAAAGAGCAATATATTTTTCTTTTTCTTGTTGAGGTAAGGCTTTGGAAATTTTGATCATCTTGGGTTTTAACTCTGTGCCTATGTTACATTCCTCAATGTCAGATCTACGTGGCTTCATTTTGGGTTTTCTAGCAACATCATTTGAGTCAAATAAATCTTCTAAAGGAGTTAAACCTTTTGCTAGGAAATTATCTTTGAGGTTTAATATTTCAGATTCATCATCAATTATATCATCAATTTCTACTCTCTAAATTATCTATATCTAATTGACTAAAATTAGTTGGTCTAGCAAACTTTAATTTATTTACATCTATATTATTCAAATCTATTTCACTATCTAAATCCTGATATAATGTACAATCAGTCTATTTTACAGTTCTGAAATTCACCTTCATTATTCATAAAATGGTAAATTTGTTGGTCTTGTGAGAAAATCTACCAATATTTGAAGTTATCTAGAATTATTGGTTTATGCTTTAATTCTGCAATATATTTATGATTGGGTTGAAAAGGTAAATTACAAGTACTAGAAAAAGTTTCTAACGAGTGTGCTTGTAAATTTTTGCTTTCTAGGTATTGCAGAGAAATCACATTCCAACAAATTATCAATCAAATCTAATACAATCTCTCTATATCGGCCTAGTCAAGGATTGTAAACAAAATATTCACCATTAATTTGTTTTACAACCAACTCTGAGTCTCCCATTATTGCTATTCTTTTGCCTCCTAAGTTTTTGATTATCTGGAGTCCTAAAATGAGGGTGTCATACTCAGCCATATTGTTGGTGCATTTGAAATTCAGTCTGAAAGCATGGCCTTCTTCATGATTATTTTCAACGTTAGTTATCCAAACTCCTGTTCCTGCTCCTAGTTTGTTTACTAAGCCATCAAAATCTAAATTCCATAAAGATTCATGAAACAAATTATCATTGTTTTGTGTTTTCTTTTTGTCTTTTGATTCAGTTTTGATTTCATTATCAGTTTCAAAGTTACATAAGATGAAAGAATCTAGATCAGTAGGTGTAGCATAAATTGGGTAATTTATTGATCTTGCTACACTACTTACCATATATTTCATCAATGTTTCCCTATAAAGCTTCTTTTGTTGACCAAAGACTGATATAGTAGCATATGACATCTCCAATTGTAGAGATCTCTGTAATTTTTCTCCTCATGAGTGAGATAATAACATTCCATATTTGGGTGGGATATCAGCTACTACAATGTCCATTAATATACTCTTACCAGGATATTGAACTAATGTTACACACAAATCTTTAATTAAACCTAGGAATTTTACTTTGCTTGAATCAAATGAAAATAAATCCTTGTAAGGCCTTGTAATGTCTAAATTCAGAGTTTCCATTATTGCTTTGGGCATTAGATTGTGTGAAGCTCCTGAATCTAACATTGCATTGTGTAGAATTTGGTCATGAAAAATTAAACTGATGTAAAATGGAGGAACTGCTCCATCTTGATGCTTTCCATTCACATCAGGGCCAAAAATCAACTCTTCTTGATCATCATTCAAGTTTACAGAGTCTTCTCCATCATTCATGTTTAATGTTTCAGTGATTGTTGTTTTATACAAATCATGTTTTACCAATTCTGTTAAAGAAATTGGTATTTTTAGCTTTGAAATTTCGGTTTGTATATTGAATGAAGGTTGTGATTTACTTATTTGAATTAATTATTCCTTAGTAACTATAGTTTGAGTGGGTTTATCTTGTTTTTCTACAATTATGTTTTCATTTTCTGTTTGAGTTTCTTGTGTCTTACTGCTCCTAGTTTTCTTTTCAAGAGTGGTTTGAGAAGCAGTAGATTTTTTTTCAGATTTTGAGTTGTCAGAAGCTATTTTTTCAGTGGCAGCTTTTGGATCAGCAGTGGATGTTTTGGACTCTAAGTTTTCCATTTTAGCAAAATTAGTTGTTTTAACAGTAGCAGATTTTTGTGAATCTTTTGTTGTTTGATCAACTTCATCTGTTATATCAACAATATTTGGACTGGTGAAATTTTGGGGCTGGAAACTTTGTGGGATGAATTAGAGTTTTGTTTATTCTCCCTAGGGAGAATTTGCAGAACTTTTGTTGTTGGGACTTCTACTTTTTCTTATTTTCAGTTTGAGGAGATTTCTTAGTAGAAGTTTCAGTGTTTTTCTTACTTCTAAGGTTATATTTCTTGTGTACTTCGTTTATAGCAAAATCATAACCTTGTTTGTAGTCAAATGATTCACCTGAATCTAATTGAAGTTGTTGCATTTCAAATAACTCTTGGTCTTCCTGAGTGAGAAAGATAGTGTTATCTTCATTTATACCCATTATATTTATGGTATCTTCATCATCTGCATTGTTTTGAGAACTTTCAACATAGTTCTCTTGAAATGGGGGTCTTATTGTCTGATCTAGAGTTGATTCTTTTTATTTTCCTGAATTTGTATTTTTCCTAAAATTGGGATTCCTAATTTGTTGTTGATTATCCCATTATGGTCTTCTTTCTATGTTGTCTAATCTAACAATCATTCTCTCTAAATTCTTAGCTAACTAATCTATCTTTGTGTCTGAACTAGAGGCTTCTTCTTTTATGGTTACTCTCTTCTCATTCCTTAATATGGCCTTTTTAGCTAAAATTTTTACTTCTACACCAACAACATCTGTTTGCATTCTTTCTAATGTTTTAGCATTTCTTTCCCTCAACTGATAAGCCATGTCTATGTCAAATCCATCAGGGAATTTGAGTAAGAAAGAGTCAGGAGTGGGTTTAAGATTGGCTGGGATTGAGTTGTAAACACTATTATATCTAGTGCAGTGGTCTTAGACTGATTCATTGGGAGTTTTTTTCATTGCATCAAATTCAGATAATATTTGGAGTGGATTATTCTTCTTTTCTCATTTATTTAAAAATACTCCATGAAAATTTGCTAAGTCAGTTATACTACCAGCAGTAAGACCTTTAAACCATTTTTTGACTTCCCCTATTAATGTTTGAGCAAACAATCTCATTTATAGATCAGAATCATCTATTTCATGGAGTTCAAAGTAATCTGTCATTTTATTTATGTGTTGTTGTGCAGTGTACTGTGTAGTAGCATCAAATTGTGGTACCTTACTTTGGTAATCCTGAGGTATGTCATGTCATTGTCCTAGAAGGACTAGGGGAGCATACCTAGCAGCCATATCTCCATAGCTTGAATTCTATCTTAGCTTGGGGGTAGATTGGAAGTGCTTGGGGCTAAACTGGAAGTAGTAGTTGATGTAGTAACAGAAGTAACTGATGAAACTAGAATATAGGGTGGTGAACTAGAAAAAGTAGTAGATGAACTAAAGGATGAAGTGGATGATGGAAATAATATTCTAGGTTGTAAGGGCTTTCTAGGGATAAATAGATATGTAGATTGGACGGTAGCTGAAACTATAGATGATGTGGTGGTATCTAAATGAGAAATAGAAGGTTTAGATGTGTAAGCTAACAATTGGGCTAATTCAATAGCTTCATCTATTTATTTGAGAATAGTAGCATTTATCTCTTCAAGTTTATCCTGATTTTTAAATTTCTTTAATTCAGAATCTACTGCAATATTTTCCTGTTTTGTTTCCAAAAATGAAATAAAAATAGGGTCTATAACAATAACACTTAAATTATTTTCAAATTTTCTCTTGAATAAAGAATTTTCAAATTTCAAATCAAACTGTATATCTTGTAAACTTACTAACTCTTGTGGTAATGAATTAGCTCTAATTAATGAAATTTTAGTATCTAAATAAACTATTTGTTTATTCTTTTTCCCAATTCTATCTAGATTTTATACTATAACAACAGGTTTAGGATCCGGTTTAGACCTGGTATAATAATTTTTTCTAGAAGCCAAAATTATAGTTTTTTATAAAATGATACTCGCAACTTATAAAACAACCTTAAAGGCATAAAGATAATGAAAAATATTTCTTTAAGACCTATTTTAAAACTGAGGATTGGTTTGTTTCCCAGTATGGTCACCAGTATGTTATCACTCTAGTAATTCCCAAGTTGTGAGATTTTGATTTTAAGTTTAAGAACACTAGAGGTAACCACAAACCTACTTTTAAACTCTAGGATATAGCCTTCCTAGGGTTTAGAGAGGGCTCTCTCTTTAATATTTAACTTTTTATTATTATAAGATATTAGGCTACTTATGATTGTGCAATTTGGTTTGGTTTGGTTTGGTGGGAAAAATCACTTAATGAGATGGATAGTGGGAAATTTGATTGTCCATTTGGCTAAGGAGTCAAAAGTCAAGTAGACAGAACTAGGATCAAGGTAAAAATGTCAAATGTTTTCAGGGCAAGATAGTCTTTGAAGATATTGGAAGGCTATTTTGGTGAAGTGGTTTGATCGGGATAAAGATCAATGAAGGGTTCTTTGATCCGCAAAAAGGAAGGAGTAGATAGAGGTCAAACTAAAGAGGGAGAAATTAAGGGTTCCCTACTCTAGAAATCAGAAAGAAAAAAAAGAAAAAAGGAAAAAGGAGATAAACAGTAAAGACAGGGTGCTTTTAACAAATCCTGAAATAATACTCATGTTTATTCATTCAAATTTAGAACACATAATGGATGCATGAAAACATGAGAAGATAAACAATGACAAGTAGAAAGTACTTCACTTCAATGGCTCATCACATGAATCCTGAAATATGATGCTAGATGATTTGATCCAGTCTGCTACTCGAAATTTGCAACACAAAAGCCCTCAAGTCCAAAAAAAATGGCTATAGAAATCTTAAGCAATTTATTCCACACTAATACTTCTAAGGATGAAGTATTTATACAAAAATGTTTACAAAATATCCTAAAATGCTTCTAGGAATTATCTAAGGAAAAATAAAATATATTTACAACAAGATAGAGACAACTACTTAACAAATCAACAAGTTGTCCTATTGATCCAAATAAAATAGAAAATTGTTTGTGGATTAGGTGCAACTGGCTACCTTCGTGTCCTCTTTGCTGGCATAGATATTTCAAATATTTTTTGAAATATTATCTTCATTATCTTATACTCTTTAACTCTGATTTATCTTTATCCTATGACACTCTTTAACTCAGATACTCTTTAACCTCTGTAAAAACTTCCTTATTGTTGTAATAAATTATGTTTTGACTGAAAAAATCAGCAAACAGTTTATGTCTTTCTTTTTGCAATTTGACTTTTATAGTAAGTCAGTGAGTGATTGCCAAGCTTCATCATTTGGAATTTGTATCTTTTTCAGCTTCCTAAAGTTTTCATCTACTTCAGTATATCTAGCAAATGTTGGTTTTATGACAAATAAATGTCTTATCTCATGCTGCAGATAAAATAAATCTTCAAAACTTTTGAGTAAGAGCTTCCCTGTAGGAATACCTTGCCATCCTGTTTTTTCAACCTACTCTTTTGCATATTCTCTGATTTTCTTATTATAGTCTTCCCGTGGCATGAGTTTATCATTAATGACCAGAATGTTAGGCAAACTTCTTTGCCTCAAATTTTCAAATTTAACCATAAACTTGGTTATGGCTATGTTCATATTTTCACATTTCTCTTCAAGTTGTTTCATCAGATTATTCTTTGAAATTACTTTCCTTGTTTCAAGGATTGTCTCTGTCCTATCAGTGATTTGAGAAAATTTATCAATTATATGGCTTGCTCAGGTTTATTACCTAGCTCATATTTTTTTTTTTGAATTTTTGCTTGTGCCACCTTAAGTAAATATCTCTGCTCATATATCACTTTGATTGATGGCCAAACATCATTGATGGCTTCAATGATTTTACTCCATAACTGATTCTTCACATAAGAAACTGGTTCTTTTAAGGTTAAATCTTTTTGTAAATTCTTCAACTCTTCATTTAACCTATTAGCCATTTGCTCATGAGTTTTGGCATTGATTTGGGCTAACTTCTTTGTATCCTCAAGATTTTCTATCACTTTATTTAATCTGTTAATCTCATTTGTTTGAAGTGACATTTCCTCCATGGATTTTACTAGTTTACTAGCCTCATCTGAATGTTGGGATGCTGTAGTAGATGATTCTGTGGCTGAAGTTGTGGATGAAGTCACTGGCACTGCAGTAGCCATTAGTTCTTTTGGTGCCAAATCTTCTGCCAGTGTTGAAGGCACAGCTGTAGTAACCATGGGAATTACTGAAGGAATATCCTGTGCTTTTGTTGTTTCCCTTTCATTGACAAGCTTGTCCATTTGAATTTCCATTTCTTTGATCTGTCCTATTAAATGAAAAATTAAGTTCATCATCTCACCCTTCTGAGTCTGTTCTTGTATAATTTCTTTGGCTTGAGGATGTTCAGTTGATGGAAGTTTGAGTTGTTTCTTTAATGCTGCAATGTCAACATTCTTTTTCTTCACTAACTCCTTTGCAACTTTGTCATTTGTAGGATCATATCCAACTTGTATGAACAACTCTTCTAAAGACTTAATTCTAAGATCTTTAGCATATAAGGAAGATTTATCCACTTTCATTTGATCTCTCATGTTTATGATTGTATTCTGAAGTTTTTGAACACTCATAGCCTTGGTTGTAATGGTAGAATATAACATCTCTGGACTTTGTCTATGAAATTCTATTTGATCTAGGGCATGAATATTTTCTGTTGGTACATCTATATCAAATTTCTTATAGTCTGCAACTGTCTTTGGAGTCTTCACTGTAGGCTGGTGCACAGGAATTATCAATTTTTTACTTGAATAGTCAAAATATGATAAAAGTATGTTTTGAATACTTGGTGTTTGCTTCAAAGAGTAAATCTCATTTTTGATCTCTTCATTCTTTGTTTTAATATGTTTATACTTTTCCCTGATATCAAGATCTTTTTCCTCTATTGTCTGTGAGGAGGATGCTTCTATATTATGTTGTTTATCTATCATCTGTGTATTTGAATTATCAAGATTTCCTTCATTCAAATTCTCTGAACTGGCTCATTTTTTATGACTATAGCAACATCTGTATTTGTTACTGGGACATTTGTGTCTTCAACTTCAATAGTCACTTTTTCTTTATCAACTGAGTTTATCTTAGGATTTTTATTGTATCTTAATTTGAACCTAGTTTTAGTTGTGGTTTCAGCATTGTATGTTCCTTCTTCTCTGACTCTTTTGGTAGCTTTTTCTCCTTGATTAGCAGTTTTTAAGGTGCGATTAGTATCACCCTGCTTAACTGCATCTACCAAAGTGTTTTCTATCCATTCAGTTTGATTGACATACTCTTCAATCTCTTATTTTTTCTCATGAACGTAGGGTGTTAGTTTGCACTTAACCCTCATTTTACTTAATATTCCTTGTGGATCATAGTTCCATGAGAAACTCTCTTCAAATCTGTACTCTAGTAACTATTTGGCTGCTTCTGTCTCTGCATCTATGTGATTACAAATAAAGGGTCCCACTTGATTCTTCAACTTAAATTGTGTTTTATTCTTAGTTGCTAGGAAGTTGATAGAATCAAAATTTAATATTTTTCTCATGTATTTCAAGGCAAAAACCCTCATTGGTACATATTTAGGTAGTTTGTATGGTAACAAATTAGACCCAAAAACTATGATTTCTGTGTGTTTTTCATATAAATACCAATCTCCAGTTCTAGTCTGCTCTGATAGTTGTAGGATTTTCTTCATTTCATCATTGATCCTTGGTTGTTCAGTATTTGTTAACATGTTTATAAATGGATGAACAAAGAAGTCTGAAAACTCTGTATAAGTAAACTTCGTGGACTCTTTTCAGATCAAAGATGTCCAAAAAATGACTGAGAGTGGATTTTCTTCAATGTCAAGCTTCTGGAGGGTTACTGGAAACTTGTCTGTTTAAAAATACAAAAACATATGGAAGAGAAAATATGTGTATCTAAACACTCCTTTAGTTGGAAATTTTACCAGCTGATCATGGATATTGTCAGCAATGTACTCAACATAATTGAAGATGACAAAAGGAGGCTGTCCTAGTGTAAAAGTAGATAGGAAACCTAGGATTGATTCATCTATATGCTCATCTGTAAAGAATCCTAGGATGAATGACAACATGGAAATGACATTCCTTGAACATTCTGGAAATTTTGAAGTAGAATATGGAGGATTGATTTGAAGAATTTCAACAGGTAAGGGCATTAATACTTGGAAGATTTGAAATCTTTTGGGAAAATCAAAGCCAATGTACAACTTTGTAAGTGCTTCTATTGACAAAGGAACTGCTTTAGGATCATGTTTGAGTTGTAACATCTGGTTTATGGACTCAACAGTAATTGTAAATAGTACTTCTTTGTTTGCATTCACTATCGCTCTTTGTTTAGGCACATAATAGTTCTAACACAACCTGATAATCTCTGGACATGGATGAGTGACTGGAACAACATATTTGGGTAGATTTGATTCCCAAATTTGGAATTATTCCACCTAATCTAAGATTTTTTCAAAGCTCCAGCTGTGGAGGTCTAACAGATTGAGTTCTATAATTGGATCTGCTATTTTCTAGTCCACATCTACTAAAGGGATGTGCTCAATGTCTTCAACAAGAGGTTGTAGAGGATTCACAATGATGGAAGTCTTGGAGGGCATAGCTGGAGTGGATTTTGGCATTTTTAGGCTTTCAGGATTACTAAAACTCTGTTTTTTAGACTTTCTGGTTTCTTCTGTAAGATTAAATGGTTTACAGAAGTATTCTTGACTTTGACAGAGGTTCTTGGATGAAAATGGGTACAAATTGTTCTTTCCTTTGGATTTTAACTTCAATTTTGGCTTTAAATTGTATATCAGACTCTTACTAGTTCATAAAATAAGAAACAAGGGTTTCTTTTGCTTTTTTCAGTGGATATTGGGATAAAAATTGATTAAAATTGGGCTAGAGGGTCAAGGTTGTCTGCAGAGGATTTCTGGGTAATTTAGGATTCTTAAGTCTGTAAAAGCTAAAATCTAGGGAAAATTTTAAGTATGGAAAATTATCTTGAAGTTTAAAACATTGTTGAATCTCACTAGTCCCTAATATGCAAACTATACAAATTTTATTGATGTATTTGTAAAATCATTAAAATTTATAATGATTTTCTATATACTCTTTATATAATATTGGCGATTTTTAGGGTAAAATATTTTATATTGTAAAATGTGGGCAAATCATTTTAATAAAAAATGGAAATTCGTGAATCTATTTTTTGGAAAAATCATGGAAAATTAGCCCACCTGCGAATGTTAGCCCCTAAAATTTTCCATGCTAAAATCAACTTGAGTTTCTCTTTTAAAATTGAATGCAGTATTAAAACAGGGTTTTTTCAAAATTTTGACAGGTTTTAAGCTCTTTTTTGGGAAACTAGAGGCTTTCTTGGAGAAATTAAGCTCTTACTGGCTTCAATTCCTTTAGTAATTTCTTTTCAGAATGATAACAGGTTCACTTTTTATAGGAAAATACTTGTTTGCGCAGGTATGGGTCTCTCAAAACAGATTCTAAGGCATTTTGACAGGTCCCTGGTATCTTTTCAGTTATCTGGAGGGTTTCTAGGACTTTTTAGCTATCTTGACAGCAATATGCAGGCGTTTTTTAGGTTCAGGATATAAAACAATGCACAGACTTCATTTTCTTCAACCATGAGGACAAATGCAGTTGGTAAATGCAGAAAAATGGCTTAATGGCACATTTAGGAGTTTGTTAGGTGTTTTTAGGTCTATAATAGCTTGTAATAAACTACGGTCACATCACACAAATGGTGGTTTTCGGGCTTCAAAGGAAAAAAATTCAAGTGGTTATTGCATAGGAAAAATTTGGTAAGTGGTATTATTTAGATCAGATGCGATCCAATAGAGCTGGGCCACGTGGAGGAGAAAGGAAAGGGTGAAAGAACCCATTTCGCATGGATTGAAAAGTGTTATGATCGCACAACTTTATTTGCAATATGGCCAGGTGATCGTCGGATTTGGGAGGGCCAATGCGAACGGCTGCGATTTACTGTGAAGGTGCTCGACAGCCAGAGGTGGGATCCAGGGTTTGTTAATGTGGCGAAATAAGTTTTAACCTTATAATTATATATTTATAATGTTAAAAACTTTATGTTATTTGATTGGACAGGGGTAAAGTTATGTGTTTTCAACTAAAACATTAACAAATGTTTCAATAACATTGGCGCGGGTATGTATTATATGGTAACTAAAACCTTTTAACAAGTGTTTAAAGACCATAGGGGTGGGGTTTATAACACAAGATAATTTTAAAACTATGGGAAAAAGCGAGGATTTATTTTAACATGTGGGGATAAATAAACATAGGTTTAAACTTTAAATAGTGGGTCTTGGGGATATTTATATATAATGGATTTAATAATATATACGGGAGAGATATAATATAAGGATTTAATATTTTAGGTTAAAAATTAATATGAAATGAAAAAATGTAATGAATGAGATGAATACATAATTTTAAACTAAGTAAAGTGTAAATAGGTCATTTAAGCATAATTTGTCCCACTTTGATTTTTTTACACATAAACTTAGGATAAAATGCATTTTGTAGGTTTTTTGAGTGTTTTTGAATGAAAATGAAATTAATTAAGTATGGTTTTTACTTTTAATAAGAAAAAAATGTGTTTTACTTAGGAAAAGGGATCATAATATTGGAAAAGGGTGAATATGCTGATGAAATAAGTTTTATGTAGGGAATCCAATATTTTTAACCAATAAGTTATTGAGCCTTGGGTCTGGTCCCCACATATGTCAGAGAAATTCTCTGAGCCTTTTTAACTGAAGGTTTAGAATATTGGATGATTGCAGGGAAGGGAAATTAGTAATTTATGCCCAATGATGCTTTATTACATGTCTTTCACAACTGCTTTCTACCTACCCATCATTATTTCTAACTTTTTTTACTTCATTTTCATGGGTGCATTTAAGCTTGCAACCCTAAATCCATTTTTCTTTCAAAGCATAAAAACTATCTAAGTCTAACCTTATTTCATCCGAGGGCTCAAATTAAATTGTTGAGCTCCTCATTTATTCTCTAACTATCTATTGATTTGTCAAGTTTTAAACTGTTTGAAATATCTTTATTCTCTATCTAAAACATGAAATTAAAAGCATGAAAAGTTAAGATTAAACTATTTAACTGATCATGGATTATGGCATTTATTGATAATCTGCACATAATCATTATTCTTGCAGTAAAAGTAAATAGTAGTGGCATTTTGACTTGCTCACTTTCGGGTCTTATTTTTATCTCTTTTTTCTTTTTGGGGTCTAAGTCCTTTGATTTTTCTTTTCGGAATTTTACCCTCTTTTCATTTTTTATTATTATTTTCAAATATGGGAAAACAACTTACAGAAATCAAGGTATGTACATATTTACAAGACTATCAAAGTCAATTCAAAAATTATGAATCCTATTATTATAGGACCCTAACATGAGTGATTTCAATTTCCAAGGTTTTTATACCGAAAGTACCAATTTAGCCAAGAAACCACAGTTTCGTAGCGAAATACACTGTGAAAAGTCACTTTTCGCTACAAAACTGCTGATAGTTTCATAGCGAAAACAATCAAATTTACACTAAAAACGCTACGAAAGCGTGGTTTTCAGTCTGTCTTGTCAATTTATCTGTTAGGTGTCAGAAAATCATTGGGAATGAGTAGGTTAGATGCCATTCGAGTCATGGAGGGATAAATCCAAGGTACATGCTCAGGTCTGCAATCATCATGATCAGTTAGGTATGTATGAGTCATCATAAGGTCATGAAGAGACATCAAAACTTCAAATCCTTTCCCAATTTAGTCATTTCTTATTTCTCATTCTTTCTTGCATGATATTGAGCTCTGGAGAGCTAGTGCACTAAGCCAAAGTTGTGGCTGGTGTTTTCAAAGGAATACATTGAGCATCATCAAGCAAGGCTACAAATCATCAAGCGAGGCTGAAATTCATCAAGCGAGGCTATGAAGACATTGAACAAGCCATTGCAGAGAAAAAAAGGACTAAAAAGGGTGGCCAATGCCTGAGATATGAACCTACAAACATGAATTTGATTAATGAAGACCCAACAATAGTAGAAGCATTCAGAAGAGTAGGTTGCCTACAATTTTGTGAGAAATTACAAGGTTGTCATACACAGGTGTCCAAGGAGTTTGCTTTGAATTTCAGTGGAAAAACCACTAAAGTGGGAATGCTAAATTTTTCCATCACACCAGAGGTTATTTTTGCTACTACAGATTTTCCAAGAGGTCATGAGAACTAGTTCAAAGGTTTCAAGTTTAACATGGAGCAGTGCAAAGAGTTCATGAAAATTGAGCATACTGAAATGGATCTCACCAATGCTATTCCAAGAAGTTACATAAAAGACAACTATTAAGAATTGTTGCTCATCATCCAAAGTACTTTACTTGTGAAGGGAGATACCACAAAGTGTATTCATATCATTTCAAATTACTTCTGCACTTTACTAGTAAGATTTCCCTTGATCTTCCTTTCTATTTGCATAGAAGTTCGTAAAAAATAGCAGGTCCAAGCAAAGTCTGAAGGGAGTGAGACTTCTTTATTTCATCATGGTTTAATGAAATTATTGGTCTTAGATGAACTTCAAAGGTTAGGCAGAGACTGGTCCTCATTCTTGTTTGTTAGTGGTTTTGAGCTAGATGCTCTTACTCCTTCAAGAACTCCTAAGCCTAGGAGACTTCCATCACCATTAGCAGCAGAACATAGGGAACCATTGGTAGCAGAACCAAGTGAACTTGCAATATTAGAACCAAGTGAGAAAATTATGAAGGAGCCAAAGCAAATGCAGAGTCTTGACACACCAAGTGTTCCACCTGCAAAACAAAAGTCAAAAGTGGTCAAACCTACAAAACAAAAACAAACTGTTAGTAAACAAGGAACTAAAAGGATGAAAAAGAGCCAAACCGTGGTTTTAGAAGAGACAAAAGTGGCTATAGAAGACAGAGAAGAAGCTAAGGGAAATCTAGAAGATATCTTACATGCCATTGACATAGAGGAAACTCCTATTTTCCAAGCCGAGTTTATAGAGGAGGGTGGGAAGAAGTTTAAAAAGGCTAAATCTATAAAGAAATTAGAATTTGAGGGAGAGGATGCAGGTTTCATGTTCCAAGAAAGAAAGCCTATGACAAGGCATTCTAGGAAGCTATAAGAAAGCAGTAAATAAGTTCAATGACCTATTGACACAACTCAACCATCTCAAGAAATTATTGACATTTCATCACCTCCAGAGAAAGATACAGTCAAAAAATCAAAGAAGCGAAAAGAGAAGGTGATGGAAAAAATAGAGTTGCAGCTCCTTGACGAAAAATTGAAATTGGCCAATTATGAAATTTTTGTTATGAAAATAGAAGCAAGGAAACACAGTGTAGAGAAGATTCAATTTGAAAAGATGAAGGCAATTTGGGAAGAACAGGTTGACACTGTCTCCAAGACTTTGGATAACACACAATAGCTCATCAAATGGACCATTCCACCAAGGAAAGAGGCCAAACATGTCAGGAGGATGAACACACAGTTGAAAGGCACCAATAGAAGATTGAAAGACCAGGTTAAATACCTTTAGGAGCAACTTGAATTAATTCATGAAGAGTTACAGAAAAAAGGTCTTAAAATGACAGTGCTTGAAGAGCCAATAGCACAACCAATATTAAATGAGGAAGAAATGCCTCAAGGATCATAAGGTGAGTTTTTTATGGTTTTTAAAGGCTAATGACATGTTAGAGACAATATTTTGGAACTTACAGGATTCATTTTTCAAAATTATACAAAAATCTGGATTTTTTATCACTTTTCAGCAGTATCGTAGCGTGCCTGGTCTTGAAGGGCAACAAAACGCTATGAAACTACTGTAGTTGTTATTTTTACTTTTTGAACCAGTTTTGGCTATTTTCAAGAGGTGAAATTGGTGTGGGAGGTGTGTCTAATGATGATGAAGACTATGCAAAAGGAAAGAATACAAAAATTTGAGGGTAAAGGGCATGTTTTGCAATGCTACAAAACTGCCTTACTTTCGTAGCGTACTGTATTTAAGCCTTTTTAGCAGATTTTGGAGCATTTTTGGACATCTGGAGATTATTGAAGTGTTAAAGACCATGACAAGAAATTATTCAACACTCAAAGATCACGAATTGAAGATAAATTGGCAGTCAAATCATTCATGGAAGAAGAAGACCATTTGCCTAAAAAAAGGGTTTTGTTTCCAGTTTTAGAGGAGGTCAGTTAAGTGGTCATAAAGTGATGAATCCCATCACCTCAATTCGAACATGTGAAAGTATACTTGTCAAAGAATGTAATTTCTTTAGAAGAAAAGGCTGTTAAAGACAATAATGAGTAGTTTGAGTCCTATTAGGAAAAGGACTGTCAAGTAGGATAACTGTCTTTTTGTCATTAAGTTGATGTTTTATGGTTATGAAAGGTGTCATTAGGAAAAAAATCGATGAATCTAGCCAGGAGGCAGATCATCTCATGATGTAACAAGTCTATTAAAGGGCATTGAGTTGAATTTTTCAAGGGTTGGAGATTTTTGGAAAAATTGCAGCTTATTGTAAATTGACTGTTTCAGTAATACAGAGATTTGTTACTTGACCAACCTAAGACTCTGAATGAGTTTTTAGTGCTTATATATATTATCTATACCTTTTATGTATCTCATTTGCAGTGAATTTCATTTATAATACTCATAATTCATTCATGCAATGCTCTGACTTCCTTTATAGATGAATTGGTTGTGTATTTTTCTGTTTCGTGTGTGTGTGTCCTACTACTAAAAACTCTTACCTACCTCAGCTTCCATGTCAAGTGAACTCACTGAATCACTGAATATGTTAATTCCATAAGCCCAGTGTTTACATACTGCTATGATTTTCAACCTACACTCCTCATAAGCAAGTTATTTCCTAAATAGAGTTAGTCATCTACATATTTATTCAGTATCATTAACACTTGAGAGAGCCCTCTCAGACTGAGGAGGCTAAGCCTCTGTCACAAGATTGGTTTGAAAAAATTACATGAGATTATCTGATTAGCAGCCTATCAGAAGAAATTTTGTGATAATAGAAGGATGGAGGACTATAGTGGGATAAAAAGGGACTTAGGATAGACTCCATGGATGTGATGATGACTCAACTCGGATGCTCTAAACAAGGGCGACTCAATGATGCTGCCACACAAAACAGGCTCGGTGGGGACCATAAAAAACATGAGTACAAGATGGTTACTCATGATGAAAATCGACACGAGCATGGAAAAGTATGAAGGAAAAATGGTGCCCCAAGTACAGGTGTTGCAAGTGAAGAAATTAGATTTTGAGGAGTGGTGAAGTGACCCTTCTTGGAAAAAATGTGTCTAGTTGAAGTATAAAATCACAAAAAACTAAAGGATACCCATTTGAGAGCTTGGTGAGAGCTTTCCAATGGTGCCTAATGGTTTGTCAAACCGAGATATGGTTTGGTCACAGCTGGTGAAAGAAAAATCAAGGGTTTCTCTTTTAATAAGGCATTTTCCCTCCAATTTGATTCATTTGCAAATGTAGCTGTGGTGAATGTGGAGAGGAGAAAAGGCCCTAAATCTTGCGGTGAATGTAGCAGACAAACCAACCGTTGGAATAGAGATTCGTCAGCTGCAGGTAAGAGGCCTAACCATACTCTTTCAATTCAGTGGAATAAAGTTTCAGATTAGCCACCCAAGGCTCAGGAACAGTCTGGGTCACACTTTTTGGTGTCTGTTCTGCGACCTGGGTAGCAGATACTAGGCAGAACTGCGACCTGTCCCAGAAAATGACCTGAAAAGTGAGACTTGTGAGGGAAAGGGGGTTTCAGTGCTGTTTTTGGCTGAGAGATGGGATTTTTATGGTTGAGGGGCATAGGTTCCCCCAAGCATGTTATGGTCATGCCAAAATGTATTTAGACAAGGGGAATCTAAACACATTTTTATGATGTGGTGTGCCATTTGTTTTCGTTATGGTTATGAAGTTCGAGAAAGGGAATGGAGTATTACCAATCTCTTTTGGTACTACATATATGAAGCAAATGGAATAAGTTTATGGGTTAGAATACATGGTGTCACTATCCCAAAGAGTGGATTTGGATATAATGAACTGGTGCTTACCTAGAAAACACACAGGTTGGTCAACATTAATGTCTAAGGGACTGAGTTGTTGATGTAAGATGAAGGAATGATGAGGGGGATCATCCCTAGAGTGATTTGAAGTGATATGGGACTCTATAGGTTCTTCTAAATGGGAAAGAATAATGGTACTAGAGTTGACACAACTATATGCACTAGGAGGGTTGTGGAGAATTGCTTCTCCTGGACTCTCAAATATGGGTGACCCCTTACCCGAACATTGGGTGTCAATGTAATTGCCACAAGGTGTATGTGGTTCGAATTCATGGGTTCGATGTAAGGGGGGGTAGATAAAGTCAGGGGTGGTGATTACTTCCATAATGTCGTCATCATAATAGAAGATGGGGTGACTAGTGTAAGAAATACCACATGACGCAACGAAGATACTTGGCTCATCATCATGAGAAGAGAGGTTCACATGGGAATCATCATGGAGGGTGAATGAAGAACAAGTAGATGAAGGATCCACTGATGTTAAGCCCAAGGTGATCGCTAAAGGGAGGTCAAGAGAAACAGAAGGGGAAGTCCCAGGGGGTTCTTCCACTGTGGATCTCAAAGATGATGACAGGTAGTGGATAGTGGCCGAAAACTTTGTCATCTCGACATCAGGAGGGTGAATGCCAATGGGAGTGGACGTGTCCTCTGGTTTTTCTGAATCAAAATTAGTAACTAAGGGAGAAATGGAATCGTTGCACTCCGGCTCAAGTTGGTGAACTTCCGCTAGAGAGGTGAAAAATTCATCGAGACGGGGACAGAGGTGAGTATAGTGGCCGTGGAAATCACACAAAGCACAAGGGTGGTTTGTGTGCAAATTCTTGAGTTTCTTGGCTAAATCAAGTAAGATGAAATTGAACTCTGGGATATCAGACTCAGGAAACGCTTCTTTGACCATGGGCTTAAGACGGGGTAGTTCAGGACAGGTATGGGTGGCATGAACAACAATATCACACAAAGCACGCCGAGGGGTATGCTTTGGAGGCTAAGGAGGAGCATGGTTTGTCTAGGCGGACTTGTCCTTAGGTGCCTTCTTTCGAGATTTTCCCTCCTCACTCGAAGCTTTCACAACAGGAGTAGGCTCCTGTTGAGGTGGGTGAGGCACAGAAGCAAAGGGAGGGGTCATGGGGACCGGTTGAACCAGGGTCAAAGCAGTATAAGGTTTGGGCTGAATAGGTGGGATAGTGGCTAGGGGATCAATGTACCAGACTAGGATCCCCAAGGTCATATTAGGAAGAGATAAGGTAACCATAATAGGTACTGAAAATACTCCAGGAGGGGAAGCTAGAAACGGTATCTGTCCGGAGGGGTAATGGCTAGGTGGGACAGCTCCAAGATGGTTAAGGCCAGGAGAAACCGTTCCAGGAGGGTGGATAGGCTCATGGATACCAGCTGTAAATGAGGGGCCTTGAGGAGTGGGTCCTGAAGGCTGAGTCGAGGTGCTAGGAGCAGGTTGCAGAGGGCGGGGCTGCTGACTAGTCGAACCAATCCATTTGAGTTCAGACTGAGATGATTACATCATGCAAACATTCGACAAGCTGGGATCAGAGATAGGAGGAGAAATACCAGGGAATGAATGAAGAAAAGAGGAGTCTTTGTAGACTCTGGGTGAAAAACTGGTTAAAGGTTCAAATATTTGTTTATTGGCCACCGAAGAGATGATGGATTCAGGGGAGGTCTGAGACTTTGGTTCGTAATACGTTGACTGGTCAATGGTGACAATCTTTCCATTGTGAGGAAAGAACATCTTACGGTAAACCGCAGATGGGACAACAGACATCGCATAAGTGTAGCTATGACCCAATAGAATGTTGTAGTCTAAGGGGGCATCAATGACTTCCACGTCAACACAAACAATCTTTCCCGTAAGAGTAATATGAAAATTGCAGAAAAGGCCTATGGGCTGGGAAGAGTGGCCATCGCACGCTCAGAGGGTGATAGTGGAAGGGGTCAGCTCAGGAGATCCGAGTTGCTTCCAAACCGAAGCGGACATCACACATGTGGATGCCCCCTCGTCAATGATACAATGAGAGACGTTGACATTCTGGATCTTGACATGGATTTGGAAGGCGACGAAAGTAGGAAAGGAGGGATGTTCCGACCGATCTACATCGAAGATGATCAAATGATCATCTGAAGGATCCACAATTCCCATGGAAGTTATTGGAGATTTTCATTGTGAAGGGCACAACTGGAGGAGTTCCAGTGTTGATATGGCAATAGGGGATTGCGCTAAATCATCTAGTATACTATATGAATGGGAAACTTTACCAGAAGCAACGTTTCAATGTAATGGTCCCTTGGGGATTTTGGTATGAACCTCTTCCTTAGGTTGAGGGTTATATAAAGGACCATTGGGTGTCCAAAGAGGCTCTGTGGGACCTGAAGAAGGGGGCTTGGGGGCAGACGTAGCGAGGGGCTTGTTGTACTGATGGGATCGAGTCTGAAGGTTGAGGTTAATGGTAATTGGTTGGTCAGAGTTCATCATAAGAATCTCATAATCATAGGTACCATATGGAGGAGGTTGAGTGGCCACCTGACTTTCAAGGGGTTGGGTAGCCACGAATCCTCGCTGGGGGAAAGGATTGGTAAACACAACCAGTTGGATAGGTGCAACGTTAGGAGGAACTGTAGGGGAGGCTTGATTTCCTTAGAACACTGCTTGAGCTTCCCACATCTACCGCATCTAAGATAAAAGAGGACAATCGTGGGTGTAGTGACTTTTTCTAGCCACTACAACACCCTCCAAAATTTCACCCTTTCAAATTTTTGAGCCCCTGAACATTGAAAAATGGAGTTAAACCTGAAGTTCGATCCTTCAAAATCCTTAAGTCGCTAAGTCGCAGAATAGGTCAACTCACCCAATGTGCAACCTTGCAACCTTGGGAACCATCAGGTCGTGAAGTTGCGAAGTCGCATATCACACACGAAACTAAACAATCGCGACCGTGTGACCTTGCGACCCCGCAACCCCTAGGTCGCAAGGTCGCAGGGTCACGAGGTCGCACATCTCATCAATACAGCCCCGCTGCGACCTTGTGACCCTCATTTATTGCCCACACACTTGACCTATTTATATATAGAAGGGTCACATAGGTCGCATTCGACCTACGCGATGGAGAAAGAAAACGCCTCTAACAAGCCAACTGGAGTGCGTTTTTCTCGGGTAAGTTTCCTAATCCTCCTACTATTTCCTTTTTAACTAATTGTTGCCCTCAACTCCCTCACCCTAGCTTATTAAAACCACAACCTACCTACTGTTAGGACCCTATTGCTGAAGCTTGCACCCCCCTATAACATCTTCACTCTATGTACCTCCTCTAGAAGTCAAGCTACCCAGACTCCCTTATTATTCTTTTCCTCATGATTGCTTACCTCTTAATGTGTTACCTTTCCTCCCTTTTCCCTCTCTCGCTCTAAGTGAAAAAAGGATAAAGGACGACGTCACCGTGTAAAGTCTATCGCCCAGCCCTAGTGCGACTTGCAACCCCGCAACCTTGCGACCCTCGCGACCGTGCGACCTCAGTCCCTGGTTGCTAAGTCGCCAAGTCGCATATCTATGAAAAAGTTGAAGTGCCGCGAATTTGCAACTCAGTGACCTGGCGACCTGGTTGCGAGTCACTAATTCACCAGGTCGCATTCTCATAGAGATCTAACCCAGCTTTACTCAACGACCTCACGACCTAGTCGCAAGTCACCAAGTTGCGAGGTTGATTTTCTCTGAGGTTTTAAACCAACGCGACTCAGCGACCCAGAGGAGAGGTCGGTAGGTCGCAGGTTCACCCTTTTCCTTGACCTTAGTTGAGCAGAGGTAGAAGCAATCTAAGTATCTATTAATATGGCATTTGTCTTATCATGGGATTGTTTTATGAACATGCTAGGGAACCTCGAAGCAGAGCTAGAGTGCATTTCCATCTCCTCAGCCTCAAGTGATATGGGGCCTCCGTTAGTTCGCAGAAAGAACAAGATTCTGGAGATAGAAATCTCAGAGGATGAAATACCTATGTCTCCTCCCCCTACCTATGGAGATACTTCGTGCATATTCAGCAAAGGAGAGAGCATGAGTTGGTATCAAGTGTACCAAGAATTTGCGAAACCTAAATTTCCAGAAGACCTCCCAGACCGGCAGGTATATGTTCAAGTCAAGAGATCAAAGCTTCACTATACAGGGGCCCATCCACCTATATTTCCATGCGCAGAGCTAATCGAATGGATCTTGTAAAAGTTCGGCCCTAGGTTCTGGGTGATTCGGGATCATGAAGGGAAAGCATTTGCAAATCTGAAGGGATAGGATGTGGAGTTCTATTACGCACTTCCCACCCGAGAGCAAACATTCGCTGAGGAATGGGCCACTACTCATGCAGTTCCCATATCCAAAACCTTGAGAGGATGGTGGGAAGAACGAGAAAATTTCAAGATCAAGAAGGACCAGGAGTATCAGGTAGCAGGTATTAAGAAGGTCTACAAGCTCGTGGCAGCTATGCTGTGTAGTATGTATGGTCATCCCGATGCCACCACTTTCAATGGCTCTTGGGTATCTCTTACGTACTCTGTCACCGTATATGGTACCCGCTTCAATTGGGCCAACTTATTAATAGTAGCTCTCAAATCAAACATATCTTCATCACTAGCACCCGAGGAAGGGTATGCATCAGAATTTTACATGGCCTCCTATCTGTTGGATGCAGTATGTGTGAGGTGCCATTTTGAGGGGTGGGCACACACCTGGGATCAAGAGCGTGGCCGTCCGATTCACAAGGAGTTCCATGTATTCTGGGACTCCAAATATAAGAAGGATATGGAGCTGATCTCACACAGTATCATCCCTGCACTCTACGAAAAACTGTTTAGTAAAGATACCTCATGCATGTCCTGGAAGGCCATGGAAACAATAACCAGGGTGGCACACTGGTTTAATTTTTTAGAAGGCACCTTCATCCAAGTCTTCAGTTTTCTCAAGGCTCCCCATGCACTGCCTCGATTTGTCACTGAAAGACTACTACTTCAGGAAAAGTGTTTCCAAATGTCAACCGGATTTTCAAAGGTTCTTACTAATGGTAAGAAGAAAAAATGGCCCACTTTGCCACTCAATATTGGCACTTATATGGTCAAGGATTTTAGATAAGTAGAGGTGGAGGCTGAGCAAATCAGGGGATTCTGTCTACCTCCCTTGGCCCATCGGACGTACAATCCTGAGAGAATTATCCCTACCCATTGCAAACGAGCCAAATTTAAATGGAGCTACCAACATACTGAATGCCCAACTGAAGATGGAGTAAAAAATTGGTACAAAAAAGATAGGGAGATCACTCTAGAGGAGTTAACTGTTCAGGAAGATCAAGACGATCAAACTTTAGAAGAAAGAATCTACGAGCTAGGAGGAGCCTCGTCTTCTCAAGCCAAGAATCCAAGAATCGGCACAGGCCATAACTCTTCTGCCCAACGAAAAGAAAGGGAAGAAAAAGCTGAAAGAGAAGCTGAGGAGAGAGCAAAATAAGAGGAGGATAAACACTAGAAAAACCTAAAGGCAGAAAAAAGAAAGAAGTAGGCGGAGGACACCCGCAAGAGAAAGCAAGAGGAGGAAGAAAAAGAAGAAGTTGAGCGTCAGCTAAAAATAGAGCTAGATAAGGTAGAAGTTGAATGCCAACTAAAAGAAGAACAATATATGGTAGAAGCAGAGTGGCAGCTAGAGGAGGAAGCAGAGCAAAAGAGAAGGGAGGAAGAAAGTCACAGGTTGAAGGAAAATTCCTCCAAAGAAGCCGAAGGTCATAAGACACCTCCTCTTATGATAGGGATACAGGTGGAGCTACCAACCATTGAAGTGCCTCAAGAAAATCCTGCAACCAATATGCATTTTTCACTCTCGGAACTGGGTACCTCCGAGGAGCAAGAGGAAGAAGTGTTTGATCTGACAAGACTCACCTATGACCAGTTCACACACAAAATCAGGTAGGAGAAGAGAATATGCTTAGCACGGAATCCTGCTGCACCCCTCACAGCCACAATAGAAAAGGATATAGTCCTGGATACCAGGACCAATCCAGTTATGATAGCATCAGCTGGCACTGCTTTCACTGCAGCCACAGAAGAGAACGTGAGAAGAATGAGTAGGGAAATTCTATCCCTACAGAATAAATTATAGGCCTCCGAACAAAAGATAGCTAGATCAGAGCAAGAGAAAAGGGCACTAGAAGAAGAATTTCAACAAATTCAGGTTAGGAACATCCTTAGTAATGAAGTGCCACCCACCATTCAAAGAGAGCTGGTAACCCTAGAAGCTACCATGAGACAAGTATACGAAAATTTGTTTACAATAAAGCAAACAGTTGCACCTATGCTAAGAGCTCAAGCAGAAACCAAGAAGAGGAACGAGCAACTAAGAGAAGCTTCCGCAGCCTTGGACAGAATGCCAGATTTGGTAAATAGGTATCCGCAGGCTCAAGATAATTTGCCTAGAAAAGACTGGATTTGCACGCAGAATGACAAGGTTCAAATACGCATGAAGGTGCAGTCCAAGGAGAAGCTATTCAAAGACCTAGAAAAGGTAATGGCCGCTTACGAACATCTGATTAGTGGCATTGAACCAATGGCTGAACTACACCACATTCCATCTCTAGGTACATTGGGTGAAGAAAAAATATGGGAACAGGTGTACCAAGACATTCAGGAATTTTTGAAACCTATCAGGCAAGCTGCCGCTTCTCCAGACCTTCCAGCATCACAGGAAAACCTGGTTCAATTCATCATTATGCCAGTCCAGATTTATACCAAGCTAACTTCCCTATCTAACCAAATCACGATAAAAAGGGAAACTTTGACCCCAAATTCTCTCGAATGCCTGCACAGGTTAAGATAAGATACACCTCTAATCTCCCCGGTTGCTGCCGATTATTGGGCATGGCGAAATTTCCTCAAAGAGCAACAAGCAGATGTTCCCAACCTCATAATCACTCAAATTCTCCCATAATTAGGTCGCTGGTCGCAACCTACAGGAGGAGTGGCAGGTCGCAGCCAAGCATAGGGTCGCAAGTCACAGTTTCCCTTCGGGTCGTGAAGTATACCAACAGTCAGGAAGACGAAAAGTCAAGGCACCCAAGGGTCAATTTTTTCCTATAAATACTCCCTCCGGGGACTTGTTAAAGAACTTTTTTTTTTGGACTCCAAAGGAGAAAAGAGAGTTGTAAAGCATTGAATAGACCTTTGTGTGAATATGTTGGGTGTGGAGCCTGATTATCTTGTTTACTTTGTATCACAACATTGGACCCCTGTACCTTAAAAGGGGCGGCAATGCCGCCCGTAATTAATCGTTGCTGTGGGGGGTCCAGGGGGGGCGACAACGCTTTTCGAAGCCCCCCCCTGGCGGGGGTTCGGGGGCAGCGCCCGCGAAGCTAAAAACAGATGTAAAATTGCCTTGTAAAAGTATAGTAATTTCTAGTCAATCTGGGCTGTTCATTAGGCAAATGATCTCACGGTAGAAGTAATGTTTAGATTAGGGTTTTTTGCCCTAGAAGGCAACCCCTCGTTTTTATGAGGGCATTGTATTGCGGCTGTGCAATTGTGTGTGTATTCTCGGAGCGAGAAACAGAGAGAGAGACTGTGAGAGAGAACAAAGGATATTACAACGGATCTGCTGTAGGTTTTGTCTCTTCATTTTTGTTGGATAATAGAAAGGAAGGACTGGTTGTTCGGGGTGGACGTAGCCCAAACTGGGTGAACCACGTATATCTGTGTCTCTTTGGTTTTATGTGTTTTGTGTGCTTGTATTTTCCGCATATTTTATGTGTTGCAGTGCTCCATAATATATAATTTTCTAACAACTGGTATCAGAGCCGAAGGTATATTTGGCTGATAAACTCGCAGGAAAGAAGGGTTACTGGTTTGAGTGGGAGCAATGGCGGACGATGGTAAGTTTAGGGTTGAGAAATTTAACGGCCAAAACTTCCCGCTGTGGAAGATGCAGATGGAAGATTATCTGTATCAGAAAGATCTATACCTACCATTGAGCGGAAAAACAAAGAAGCCAGCGGCCATGATAGACGCGGAATGGAACATTCTTGATAGAAAGGCACTCGGAACTGTACGGTTGTGTCTTGCGGCGTCAGTCCTTCAATATTTCGAAGGAAACAACAACAGAGGGTTTGATGCAGACGTTGGCGAAACTATATGAAAAACCCTCGACCTCAAACAAGGTATTTCTTATGAAACAACTATTTAATATGAAGATGTCGGAAGGTGGATCTGTTGCAGACCATTTAAATGAATTTAATACAGTTACCAGTCAGTTAAGTTCTGTAGGGGTAAACTTTTATGATGAAGTTAGAGCTCTGTTATTCTTGTGCTCATTGCCAGAGAGTTGGAATGGTTTAGTAATGGCCATTAGTAACTATGTCTCTGGATCTAGTACTTTAAAGTTTGATGATGTTGTTGGTGCTATCCTTAGCGAGGAAATGCGACGGAAAAGCTCCAGTGAGACATCAGGTAATGCTTTGAGTGCAGAGTCTAGAGGAAGAAGAATGGAAAGAGGAAAGAGCTCGGGATATCGCAGTAAATCAAGGAAAGGCAGATCCAAGTCCAGATCGGGGATAGTGTGCTGGAATTGCGGAAATAAAGGACACCTAAAGAAAGACTGTAGATCTTAGAAGGGAAAAGAAGGAGACACACAACAAGAAAACAATCATGAAGCAAATGTGACAGGTGATGTGTTACAAGATGCTTTGATTATTTCTTTCGAAAATGTTACTAATTCTTGGGTTGTAGATTCAGGGGCTTCATTCCATGCCACACCTGATAAGAAATATTTTCATGACTATGTTCAAGGAGATTTTGGACAAGTTCGTTTGGGTGATGATAAATCCTGTAAAATTGTTGGAATGGATAAAGTTCTTGTAAAACAACAGAATGGAAACCAATGGCTACTAAAGGAGGTAAGGCATGTTCCAGATCTGAAGAAAAATCTGATTTCAACAAGGCAGTTAGGCAGTGAAGGTTGTGTGACAACTTTCACAGATAAAACTTGGAAGGTCACCAAAGGAGCGTTGGTAATAGCAAAAGGTGAAAAGGTTGGTACATTGTATTTATGCAATGGTATTTCTAACTCTGTTAATGCTTTAACTTCCAAAGGAGAAGATGCAGCATTATGGCATCATAAGCTCGGACACATGAGTGAGAAGGGAATGAAGATTCTTCACTCAAGAAATTTGTTGCCAGGTTTGAAGAATGTTGATTTGGATTTCTGTGAGAATTGCATTTATGGAAAACAGAAGAGAGTCAGATTTCTCAGATTTGAGAAAGAAAAGAAGAGTGAAAAATTAGAGCTTGTGCATACAGATGTATGGGGACCTGCTCAGGTATCATCTCTCGGTGGCTCGCGTTATTATGTTACTTTTATTGATGATGCAACTAGAAAAACATGGATTTATTGTATTCAGAATAAATCTGATGTATTTGATACTTTCAAGAAATGGAAAGCTTTGGTTGAGATTGAGACAGGAAAGAAGTTGAAGTGTCTCAGATCAGACAATGGAGGTGAATATTGCGGCAAAGAGTTTGATAGGTACTGTTCAGAGCATGGAATTCGTAGAGAGAAGACAGTTCCAAGAACACCACAAGAAAATGGTGTGTCAGAAAGGATGAACAAAACAATCATGGAGCGTGCAAGGTGCATGAGATTGCATTCCGGATTGCCTTAACAATTTTGGGCGGATGCTGTAGATACTGCTGTTTATCTAATAAACAGAGGGCCTTCAAGTTCCTTGGATGGTGGTATTCCAGAGGAAGCATGGACAGGTAAAAAGGTAAACTACTCTTTTTTAAAGCCTTTTGGTTGTGAGGCCTTTGTCCATATTAATAAAGAAAACAGAACAAAGCTTGAGGCAAAATCAAAGAAATGTACCTTTATTGGATATGGTGCTAATGATTTTGGTTATAGCTTATATGATTATGAAAATCACAAAATCATTAGGAGCAGAGATGTAATATTCAATGAAAAGGTCTTGTATAAGAATCAGTTGCAGGAAAAGAAACAGGAAAAAGAAAGCAAGGAATACATGGTTCTTGATGAGATAACTGAAAAAGTAAAGGTGCCTGGAAATAATAATAATCAACAACCACAGCAGCAACAACCACCACAACAGCAACAGGCACCTCAAACACCTGAAAGTGGTGTTAGAAGATCTACCAGGATAAGTAGACCCCCTGAACGATACTCTCCTTCATTATATTATTTATTGCTGACTGATTCTGGTGACCCTGAATGTTATGAAGAAGCAATGCAGGTTGAAAGTAGGAAGAAGTGGGAGCTAGCCATGGAAGAAGATATGGACTCCTTAATGCATAACCAGACTTGGGACTTAGTCAGGTTGCCTGCAGGTAAAACTACATTGCAGAATAAATGGGTTTACAGGCTGAAGGAAGAAGATGGAGGAAAACAGAGGTACAAAGCTAGACTTGTGGTGAAGGGGTTTGCATAGAAGAAAGGTATTGATTTTGATGAAATATTTTCTCTTGTTGTTAAAATGAATTCAATCGGAACTATTTTAAGTCTTGTAGCAGTGGAAGATTTACATCTTGAAAAGTTAGATGTAAAGACAACATTTCTCCATGGAGATTTGGAGGAAGAGATATACATGCAGCAACCAGAAGGATATGAGGTAAAAGGGAAAGAAAAATTGGTGTGTAGGTTAAAGAAGAGCTTGTATGGCTTAAAACAGGCTCCAAGGCAGTGGTATCTAAAATTTGACAAGTTTATGTTTGAACAAGGTTATACTAGATGTCACTCTGATCATTGTGTTTATCTAAAAAGGAAAAATGATGGCAACTATATTATATTGTTATTGTATGTAGATGACATGCTTGTTGCAGGATCTAATATGCGGGAAATAAATGTGCTCAAAAGAAAATTGGCAAATTCATTTGCAATGAAGGATTTGGGAGCTGCAAAACAAATCCTTGGTATGAGGATAACTAGAGACAGGAAAAATCACAAATTAACATTGTCTCAGAATGAGTACATAGAAAAGGTGTGGAAAATATTTAATATGCAGAATGCAAAACCAGTTAGTACACCTTTTGCTAGCCATTTCAAACTTAGTAAGGAGATGTGCCCAAAGACCCAAGAAGACATGAATTATATGTCTAAAGTTCCATATGCATCAGTAGTTGGAAGCTTAATGTATGCAATGGTTTGCACAAGGCCTGATATTGCACATGCAGTGGGAGTTGTAAGCAGGTACATGAACAATCCAGGAAAAGAACATTGGATGGCAATAAAATGGATTCTCAGATATTTGAGAGGTACCACAAATCAAGCATTATGCTTTGGTGGTTCAAACATTGCTCTACAGGGATATGTTGATGCAGATATGGCAGGTGATAGAGATAACAGGAGGAGCACTACAGGATATGTATTTACTGTAGGTGGAACAACTGTCAATTGGGTTTCAAAAATCCCAAGTGTTGTTGCACTTTCAACAACAGAAGCAGAGTATGTTGCTGCTACAGAGGCTAGTAAAGAAATGATTTGGTTACAAAGGTTTATGGGTGAATTGGGTAAGAAGCATGATATGGGCACGTTATACAGTGATATCCAAAGTGCCATTCATCTTGCAAAGAACTCAGCATTTCATTCCAGGAATAAACACATACATCTCAAGTACCATTTCATACGGTCAGTATTGGAAGATGGAGAGTTGAAGCTGGAAAGGATACATACTAGCCAGAATCCTGCAGATATACTAAAAAAAGTTGTAACGGGGAGAAACTGAGAACATGTTCATTTTCAATTGGTCTTCAAGGATGACGATGAAGATGAGAAACAGCCAGGTCCAAAGAGGAGTCATTGTCCAGCAAATGAAGCAGCGATGGAGTTGCTACAATCAGTCTCCAAGTGGGAGATTGTTGGGTGAACTTTTGATTATGTGACTGCTGTATCTGGCATTCGACCACTTGTACTGTAAAGAGAGCGGCTTAGCACTTAGTAATTAATACATTTAGTGGGGGTCGAGGGGAAATGTGTGCACTAGGAGCCCCCACGTGGGGTTCATGGTGGCGCCCCCGAAGCTAAAAACAAATGTAAAATTTCCTTGTAAAAGTATAGTAATTTCTAGTCAATCTGGGCCGTTCATTAGGAAAATGATCTGACGGTAGAAGTTATGTTTAGATTAGGGTTTTTTGCCCTAGAAGGAAACCCCTCGTTTTTATGAGGGCATTGTATTGCGGTTGTGTATTGTATGTGTATTCTAGGAGCGAGAAACAGAGAGGGAGACTGTGAGAGAGAACAAAGGATATTACAACGGATCTGCTGTAGGTTTTGTCTCTTCATTTTTGCTGGATAATAGAAAGGAAGGACTGGCTGCTTGGGGTGGACGTAGCCCAAACTGGGTGAACCACGTATATCTGTGTCTCTCTGGTTTTATGTGTTTTGTGTGCTTGTATTTTCCGCATATTTTATGTGTTGCATTGCTCCATAATATATAATTTTCTAACAAAATGAATATAAGCATTTTTTTTAAATCCACTTTTGGATCTGATGAGAATTAATGTGTTAACACTATGAATATTTTCTCTTATATGTCTGATATCTTATGATTAACTGATCTGCATTTTTTGCTTATATCATTTATGCATTTCAACTCACTGATTGTGTTAATGATGGTAGGTTTTTTACTTAGGAGATGTTAGCAAATTCATTACTGACATTTATCTTAGCCGTGAAATCGCTTAAGGAAGTGAAGGGTGTTCTTACTAGGTAGAACTATTTCTTCTGTGGTTCGAACAAATTTTTTACAAGCACGACCCTAATGATGTGCTGCTAACATAATTTCCTTAGGCTGTGTGTTTTAACTCATCTTGTTATTTGTAGTGTTTTATGCTCATTGAGAATCGTCAATAACTTGTCTTGTATCATCCGATAATTGTGTGTTCGTAATTCTGCAAGGCTCATTTGTATCCAAGAAAAGGAGTATTTAGCAGTAGCCAGATCCACACCCCGAATGGGATCCCTATCACAAATGGTTTAGAGTCTAATCAAGAATTTTTACCGGGGAGATCCCTTACTGTTGGCTGGACATTTTCTCCCATCAACAGATTTGGCGCTAGAAGGAGGGCCTGAATGGCAGGCTCCCAGCACACTAGTAACATCCCATTACAAACTCCCTAAGGGGAGATCATGTATGAAAATACCGGCCCTCCACCCTTGGAAAATTCCCAGGAAGAGGAAGCCCCTTACTATGAGGTTACTTTAGATTAGCTAAGGGCCTTGCGCCCTATCGCCCGCAACCTTGTCAGGGGTTTACAACGAGCTTCGATCACTAGTTCCTTGGCTAATCCTAGAACTCTCGCAACTAACCATACTCGCCAAGGAACCCTCGTCAACTCCCTTCCTCAGCTTATGGGTCTTATGATCGAAGATTATGTAGACGCAGTTGAGAGGAATTCTGAAGAACCCCCAGACAACCGAAGGGAGGCAGAAGAGGACGACCCCGAAATCACTAAACCTCAACTCGACACCAGCCCACAACCGGATGAGACTTTGAATGAAAACACTCAAGCCAACAACCCACCTAGGGGAGGAGTTGGGAGGGGCCAAGGTAACAGAGGCAGGGGGGACAGAGGTCGTGGACAAGGTCGAAATATCGGCCGCCACCAGCACCACCGAAACCAGAATATATTTCCTTTTCTTTACAACTGGAGAAACATTATAAATGTGGGAAACCATGGAGAAAACTAAGACATGCAGTCCCACCATGAGGGTGAGGCCTCCGGGTCTGGCATGGGTAGTGAATCTGAAAGTGAGAGGAGACATGTCTACATACCACGCCACCAACGGGCCAGACGTGTACAACCTTCGGCTTGGATGGCCCAATCCCCTTTAGGTATCCAAGGCCCCCTCCATGACATGCCCTGACACCCTGAAAAGCATCTCCCTAAGTTCAACCCCGAGAAAAAAATGTCGTCTCAGCTGTGGCTGATACCTGTCACCTACGCAATAGGCCCATAAACACACATAAGTTAGAATTTTTACTGTTTTAGGGTTTTAAAGGTTAAAAACAACACCAAGAAATGAAAAATAAGAAGCTAAAGAAAAACCCTAGGGGCTAATGTAGCTGGTCATGCAGGGATCTGAAAAACGATAGCGGTCATAATTATAAGCCCTTGTGGAGTTGCCATTTGTTAGTGTGAATTCTAATCGCAAGCATACGAAAAAAATCTCACTTTAGATGTGCATAAAAAAAATCCCTAACATCAAAGATGGTTGACAATTTCTTTATATCTGCAGTTAGTTGACCAAGACAAATGCTACAAAATATATATCTATGCAGTTAAAGACATTAAACAATAAATAAAAGCAAGAGTTTCTCCATGCATCAAATAGACAAGACAAGAATATTTTTAAATAATTTTGTATTTACAACACCTAGGAATGGAACATAGAAAGATGTTACCAGTCCCCCTCAATGGGATGCGTTCTTGTATGTCCTCAGCACTTCAGATCTAAGATCTCTCTCTCTCTCTTGATGGTGTAGAAAACCTAGACAAAAATGGAACTCTAGGGGAGTTCACAAGTAAAAATATAGAAAAATATGACAATGATGGAGGATCAAAGTCAAACCAAAAGTATAGATCTAGAGTGATCTTTAGGCAACAAAAGGTAGTGAGTGAATGGAAAAACCCTTCTATTTATAACAAAATTTTGAGTTAGTCTACATATTGGTGCATTATTAAAATATTATTAACCAAATCTAGATCCAACTTTTATGGAATGTTTTATTATTTTTGTAGGAGGGAAAAATAATTTGAATTTGGTCAAATCCCTTTGTCTGTAAATAATAAATAAATAAATGATTGATTTATTATTTTAAGAATGTGGTTGAGTAATAATTAAATAAATCACTATTTATTCAATTATTTATAAATGATTTAGTCAGATTTAACAATGAGTATTATTTAAATAATTATTCCTAGAAAATAATAAGATAAATAGTGATTTATCTAATTAATTTTCCTGTTTTGGGTTAAATATGGCCACAAATATTAATTAAACTGTTGTTTAATTAATTATCCTTTGAGGAAAATCAAACAAATAGGGATTTATTCAATATTTCTTCATGGGGTTTCCTCTTTAGACCATAAACAACTTAATAAATTATGGATTACTAAGTTATTTTTCACAGTGAAAGAAATTTTACTAGGGTAAAATTGGTCTTACATGGTGTACTTTGGTCCATCTAATAGTGACAGGTTAGATGACCAAAAATTGGTGTAACAAGCCCTACACAAAATTTTGTCTATTTGCCAAATCGATCAGAACTCATTTCCAGGAGCATACTGTGTCAGTTTTCGTGAGACGAATTGCGTCGAATTTAGAACAATGAGGTATACACGGTCGTTTTGGTTCCACACCATTCCGAAAAATTTTGTTTTTGAGCATATTTTTTAGCACCAGATCACAACCCCATAGACACCTAACGTTTACCCTAACCTAGAGCCCCAACCGCTCCCTTAGCAAGGCCTTCATGCGACTATGGGTTCCCAGTCGCACTCATAAGCTTGCATCCATGTGACTATGGAATTTTATGCTCATTGCCAACGACTCTAAATTTTGTGCCACTTTTTCAAGGCTAGGATTCAGGTCTCTGCTCAAAACTCAGTGAAACTTCCAGAGAATGTAAATAACATAGAAACAATGCTTGTAACCCAAAAACTAAAACCAAGACTTGACATGACCATCCCCAACCAGGACTGACATTCTGTCAAACACTTGGTGGATATGAAACCTACAGGTCATGAATGCAATTCTGAACATCAGGGAATGAAAAATTATCTGAGGCTTAACAAGAAGGATCATTTCCTTCTCACATTAGCTGTCATAACACCAATTGTTTATTGCATTCAATATTCATTTAGTTATAATTAAAAACATGAAAAGAGGCATGAATAAGATATGTCATAAAACCATGTTGATTGTTAGGAATTTGTAATTTCCTTTAGGATGAAAAAAGGATTACAAAGGTAATCACAGAACAATTTTAGGCTAGAATATATCCCTTCTAGCCTTGGAGAGGGATCTCTCACTAGGGTTTTCTCAATCAATTAGTTGATTGAATTTTTCAGATCTTAGGCTAGTTCTTAAGGACATAAAGAAATATAATCGTTTAATATTTTGCTGGTAGGTGTGAAGAAAGATCCATAGGGCTTGGAATCACTCTCAATTGATATTTTCAGTGATAACGTGAGATAATGAAGAGTCCTTGTAACATGAATAAGATATGCAAGCTTATAGTGCTTAAAGCAAGATTCATTGTAGGAGGGTGGGTCGAGGAGTAGTGAACTTAATAACACCTAAAGCACTTATCGAAGGGTGAATTTCAAATGTTCTAATGAGGAGTAAACATTAAAATTATTAATTGACCATAGCGAAGCACATATAGTGAATTATGAAATATTTCTTCTTAATTAAACATTTGAAGACTTAACACTCAAGCATGGGAATTACATAATAAAATTAAATAGTACAAGAGATCATATCACCATAGAGGAGTGACACTTGAATTCTTGCAGCAAGTCACTTCGGCCTTCTTCCATTCAATGTAAATTAATCAAAATGTACAGAGCACCAAGTTCTTTCACTCACACGCTGATGCAATCAACCCTTTCTTATGACAAAAAACGTGTTTTTATCATAAAAATAATCTTTAACTACTTCCTCATTTTGTTGGAAAATAAAATCAAATACAATCATAAAAGATGAATTAAAATAAACAAGTTGCAAAGTGTATCGAGCTGTAAGTTTTGCTGGAGTTGTTGGAATCACTCTTGGCTACCAAGTATCCTACAAATCTGGAGATGATTCCCTTAATTTCCATATATTTACAAGTTCCCTTTTGGCTGCCACTTATGGTTTATTTTGAGCCTTAAGAACAGGGATACTCTGCCACTTCGGCATAATTTGTCCTCAATCTTAGAATTGTTTATTTTTTGTTTAAAAATACTAATAAGATTACTATAAAAATTGGGCTACTTTTCCTCTCGTTAACTGCCAAGAAATGTATTTTCCGTCTATCTCTTGAGAAAAATACTCATCTTGATCCTCTTGGTTGATAACTTGATGCAAGGCATGTCTCTTTCTTATGGATTTATTTACTAAATGGAATATAATCCTCCACAAAGATGAGCCTCGAATACCAAAATTTTTGGATGCCACTTGGCATAACTTAAATATTTATCAGGAAAATTCAAATGAAATTTGATTTGACTGTTTGATTGCGCAACAAGTCTGTCTAGAAGTGCAATTCCAATGCTGTGAAAACTCCTACTTCTTCATAAATGCAGAAACACAGTGAAAGAGAACAATGCTTGATGGTTGAGATGCTTCCGGTCGCTTTTTGAGCTGAGTGATGGCTCCATCACGTGTAAAAAAACCTTCATATGTATGTTTTCCTCCTTTGAAAATTCCTTTTACCACATAAAACCTCGAACTTTGACATTTTTACCTGTAGGAAAAAACGTAGCACCAAAAGGGCAACGCCTAATATTTTTTTAATATCTCCCAAACGATAAGCTCGATTGAGTTTATTTTTTGATAGCAAGTTAATATCATCATAACCCTTCTCCACAAATAATTTGAGCTAAATTTGATTCATGTATTTTGAAAAAAAATAAGAAAATGGATGTAGATGAAGGTGACCCGTTTCTCGGAAACCGTGAAGTGTTTTGACCTGAATTTAAGTGGGTTTATTAATATTACCTCTATACATTTCTTGTAAAAAATTCATGGAAAAAAAAGTACATGGTTTAAGAGATATGGTGAAAATATGGTGACCGTGTGAAAGCGCAGTGCAGAAGCACAATGCTGCATGCTTACGCTACCTTCGACCATCATCTAACATGCTGAGGGTATTGGGTTGACGTGGAATAACCCATTCAATGTTTTAAACCTATGATAATTTTCCTAGGACAAATGCAAACCTTCAAACCCCCAACCTTCTTCTTGCAGTAGAAGCGCAACACACCTCCATCCACATGACATGACCCAACATTGATCTTATGACTGAGAAAAATGACTTGGAGAGGATTCAAATATTCACAAAAAACCTCCTACATTTCTTTATTCAAGTACCAAATGAAAAAAACCATGATTTCTTCATCAAAATGAGTTTCCTTGGTAAAAGTGCAGCACCCCAAATTTCTTATGCTTCTGTTCATCATCTGAACTTTCGAAAGTACTGGGCAGATAGAAAGTGACTCACACAAAATTATAAACCTATAAGAAGACTTCTATTCTAGCCACAAACCTCCATTATTCAAAAATATTCCTCACAACAAAAGCACAACCCCCCTGCCTCCTTTGCACAACAAACAAGAATAACCACACAATGAGCTTATGATGGAAGAAATGGAGAGTTGGGATATCTTGGATGAAGGAAAACATGCAAATACCCTCTCACGGTGGCTGAGAGCAGATTTTGATGGCGATGATTATGATTTTAACTTGAAAAACCAAAGCGCAAAACTTGGCAAAAGCGCAACAATTGTCGTCTTGACCATACTTGTCGTGTTTCTGAAGTCATGAACATTCATGATTTAACATGTAAACTGACTTAAGACACCTACAAATTTCAAATTAATAGAAAGAAAGAAATGACAAAGATTCCTATAATATAGGACCCTAACACTTATAACCAACATATCACCAGATAATAACAATAAGAGAACAACCATTTAAGCCACATAACAAACAGTAATATTCCTTGTCAAAAGAAAGAGAAACTTAGCTTTTATTAGACATAGGAAAATATCGATTGGGTTCGGGACTTCCACGTTCCACCCGATCATAGATTGTCTTTGCCAAATATCGCTTCAGCCAATCACCCCCTTGTGATATTCCAAGCATGAATGTGGGATCTCATGGGATAAACCAATCCAAACACAACCAAGGGAACCCAAAGGTTAAACCACCTCCACCCTCTCCATACTGTGATCACACCTAAATCGATTTCAAGATCACAAAACCAAACCGAGCTTGGATGCCTCATAATTTCTTCACCAATACCTTGAAGAATTTTCTTGTCTCCACCCTTAGGCTTTACTGTGTATCCCACCATTACTGGTAAAGGGATTCCTAAGCCTTTGGGAATTTTCTTGAGACCACCTCACCCAGATCCAAAATCTTCCAGAAATACAAAGCTCAAAACCAAGAACAAACCCATCACACCATGACTATTTGGAAATGGCAAGGCTAGGCTAAAATCCATTGTTGAAACCCAACAAAATCCATGCCAATGACAACAAAAGAACCAAATACCACCATGCACATAGCATGCATGTCAAAACCAACTAGGAAATCATACATGCAACCTGTTACCCACAAGTATTCCCACTGAAGCTGCTTGATCCTTGTCTTCTTTTTCTTTCCTTGTCCTTCTTTGCCTTTCCTTTCCTTTCCTTATTTTTCCTTCCCTTTCCTTCCTTTTCCTTTCCTTGCTTTCTTTCTTTCTCCTCTTGGTGCTTTCTCCTCTCTAAGACTAATTCTAAAACTGAACTAACAAAAAGATACAAATTGATGCTTTGAGGTCTTTTTATTGATGATGCCTCTAATTTCTTCAATTTTCCATTATTTTCATTCATTTTCCTCCTCACATGCAACCTTCGACCTTTCACCTTCATTTTCTCCTAATTTCCATTATTTTCATAAATAATGTGCCAAAAATGCCTTTTTTCCTTTCCAAATCCGTAGCCATTGCCTTTGTCAATTTCCCTTATCCACAAAAATAACAAGTGATGCCCACTAGGATATTTTTCCCAACATTCAACTTGGAATAAGTGTCCATTTCCCGTGGTCTTATTTTACCTTTATTTACTTTTATTACATGAAATTTTAACCCAGGGATGTTACACAGGGCACCCACGTCTACAAGGGCATGGCTTACTATCAAGAGCCTACCCACTAGGGCAACACATGTATGCACCATCCCTTGGAGAAAGTTGTTTCCCATTTCCATGAACTCACTTTGGGCCCCATTCAAGAGGACCTAACCCGTGCTGAGGAGGAAGCCACCTCTCACAGTCTCCATATCATAGAAACAAAAGTACTTGTTGAGATGACATTTTGGGTACTAGACACTGGGCACACTCACGAATGTTTCAACCAATATATGCACACGGTCCATTTATATTGGCGCATGAAGTTCTTCCTTGGAAGAACCTTATTAGACCCACACGATTATCAAGCAGATGTCATCCATTCAGTTAAGCATTTGCATCGTCATATGGATTACTTGGATCTAAGGAAGAAACACATTGAATAAAACCTTGGAATCCCACCCCTGACCGGGGGCATTCCAAGTAACAACAAAGATCCCATTTAGATTGCAGTGACATATTCTGATCCCTCAACTTAGTTTGTGTTGTGCTTATGTTCTTAATTGGCTTTTAGTTCCTATTGTCTACTTCGAAGGCTGGTTAGGCCCACTTTTCAGTTTTTGTATGTTAAAGTTTGACTATCTCAATATTTTTCAATCTCTTGTCTCTTTAAGGAGAGCAAACTTTTGACTTTGATCTGGTCTCCCCAACGAGAGATTGACCTAGTATTTTTTAGTATTATCTTGTACTTCGCCTTTTAGAAGACAATGCAAATTACCAAAAATAGAGAAACTATTTTTATGTTTGTTTCTCCCTTAACTTGTTAAATATGTTGGGGTTCCCATGTTTTGGCCAGATTGGCAAGACCAAAATATGAGACAACATCAAAACCACTTTGGGGCCCTAGTATCTAGCCCTCCTAGACCCGGAGAGGGATCTCTCCATTAAAGCAAAGAATGATATATCTTTGAAAGCTCAAAACAAGATATTAGGCTAGGTATGAAGCACAAAAAGGGGGGTTTAAAATGATTTGGTTGGTTGTTGGGTTGAGTCATGATATCATAAGACTGAGAAGGTCATGGAAAGAAAGGAACAAAGTAGCAGGACGTTTTAGTAAAAGAGGATAGGTTAGGAATGTGCCATCCATTGGGCTATGGAGTCATGAAAGGAGATTACTTGCGAACACTAGCCAAGGCTTTCATAGGGCAAGTCATCTATACTAAAGGATCTTTGAGATAGATGATGGAGTGGAGCATTAAAGAGAGAAAGGTGAAACACAAAGGGCAGCTTGAGATCAGACCAGAGGTCATCTAACTCCAGATCTGCTTCGACATACTCTAAAGGGAAAACAATAAGATTTAAACACATAACTAGGCCTGAGATCATAGAAGGACTTTTAACCTTCAATGCTTCAACACCAGCTCACGGGATCTTGGTAAGGCCAATATGTTGAACAAGGACCCAATGGACAGGCTTACACTAATCCCCAGTATCCCAAATCCTCTAGCTTGAAACTCAACAAGAACAACTAAGCAGCAAACCCAGAATTCACACATCAACTAGTAGTGGAAAGTAGCTACTACACTAGTTAAATTGTATGAATTCTCCCTTAGATTCACTATCAGCAGAAAACATCAAAGGTAGGGAGAGCGAAAACATAGGGTACCATGCGAGGGAAAATCCTATGTTATATTTCTGATGCGTACCAGAAGACCAATGAACAACATGAAAAATGTATTAAAACAATGTAAGGAGGAAAACATCACCCATAGTAATAGACCAAGATCCTGTGAAGTTAGCTTGACTAATTGATGCAAAACCAGTCACATACACTGAGCTCAATGGCTGATTACAGTCCAGACTTTCTCCTCCCAGCCTACTACATTACAAACTACTCTGCTACTCTCTCCCATAATTGTTCTAACAGTCAAAATGAATCCCTACACTACAACAACAACAATGCAACCCCTTACAATATGTTTTCGGGGATTCTTATAGGAAAAACGGATAGCAGGAGTAGGTTATACACATTAAATCGATCCATTAAGACAGAGTGGAGGAGGCGTTCATGCCCACTCTACTTAATAGCTCTGCGCTGTACTTTGTGGTCTGGTTCGAAGTCTCTGTCAGGTCGATATTTGACCTTTGATGTTTCTTTGGAGTCCTTTATGGCTGTAAGGCACTCTGTTCTATCTTCTGAAGCAAGTAAGGTGACTAAGGGTCTTCTGTGCTCCCACACCTCCATTATTGCTGTCCCGACAGTCTTTGGAAGTTTTATGTCAATGAGATGGCCCTTGGGAGCTCAGGGAGGCATGGAGACTCTGTTGAGGGTGTACTGTCTGAGAAAAGTATTGTTAATGCTAAAAGCAGATATGGCTTGTTTCATGCACTCTTTTAATCTTCAAAATGCATCTTTTCCTTTGATCACAGGATTAAAGTATCAAATTTTCAATTACGGACTTTAACCCCCTCAATCCTTCTCTACTGCTACGCTGACCGCTGCTGTAGTGGCCTCTCTGTATTTCCGAATCACAGTGACTCCGATTACGGAGGCAGAGTGAATTTTATCACCCTGTATACCCTGCATAGTAAAGTAAGCCTGTCATAAAATCCAGGGCGATGGCGGAAGGATGCTGCGGAGGCCTGGGGGAATGGTGGCACAACTGCAGCGACAACGGTTGCAGTGGAGGTGTCAATATGCTGTTAGGCGGATAAATGAAATAAAATTTAATATGAAACATTAAAGTTCAATGCAGGCATATTACAAAGGTTTTTTCAGTGTAAAACATATGCTTCGACCTTTGGAATACAAATGAAATGCATGAATATGCGATGACATGAGTAGATGTGGTGGGACCCGGTCATGGCGGGGGGAAATTTAACCTGGGCTGTCGGATCTCAAGAGGAGATCGACGGCGGTGATGACCCGATGAGGTTCAATGGTCACGCGATGATAAAATGTGAATGTAACGCGAAATGCAACGTGGACCGTTGATCTGGTTGAGATGGACGACTAAGATTAGATATGGAGGATGCGGGGACACAGGGGAGAAAATGGTTTTCAAGATTAAAACCGCTGGTTTCGCACGACCAAAAGGTTGAAAGGCAGATTTCACTTTTTCAACGCGATATGGATCTTCAGCTGACACGTGGCTCTGGAAAACTGCCAATATCGCGTAACTTTTAGGCATTAAACACCGGACGCGAGATCCACGCGATATGGATGATGGCCGTTGGGTCAGGAGCGGGAAGATCAGACGGCGAGAGATGGAGTGCGATGATGGGAGATGCGCGGTCATTTAAATAGTGAAAAGTCAAAGGCGAGTTTGATCCTGACCGTCAGATCTGACAGGACTGACGGTCAAGATCTAATCGGAAGCGGAGGAGGCAAAAGGGCCCGTGAAATGGCGGGATGAAACAGGACCGTTGGATCCAAAGGGATCAACGGCGGAGGTCCAATCGGGAGGAAGACGAGTGAGGCGATGAGATGTGGACCGTTGGATCAACTCAAGGTGGACGACTCAGATCCAATCGGGGCGCGACAATCGGAAGGGCCAACGATTCGGGGTTGGGCGATTGCAATGGTGCGATTGAATGACCACCGTCCGATTTGGAGACAGATCAACGACTCACATGTAATCGGAGGAGTGGATGGATAGGGGCGCCAGGCATGGTGCGATTAGCGCTAGGCCGTCGGATCTATACAGAACAATGGCTCAGATCGCAGAGGGAGCCACTATAACAATATTTCAATCGCATCAGAAGTTTTAAGGACTAAAAGGAAACTGCTCCCGATCGATCTTCCGATGCGATAAGTGCTCAAGGGTTTAACACCTGGTCTTGGCGCCCGGTTGTATGGTGGGGAAGTGGTTAAGGGCTGGACCGAAGGGGGCTAAGCTTGTTATAAAGAAAAGTGGGTTTTTGGCTTAGTTTAGTGTATTTTAAGGCCCAAAAAAGGTGTAATTGTAGAGAGGAAAAGGGTTTATTAAACCAAACAAAGGGTGTTTGCAAGGTTTAAAGGGGAGTTAGGGTGATTTAGAGGATTTACGAGGGATTAAGGGAGGGAAACAGATGATGAAAATAGAGGCTTGGTGGGAGTGAAATATGGGGAAAAGGAGGCCTTGGGCATTCGTCTTCACGGACATAGAGACTTTTCTCATGGAAACAACAGTGAGGATTTATCAAAGGACAAAGGCACAAGGAGGCTTCAGGGATGATGTGTTTTCAGGGGAAATGCATTCCTTGAAGACTCGAAATCATTTTAGCCCCATGTTTGCTTGTCAAAAAATTCATAAGGGGCTAACAAAATACAAATTGTTATTTAAATGAATATTAATATTCATCACATAATTTTTAAAAATAAATAAATTCTAATTTATTATTGAGCCAAGAGGCTCATTCTATAGCTCAGTATGAGGGGGATGTGAAAGTTTGTCCGCCCATCCAAGTTGACACATGCCTCTTTAAAATAAAAATAAATTATGCTCTAAATAATGTCGGCTATAAAAAAAATGAATATATTGTAAAGTAATTAGAAGTAAAAAAAATGTGTAAATGTTTATGTATATATGAGGAAAAAAGTTTTTATATTAAAACACTTATTTGGTTAAATTACACATTTTATTTTGCACTCTAAAAAAGTTTAGATGTGAAGAAATTTGATCCCTCTAAGCTCATATTAGATTCATATTTAAGATAGAAAAAATCACATAAAAAAACTTTTAGTAAAGACGTTTAGAACCATCTAGTGATTCATCTTAAAGACAAAAAATCTCTCAATATTCATAATATATAAATCACAAAAACCTAAATTCAAATAATAAAATATAATATTTATTATTATAAATTTTATTTAGAATTTTTTTTTTAATATTTTAATCTATTTTAAAATAATATAAATTATTAAATAAAAAATTCTTAATAAATATATCCTCACATAAATGAGATGATTTAAATACACTTTATCAAATATGCATTGAGGAAAGTTAACTCAATCACCCCAAAGTTTTAATTTATTATTTAACATAAAACAAACAAAATATTTATAGTAATATATATTTTTAAATTAATAAAAATAAAATATGCTATTTATTATTACAAATTTTATTTGTAATTTTTTTTAATATTTTAATCTATTTTAAAATCTTAATATTAAATGCTTAATATATATATATAGATTATTAAATAAAAAAAAAATCTTGAATGAATGTATCCTCACATAAATGAGATGACTTAAATATACTTTAATGCATATGCATTGCTGAAAGCCAAAAAGAAGATTTGAGAACGCACGTGTGTTTCAATAAACTTATAATAAAGTTTATTGAATATAACTTTTTTATTTTTTAAAATTAAGATGGAATAAATACGAAGTCTCTCGTAATTTTCATTTTTAATATATATGACATTCAACTCAACTTATTAAATATAATATAATTTATATTTTGAAAATTAATTATAATAATTTTATGGAATTATTTTTAGTAAGTTTTTTTTGGAAATTTTAGTAATAGCTGGGGTAAAATTTTGAGGTTAAATATTGATTTGTGTTATTTAAAATGGTTTTTTTTTAATGTATATATGGATTCAACACCCTTAAAAATCTCTAGGACACTTAGATTTTGAAAAGTCCACCGGAAAAAATTTCAAAAAGTCTTTATTTTACTATAAGTAATAACATTATTATGAAGTGTAAATTAGTTGATCAGAATGAAGTTTAGTCTTTATTAAATTTTAGATTTAAATTTGAGGAGATGGAGAATAAAAGTCATTTTTAGGAAAATTAAATTATCTCAAGGAGCCTTCAAATTCCACTAGCTTCACAATATCTTGGTAATAATATCATATTATAAGTTAATTGTTCTTCCATTAAATCTATGATAAATGAGTTAACCCTAACCTAAATTTAACTTATATATAATTAATTAAAACAAATAAATACAAATCTAAAAACCTCATTTTTATCATAATCCAAATTAAATATATGTTCTTTAATATATATATATATATATAGAGATAGGAATTGATGACTGGACTTGCCTTGTATTCATGTGATATAGGGTTGATTCCAACTACTACCATTATGACCTTTACGTGTCTATGGGTGCCCCTTCCCTAGATAGATGAATCGGGGGATTTGGATATCCATTTTCACAACCATCACCAATTCAACTACCCTCAAAAATGAAAATCTTAATATTTATATTTATTCGAATAAAATTTAATTAATAAATTATATATAAAAATAACATAAAAAAACTAATTTAATGAGAAATCTTCCAGAAAATTACATAATCAATTGAGAAGCCGACACCTTTAGAACTACTGAGTGTAGATCATCATCAAGAAAATAACGAGAATAATGATTGTGCTGATCACATGCAGAGATTTCCAATGGTCACTTGGATAAAATGTTAATAAATTTTAATAAAATATTAAAAAATCTATTTCTTATCTAATGTAACTAACTAAACAATATTTTAATAAATAAACTAATAATAAAAAATAAATGATAAATGATAAATTATTTAAGAAATATTAATAGATTTTTGGCTTTTGTGATCCATCAATAAATTATGAAGAAATCTTTCGGTAATAATCACATTATCATGAACAAAGTCGATGTGTTTCTAACCAACCAGTGTGGTTCATCATCAGGACTAGGTGAGAGATCAGATCAGTCGTTGAGTTTAAATAGATGTAGGAGAGGAAAAGAAAACCCATAGAATAATAGCTAATTTGACTTTGAAATCCATAATGGTTAGTTCTAATAATTTAATAATTAAAAAATCAAAACGGCTAGTTTGAATATTGAAATTAATAGTTTAATTAAAAAAAATAAAAAAATAAAAAAAATAAAATTTTGTCAATTTAATAGCTTAATTAAAAATAAAAATTATTTTATTTTTATTAATTGATTATTAAAAATACAAATATTGTTTTATTATAATTATATATTATTTTATTGTAAATCTATCTTTAAATAAAAAATTTAATAATAAATAAATAAATAATAATAATAAAAATAAAATACGCGTAGATTTTGTTCATGATAATGTGATTATTACCGAAAGATTTCTTCATAATTTATTAAGAAATTATCATTTTTTTATTTTTTTTTATTTTATGTATTAAAATATTATTTAGTTAGTTATATTAGGTAAGACATATATTTTTTAATATTTTCTTAATATTTTATTAAAATTTATTAACATTTATCTCAGTGACAATTGCATATCTTTGCAGTATATATATTTATGATTGTGATCAACACAATCATTATTTTTCTCATGATGAACTACACTCAGTAATTCTAAAAACACTTTTCAATTGATTATATGATTTTCTCAAAGATTTCTAATTAAATTGAATATAGATCACATAAATTTACAATCTCAAATAAAAATAACCATTTTAAAAATGTGAAACTACTTCAACCACGTGTTAATCTCCCCAAAAGATTAGCATAAATATTTTTTTATAACCTACCGTTAACATAGAAATATACCCATTTCGATCTGAAGGTCAACTTTAATTAATTGGATTATTTTTTAATGAAGGTATTCCTCATGACATTTTTTCTTAATATTAAAATGGGTCTATTAAGATGAGCTTGAAATTTGGATCTCAATTAATTAAACGCTAATTTAAAGGTGGTGAAACGTAAACACGGTAGCTTTGCATGTGACCTCTAACTGAATTTTGATTGCAATAAGTAAACTATTATTACACAGTGAAGAATATGTCGATCAGTGGAGTACGCATGCCATATATTAAAAATAAAAAAATAATAACTCGAAGTACAATAAATTAAAAATAATAATTCGAAGTACAATAAAGTAATGATAGGTTGAGATGAAAAGAAGTGCATTTATTGCAAAGGGGATAAGCAATAAAATCACATGATGAAGGGGTGTAACCAAAAAAATATATACCACGTGTACAAACTTACCATAACATTATATATATATATACCAGTTAAGTTAAATAAAAAATATAAATGGAAGATTGGAAAATAAATATGTTATAAAAGAAATTTAAACTTAAAGTAGTATAACAATTTTTTCTTTTTGGGTTTCAATTTTCAAGCACATAGGTGGTGTTAGGTTCCCTGAATTATCTAGTTTTCTATTTCGGTGTTAGTCATTGGGCTATGGAGATAATATTAGTCGTTCTTCTTCTACTTCTACTTCTATTTGTTTGTTATGGCTAATCAAATATGTGTGGGTGTTTTCAAGTCTAACTTGGCGTTTTTAAGTCTAACTTGAAGGTTTGAGGAGGAGGGAAAGGAATGCATCTTGATCTTTGAGCAATTAGATACTTTTTAATATCTTTTTCCTTTTCTTTTAATTTATTTTATTTTTTAGAAAAGAAAATCAATAAGCTTTTCATTAAGAAAAAGTTGTTTACATATTGCATATATGCCAGGATATTCACTATTTATGGTATATAGCCTATGATCACAAAAAAGATATGACATCCAAACATAGTGGCGAGATATTCATATTTTCTAGAGCATGCCTATGTTCACAAAAAAAATTAAAACAATCTAGATTGAAAATCTGTTTATGCATATAGATTTATCTAGTTTAAACATATTATTTTTCCCTACATCACAAAATTTATCTAAACAAGTTGGAGAATAAATAATAATTTTTCCAAATCAGTGGAAGTGGGACTATGTAATATAGATTTCCCTAGTCTTGTGGAATTTATCATTGCAGAAAGCAGTGTAAATAATATCCCTTGATTTTTTGTTGCAACCCACCTTGGATAATGCATCAACAACGACATTATGTTCCCTATATATATGTGAAAACGTTAGTCCACGGAAGCATCCAATCAACATTTTAATTCTCTTCATCCAATTTATGAGCAAGGGAGGTTCGAAAGAAGACCACATCATAACCTAGTCAATACCCACTTTTGAGTCTCCAAAGACGTCCATTGACTCGATGGATAACCATTTTGCACAATATAGGACTCCCCAAAGGGAAATGGTCTCTGCTCAAGTATTAGAACCCGCCCCATTGTTCCAGGAAAATTGATAATATGTGTCAGGATGTATGACTATATATGCCCCACTCCTGCATATATTATTACAAGTCACCCCATCAAAGAACCCCGCAATAGATCTACTCCATATATTCAACTGTTGAATACATCTCGAAGGTCACTTCTTAATCATTGGCCTGATTTCATTGTAGTATGTTGCAATCTTTATGCAAATACTCTTGATGTCCATTGGAAAATTCTCAAATATTTTTGCATTCCTACTCCTCCAAGTGCCCAGAAAATGTAAATAGGAAGAGTGCGGTATACCTTATAACCCAAATTCCACTCTTGCAAACATGCATCCAATGAAGAGGGATTCCAAAAGGCAGATATATTTAAGATGTTCAAAACACTAGTCCAAATGGAGATCGCAGAAGGACAATTTAGAAATAGGTGAACCACATCCTCAAGATTCAAATTACACGTAACACATCTCCCCAACCCGATGAAACCTCTCTTGCATAAGTTATCCCATGTTAAAATCTTATTTTTCCACGACAACCAACCAAATCATTTTAGTTTAAGGGGAAGGTTCCACTTCTATATTTTTCAAAACCACCTTTGATCCTCAAAAAAATGATGAGCAGGAGTGATATATCTGTATGCCTCCTTTAACAAGATCTGACCTTGTATAGAGTTTCCACCCCACGTCAAGATATCATCCTTTTCAACCATTGAGATACCAGCCATGGATAGGTTGTATATATACCTATCCCAAGTTTTATCCAATTCACCAAATAAGCCAAGTTCTTGTGATTGAAGCCAGATAGGACATACTGTGATGGGATTATGTGAAACAAGTATTTGATATAAAAAATAACCCAAATTATGGATATATCAGATGAGAGGGGAAGGCAAATAATGTTTCCCAACAAAACCTTTGACAGGATCCACACAAATCTCCACCAAAGATCTTGATATGATATCCCATCGCATATTCTCAATCAACCAATGTTTTTCTTTAATCATATTGTTCCAAATGTCTGATGTTGAGTATGGAACTTGTGCCTCCTCCTTTATGCATGTCATTATAGGTTGTTTTTCAGGTATTTTTCTTTAAGAATGTTCTACCATATGAAATTTCTATTTAAAGTGCACCTTAAACTATTCACCAACAAAGCCCATCTGATTTTTTCAATATTATTTAATCCCCAGCCCCCATCCTCCTTCTGCAAAGAAATTTCCTCCAACCAAAAGAAATGGATCTTTTTGGCATCCCTGGATCCTGCCCAAATAAATTTTGAGATTTATTTATTATCCGCTTAATAATATTTTTTGGCAAAATATAAAGATGCAACAAGTAGACTTCTATACTCTACAAGATTGACTACAACAGTACCAGTCTATCCCCCAAAGTGAGTCATTTATGTGACCATATAGAAAACCTATGTTCATATTTATCAATCAACCAACTCCAATCTCTTATACCACATTTATTTGGTTTTATAATAACACCGAGGTACTTGAAGCCACTATCCAACATAACAACATCAACCTTAAATAATTTTGTAATCTCCAAAACAATTGTCTCATTCGAGATGTAGCAATCAGTAAAGTTTTTGACTTACTCAAATAGAGACCCAAAGTATCATTAAAAGAGTAAATAATATGATGTAGGATTTTCCATTCTACAACATAAACCTCCCCAAGGATAATAACATCATCCACAAATATAAGGTGAGTAATGGATAATTTTTTTGTGATCCAATACCCAAAAAAAAATCCACAAGTGTGCTCCTCAATGATCTTTCTACTCAACCCATCAATGACTAGCTAAAATAAGAGTGGGGAAAGATAACATCCTTGCCTTTATCCTCTTGATGCCTTGAAGAAGAAAGAAAGTACTCCATTAATTAAAACTGTGAAATTTACTAAAGTGATGCACACCATAATCCAATCAACGACCATCACTGAAAGACCTGTCTTATGCAAAACCATTCACAGGAAATCCCAATCAACACAGTCATATGCTTTGATCAAGTCTAATTTCGATACCAACACATTCTTCTTTTTTACCTTGATATAATGCAGGCATTTTTGTGTAATAGCCACCACAACCTAAATCTATCAATGTTTTAGGAAAACAAAGTGTTCAGGCGATATACATTTTGATATAGTGGCTTTCAATCAGGCTACAATAATCTTAGAAATAATTTTATAGATGACATTGCAAAGTGAAATAGGCTTGTATTCCAAGAAAGATGTAACAGTTGTAACTTTTGGAATCAATGCTATGAAGGTGGAATTTAAAGCATCATGGAATTTTCAGAGGGTCCTTGACTCCTCTGCTAAAATAAGTAGGTTCAACCCCATGATATCCACGAAGTGAAGGAATGATACCACATACCACCCATTCGTACCCAGATTGTTGTCCTTGGTGAAAGAATTTAAAATTGATGCCAATTCATCAAATGTGGTCAACTTCCCAATAATATTATCATCTTCTTTGCTGAACATATTTGGAAAATCTTGGATTTTTCCCAACTAATTTTTATGTCCGCCCCTTCCCTGTCACGATATAAATTTCCAAAGTAACAAAAAACCCCTTGTTGCATGTATTTAAGGGAGAATATATGCCTACCCTTGCCATCCTTCATTTCCCAGATAGTATTTTGTCTCCTCCTTTTTGTGGAAAAATGATGGAAAACATTAGTATTTTTTACCCCCTATAATCCAGATGGCATCGATTTTCAACCTCCATTCCTCCTCTTGTAGGAATAAGATCATATGTTTACACCTTTCCAGTGCCAAATCTAATTTATTTTGTGCATTAGAGTAGTAGTTTGGCGCTGTAGGATTATATAACTCTAGAATTTTTTTTATTGATGTTAGTTAATTCTTTTATGTTCGTGTTCCTAGAGAAAAATATTGTAGAGATGCTAGGGGTGGTGTTAGGATGTTGATGGAGTGGTGTAGTAGAGGAAAACATGAGAGAAGAGACATTGTGTGTGTATTTAACACAAGTTGATTCAAAGTGGAAAAATAGAGGGTTTGATGAGTGACTCTTCATGCATGGGATGGAGTGATGGTTAGGGATGGTAGAAATAGGTGTGGAAACATTTTTTCATGTCTTTTATAGGGTCAGAGAGCCCCACGTGAGATTATTTAGCCTCAGGTATCCTTCTTATAGAATTATAGGGTTTCCTATAGCACTAAAAGAAATCCAGTAGCACTACAAGATAGGGAAAAAATTGGAATTTTTGCTCACCTGGTGGTTGAAATGGATGGAGGAATGAATGCTGGGGTTGGATATGGAGTAAGTAGGTAGAGGATAGAGAGAGAGATGGAAGAAATGTTTCTCCATTTGTCCATTTTATCCCTATTCGACAACCTGTAAACCAAAAGTAGGTTAGGGCATTGGTGCTATTTTATTATTTTGGATTTTCCCTTTTCCTCTTTTTTTGTTTTTTTTAAGACAGGTGGGCTACCTCAACAGAGGTTTTCACCCCACAATATTGCCCTGGGCACCTCTAAGAGGTTTTCACCCAAGGATCTTTTATTTCTCAAATTTTTCTTTTTTCTCTTTTTTTTTTGCTCCAGGATTGCCTCATGGAGATTTTCAACCCTGAAGTTGGCCTTAGATGTCTTAGAAAGGTTCTCACCCAGGCCTCTTTATTTATTTTTTGTTTTTTCTTTTTCTAGGAAGGTGAGGGACTAGAAACTCTGAAGATTCCAATTAAATTCATCTCTATGTTTATTGTATTGATAAATTCTACCTTAGACATGGGCCTCTTATATGTATTTAGCCTGTAAGCATTGGCAAGAAGAGGGATTCCCTCCTCATCTATGGTCCTGATTTGAACAACCCCATTGTCATGGCATTTCTCCACTTGATAAGGTCCTAGCCATATGGTCATTAACTTCCCCTTGAATTCCTTGAATATGGAGCCATAGTGCAGAGCTCAATCTCCTTCCTGAAATGTATTCTCTTTGATGTGCTTGTCATGCCAAAATTTTCTTTGTAGTTGGATTACTTCTATGTGAAGAGGGGTCCACATTATAAATTCATCCAAACCATTCAGTTGAAGCAATATTTCTTGTTGTGCCTTTTTGATGTCCAAATCCAACTGAGTCGCCATCTTAAGGGTGTTATACTCAAAATCAATGGAAAATAAATCTTTCTTTCCATAAACTATATCATATGGAGTAAACCATGTAGTTTTCTTCCAGGTGGTATTGTAAACCCAAGTGGCCTCCACCAATATGTCTACCCAATATTTTTTGCTGCCGCTCACAACTTTGTTGAGGTTGTTCTCCAAAGCTCTATTTTTCACTTCCACCTGCCCATTTTCTTGAGGATGATAGGAAGTGGAAGTATTGTGCTGCCTCATGAGGTTCTGAATGAGATGAAATATGAATTGAGCCCCATGATCGGTGACTACATCCCTGGGGTATCCAAACTTTTAGAATACATTCTCTCTCAAAAAATCAACCACTTTCTCTTCTGTTGATGCATTTACATCCCTTGTTTCAGCTCACTTGGTCAAGTAATTAGTGCAGACTATGATATATATCTTCTGATCAGATGGTGGATGAATGGGTCCAATAAAGTACATGCCCCACTTTTCAAATGGATCTAAAGCCACCTGAGGTTGTAGAGGCATTTCATCCCTCGGTGTAGGTCTCCCAATCCTCTAACATTGATCACATCTACTGGTGTATCTCTTGGCATCCTAGTGGAGAGTAGGCCAATATTATCCAACTTGCAAGGATTTGAAGGTTTCCCTCTTAGCAGCAGAATGACCCCCACAGGGACCATCATGACATGATGAGAGGATTTCAAATACCTCCTCTTCCCTAATACATCTCCTGAGAATTTGGTCTGGACCCAATTTGAAGAGAATGCCACTAATCCAAGTGAAAGGGGTGATTTTTCTTATAATTCTTCTGTTTTCTTTGGATGAAAGGTTTGGTGGAAACCTCTCAACGTCCAGGTAGTTGGATATGTTGAGATTCAACAAGAAGATTCAACACCCACACTAGTGCATTGAACACCTGGTTGCATTAAACACCTATACTAGGGTGGGGCCCACAAGGCTATTTTTGGGTGCATGTCTATTTTTATTATCCCTTAATTTAGATGGACATTAAACTGTAATCTATTATCAACGTGGAATTGAAATAGTGAACTGAAGTGGAAAATTCAGTTAGCTAGTGAATTTCGAGTTAGAGGTTGGTTGGTGGGACATGCAGAGTAATTCTAGTTGTAACAGAGTTCGAAGTGCAGTGGTGCATGAGTTGGTGCAAGGTGTAAATCAATTTAACTTAGTTGCGATAGTTATAACTGAAGATACGCTAGTTAGAGATCTATTGAATTAAATATTAATTAATTCACAATCAGTGATCTCACATGCAACTGAGGATTTACTATTATTAGCTGCATGCATGTCAGATCCAGTGGAGACCTAGTTGAGTTCTAGGTGAAGGGGAGGTTGAATATCAGTTATGACATTATATGCTTGCACACATGCAGGAAAAAACTCATTGGAGTGCCCATGATACTTGCGTAGTCAAGGTAGGCAAGATTGCATTCAACATGGATTGCGCAGTGAAGGCAAGCTGTCTGGAGACAGTAAATTGGCTAAGGAATTTGCCAAATTTTGTATGACAGTGTGAGACAATTAGCTGATGTACTGAGGGCTCTTGTGAGAAGATTTTTGTATGTAATTATTTCATGATCCATGATATAATATACAATAGAAGATAGTGGGGTTTTTAGCTGTAAGCTTTCCCTGAGAAATTATCTGTGTTGTGTGTGATTGATCTTTCTTCATGTTCATGTGATTAGTGATTGTGTTCTTAATTCCGCAAAATATTTGTAGAATAAATTCAGTATTTAACTATAACACATTGTTAGATCGAGTGAATCCAAGATATACATGCTTGTTGTATAATTTCTACATGGTATCAAAGCACAGGAAATTGCAGAAGTGAAGCAGGAGCTGAGTTTATGACTGGATAGAATTCAAACTTGTAGAAATATTTTCTTGGTGCTATAGCTGATTCAAGATAGAAATGTCTTTCAATGGCTTGAGGTTAGAGTATGCACTTGAGATTAGATTGAACTACATTGATTGGAAGGACAGGATGGAGGCAGTACTCGAAGACAATGGCTTGAAGGAATTCATTGAGAAAGATGTTCCTAAGCCAGATGCTGCAAGTGGGTCCAATCTTGATGCATGGAAAAAGAAAATGGCAAAGGCGAGGAGGATCCTGTTGGAGGGAGTACAAGACCACATTGTCTCAAGCCTACATAGGAAAGCCACACCATATCCTATGTGGAAGGCTTTGGCGGATCTATTCCAAAGCAACAACGACCATAGGAAATTGGCGCTCAAAGATAAACTCAGGAAGATCAAGATGGAAAAGGGCGACACCATTCCAAAGTATCTCACAAAGTTTGTCCAATGTCAGGATGAAATAGGGAGTGTGGGAATAATAGTCGCTGATGATGATATGGTAAGCTTGGCTCTCCTAGGACTTCTTAAGAGTTGGCACAGTTATCAATACTCTGTCAACGGACGAGAAAAATTACCGGATTGGGAACAATTGTGGACGGATTTGGTGCAGGAGGAGTTCAGATAGAACACCAGAGATGGATCTTCATCTAAGAATGAGGATGAAAAGGATTGTGCTTTGGCTTCCAAGGCAAGGAATGGGAAAGGGAATAATTTTCCTTCAAAATCCGAGTCCAAAGGCAAGAAGTAGGATATGTCCAAGGTGAAGTGTTTTCACTTTCAACGAACATGGGCATTTTTCTAATAACTGTCCACAAAAGAAGAAGAACAAGAAGGCTACTAGAGCTGTAGTTGGTGAGGCCTTTGCCTCACAATTTGAGCTTGACTTCTCCTTGATTGCCTGCATGGTTTCAAGTGCATTGGGATCAATGTGGTATTTGGATAGTGGCGCTTCCTTTCACATGACGGGAGACAAGGAAATTTTCAGTGAATATCTCTAGATGCATATTGAGATGGGTGACGACGGATGGTGAAGTGCTACCGAGATTGGTACCTTTAGCTTTTAGAGGGATTCAGGTAAAGCATTTCAATTAAAAGATGTGATGCATGTACTGGGGCTGAAGAAAAATTTGGTCTCCATCGCAATGTTGGAGGATAGAGGGTATGACATTGTTTTTAGTGATGGAAAAGATTTCCTGCAACATAAAACAATAGGTCAAGCCAAGAGGATAGGGATTTGAGTTAAGAATCTCTACAAGCTGGAGGTAGATGGATGCGCTGCCATGGTGAGAAAGGTGGAGAAAGTGGTGAGATGGGATGAGGGTGAATTACGACATAGGCGATTGGGCCATATTCATCATGGAGCCTTGAAAGTCATGCAACAAATTTCTATTGGACTTCCAATGGGAGCACTTTCTCAGTTAGATCAGTGCAAGGGTTGCACCATGCGTAAGTATGTAAAGTACACCTTTCATGAGAAGGAGAACCGTGCTTCAAGGATCCTTGAGAGATTTCACACAGACGTGTGTGGACCATTCTTGGTTGCTTCAATAGAAAAACATAAGTACTATGTAATATTTGTTGATGACTAGTCTCGTAAATGCTAGATCTTATTCATGCAGAAGAAAGATCAAACATTCTCTAAGTTTTGTGAGTTTAAGGCATTGGTGGAGAAAGAGTCGGGGAAGAAAGTGAAGGCGCTTAGGAGCGATAATGGTGGAGAATACATCTCTAACGAATTCAAGAAATTCTGCAGCAAAGAAGGAATTCAAAGAGAACTCATAGCGCCTCATAACCCATAGAAGAATGGGGTCGCGGAGAGGAAGAACATAAAGATTGTGGGTCCAACGTGAGCGATGTTGCATGATCAGGGCCTACCAATGCATTTGTGGGCGGAAGCATGCAACACTGTGGTTTATGTGCAAAACCGTTGTCCTCATAGAGTACTTGGGACGAGTACACCTGAAGAGGCCTTCACTGGTAAGAAACCTGATGTTTCACACTTTGAGATTTTTGGCTCATCCGTTTATGTGCATTCGACCAAGGACGCCAGGAAGAAGCTGGAACCGACTGCTGAAGTTGGGATTTTTTTGGGGTACACAGAAACACCCCATAATTATCGTATGTATTTTCCAAACAGGAGAATGACTGTTATGCGATGGAATATAAAATTTTATGAGGGGAAAGCCATGCGGTTGTCCCTTGAGAGGGAGCTGGACTTTCATGCAGAGGAGGAACTACTGGTTCCTAAATATGAGTCTTAAGATGTGGATCAACCACATGAGGAGGTCCATGGAGTGGAGGAATTCACTGATGCAGATCCATCCATCAGAAATGGTAGAAGGTGCACCACAGAAGCTGATAGGCTGAGACTTGATGCTGCATAGAATGTAGGAGCCCCTACTTCACAGTGTAGACAAAGACAGTCTCCTAACCGATTTACTAGATACATGGATTTTATGAGAAAATTTATTGTGACTGAACCATCTTCCTTTCAGGAAGCAGTGCAACAACCTACTTGGCTTGATGCAATGGTGGAGGAGTATGACTCCATTATCAAAAACAGTGCATGGGAAATTGTCCCAAGACCGATTGACAAATCAGTGGTAGGTTCGAGATGGATCTACAAGGTAAATCAAGCTACTGATGGGAGTGTGGAGAAATACAAGGCTAGATTTCTGGCCCAGGGCTTCTCACAGATCAAGGGGATAGATTATGAGGATAATTTTGCGCCCGTCGTAAGGTACTCTTCCATAAGATCCATCCTTGCACTCTTAGCGCAGATGGGCTGGCGCATTCATCAGATGGATATGAAAACTGCATTTCTCAATGGGATCATTGAGGAAGGGGTGTACATAGAGAATATTGAAGGTTTCGAGATCTTCAACAATGAGTCGCATGTGTGCAGACTCAAAAGAGCATTGTATGGGTTGAAACAAGCACCTCGTGCTTGGTACACTCGAATAGACAACTATTTCACCAGACTAGGCTTCACCAAAAGTGAAGCAGATGCAAACCTGTACCAGATTGTGGTTGAGGGTAAGCTATTAATCATCGTTTTTATGTTTATGATCTAATTTTGACTGGTGATGAGCAGCTGATACACTCATGCAAGGAGGATCTTGCAAGGGAGTTCGAAATGAAGGATATGGGCCTCCTTCATTATTTCCTTGGATTGGAAATATGGCAGCGGGATGGTGAAATTTTTGTGTCTCAAGGAAAGTATGCAAAGGAAATACTGGGTAAGTTTAACATGGAGAGATGCAAACCCATGGATACTCCTCTTCCAGGAAACTAGAGGAAAGAGGATTCTACTTTTGGAGAGGTAGTGGATGCTACTCTTTATCGACAGATAGTGGGTTCGCTAATGTATCTAGTGAACACGAGACCAAAAATTTTCTACGCAGTTAACCAACTGATTCAAGCTATGGTTAAGCCTACCAAGCTCTTTTGGAAGGCGGGGAAGAATGTCCTGAGACACCTGAGGGGCACATTAGAGTATGGTCTATGGTACAGAAGGACAGATGGAGTAAAGTTGCATGGCTTCACGGATGCATATTAGGCTGGAAGTCCATCGGAAAGAAAGAGCACATCAGGGGGTATCTTTATGATCTGAAATTGTGAGAACAAACTATTTCTCATACAGAGATTGACTGTAGGGGCATTCACTGGATATTTCACCTTTCTAGGAAAGGATGAATTCGGAGGCTACCTGGCCCTTCTATAGACTCTGCCTAAAGAAATAAAATGTAATCACTAAGATCTTGATCAATGAAAGTATTTGTTTTTAAGTTCAAAGTATTCATTGATCAGTTTTAATGTGTGAATAAGAAAGTATACATATTCTGCAATTGAAGTGTAGAGGTTTGAAGATAAACTAACAAGTTTTGTTTACTGTTTAAACTTGTTTGGGAAAAGCTTGCTTATTAAAATTTACTGTTTAAACTATCAGAATCTGAAAATATGCAGCAAAATTATACAGTGTGACAGCAAATAATTGTTTAAGCGGTTCACCCCTCTCTTGGGCTACCTCCGCTGGGTCCAAAAGCCTCTAATTAGGCTTTTTCTCCTTTGATTAAATGCTCAAAATGTGATTACAACTGTATAGAAGCCACATATGGAAAAATACACTGCAAAAATAGATTCAGAAGGCTCAAATCTGTATAAAATGACTAAACAATCACCTCCATTGGATGAAGGTAGTCCAAAACAGCTTCTCTTCCCTTAGGCCCTGGTGGCTCCATGACCAAAAACGCTGTAAAATTCTCTGTTAGAGCGCCTTGATGGCTCTGCAAACACTTCCAACAGCTTCCAAATGATCTCTACACCCAAAATAAATAAAAAAATCGTCTCCAAAGACCTCTCCTAGCCAAAGTTATGCCACATTTACTCCATCTGCCAGTTGGACTAAACAAACTCCAGTTAAATTTGGAGACACTGCCAGTTAAGTCCGACAATTTAGTGCTTGGCGCTATATTTGGAGGTTCCGCCGAATTTTTCGCCAGCGGAAGGGGGCTAGTGGATAAGCCCATACGTCCTTAACCGTCGGCAGGTATCAATGGAAGTCGAGTTTTAATCGGCAATTTATATGGTTTTGTAACAATATATTAAACACCTTCCGCCAGAGCCGTGTGACCACGACCCGAGTTCATTGCGCGCCTGTTCGTCGAAGCTATGGTTCCGAGCCCTGGGTTTTATGCAGAGGGGGCTGGCCCCCTTTTGGGCCCCGCCCAAACCTTATTTAAAGTTTATAAAGAACTTTGCCGCCAATACAAATAAGAATTACCATTGGCTCGATGGTTAAAACGTTCCGTTTGCACGACCCCGACTCGTGTTCAAACCTCGTCGAGTCCATAACAATGTTTTTGAAACACCATTTTCAATCGGACTTGGGGCCACGTGGCGGCCTCCGGGCTAGCCACGTGGTGCCTTTTCATTGGCTGCGCCCGAAATATTTGGCAGAATATTCTGTGGAATATTCCACAGAATATTCCTAGAATATTCTGTGGAATATTCTTTTTTTAATAAAAATTTTCATAAAGTCAATTTTGGCCTTTTTTAATTGAAATTGACGAATCTTAAAAGCTGAATATCTTCTGCATACGATGTCGGATTTGAGTGATGTTCGCGGCGTTAGGATCGTATCCCTGAGATCTTTCCAGTCGATCTATTTTGGAGCCATTCTGAGCAACTTCATTTTTGAGCATTTTTTCTTCAAGAGACTTGATCTCCTGATCACACCTCCCAAATGGGAAGCTTTTGGACCCTCAAAAGCTTTCAATTACCTGTTAAGAAGGTGAGGATACAACCTCCTCACCTGTTCCAACTCCATCCACTTTGCTTTGCTTGGTTTACTGCCTTTTAAACCAACTCATAGATACTCAACATCTCCCCTCCTTGAAGTGCATGTCCTTCTGTCAAGGATTGCATCTTCTTTCAACTCATCCAAAAATTCTGACGAGAAATATTCTATGGATGGTAGCTGAACATGATTTTCAGAATCATCAATAAGAGGAGGTTCATACAAACGTAAATTTTCCACATTAACAACGGAATACATTTGCATGTATGAAGGCAAATCTAGTTGAAAGGCATTATTTCCAACTTGTTTAAGGATTTTGAATGGACCATAACAAATAGGCTTCAGCTTTTTACCTTCTCCTTGCATTCTATCCTTACTTATATGCAACCATACCTCATCTCCTTCCTGAAACTTGTGATCAATTCTATGTTTGTCATGTCTTTCTTTGTACTTGCCTTGACTCTTTTCAAGCTGTTCTTGAACTTGCTGATGAATGAGCTGAATTATTTCAATGAACATGCGAGCTTTTTCAATGTCACTATGCCCATCAATGGCAATATCCTTCTCAAGAATGAAGTCCAATGGTGACTTAGGCAAATATCCAAAACAAGCTTCAAATGGCAAAGTATTTGTAGAAGAGTGTTTGGCCCGGTTGTAAGCATGTTGAATGTAATGCAAATGCTCATCCCAAAGCTTGGGATGCTTGCTACAATACCCTCTCAAAAGATGCACCATGGTTTTGTTCACTACCTCTGTTTGGCCATCTGTTTGCGGATGGAAAGCAGTACTCTTCTTCAACTTGGTGTCCATCATCTTCCATAGATTGGACCAAAAATTCCCAACAAATCTGGAATCCCTGTCACTAACAATAGAAGTAGGCAAGCCATAATGAACCCATACATGTTGAAAATATAAATCAGCATTTTGTTCAGCAGTTATAGTTTTCTTACATGGCATAAGAATACACATCTTGCTGAAACGATCAACTACTACAAAAAGATAATCATGCTGCTTTCTAGATAATGGTAATCCCCCAACAAAATCCATAGAAACACTTTCCCATGGTCTAGAATGTACCGGAAATGGCGTATACAATCCAAGCTTCCTATTGCTAGGCTTGCTTGTAGCACATAATAAACAACCTCTAATGAAACACGTAACACTATCTACCATGCGAGGCCAATAAAAATACCTCTGCAGATGTGCCACCGTTTTGCTTACACCGAAATGACCAACAATAAGAGAAGAATGAGCTTCTCTCATCATGCTTAATCTCTCTCCCTGTGGTATACATAAATTTCCCAAATGGAACAGCAAATTGTTATGCAAATGATAATCATTCTCCTCAACATGATTCCCTTTACTCAAGTTAGCATACACCTCTTTAAAATCTTCATCTGATGCATACTGTTCTATGTAGCTTTCATGCACAATAGAATCATTCTTAAGCAAAATACTAGCACTAATAATAGGCCTTGAAAGCATATCAGCAACTTTATTGTTAATACCTTTCTTGTACCTTATTACCAAGTGAAATTGTTGTAGGAAACCCATCCATCTGAAATGTCGTGACTGCTGCAATTTACTTTGCGACTGCAAATACTGTAAAGGCTGATGGTCGGTATGCACAACTGTTTCTTTGCCCATCAAATAGTGCTTCCACTTTTTGACAATTTGCACCAACGCATACAACTCCTTATCATATGTAGGATAATTCACAACAACACCATTAAATGTCTCAGAATGAAAAGCGATAGGCTTACCATGCTGTAAGAGAACTGCACCCATGGCATAATCACTAGCATCTGTCTGAATCTCGAATGGCTGTCTCAAATCTGGTAATGCAAGAACCGGAGCTGAATTGATATTTTATTTCAAATATTCGAAAGTTTTTTGTTGCTTACTTCCCCATTGGAAAGCACGCTTCACACTTGTCACTGCATGCATAGGAGCTGCTATGGCAGAAAAGTTAGCAATAAACTTTCTCCAATACTGAGCTACACCCAAAAAACTTCTTACCTCTGTAATGGACTTGGGAGTAGGCCAATTCAAAATAGCTTCTACTTGGAAGGATCAATTCTCAAAGCACCTCCACCTACTATGTGTCCCAAATAAACCAAAGAAGTCTTTCCAAATTCACACTTTGACATCTTAAGAAATAACTGATTTTTCTTCAAAACATCAAGTACTTTACTAACATGCATGACATGATCTTCTCTTGTATTGCTAAAAATCAAGATGTCATCTAAGTAGACAATAACAAAATCATCAAGAAAATGACGTAAGACATCATCCATTACCCGCATGAAAGTTGCAGGTGCATTGCATAAACCAAACAGCATCACAAGCCACTCAAAGAGTCCTTGTTTGGTTTTAAAAGCTGTCTTCCAAATGTCTCTTTCTTCAATTCTTACTTGATGATAACCACTTCTTAAGTCTAACTTAGTGAAATATCTTACATCTTTCAGCTGATCTAACAAATCATCTATTCTTGGAAGTGGGTAACGATTCTTTACCGTTATCTTGTTCAAAGCTCTGAAGTCAACACACATACGCCAAGTTCCATCTTTCTTCGGAATCAACACTATCGGTGACCCACATGGCGAAGTTCTTGGCCTTATGAAACCCTTGTCCAACAACTCTTTAATCTGCTTCTTTATTTCAACATTCTCCATAACAGACATGCGATACATGCCTATGTTAGGAAGAGGACAATCTGGATGTAAATGGATTTCATGCTGAATCTCCCTTTTAGGAGGCAAACCTGTTGGCTCCTGAAACATCTCATGATGTGCATCAACTACATCATATAAACCAGATTTAAGCTTTACATCACAATTTTCAAATGACTCATGATTCACATCAACCTTTGGCTTGACCATAAGAAGTACAAAACTCTTGCTTGAATTGACTAGCCTTTTTACCTGTCCTGCATTTACCATTGCAACATTTGTCTTCTTGCGATGAGATCTGACAATAAACTCCTTACCATCTTTGAAAAGATGATATTTGTTTTCATGGCGATAGAAAATCGCTTTCCTGTCAAACAAGTAAGGACTTCCCAAAACAATACCAGATATATCAAGCGGCACCACATCAAGTTCAACTGTGTCAATATAGTGTGCAGTTATTGCAAAGCGCAATATGCACTTCCTTGAAACTTTCAAATTAGCATCCTTGCATATCCATCCAAGTGGATAAGGCTTCGGATGTGGAATGGTCTCAAGTTTAAGTTGCTTGACCAAATCTTCAGATATGAGGTTAGCTTGTGACCCACTGTCAAATAGTGTGTCAATTTTGGTATGTTTTGCAGCTACCCTCACATGGAACAGTTCAATTCTTTCTTCCTCATTAGGAGCTTGTGTATGACAGTTTGAAGAACTAGCACTTGCTTGAGTTTCAATTTCCTTCCCTTTCAAACTTTTCAAACCCATGGCTGCAATTTTTGTTTCGTCACCTAAATCATCACCTAAATCTTGTGGTGTAGTTGTAGTAGCTGCATTTTTCTTCTTTCCCTTGTTTTTGTTAAACTGGTTTCTTTTTTCAGAATGAAGTTTCCAACAGTTTTTCTCTTCATGGCCACTCTTTGAACAATGTTTACAAATGACCTTTTCACCCTCTTGTTTGATAGATGCATTTTTCTTGCCTTTTCCTTTGTTTTTCTCTTTGTTCTTTCCTTTGAAAGACTTGTTTCTACCCTCATCAAGAGTATTCTTTCCTCTAGCTTCTAAATGTGTAGCCTGCACACAGACTTCATCTAAGCTGGTAGGATTGAACATTAGGATAGTATGTTTAAGGTAACTGTGCAAACCACCTATGTATTTCAATAAGGTGTCTTGACTTTGTAAGTCTACCCCAAGTAGAAGTGCTCTCCTTCTAAATTCTTGAGTATAATATTGCACATTTTGACCCTTGAATTGCCTAAAATGCTGCCAATTCATGATGGCTTTATGAATATGAGCAAGAGGATAAAATTGTTTCTTAATGGCTGTAATAAACTCATTCCATGTTAGAGTTATCTTACCATGCTTTTTTATTTCCTCCTTAGTCTTGGCTTCCCACCAAACCAAAGCTGCTCCATCCATTCTCAAAGAGGCTAATTGAATTTTAGTGTCATCATCATGCAAATTCAGGATTCTTAGATAGACTTCCAGCTGTCTTATCCAGTTATCCAATTTCTCTGCATTAACATCACCATTAAACATTGGCAACTCAAACTTCACTTCAAGCTTCAACAAAGGATTTTTAAAAGAGGTTTTTGTTTGGTGTGACTGATTTTCAGAAGTTGAAGAGGATGATGTGGAGGATGAGGATGATGATGGAGATGGTGGATCACCATTTCCTCCATTCCCTTTCTTAGTCTCATATTTGTCTTTCTTTCCTCCTGAAGAATCTTCTTCTTCTCTTTGGTTCCTGGACCCTTCTCCAGCAATCCTATCATTTCTCTCCTGGTATAGGATCCTAACCATCTCAGTCAAATCCAAGAAAGCTTTTCTAAAGACTCTTTCTTCTTCCTTGGGATCCATTTCGTCATGTACTTCTCCTTCTCTGGATGACATGTTTGTGGCTGATTCAAAGGCTACTGAGGATGAAATGGAAGGTGGATGTAATGGCACTCTAGCCCTCCTTGGTTGAGGATTAACTTGTTCTCTAACCAATTGACCTCCCCCTCTTTGCAGTTTCAGCCTAGTAAGCATCAAATTTTGCAGACTAATACAATTTACTTGCACAAATTTCACAATCTCTTAAGAAAAACCTTGAGCTCTGATACCAACCTGATCTGAAATTGTGAGAAGAAACTATTTCTCATACAAAGATTGACTGTAGGGGCATTCACTGGATATTTCACCTTTCTAGGAAAGGATGAATCCGGAGGCTACCTGGCCCTTCTACAGACTCTGCCTAAAGAAATAAAATGTAATCACTAAGATCTTGATCAATGAAATTATTTGTTTTTAAGTTCAAAGTATTCATTGATCAGTTTTAATGTGTGAATAAGCAAGTATACATATTTTTCAATTGAAGTGTAGAGGTTTGAAGATAAACTAACAAGTTTTGTTTACTATTTAAACTTGTTTGGGAAAAGCTTGCTTATTAAAATTTACTGTTTAAACTATTAGAATCTGAAAATATGCAGCAAAATTATACAGTGTGACAACAAATAATTGTTTAAGCAGTTCACCCCTCTCTTGGGCTACCTCCGCTGGGTCCAAAAGCCTCTAATTAGGCTTTTTCTCCTTTGATTAAATGCTCAAAATGTGATTACAACTGTATAGAAGCCACATATGGCAAAATACACTACAAAAATAGATTCAGAAGGCTCAAATCTGTATAAAATGACTAAACAATCACCTCCATTGGATGAAGGTAGTCCAAAACAGCTTCTCTTCCCTTAGGCCCTGGTGGCTCCACGACCAAAAACGCTGTAAAATTCTCTGTTAGAGCGCCCTGATGGCTCTGCAAACACTTCCAACAGCTTCCGAATGATCTCTACACCCAAAATAAAAAAACAAATCGTCTCCAAAGACCTCTCCTAGCCAAAGTTATGCCACATTTACTCCATCTGCCAGTTGGACTAAACAAACTCCAGTTAAATCTGGAGACACTGCCAATTAAGTCTGACAATTTAGTGCTTGGCGCTATATTTGGAGGTTTCGCCGAATTTTTCGCCAGCGGAAGGGGGCTAGTGGATAAGCCCATACGTCCTTAACCGTCGGCAAGTATCAATGGAAGTCGAGTTTTAATCGGCAATTTATATGGTTTTGTAACAATATATTAAACACCTTCCGCCAAAGCCATGTGACCACAACCCGAGTTCATTGCGCGCTTGTTCGTCAGAGCTGTGGTTCCGAGCCCTGGGTTTTATGCAGAGGGGGCTGGCCCCCTTTTGGGCCCCGCCCAAACCTTATTTAAAGTTTATAAAGAACTTTTCCGCCAATACAAATAAGAATTACCATTGGCCCGACGGTTAAAACGTTCCGTTTGCACGGCCCCGACCCGTGTTCAAACCTCGCCGAGTCCATAACAATGTTTTTGAAACGCCATTTTCAATCGGACTTGGGGCCACGTGGCGGCCTCCGGGCTAGCCATGTGGCGCCTTTTCATTGGCTGCGCTCGAAATATTCTGCAGAATATTCTGTGGAATATTCCACGGAATATTCCCAAAATATTCTGTGGAATATTATTTTTTTAATAAAAATTTTCATAAAGTCAATTTTGGCCTTTTTTAATTGAAATTGACGAATCTTAAAAGCTGAATATCTTCTCCATACGGCGTCGGATTTGAGTTCCGTTCACAGCGTTGGGATCGTATCGCCGAGATATTTCCAGTCGATCTGTTTTGGAGCCATTCTGAGCAACTTCATTTTTGAGCATTTTTTCTTCAAGAGACTTGATCTCCTGATCACTTTAGCATTGGATCGACAACAATTTCCTGGTACAACAGGAAACAACGATTCGTGGCACTTAGTTCAACAGAAGTGGAATACATGGCAGCAATTCAAGCTGCATGTGAGGCTATCTGGATGAGAAAGATCATGGTTGGTTTGTTTGGTTCTCAGATGGATCTGACAGTGATTCATTGTGATAATAAGAGTTGCATTAAACTCTGGATTAATCCTGTGTTTCATGATAGGTCCAAGCATATAGATATCTGATACCATCATCTCAGAGATTGTGTGCAGAGCAGAGAAAATTTTAGGGGCTAATATTCGCAATTGGGCTAATATTCCATGCTTTTTCAAAAAAAATGATTTGCCAATTTTCATTTTTCTTAAAGTGAGTTCGCCCAAATTTTATATTATAAAATTATTTTACTTTAACAATCGGAAAAATTATATATTGTCTAATATAAAATAATTATAAATGTAAACATTTTTACGAAATTATCATCAAACATTTTAAAATTTGGTTATCAGGGACTAGTAAGATTTGTCAAGGTTGCTAAACTTTAAGATAAACTTCCATCCTTAAAATTTTCCCTGGTGCAGAGGAGGATCATGTTGCTTTAGTACATCCCCACAAAAGATCATGATGTAGATATTTTGATGAAGCCACTCACCAGGAGAAAAATACCATAGGGACAGGATCGGGGTTAAGGATAATCCCTTTCTTGTTGAGAGGGAGTGTTCAACAAGAATATTCAGCACCCACACTAGTGCATTAAGCACATGGTTGCATTAAGAAACTACACTAGGGTGGGGCCCACAGGGCTATTTTTGGGTGCATGTCTATTTTTATTATCCCTTAATTTAGATGGACTTTAAACTGTAATATATTCTCAATTTGGACTTGAAATAGTGAACTGAAGCGGAAAATTCAATTAGCTAGTGAATTTCAAGTTAGAGGTTTGTTGGTGGGACATGTAGAGTAATTCTAGTTGTAATAGAGTTCGAAGTGCAGTGGTGCAAGTTTTAAATCAGTTTAACTCAGTTAAGTGAGTTAAACTCAATTGTGCTAATTGTAACTGAAGATACACTAGTGAGAGATCTAGTGAAATAAATATTAACTAATTCATAAGCAGTGATCTCACATGCAAATGAGGATTTACTATTATTAGCTACATGCATGTCAGATCTAGTGGAGACCTCATTGAGTTCTAGGTGAAAGGGAGGTTGACTATTAGTTCTGAAATTATCTACTTGCACACATGCAGGAAAACACTCATTGGAGTGCCCATGATACTTGCGCAGTCAAGGCAGGAAGGATTGCATTCAGCAGGGATCACGTAGTGAAGGCAGGTTGTATGGAGATAGTAAATTAGCTAAGGAATTTTCCAATTTTTGTATGACAGTGTGAGACAATTAGCTGATGCACTAAGGGATATTGTGAGAAGAGTTTTGTATGTAATTGTTTCATGATCCATGATATAATATACAATAGAAGATAGTGGGGTTTTTAGCTGTAAGCTTTCCTCGAAAATTTATCTGTGTTGTGTGTGATTGATATTTCTTCATGTTCATGTGATTAAATGTTTTTAATTCTGAAAAATATTTGTAGAAGCGATTTAGTATTTAACTTTAGCACATTGTTAGATCGGGTGAATCCAAGATATACATGCTTGTTGTATAATTTATACAGGCTATGTCAAGAAACCAAGGAGAGAGTGCTGAGATAGAAAATAGGTGTTCATTCAGAAGTTGGTCATCAACCATCTTGTTATCACTCATAAAATGTGAAACATTACTTGAAATGGTCATAGAGTTCACTCCTGAAAATGATAAGGTTTCCTTAAGCCTTTTTCCAAATTGGTATAGGAAATTTTTATTTTTACATATTTAAGCATATCCTAAGGTTCAAGGTCACCTCCATTTAAGCCATGTCATGTCTCATCAGTCATCATTAGGCGTCAGATTTCATTTCCCAAGCGTTTAGTTTCAAAATGGACACTTAAGCCAATTTTACCTCTTTTCGTAGCGTTTTACATTGTGAAATAGCAGTTTTCGCTACGAAACTGCCTACTAGTTTCGTAGCGAAACTATGAGAGAATGAACTAGCTACGCTATGAAAACCTGTTTTCCTGTCTATCTTGTCAAACTTGATACAAACTGTTAGTTCATCATTGGAGGAGTTAGGGTGGAGGTTATTCGAGTCTGTTAGGGTTATTTCAAAAGTACAAAGTCATGTTTGAGGTCATCATTACCGTTTTTAGTATGCATGTGTCATGATTAAGGCATGACTTGTCATCGAAACCATAAAAAATTACCCAATTGAGTCTTCTTGTCATATTCCACTTTGTCTTTGCATGTAATTTGAGTTCTGGAGAGTTGCTTCATCGAGCCAAGCAGGTTGCTGGCAGATTCAAAGGTTGCAGGTGTCATCAAGCAAGCGAGGCTGAGAAGATATAAATCCACCATGGCTACAAGGAAGAAAAATAACAAAGGTGGTCACTGCTATAGGTATGAGCCCATGGAAATGAATTTTATCAATGAAGACCCAACTACCATGGAGGTATTCAGAAGAACATGTTGTTTGCAATTCTGCCAAAGGCTGCAGAGTTTTCATCTACATGTTTCCAAGGAGTTTGCTAAAAGTTTCACTGGAACAACTTCAAAGGTGGGAATGCTAAACCTCACAGTAACACCAGACAACATTGCAGCAGCAACCATAATCCATAGAGGAGGGGAAAAATGGTTTAAAGGCATCAAATTCACCATGCAGGACTGCAAAGAATTCATCAAACCAGAGCATAGTGAAGTTGATCTCACAAATGCTATCCCAAGGAGTTACATGGAGGACAACTATTCAAAGCTGTTGATGATAATTCATAAGTACTTTACCTATGAAGGAAGGCTTCACATGGTCTACTCCTACCACCTTAGGCTTCTTCTACATTTTGTGGGTAAGAGGTCACTTGACTTGCCCTTTTATTTATACAGAAGTCTAACTAAAATTTCAGATAAGGTCCAAGTTAAAAAAGAAGGAAATGAAACTTCTCTCTTTCACCATGGTTTGATTAAGTTGTTGGTGTTAGAGGAGTTGAAGAGATTAGGCAGAGATTGGACGTCCTTTCTGTTCATGAGTGGCTTTTAAGTATATGCTGTCACTCTAAAAGAGTTCCCAAACCTAGAGATATTTCATCACCAACAGTGGCTGAGTAGTTAGAACCAGTGAGCATGGAGAGAGAGCCTTTGCAGAATATTGACACACCCAAAGCTACACCTTCAAAACAGAAGCCAACAGTTAGCAAACATGGAAACAAGAGAGTTACTAGGATCCAAACAGTGGTTAAGGGTAACTTAGAGGACATCTTAAATGCAATTGACATTGAAGAAACTCCTATTTTCCAAGCTGAAGATTTTGAAGATGGAGGAAGAAAGCTAAAGAAAGGTAAGACAACTAAAAAGTTAGATTTTGCAGGTGATGATGATGGTTTCATGTTTCAACCTAGAAAGCCAATGACAAGATATGCAAGAAAGGTCATGGAAAGCAACAAAGAGACTCAGAAGGTCAGTGAAATTTCTTAGCTAGCACCAAGCATCATAGATCTCTCCTCACTTGCAAAATAAGAGTTGGTTATCAAACAAAAGAAAGGTAAAGAGAAAATCATTGAAAAGTCAGAAGTTGAAACCCTTAAGGAGTAGTTGAAAGAGGCAGGTGAAGAGATATCAGTTTTGAGGAAAGAGGCAAAGAAGCATAGAGATGAAAGGGTTCAGTTTGAACAAATGAGGAAGATCTGGGAAGATCAAGTCACAAGTGTCTCAAATACGTTGGACAATACTAAAAAGTTGATAAAGTGGACTCAACCACTAAGAAGAGAGTTCAAGCACATAAAAAAGGTAAACCTAGACTTGCGATCTAGGAATAGGACATTGAAGTACCAAGTGAAAGATCTTCAAGATAAATTGGATCTGATTCATGATGAGATGGAAAACAAAGGTTTGAAAATGATAGTGGTGGAAGAGGCTATAAGTCAACTGATCATAAATGAAGAGGAAACACCACAAGAGCACTAAATTGGATGAGATATGCCTTAGAAGGTCCATAACATGCAGAAAATAAAATTTTTGCAGCTGGAGGTTAATTTTTGAAGACAATTTGGAAAGGGGCAATTTCTGGATTTTTACACAGTTTTGTAGCGTACCTCAGGCTTGAAGCCAGGAATACGCTACGAAAAAACCTGTAGCAGACTTTTTGTTTTTAAAGTTAGTTTTTGCATGATTCAAGGAGGGGGATTCATGATGGTAAGGTGTCATGACTTGATTAACATGATGTAACAACAAAGGAGTGAAATAAATGGATTCAGAAGCCACCTTTTCTACGCTACCAAAACTCGTTACGAAACTAGCTTGTTTTTTTAGCGAGCAATTGTTGGAAGTTTTGAGCATCTTAAAAGCAATTTTTTATAGTTGGAGTCCTCCAGCATTCAAGGGTGCTTATCATCATATATTTATGACTCAAAGGGAGTGTGATGCAGCCATGTCATCAATCAAAACAATGTTGAAGTCAAGGGTCATCTATTCCTAAAAAACAGGCTTATGCTCCACAAATCTAGGGAGGCTTTAAATATGTAAAGTGGTGATAAATTTGATCATGTGTCTCTCAAGCATGTGATATTTATTTTGTAACCATCATGTAATTGTTTTCACGGATAGGATAGAGCAATGTAATAAATAGGAGTTAGAGTCCTATTAGGAGATGGTTTCTTTAGAAAATTGCTGTCAATTTTATGTTGTAATTTATGTTTTTCAGTTATGAAATGTGTCATAGGATAATTCGGGGATCTAGCCACCAGGAAGATCATCCTTGTTGTAAAGAATGTATATTTAAAGAAAAATCATCGAAGTAGTAAAGGTTTGGAGAACATTTGCACCAAAATGCTGCTTTTATGTTTTTGATCTATATCAGTAATATAAAGTGACATTATTCTTGACAGACCTGAGATTCTCATGAGGTTTTTGATGTCTTATTGATTTATATCTTTATGTTTTATCACTTGTAGTAGATTTCATCTTTATTAATCAGAATTCATAATTTTATGCTCTGACTTCCTTTAGTGATGAAATGACTGTGTTTTCTATGTTTTATGTGTGAGTTGCCTCTGTTAAAGACCTCTATCTGCCTCAACTTCCATGTTGAAGAACCTTTGTCATTGAAAAATAATGATTGTTGACTCCATAAGCCCAATGGTAGCAAGTCTGCATTCTTTTCAACCTGCAATCATAAAAAACAAGTTACAATTTCCATAGAGTTAGCCATCTAGCACAATCATCATTCAATATCATAAAACCCCCTTCAGAGAGCCCTCTCAAACTGAAGAGGCTAAACTTCAGCTAGAAGTGGTTTGAAACAGTTACATTGAGTTGTTTGATAAGAAGCCAATCAAGTTCAATTTGGTGATAACATTTTGGTGCGTCTGCCGGGAGTCTGAAGACATATTTCCAGAAGTTTTCATGCCAAAAGTGAAGCTAAACTCTTGGAGGTAGCAGGATCTCAAAATCTGTTCGAGACTGCAACTACCTTAGTGACTCCATTTCAAAAATTCATGCTTAAAAGTGGCTTAGAGAAGGAGATACACGAGGAGAAATCCAGATCCTAACCCACCTGCTATAGTGGATAATCCAAACACAATTTCCAGAGGCATTTAAGGCAACTCTTCACAATCAGGTACTCCGTTACACACAAGAGCTTTTGCCTCTGAAGTTTTAAGAAGTCATGAAGATAGAAAGTTTGATGATAAAATTCAGGAAGTCTTGTTTTGGTCTGAAAATGAAAAATAATTGATGGAAATTGTTTTATACCTACAAAGAAGAGGTATTGATACCTCAGCCTTAGTGACCCAAAAATATAAAGAAGAATTCTGGGGGGAAGTCACATCAGAGTTATTGTTCGAGAGGGAATATTTAGATAAGTTGAAGTAACTAGACCCATTTGAAATCTTGCTAAGAAGAAAATCTGGTTTTCCTTTACTTGACTGGAGTTCATTTGTAACTGGACTACAAAGACCAACCACACCACCTCCTAACAGTGCCTATTCTTCTACTACTGCTATCCCTAAAAATACCATAGTCTCTATCATCATCGCTGGAAATGTTCCACCTCCACCTACTGCTGCACCTGCTAGGTATGCCCCTCTTATTCTTCCAGCTGTCCTTAATTCCCTCCCAAGAAAATATTCTGCTAGAATCAAAACTTGGGGAAGTGATGAAGAGCTTACACCTGAAGAGCATGAAGACCAGTTTAATGATTTCATAGAAAAGGAAGAGGTTGACCTGAAGATGTCAAAATGAGGCTTTTTTCTCAGAGTTTCACTAGTGAGGTCAGAAAGTGGTTCAAAGCCCTTGCTCCAGGAAGCCTGCATAATTAGAATGAGTTTGAAGATAACTTCTTGAGAAAGTGGGGAAATAGAAAAAACCCTATGCAAGCCCTCGCTGAGTACAATAGTTTGAAAAGAGCTGTAGATGAAACTGTCCAAAATTTCTCCAAGAGATTTAATAAAGTCTATGATTCCATTCCTGCCCATCTTAAGCCTCCACCAGGAGCATCTCAACTAAGATATGCTAAAGCTTTTGACTATGATTTTTCCATCCTACTCAGAGAAAGAGAATCCCCTTCACTAGTAGAAATGAAAAATCATGTTGTGAAGGTGGAAGTCAATATGATTGCAGCTAAAAAATCCAAGATGGGAAAAACAAAATTGAAAGAAGAAGATAAGCCTTCCACCTCAGATGATAAATTTGACTCCATGATGAAAACAATGGAAAAATTGATGGACAGGCTTGCCCTTGGAAATGCTTCTGCAGCTGCTGCACAACATGAGCCACAGTTTAGAAATCCTCAATTCAAAATACCTCAAAATCAACAGAGACCAAGGGAAAACATAAATCAGCCTGACCCTCAAGTAAGGCCTCCTTTTTCAGCAAAATCTAGTTGATGAAGAAGATCAGACTGAAATCCCAGAAGACTCCATTCATTGCTTAGTTGAAAACCTGTCTGGAATGTTTTTGAATAAAGAAGAACATGATGAGTCTGATCATGATGTAAACAAGGGTGTGGAACCATCTGATTACCTTAAGGGTTATCAACATGCAATCTTTGAGATTCAGAAGCAATACAACCTCAGAAATAGAAATGTCCCTATTAATGCAAATAAAACACAACCCAAGAAGCATGCCCCTAAAGAAAATGAGGTTAGAAAAGATCCACCACCTCCTCCTCCTGTCAAAGAAATTGAAAAGATTACTTCTGTTTTCAATTTGGAGAATGAGATTTCCAAGATCAAGATCCCAGTACCTTTTGGGTAAATTCTTAAGGCGAATGAATACAAAAGTAAAATTGTAAAAATGTTGAATTCCCAAACAGGAGCTGTTGACATCCTTCATGTTCAAGAGGACCATCCTACCATCTATTTGGGACCAAGATTGGAAGATGAACAGAACGAAGAGGTACCTCCTTTCTATGTTAGTATTAGTATCCATGACATGAAATTAGATAATGCCATGTTGGATTCAGGGGCCTCTCATAACCTCATGCCTAAAGTGATTATGGAAAGGAAGGGATTGGAAATCACTAGGCCATACAAGGATTTGTTTTCTTTTGATTCAAAAAGAGGTCAATGCATTGGATTGATAAAAGATGTTTTTGTTGGTCTTACACAAGTCCCTGCCAAGACAGTGGTAATGGACATTGTTGTAGCAGACATTCCACCCAAGTGTGGCATGATTCTATCCAGATCTTGGGTAGCAAATATCAAAGTCACCATGCATATGGACCTAACTTATGCTACCATTCCTGTTTTTGGTGAGAAAAGAAGACCGTACATAGAGAAAAGGATGGCTTATATGGTAAGTAGTAAGGATAAACCTCAGAATTTCTCAATTTATGTTGTTGAAATTGAATTAGGATCAACTATTATTTTCAATGAGCTAACTGATGAAGCAGAAGATGAAAGGAAAGCAGAAATCCAGGAGGTTGAAAATCAGCAAGATGAAAATCAGGAAATCATTGAAGAAAAGGCAGAGGGCTGGTGGTTGTTTCACTTTGATGGATCAACTAGAAGAGAGGGGGTTGGAGCAGGCATTTGGATCACAACTCCAGAGGATGAAAGTAAGTTCTATTCTTTCAAACTGAATTTTGATTGCACAAATAATATGGCTGAGTATGAATCTCTATTTTTGGGTTTAGAAATTTTGAAAGTATTGGGTGCCCAAAAAATTTCTGTCTGTGGAGATTCTGAATTGGTTATTAAACAAGTTTAAGGTGTATATCAAACCAAGGATGTGAGAATGAGAGCATACAGAAATTTTATCATGGAGATGTTAGAAAAATTTCAAGAATATTCATTTATTTTGAAGACTAGGGATAAAAACTCAGTAGCTGATTCCCTAGCTGTATATGCAAGTCTGTTTGTTATCCTTGCACATTCCAATGAAAGGTATGAGGTTGAAGTTTGCCATAGGTCTGCTATCCTAGACAACATCATCCACTAGCAAGTTTTTGAAGATGACCAGCAAGTCAAAAAATTCATAGAATTGAAAGAAGAGTTTGAAAGCACACAAGTAGATCAACAAAAAATGCTTGCTGAAACTAAGGGTAATTCTGAAGTGCTACAACTGAAGAATAATTGTATACCCAAAGGTCTCATCGCACTTGAAAATATTTTTGACCAAAATTATGTGTTCAAATCCCCAAAGATACAAGCTGATGATGAAGAGGTAGAGAGTTGTAACCTTGGCACAGTAACAATGCCTAAAATGATCAAGCTTTCAAAATTTCTTTCTGTAGAGATGAAATAGAAATATATTGAGATGATGAAAATGTTTATAGATGTTTTTGCATGGAGTTACGCTGATTGGAAGAAATATGATCCTACTATTATTCATCATACCATTCCTATTAAAGAAAATGAGAAGAATTTAAAACATAAGTTGAGGAGAATTAATCCACTTCTCATGCCTCTGACTGAGAAGGAAATTAAGAATATCTTTGATGAAAAATTATTGTCCCAATAAGATTCTCAAAATGGCTTGCTAACTTGGTACCAGTATGGAAAAATCTCGTGGAGAAATCAGAATCTGCATTGACTTCATAAACTTGAACAAAGCTTATCTGAAGGACAATTACCCTCTCCCAAATATGGACCAAATTTGGCAGAACATTATTGGTTCCCAAAGGATGTCTATGCTGGATGGTTTTTCAGGATACAATTAGATACTAGTGCACCCAGAAGATCAGGAGAAAACTGCTTTTACTACACCATGGGGGACATTCATGTATGCCAAAATGCCCTTTGGTCTGATGAATGCAAGAGTGATATTTCAAAGAGAAATGGACATTGCCTTTGTTGAGGAGAAGGATAAGTTGGTGGTTGTCTATCTGGACGACATGATAGTTTTCTCAAGAAGAGAGGAAGACCATTTTAAGCATCTAGAGAAAGTTCTGTTGAAGTGTAGAAGGTTTGGTATTTATCTTAATTCCACTAAGAGTATTTTGTCTTTAACTTTTGGAAAGTTGCTTGGGCACATTATATCTAAATATGGGATAAAGATTGATCCAAACAGGGTCAATGCCATTCAGAAACTAGATCTGCCTCGAAGCAGGAAGGAAATTTAGTCTTTCCTTGGAAGGGTGAATTTTGTGAGAAGCTTTATTCCCAACTTTGATGAGATTGTCAAAGACATAACCAAGATGCTGAAGAAAGGAGCTAACATTAAATGGACAGTTGAATCAAAGAAGTCATTTGAGGAAATCAAGAAGGCACTCACTTAGGCTCCAGTGTTGATTAGCCTAGATTTTTCAAAGGAATTTCAAGTTTTTACATTTTCATTTGAAAACACAATTGCTGGAGTTTTGCTGCAGAAAGGAAAACAAGGTACAGAGAAACCCATTTCATTCTTTAGCAAGACCCTTGTTAATTTAGAGCTTAATTAAAACATCTTAGAGAAACATGCATATGCTTTGGTCAAAGCCATCAAAGATTTTAGAATTTATATTCTGCATTCTCATGTCATAACATTTGTGCCTAATGCTATAGTGAAGGAAATCTCGACTCAAGATGATCCTGATGGTAAGAGAGGGAAGTGGATAGCTAAATTGTTGGAGTATGATATATAAATCAGACCTACAAAATTGGTGAAAGGTTAGGGGCTAGCAAAGCTAATGACACAGTCTAATTTTGACTGTCTTGATATGAATTTTATTGCAGAAATTTCAGAATTATCAGATGAAGACGAAGAGCTGATTCCTATTGAAGAAAAGTACATCCTATATGACTGGTACAGAGACATTGTATTTATCTTACATCATCATAGGGCTCCTGCTGAATTGACTAAATCTAAAGCAAGGTTTGTGAAGTTGAATCCTTTGAGGTACTGCATCATAGATAAAAATATGTATTGGAAAGATACTGGTGGTATTATTTTGAATTGTTTGATGGAATAGGAAGTTGAAAAAGTGATTGAGGAGTTTCATAAAGGAGATTGTGGAGGTAATTACTATTGGAAGGCCACAACAAACAAAATTCTTAGAGCAGGGTACTACTGGCCTACCATGTTCAAAGATGTATACAAAAAGATAGCTGCTTGCCATGAATGTCATATTTTTGATGGTAAGAAAAAGCTTTTTCCTTTACCCTTGATGTCAATTTATGTTGAGGCGCCATTCTAGCAGTGGGGGCTAGATTTTATTGGTGAGATTCATCCATCATCTTCAGGGCAGCATCGCTGGATCCTGACAGCAACTGATTATTTCACCAAGTGGATTGAAGCAATCCCAACTAGGCAAGCAAATGATTCAGTCATAATTTCATTGTTAGAGAATAATATATTGTCCAGGTTTGGTTGTCCTATGAAGATCATCACTGACAATGCACAAAATTTAAAATCTAAGAGGTTGATCAGTTTTTGTTATCAATATCACATTACATTTGGACACTCTATTTCTTACTACCCACAAGGTAATGGTATTGTTGAATCTTCTAACGAAAGCATTGTGAAGATTATTAAGAAGGTGCTGTAGGAAAATAAAAGATTATGGCATTTGAAGCTGAAGTATGCTCTGTGGGTTGATAGAGTATGTACAAAAAGGTCGATTAGTACTTCACATTATGAGTTGGTGTATGGAGCTGAAGCCATTTTTCCTACATCCTTGGGAGTGCATGTTATTAAGCTGCTGCAAGGATTAGAGGAGGAGCCTAATGCTATTAAGAGGAGAATAAACGAGTTGATAGCTCTATAGGAAAAAAGGGAGGAAGTTTATAACATCAATCAACAGTCTCAAAACATAATAAAGAAGACATTTGACAGTGTAGAAATTTGTTGAATAATGAATATTTATCCACTGAGATTATCCTGGTCACACATTAATTCGAATTCATGCATAACACATAACCTCTTCTACAATTGATCAACAATTTGTGGAAATAGAAACAGTCGCATGCGCACATAAACACAATATGTAATGGGGAAAGCTTATAGCTGAAAACCCCCAGCTATTTGTATATTATAATAGAAGAGAAAAATGTAACAATCTCAGTACAATACTCCTCACAAGTACTCAGTATTGTCTCCAAAAGTTACACACAAACTAGCTTGGTTTTGAACAAGTCACAAGTTCAAAACTCATCCACTAATTGCCTGCCTCTATTGCGCAATCAAGGTTGGTCTAATGAGAGATCCAAGTTAGAATCTCACTGGCTCCAACTGCGCAATCATCATTGGAAATCTCCTCAAATGCTTGTGCAAATCTCATGCACAACTGTTGTCACAACTAATAGCAAACTCACCCTTTCATCTACCTCTTCCACTGGTCTCCACTGAACTGTCCATGCACTGTAGTGAACTGATGTGTTCTTGAGTTGAATAATGAGTTAATAATTGGTGAATTAAATAATATTTAATTCACTCCACTCATTACTAGTTGATTAGCTAGTTAAACTAATCACAACTAGTTCAACTAAGTTAAACCGAACACAACTCCACCAACTGTCTCATCAACTCCACCAAACTTCTGCCACTGAAGTCCTAACTGAAGTCAACCATGCATGAGCTCACCAAACCCCAAGGAATAGCGTAATTCATTCTGTCAGATGCATGGGCCACATCCGTAGCTCCAACTGAAGTGCTGTAAGAGAATAAACTGAAGTTTAGAGTCCAAATATTATTAAGGGCTAATAATATTTGACTGACCTATTTTTAGACAGGCAGTCTAAAAATAGACTTCGAACTGTATGTCTAAAAATAGAGGTCCATCTATTTTTACCAACTCAACCAATCATCCAAGAATAGCATACTGCAACTCCTAGACCATGCTCCATATGTCTAAAAATAGACATAGTCTAAAAATAGACTTTGCGCCAAAAATAGCCTGCGGGCCCACTTAGTGAAGGCGACTTCATTTCACTAAACTCCATCATCTTGTTGCATTTTCAACACTCCCTCTCAACAAGATATGGATTATCTGCAACCCCTATCCTGCCTCTGTGGAATTCGAACTTGCTCCTGGTGAGCGCCTTCGTCAAGATGTTAGCATCCTGATCCTCCGTGGGAACATATGAAAGTAACATGATTCTCCGCTGAACACAATCTCTGATATGATGGTACCTGATGTCGATGTGTTTGGATCTATCATGAAATACTGGATTAGCCGAGAGTTTAATGCAACTCTGGTTATCACAATAAATCACAGTAGGCTCCAAGTGCGACCCGAACAATCCAACGAGGATCTTCCTCATCCAAATAGCCTCGCATGCAGCCAAGCTTGCTGCCATGTACTCGGCCTCTGCTGAACTGAGTGCCACGGATCTCTACTTCCTACTGTACCAGGAAACTGCTGTCGATCCGATACTGAAAACTCCTCCAGATGTGCTCTTTCGATCCGTTGGGCTCCTTGCCCAATCTGCATCAGTGAAGCCGGAAAGCTTCGCTCCATCCTCCTGTCTGTACCATAGACCATATCCCGATGTGCCACTAAGATAACACAATACATGCTTTCCTGCCTTCCAAAAGAGCTTGGTAGGCTTAACCATAGCTTGCGAAAGCTGGTTAACAGCATAGCATATATCGGGTCGTGTATTGACCAGATACATAAGCGACCCCACCAACTGTCGATAGACAGTGGCATCCACTACCTCTGCTGAAGTGGCATCCTCCTTCCTCCAACCACCAGGAAGAGGAGTGTCAACAGGCTTGTAGCCATGCATGTTGAACCTCTCCAGTATCTCCTGGGCATACTTACCCTGAGAAATAAACAATCCTCCACTGCGCTGCCAAATCTCCAATCCTAGGAAATAATGAAGGAGGCCCAAGTCCTTCATCTCGAAATCTCTAGCAAGGTCCTCCTTGCATGAAAGTATCAACAGCTCATCACCCGTCAAAATCAGATCATCTACATACAATACAATGATCAGCAGCTTCCCCTCCACCACAATCTGGTACAGGTTAGGATCCGCCTCACTCTTGGAAAATCCAAGCCCGGTGAAATAACTGTCTATCCGTGTGTACCAAGCACGAGGTGCTTGCTTCAGCCCGTACAATGCTCTCTTGAGTCGGAAAACATGCGACTCACTGCTGAAGATCTCGAAACCTTCAGGCTGCTCTATGTACACCTCCTCCTCAATGACTCCGTTGAGGAACGCAGTCTTCACATCCATCTGATGGATGTGCCACCCCATCTGTGCTGAGAGAGCTAGGATCGTCCGTATGGAAGAGTACCTTGCGACAGGTGCAAAGGTCTCCTTATAATCGATCCCCTCGATCTGTGAGAAGCCACGGGCAACAAATCTTGCCTTGTACTTCTCCACACTCCCGTCATCCACCTGCTTCACTTTGTAGATCCATCGCGAACCCACCACTGATTTCCCCTCCGGTCTTGGGAAAATCTCCCATGCACTGTTTCTGACGATCAAATCATATTCTTCGTTCATGGCGTCTACCCATGCGGGTTCCTCCACAGATTCCTCAAAAGAGGATGGCTTCGTCACGACACATTGACTCATAAGAGCCATGTATCCAGTGTACCGATCCGGTGACTGTCTCTGTCTGCGCTGTGCTGTAGGTGGTCCTACAACCTTATCTGCATCTTGAGCCAGTCGCTCAGCTTCTATAGTGCGCTTGCGCCCTCTGATGGTTGGCGCTGCATGAGTGGTTTCTTCCACTGCATGAACTTCCTCTTGTGGCTGATCCACATCCGGAAGCTCCTCCTTAGGAACTAACAGCTCCTCATCTGCATGCAAGTGTGGCTCCCTCTCAAGCGAACACTGCATGGCTTTCTCCTCCTGAAATTTTATATCCCGTCGCACAACAGTCTTGCGACTGTCTGGCACATACACCCGATAGTTGTGAGGTGTATCGGTGTACCCCACAAATATTCCAACTTCAGCAGTTGGATCCAGCTTCCTTCTTGCATCCTTCGTCACATGCATGTAGACAGGAGATCCGAAAATCCGCAAATGGGAAATATCAGGCCTCTTGCCAGAATAAGCCTTCTCTGGTGTACTCATGCCAAGAACCTTGTGAGGACAACGGTTCTGCACATACACTGCTGTATTGCATGCCTCAGCCCACAAGTGAAGGGGTAGGCCCCGATCATGCAACATCGCCCGTGCAGCACCCACGATCGTTCTGTTCTTCCGCTCAGCCACCCCGTTCTGCTGTGGGTTATGGGGTGCGATGAGCTCTCTTCGAATCCCTTCTGCGCTGCAGAACTCCTTGAATTCAGCCGAGATGAATTCACCACCATTATCACTCCTTAGAGCAATCACCTTCTTCCCCGACTCCTTCTCGACCAGTGCTTTAAACTCACAGAACTTCGCGAATGTATCGCTCTTCTTCTGCATGAAGAAGATCCAGCACTTTCAAGAGAAATCATCAACAAAGATTACATAATACCTGTGCTTTGCTGTCGAAGCAACTGAGAAAGGACCACACACGTCTGTGTGAACTCTCTCAAGGATCGTCGTGGCGCGACTATCCTTCTCGTGAAAGGTGGCTTTCACATACTTCCCTAAAGTACACCCCTTGCACTGATCTGACTGCGCAAGAGTGCCCTTAGGAAGCCCAGTAGAAATCTGCTGCAGTATCTTCAAAGCTCCATGGTGAAGGTGGCCCAATCTCCTGTGCCACAACTCGCCATCATCATCCCGGCTCACCACTTCTCCCGCCTTGCATGCCATTGCTGCGCAGCCATCTACTTGCAACTGATAAAGGTTCTTGACTCGAACCCCTATCTTCCGGGTCTCTCCAGTTGTCTTACTGCGCAGGAAAGCTTTTCCTTCGCTGAAGACCACATCATACCCCTTGTCTTCCAACATAGCCACAGAGATCAGGTTCTTCATCAATCCTGGAACATGCAAAACTTCCTTCAATATGAAAGGTTTACCAGACTCCCTCTCAAAGGAAATGGTACCGATACCAGTCGCACTGTATCTACCATCATTGCCCATCTCGATGTGCACTCCAAGATCTTTCTCCTCCAGATCTGAAAACAGATCTCGATCTCCGGTCATGTGAAATGACGCACCACTGTCCAAGAACCATACTGATCCCATCACACTTGAAACCAAGCATGTGATCAGTGAAAAATCCAGTTCGAATTGAGAAGCCAATGCCTCTCCCACTGCAGATCCAACAACCTTCTTATTTTTCTTCTTCTGCGGACAATTTGTGGCATAGTGTCCGTGCTGGTGACAGTGAAAACACTTCACCTTGGACATGTCTTACATCTTGCCTTTCGCACTAGACTGAGAAGCTTTCTTGCTCTTCCCCTTCTTTGCTTTGGCAGCCAAAGCGCAATTTTCTTCATCAGATACCTTTGATGAAGATCCGTCCCTGGTAGTCCTCCTTATCTCCTCTTGCATGAGATCCGCCCAAAGTCGCTCCCATCCCGGCAACTTCTCCCGACCATTGACAGAGTCCTGATAGGAATGCCAAGCCTTCGGAAGACCAAGGAGAGCTAGGTCTACCATGTCCTCTTCTTCGACAGTCACCCCCACACTTCCCAGCTCATCTCTGCATTGAGTGAACTTCGTGAGGTACTTGGAGATATTGTCGCCTTTCTCCATATTAATGTTTCTGAGTTTATCCTTGAGCGCCAGCTTCCTTTGGTCGCTCTTGCTCTGGAATAGATCTGTCAACGCTTTCCACATCAAATATGGAGAATATTTTCCATGCAGGCTGGATACAATGTGATCCTTCACGCCCTCCAACAGAATCCTTCGACATTTCGCCATATTCTTTTGCCAAGCCTCGACTTCAGCAGGATCAGTAGGCTTTTGGACATCCATATCTACGAACTCCTTCAGCCCATTATCTTCTAATACTGCCTCCATCCGATCTTTCCATGCAACATAATTCGAACTGCCTTCAAGAGCATATTTGAGTCGCAAACCGTTGAAAGACATTTCAACTCTGGCACCAAGAACACTAGCTGCTGCAAAATTCGAATTCCAAACTCAAAAACTCAACTGCTTCTGGATCTATGAGAAAAAATTATTTCTAGCACAGAGATCGACTGTAAGGGCATTTATTGGATATATCACCTTTCAGAGAAAGGATGGATCCAGAGGCCACCTGGCCCGATACAGATTCTGTCTACCGAAATAATATTGTAATCACTGCAATAGATCCCGATGATCAATTCGCTCCGATAACATGTATAAATTTTCTGAATAATGAATATTTATCCACTGAGATTATCCTGGTCACACATTAATTCGAATTCATGCATAACACATAACCTCTTCTACAATTGATCAACAATTTGCGGAAATAGAAACAGTCGCATGCGCACATAAACACAATATGTAATGGGGAAAGCTTATAGCTGAAAACCCCCAGCTATTTTGTATATTATAATAGAAGAGAACATGTAACAATCTTAGTACAATACTCCTCACAAGTACTCAGTACTGTCTCCAAAAGTTACACACAAACTAGCTCAGTTTTGAACAAGTCACAGGTTCAAAACTCATCCACTATTTGCCTGCCTCTACTACGCAATCCAAGTTGGTGTAATGAGAGATCCAAGTTCGAATCTCCTTGGCTTCAACTGCGCAATCCTCATGGGAAATCTCCTCCAATGCTTGTGCAAATCTCATGCACAACTGCTGTCGCAACTAATAGCAAACTCACCCTTTCATCTACCTCTTCCACTGGTCTCCACTGAACTATCCATGCACTATAGTGAACTGATGTGTTCTTGAGTTGAATAATGAGTTAATAATTAGTGAATTAAATAATATTTAATTCACTCCACTCATTAGTAGTGTATTAGCCAGTTAAACTAAACAAAACTAGTTCAACTAAGTTAAACCGAACACAACTCCACCAACTGTCTCATCAACTCCACCAAACTCTGCCACTGAAGTCCTAACTGAAGTCAACCATGCATGAGCTCATCAAACCCCAAGGAATAGCATAATTCCTTCTATCAGATGCATGGGCCACATTCGTAGCTCCAACTGAAGTGTTGTAAGAGAATAAACTGAAGTTTAGAGTCCAAATATTATTAAGGGCTAATAATATTTGACTGACCTATTTTTAGACAGGCAGTCTAAAAATAGACTTCGACCTGTATGTATAAAAATAGAGGTCCATATATTTTTACCAACTCGACCAATCATCCAAGAATAGCATACTACAACTCCTAGACCATGCTCCATATGTCTAAAAATAGACATAGTCTAAAAATAGACTTTGCGCCAAAAATATCCTGCGGGCCCACTTAGTGAAGGCGACTTCATTTCACTAAGCTCCATCATCTTGTTGCATTTTCAACAGACAGGAAGGTCAAAGAGGAAAACTTTCAGATTCAAGATTTGGTATTGAAGTGGGAGGTCAGAATTGAAGAAAAGGGGAAACATGGTAAGTTTGAGATTATCTAGAAAGTTCCATTCATAGTAGCTACATTCCATGGCAACAACACTTGCCTACTATAGGATATGGATGGACAACCTTGTACTGGAGGGCCTGTCAATGACAGGTTTTTGAAGCACTATTCCTCTTAAGTTCTATTGATTTTTCACTCCATTGTATATATTCCATTTTGTTATGCTTTTCTGCTAATAAAGATAAGCTGATCATCAAACTTGAGCCCGAGGTGAAGGCCATTAGAGTTTGAATAAGGCTTGGAAAATTTCAGAGTTTTTATTTCCAAGAAGATGGATAGCACTGGAACTACTGGTTCTTTGGTGTACCATAGGGGCACACCATCCAAAGTGGAGCCACTATTATCACTCATAAAATATGAAACATTACTTGACATGGTCATAGAGTTCACTCCTCAAAAGGATAAGGTCTCCTTAAGCCTTTTTCCAAATTGGTATAGGAAAATTTTATTTTTTACATGTTTAAACCTATCCTAAGGTTCAAGGTCACCTCCATTTAGGTCATGTCATGTCTCATCAGTCATAATTAGGTGTCATATTTCATTTCCCAAGAATTTAATTTCAAAAAGGACACTTAAGCCAGTTTTACCTCTTTTCGTAGCATTTTACACTGTGAAATAGAAGTTTTCGCTATGAAATTTCCTAATAGTTTCGTAGCGACATTGTTAGAGAATGAACTAGCTACACTACGAAAAACTGTTTTCCTATCTGTCTTGTAAAATTTGATGCAAACTGTCAATTCATCATTGGAGGAGTTAGGGTGGAGGTCATTCGAGTCTGTTAGGGTTATTTTAAAAGTACAAAGTCATGTCTGAGGTCATCATATTCATTTTTAGCATGCATGTGTCATGATTAAGGCACGAGTTATCATCGAAACCATAAAACATTACCCAATTGAGTCTTTTTTTGATACTCCACTTTGTATTTGCATGTAATCGGAGTTCTGGAGAGATACTTCATCGAGCTAAGCAAGTTTCTGGTAGATTCAAAGGTTGCAGGTGTTATCAAGAAAGCGAGGCTGAGAAGATATAAATCCACCATGGCTACAAGGAAGAAAACTAACAAAGGTGGTCACTGCCACAGGTATGAGCCCATGGACATGAATTTTCCCAATGAAGACCCAACTACCATGGAGGTATTCAGAAGAACATGTTGTTTGTAATTCTGCCAAAGGCTGCAGGGTTTTCATCTACAGGTTTCCACGGAGTTTGCTAACAGTTTCACTGGAACAACTTCAAAGGTGGGAATGCTAAACCTCACAATAACACCAGGAAAAATTGCAGTAGCAATAGGAATCGCTAGAGGAGGGGAAAAATGGTTTAAAGGCATCAAATTCACCATGCAGGACTGCAAAGAATTCATCAAACCAGAGCATAGTGAAATTGATCTCACAAATGCTATCCCAAGGAGTTACATGGAGGACAACTATTCAAAGCTGCTAATGATCATTCATAAGTAATTTACGTGTGAAGGAAGGTTTCACATGGTCTACTCCTACCACCTTAGGCTTCTTCTACATTTTGTGGGTAAGAGGTCACTTGAATTGCCCTTTTATTTATACAGAAGTCTAACTAAAATTTCAGATAAGGTCCAAGTTAAAAAAGAAGGAAATGAAACTTCTCTCTTTCACCATGGTTTGATCAAGTTGTTGCTGTTAGAGGAGTTGAATAGATTAGGCAAAGATTGGACATCCTTTATGTTAATGAGTGGTTTTGAAGTAGATTCTATCACTCCTAAAAGAGTTCCCAAACCTAGAGATATTTCATCACCAACAGTGGCAAAGCAGTTAGAACCAATGAGCATGGAGACAAAGCCTTTGCAGAAGATTGACACACCCAAAGCTACACCTGCAAAACAGAAGCTAATAATTAGCAAACATGGCATCAAGAGAGTTCCTAGGAGCCAAAAAGTGGTTAAGGGTAACTTAGAGGACATCTTGAATGCAATTGATATTGAAGAAACTCCTATTGTCCAAGCCGAATATTTTGAACATGGAGGAAGAAAGCTAAAGAAATGAAAGAAAGCTAAAAAGTTAGAGTTTGCAAGTGATGATGCTGATTTCATGTTTCAACCTAGAAATCCAATGAAAAGATATGAAAGAAAGGTCATGGAAAGCAGCAAAGAGACTCAGAAGGTCAGTGAAATTTCTCAACCACGAACAAGCATCATAGACCTCTCCTCACCTGCAAAAGAAGAGTTGGTTATCAAAAAAAAGAAAGGTAAAGAGAAAATCACTAAAAATTCAGAAGTTGAAACCCTTAAGGAGTAGTTGAAAGAGGTAGGTGAAGAGATATTAGTTTTGAGGAAAGAGTAAAAGAAGCATAGAGGTGGAAGGGTTCAATTTGAACAAATGAGGAAGATCTGGGAAGATCAAGTCACAAGTGTCTCAAAGACCTTGGACAATATAGGAAAACTGATAAAGTGGACTTAGCCACTAAGAAGAGAGGTCAAGAACATCAAAAAGGTAAATTTTCACTTCAATCCAAGAATAGGACATTGAAGGACCAAGTGAAATATCTTCAAGAGAAATTGGATCTGATTCATGACGAGCTGGAAAAGAAAGGTTTGAAGATGATCGTGGTGGAAGAGCCTATAAGTCAATTGATCATAAATGAAGAGGAAACACCACAGGAGCAGTAAATTGGATGAGATATGCCTTAGGAGATCCATAATAGGCAAAAAATCAAATTTTTGCAGTTGGAGGTCAATTTTTGAAGACAATTTTGAAAGGGGAAATTTTTGGGTTTTTACACAGTTTCGTAGCATACCTTAGGCTTGAAGCTGGGAATACGCTACGAAAAAACCTATAGCAGCATTTTTATTTTTAAAGCTAGTTTTTTCATGATTCAAGGAGGGAGATACATGGTGGTAAGGTTTCATGACTTTATTAACATGATGGAACAACAAAGGAGTGAATTAAATGGATGTAGAAGTCACTTTTTCTATGCTACCAAAACTCGCTACGAAAATGTCCTATTTTCGTAGCGAGCAATTGTTGGAAGTTTTGAGCATCTTAAAAGAATTTTTTTCTAGCTGGAGTCCTCTAGCATGTCAAGGGAGCTTATCATCAGATATTTATGACTCAAAAAGAGTGTGATGCAACCAGATCATCGATCAAAACAACATTGAAGTCAAGGGTCATCTATTCCTAAAAAACAGGGTTATGCTCCACAAATCTAGGGAGGCTTTAAATATGTAAAGTGGTGATGAATTTTATCATGTGTCTCTCAAGCATGTGATATTTATTTTGTAACCATCATGTAACTTTTTTCACACATAGGATAGAGCAATGTAATAAATAGGAGTTAGAGTCCTATTAGGTGATGGTTTTTGTAGAAGATAGATGTCAATTTTCTGTTGTAAATCTTTTTTTTTTCTTTTCAGTTATGAAAGGTGTCATAGGATAATTCGAGGATCTAGCCACTAGGTAGATCATCCATGTTGTAAAGAATGTCTATTTAAAGACAAATCATCGAAGTACTAAAGTTTTGGAGAACATTTGCACCAATTGCTGCTTTTATGTTTTTGACCTATATTAGTAATATAAAGTGACATTCTTCATGACAAACCTGAGATTCTCATGAGGTTTTTGATGTATTATTGATCTATATACTTATATTTTATCGCTTGCAGTATATTTCATCTCTATTACTCATAATTCATAATTTTATGCTCTGACTTCCTTTAGTAATGAAATGACTATGTTTTCCTATGTTTTATGTGTGATTTGCCTCTATTAAAGACCTCTATCTGCCTGAGATTCCATGTTGAAGAACCTTTGTAACTAAAAATATTGATTGTTGACTCCATAAACCCAATGGTAGCAAGCCTGCATTCTTTTCAACCTAAAATCATAAAAAACAAGTTACAATTTCCATAGAGTTAGCCATCTAGTACTATCATCATTCAATATCATAAAACCCCCTTGAGAGAGCCCTCTCAAATTGAAGAGGCTAAGCTTCAGTTAGAAGTGGTTTGAAACAGTTACACTGAGTTGTTTAATAAGAAGCGAATCAAGTTCAATTTGGTGATCACACGTTGCTTCCTCATCTGCAGATAAATTTAGTCTATATAAGAAATATGCAGCAACAATTTATTTTCCCGTCTTATCAACAATGGTCAAATCAAACTTCTGCAACAATAATAACCATCTAATGATTCTAGAATTAAAATTGAGTTTATTCATTAAGTACTTTATTATTGCATGGTCAGTATGTACAAAATTTTGAAACCAATAATATAGTGCCTGAATTATTGAGGGAATGGACAATAGCTAAGAGCTCCTTTTCAGTGAAAATATAGTTTAGTTCAACCTTGGAGAGATACTTGCCAATGAAATAAATGACATAGGGTAATTTATCTTCCAATTTTCCCAAGGCTTCCCCCACAACTTTATCTGATGCATTTGTATGGATGTGGAAGGGCAGAGCCCAATTGGGACCTTGAAGTATAGGGGCAGTGGTTAGTTTTTACTTGATCATATCAAAAGCATCGTGACAAGGATTATACCAACAAAACTCGAAATCCTTGGCCAAAAATTTGAATAACAATGAAGCCACTTTGCTAAAGTCCTTAATTAAGCTCCTATAGTAGCCAACCAAACCTAGGAAACTTATGACATCTCTCTAATTTTGAGGAATAGGAACCCTTTTTATGATCATGATTTTGTTTGAGTCTACCTGTATTCCTGCTTGTGATATGGAGTGGCCTATGACAATCCCTGCCCTTTTAAAAAATTCACACTTTTCAGGACTTTGGGAGAGATGCATTTCAATGCCTTTCCTCAACATCTTACCCATATTGGAGAGAGCCTCCTAGAAATAATACCCACAAGGTGTGAAATTTTCCATGTAAATCTCTACAAAATCATGGAAAAGTTTAGAAAAAATTCTCAGGACCACTCTCTGGAAAGTGGCAGGGGCATTGAACAGGCGAAATGGAAGGACTCTATAAGTGAAGGTGCCCCAAGGACATGTGAATGTGGTCTTGTCCCGGTTCTCAGGGCTGATATGAATCTGGTTATACCCACTGAATCCATCCAGGAAAGAGAACAAATTGTTTCCTCCAAGACCATCAAGGACGAATGAAGGGAAAAGGGAAATGGTCTTTCTTAGTGGCCTTATTTAGTTCTTGGTAGTCAACACAGATTCACCACTTTCCATTTTTATTTGGGACTAGAAGAAGGGGAAACACCCACTCACTGTCTGAGATGGGGTAGACGAACCTTGCATCCAACAAATTTGTAGTTCATCCTTTACTATGTCCTTTAAGGCTGGGTTCATCCTCCTTTGGGGCTAGCACACAGGCTTTCACATCCCTCTTTAATGTAGATATGATGTGTGCACATTGAGGGATGCACCCCTTTCAATTCCTTGTATTCCCAAGAAAAAACATCTATTTTTCCCTCAGGAGTTGGCACAACTGCTCTTCTTCTTTGGTTGAGAGGGATGAGTTAATATTCATGGATACACATGGGCCAAATTCCACAACCTTGGTGGCTTCAGAGGTTGAGTCAACTGAGTGCAAATAAATCCAAGGGTGGGTTTTAGATTCTCTTACTAGGTCATCGAGTGGAATGGTAGTGGAGGTCTAGATTTTGAAGGATGCAGTAAATGATATCATCCTCATTAGGTTCCCCCGCTATAAGAATACTATATATGGTACAAATGGGGTAGGGTGTGGTATTGTACATTTCATATTCTTCTTCTTCATCCTCCAACCACAAGGGTAGGTCATGGTCAATGGAAGGCTGAGTAGGAGAATATAATACTAGTTGTTTGGACAAGGGCCCATTCTTGATAGTCATGTTTCTGGCCCTACAACTCATATAAGCATCGGCAGTGTCCAGCCAAGGTCTTCCTAAAATGAGAGGATATCCATTGAACTTGGTTTTTGGCTAAAGGACCGGGAAGTTTGTGGGATACTCCCAGGAGTGAATCGAAACCATAACGTCCTCAACAACTCCTTTTGGAGCTACTGTGGATTTGTATGCAAGTTGCAGAACTGTGGTGGTCTTTCTTAAGGCTCATTGGAGGTTGAGTTTAAGCATGGCTTCCATGGTCATCACATTGATGATATCCCAAAGATCAATCAAAGTGTGGGGGAAAATGACACCATCGATGTGCACATATACTAATGGACTCCCACGGTCTAGGTACTTTAGGAAGATCACCCTTCCCAAAATTAAGTCAGATAGATTTCCTACACCATTGATGGTGGGGGTGTCTTTCATATTTCTCCCAGGATTTTTAAAGAATTTTTATTTGATGAGCCTTTTGTAAATAGGAACTTCCTTAATGGCCCGGAGAAGGCTCTTTTTACACGTAGGTTCTCCAGTTCTCCCAGAAGTTCTATCTCTTCTAGGGTGTGATGACTAGGGTGAATCACACACTTAGGAAAAGGAAGTTGATTGGTTTGAGGGTTGCTTTCTTGCTTTTCCTCCTCAACCTCTGCAGGTGGAGATGGAGGATGATTGTCTAGGAGCACTCTTACAGGCCCAAGGTTAATTTCATGTATCTCCATGACATAAGTTGGATAAGATGTTTCTACACTATAAACCTACTATGCCTGCATGTTGTTTAGGTTCAGATTGGGTTGGGCATACATCTGAGACAAATTAGGTGGGGCATAATGAGTGAGCTGAGGTTGAGATTGGGGTGGAGGAAATAAAGCAGGTGGTTGGTTGAGTTGGGGCCTCCACCCATTTATTTACAGGCTAAGAGTGATATGGAGGGGCATAAGGCCAAGTAGGAGGTGTATGCCATGATGGAGGAGTGGAGGAATACCAAGGCTGCATATGTGCATTCTCGTTTACATGGTAGTAGGATTAAGGTGCACCTTGCATTCCCTATTGATATAGCTGAGGCCCTTGAGGCCTTCTCTGATTTATGAAACATAGTTTCTCCGGTCCTCCTTCCCCACCTTGATATACAACTTTGAGACCAGGTAAGGAGGGACATTTATCTGTGGTACGATTCTCTTCACAGACTAAGAAAAACTCTATGAAATTCATGGGACATTCATTTTGAGGGTGTTTTTTGGTACATCTAGGGAAAAATATAGCTAAGGCCCTCTCTGCTTCCTCTTGTTTCCTCTTGATCTAAATTGTGTCCATTTGCAAAGAAAAGGTGTGCAACATCTCACTTTTGAAGTCCTCCAACATGTTTCCAATCTAATGCTTGATGGAGGTGGAAGAGAAGGGGTGTTGGTGATATGAAATGATTTCTAGTTAATGTTGTGCTAGTATCATTTCCAGATATAAAATTCTCTTTGCTTTGGTTTGCTTATTCATCAAGAGTTTGTCCATGAGCATGTGCCTATAAATTCAATTTACTTGGTGAAATTTTTTGTTTGTCACAAAATAAGAGCATAATTTTAAATGACTGAACATAAGAAAATATAAACATAGCATACACACTTAATGGATCTCAATACATAGAATTTTGATAAAGGAGTTCACCCCTCCCGGGCTACATATCCTTGTTCTAGCTTCATAGTGTGGGCCTTTGTATTAGCTTCAAGTGTGCTCAAATTTTTGCTACAAGCTTCAAATTCTATTGGAACATATTCCAATGAGTTTAAAACATCAAAATATACCAAAAATGACTATTTTTTTTCTCAATTTGGATTCTGTATGCTCTAGCAATGCCTCCAACACTTGGTGGCCCTGTTCTTCAAAAATATTCAAATGCACAAAAAAACTTGTAGATGACCTTTTCTACCTCTGCAACTTGCTTCATTGAGTTCCTAACATGTCAATTAGCCAAGAATGCCTCTTTATGAGTTCTGTTTGGGTGAAAATTGCCTCAGTTATGGCAAAAAATTCATTTCCCCCAATTTCTCCACTAATTTTAGGGAGAATTCTAGTTAAAAATCCAAAAATAGAAAAGCCACCAGTTTTGGTGCACTCCCCTAAAATCCTGCCAGATTAAACACGGGTTAATTAGGGGTTAAGCACACTTAAAGGATAAGGTAAGCATGTTTTATTGTTAAATGCTCTTAGCGATAATGGGTGATTAATCGTGGCTTAACTACGTTTAAATGTTAATTAAGTAGGTTTAAATATCCACCAGTTTGTTTGTCATGGCACTTGGTTCTCAGCATAATGATGCATGGGAGGGGGCTGGCTCATGAGGCTAGCCCCCTCCAGACCCCCAACCTTTAGAGTGACGAACTATAACATTGGGCAGAGACTGTAGTGGTTAAGAACCACCATGGTAAGGGAGATGGTAAGGCGTCAGTGTAGTGTGGAGTAGGTTGGGTGTTCGACCCCTGATCCGACCATAAAATTTTGTAGAAACTTATAATAACTCCGATACCAACCTTAGAGCCATCTACCAAGTTATAACCTCCTCCAAATTAGTTGGTAGCTCCTCTAATTGTGGTTTAATTCCACCGTGTAATATGGTTTCAATCTTAGGCTATATATGAAATTTAATACCATATATAATATATCCAATGATCAAACATTCGACTTCGCAAGTTCTAAGGTCATGGGGTCGGGGAATGTGGCAGCCCCTGGCTGTGCCACATGGCCTATCCCCATTGGTCCAAAATTCCCCAATTAAAAACAATAATCTTGCACCAATAATAATAAATATAATTCACCCTCAGACTTAGGATAAAAAAATTTCACTTCCTAGTCATCATCGGCGAATCTGACTAGAACACTTGGCACATTGTCATTGGCTGAATCTGGAGAATGTTCTCTAAGAAGATGACTGTACCTGCCACATAATCCCTGTACCTGTTATGCTCCTTTTTTTTACCTGTTTTGGAAAATGAACAACTGACCATAACTCACCCATACGAACTCAGATTTTGATGAAACGAGTTACGTTGGAATCCTAGAGATGAGCTCTATCCATGCATTTAGGTTAGAAGCATTTCTGAGCACTTCCAGTTTTAAGCTAAAAACTGAGCCATAGATCATTCCTCCCCACTTGAAGCCTTTTGGACCCCAAAATCTCTCTTTATTATTGATTATGAAGATGAGGGGATTGTGCCCTCACTCTTCCAATCTTTATCCATTAAATATTTCCTAATTTCATCCTTTGGATATTTTCATAAAAAGACAAAATTTTCCTTGATTTTGACGACCATGTATTGCTGTCTTTGACACCATCATGTTGCAATATTTATGAATTTGCAGAACAACAATCTAATTTTGCATAAAACATCTTGTTTCTACCTTGGTCAACAATAAAAGGAAACTTGGAATATTTCAAACCTTGCACTCTGTCTCTATGGCGATTTTTAGTTGCGTTTGCCTTGAACTTATGTCGAATCTTGACCAAGTTTCTTTGCCATTGTAATTTTCCTTTTGGAAGCCAACAATGAAACTTTGTGAAACCTATGCCTTCTTTTCCAAGCTTCTTTATCCTCTCTTTGACCTTTGTAACCGCTTGCACTGACACCTTGTTTTCAACACCGCTCAACACTGATGTTGACTGCTGCAAATGTTTTTCACCCTCTTTCAAAGATAACCTGTTATCAATCTGAAACAAATCATTACAATTATAAGAATTCGTTTGAAAAGTATGATGCAAAACATCTCTTTGTTTTATTATCATCAATGTCAAGTTTTGGCTTGCATTGAGTAGCCTCTTCATTTTCCCTGCATTAACTAAAGAAGTATGCAGTTTCTCGCAATGATCTCTCATAATATACTCCACTCCATCCCTAAGCAAAAGATATTTGTTCTCATGGCGATAAAACACCGCTTTCCTATCATACAAATATGGACTTACCAAGATAATCCCGGAAATTTGAAGTGGAACTACATCTAACTCGACTTCAACAAAGTTTGCAGTAATAGAAAATCTAAAAATGCATTTCCTTGTAACCTGTAAATTATCATTCTTAAATATCTGTCCCAAAGGGTATGGCTTATGATGTGCAACGGTTTCAAGGTTAAGCTTTTTGACTAAATATTCTAAAATCAAGTTTTCTTGTAATCACGTATAAAATAATGCAACAATATTTGTATGATTATAAATCAATCTAACATGGAACAATTCTTCTCTTATGTATTCATTTGGAGTGTTGATGTGACTATTTGAGGAACTAGTATATTCAACATGTTTCCCTTTCAAACCCATAGCAGTAATTTTTGTCTCATCTCCTGAATCTGACCCTAAGTCTTTTTTAGCTATAGTAACAATTTTGCCTTTCTCTTTGTCTTTCAGTCTATATGGTTTCAATTCTGAATGAAGTTGCCAACAATTGTCTTCATCATGGCCAATATTTGAATAATTTTTTCATGTGAGTTTTTCCTTCTCTTTCTTGATACTTGCATTCTTATTTCCTTTCCATTTTACTCCCTTCTCTTTCCCTTTCCCTCACTTTCACCTTTCTCCTCTATGTTTTGTTTTCCCCTTACCTCTAAGTGTGTGGCTTGTACACAAACTTCATCTAAGTTGTTTGGGTGAAACATAAGGATAGTATGCTTCAAATAGGAATGTAAACCTCTTATGTATTTCAAGAGTGTATCTTGAGAATTCAAGTTTACTCCTAACAACAAAGCTCTCTTTCTAAACTCCTGTGTGTACTCTTGAACAGTTTGGCGTTTGAGCTGCCTAAAGTTTTTCCAACTCATAATTTCTTTTTTCATATAGGCTAATGGATAAAATGATCTTAATGGAAAATGGCATCAACCCATGGTATTCATCTACCCATGTTATCCATCCACCCATGGAATTTACCCATGATATTGTAAATGGAATCAACCCATGGTATTCATCCACCCATGATATTTATTCACCCATGGTATTTTAAGTGACCCATGGTATGTATCCAACCATGGTATTCATCCACACATGAGATTTACCCATGGTATTGTAAGTGGTATCTACCCATGGTATTGGCCTATGGTATCTACACATGGTATTGTAACTCAAAAAATACTATAAATAACAAGCCTCAGTTTGTAAAAGGACAGATTTTCCACCACAATGTAGCTTCTACAGTTATTCTCTATTTTAATAAACCAAGTTTCTTTGTGGTTTTATTTGCTTTGTGTTCTCTCTCTTTTTTTTTGGCATTCTAATTTTGCAGATCTTGTTAGATCAATTTCAAATTTTTTAGATCTTGGGGGCCTCCCCCAAGATCCGGATTAGTGGTATCAGATTCAGGTTATGCCTCCATGGGAATGAGAGTTTGAAACATATTTCAGTTTCAATGTTTTGCAACAATCTTCAGCAAAATCCATGATTTTTTTTGGGCAGTGAGATTTCAGATCACATATGACAATTTTGGTAAAAAAATTACAAAAAAAAAGACCATATCTGGATTCCTTGCGAAAAAATACTCAATTTCAAAAAAACAATTGGCCAAATTGGAGTTCGGATGAGGGAGATATCGCTGATTCAAAATCAGCAATGTTGAAGCAATTTTTCTGACGACAATTCATGGACGATGGTTCTCCTGTAATTTTTTGCAATTTTAAGTGAAAAATTTTAGAAGAATAGATATATATCTGAGATCCTATTGAAAAATCACCTAATTTAAAAAAAAATATCGGTCGAATCGGAGTTCGGATGTGGGAGTTGTTGTTGACTTAAAATCAACTATTTTTTCAGAAATGTTGTGACGACGAGACAGTTCCAACGCAAATATGAGAGTCTAGAGTCTCCAGATAGTAGTTTCAAACACACAAGAAGATGCAGAATGATCATTCCATTTCCAAAAATAGGCTATAATAAATATTCTGAGTTATATTGATCGAGTTATACTAATTTTAAATCTGGAGCAGCATTCGGAGCGAGTTCCCTTTGGAGACGTGCCCTCCCACCCCGATTTAGTAGGCACCTGCTTCACATTCATCAGTTTCATCATATCAGCATTCAGCTTGGGTTATTTGGAGATGTGCCCTCCCACCCTAAGCTATGTAGGCACCTGCTACTTCATCAACAATCAGCATCACGGTTATGGGTCAACCGCACAAAATCTTTTGCATCGAAGTCCTTTTGCTAGGCCGCACACTGTTAGTCACACAGTTGGTCACAAGCATTACAGGGCATCTCTATCCTCGGATCTTTGTTTGTCATGGTTTTGGTTCATCCACAAACCCACACTTCATCGAAGTCCATTTTCTAGGCTGCACACTGTCAATATCACAGTTGGTCACAAGCATTACAGGGTATCTCTATCCTCGGATCTTCGTTCATCACAGTTATGAGTTAACTACACAAAAACCTTCTCTTCAGTGGCTCTTCATATTCAAAAAAGGCTTCTAAGGAGGGAACTTCATGCAATGGGGACCATTTCTTCTTAAGGAGGGAGGAATGATCCGAATAGAAAATGGCATCAACCCATGGTATTCATCTACCCATGTTATCCATCCACCCATGGAATTTACCCATGGTATTCATCCACCCATGATATTTATTCACCCATGGTATTGTAAGTGACCCATGGTATGTATCCACCCATGGTATTCATCCACACATGGGATTTACCCATGGTATTGTAAGTGGTATCTACCCATGGTATTGGCCTATGGTATCTACACATGGTATTGTAACTCAAAAAGGCTATAAATAACAAGCCTCAGTTTGTAAAATGACAGATTTTCCACCACAATGTAGTTTGTACAGTTATTATCTGTTTTAATAAACCAAGTTTCTTTGTGGTTTTATTTGCTTTGTGTCCTTTCTTTCTTTCTTCTTTCTTTCTTTCTTTCTTTCTTCTTCTTCTTCTTTTTTTTTTTTTTTTTTTTTTTTTTCTGGCATTCTAATTTTGCAGATCTTGTTAGATCCATTTCAAATTTTTTAGATCTTGGGGGCCTCCCCCCAAGATTTGTATCATAAAACTATCTTTTAATGGAAGAAATGAATTCAACCCAATAAATGGAAATCTTACCATGGATTCACATTTCCTCTTGTGTCTTTGGCTCCCACCAAACTAGTGTTTCTCCTTATAGCCATAATGAAGGCAACTGTATCTTGATATCGTCCTCTTGTATATTTTGAATTATACAGTATAATTCCAATTGATGAATCCAATTTTCTAGCTTCTCAGCATTAACCTCGCCATTGTACATGGGTAAATTCAAACTTTATGTCCAATTTGAGTAATGGAGTCTTTCCTTTTGGGATCTTGGAATGAGTGTGGGTATGAGTTTTTGTGGTGTTAGCTCCCCGTAATTTTCTAGATTTATTGAGATACGAATGGACAGGGGTAACATCAAACCAAGCTTTGGAATCCAAGGACATAGCCTTCCTGGATTTAGAGAGGAATCTCTCTAGTAGATGCAAAGATGTGAACTTGTTTGCTGATTAGGGTTGATTTTAGGCTAGATGTTAAGTGCAGGGTATCTTGATTGTTTTTGGTTGGGTATGATGCTCAGATGGATTTAGATAGAAAACATGGAAGATTTTTAAGTCATTGGGCAATGGAGTCTAACAAGGTCATGATAAGTTCATCAATGGTGTTAAGAGCATTTGCAGGGCAATTTTAACTTGGTTGGTGGATCTTTAAGGTTGTGAAGGATCATGAGATGGACATTAAGCTTGAGAACAACAAGCTAATAAAGGGCAGAAATAAAATCATTTATATACTTGTAAACTGAGGGAGTTAGAAGACTTATAAGCATAGCAAGAGAATCAAAGGCATAAGTAAAACCTAATCCATTTGATTTCAGACTGAAAGCAGATATTCAACCAAGACAAACATTCAAATGAAATATAGAAAGGCAAGAGACTTATTTAACTTTCATAGATTTCATCATCAAGAGTGGAAGACATTTAAGATGCACAAACAAATATAAAAATAGAAGGAGAGAAAAACCCTAACATCTAAAATTACAGCTATGAAGGTTCCTTGAAACAATTTTAGCTAAGTAAAGGCAAAGAGCATGATTGAAACATATTTCTTTGATAAACCTAGGAAAATATGCTTTAAATAAATGATTCCAAGAACAGAGTATTTAGTGGCGAAAAATATGCAGGGCTAGCCATGAATAATTTTGAAACCAACTGATCTAAACCATTCAAGAAATAGACAAGCATAATAAATACTTAGAGAGCAAAAAGATGAATTCTCTAATATATCTTAGCAGCAGAAAACATTAAGGCAGTGAAGGAACAAACAGACTTAAGGTGCCATTAGCAAACATGTCTTAGTCTAAATTATTTGTCCTAATGCAACATAGAAAGATGGAAAAATATGATAAACTAGAAAACAGGAACAAAATAAAATTTCCCCATCAACCAGGCTTATGGATCTTGCAAATAGTCCTCCTCCATCAACAAACAAATCAGGTCATGCATGAGCTCCAAGACATCAATTTCTCATCAAAAACTCCAAGAGACTATGTATTGCTCCAGAATAAGTCATAAAAATCCAACCAATACATAAGAGCTTCATGCTCTATTTATGGAGCAAAATGAGGAGGTGGAAACCCTAAGAGGCTTCTAGAAACCCTAATTTAGCCATAAATGTCATAAATGTGCTTAATGACCATGCAAGGCCCAAGACACATAATAGATAAGATAATAAATGAAAAACATCAAAAAATAACTCCCTAATCAAATCAGGAGTGAATTCTTTAAGAAAATATTAAAAAACCAATTTGTCATTAATCAGTGTCTTTTGTTGACTTTTTGGCAAAAGGCTGTCTATGTGTGTAGCGCTATTTCAGCAAAAAATAAGGTCTGTTGCAGCTGAGTTTTGGACCCCTTCTCGGCATCGGATTTGGCCTCGTGATGGCTCGTTGGAAAGCTTGATGAGTATAATTTCCAAAAATACTTGACTTGTGCTAAATGGATGTCATTTAACTACTCAAAAATAAAATCTCCCATGACTGCTCTGTGCGCAACGCCTGGCCTAAAAAGGAGGCAGAAAGGTCAATTTTGAGGCGTTTTTTGACCTTTTGAGTGGGAAAAAATGCTCCAATTGACCTGAAATTTTGTAGGTAGACTATTGGTGATGTGAAAAATCCAAAAATGTAAAATCCAGCAGCTGAGGATACCCAAATTTTGTGTGTAGCGCCTTGGGTGCTGCGCTCCTAGGGGTCAAAATATGGAAAAAACAAAAAGTTTCTGGATTTGCCTCAAAATTGGTGTGTAGACCCCTCAAGGGGTTTTAGATACCTACTAAGAATAATCAGCCAAGATCCCAAGGATTTCATGCACTTTGGTCCTGTTTAGCTCTTCTAGCTCCATGAGGGCTTGCTTTAGTTTGGCATTAGCAAGCATGCTTTTCCTTGCAAAGTGTTTGACCATTTTCTTCTGTAAGGCAAGGCCCCTATTTACCTCTTTGAAATGTTTATGCTCCTCTTTATAATAGTATATGACCCTTTTTGCCCTCTCAAAGTCCTGTTCCCATTGTTGAAGCTGGGTATCCTTTTCTAATAGGAGCAACTTAGTACTCATCCCTTGGTCCTCATTTTCACTATATAGATAAAAAAAAAAGAGGCCCTTGAGAAGTCTTTTTGATAATTTTTCTCCTTCTTAGTTGTACCTTCTACTCAACATTTTCCATTTTTTCTTTGCCTTTGTCCAATGTTTTGGCAGTTTTGGAAGAGATGGCCCTTTTCCTTTTAGAGGTAGCTAACACATTTCTTCTCCCTCTGTGATATGTGCATGTGAGAGGGGTAAAAATGGAAATTTCAAAGGCAGTGCTATCATCATTTTGATTTTTAATTTTCTTGATATCTTCTGCACTTGCCTCACTCTGATTTTCTTTGTCATCCATGTAATGATTTTATTTCAAGACAGTCATGACTGCTGTCATGACTGTCATGACTCTTTCCTTGACTGTCCGGTGTACTTTGATGGCTTTCCTCTTCATCATGCTGCTCTTCCTCATCATTTGGCTGCTCTTCTTCATCATCTAGCTGCTCTCCTTCATCATCTTGCTCACTACTTTCATCTCTGTTTTCCTCTTCATCAGGCTCACTACTGTCATCTTTGTGGCTGCTTTCACTAATTTCATCATTGCCATCACTTCTTTCTTCATGGCTACTTCCCTCCTCTTCACTATTTTCTTCATTTTCATCATCTTCTTTTCCACTGATCCCTTCTTGTCCATCATTATCTGTCTCGGTTTCCTCCCTACTGCTATCTTCTATTTGTTCTTCAGTAGGGCTACTGTCATCCCCCTCACTTGGCAATTTAGGGGAATAGATAAGAGGTGAAATTCTTTGTGGAGAAGGCACATGGGGAGATGATGGATGGGTGGAGGTAGATGGTTTTGAAATGGAAGGAAAGTTCTACTGGATGAAGGCTCGGGGGTCTGTAAACACATCATGTGAGATGAAGGTTTCCCAAGATATTCCTTGCTGTTCTAGTTGATATAGGACAATCATTTTGATTAGGGAGTGGTGGAAAATGCTTGACATTTGGTGGTCATAGCTTTTCTTCTTGATAACTGAGGCCATTTTATCAATGCTTCAGAAAAGGTAGTAAGGTAGGTTCATCATCTTGACCTTCGTAAAATGCATCAGCAACCTTATATGATATGAGTAGATCCGGGAGTATCTCCGCTCACATGTGAAAAAACTGATAATCTGCCTCATCAATGCAGCATACCTCTCTAGCAAATGGGAAAAAGGGAAAACAACCTTACAATTTTTTTGATAGCTGGGTTTCAAATAGGGCCCATAATAACTCAACTCCAACTTCTTTTGTTTGAATCATAGCTCAACAATGTCTGGTATACCTGTTGCTTTGGAAATGATCTCAGATGAGAGCTCAAATTGCACCCCTGCTAGATTGACTTGATGGGTTTTTAAGCTACAGATGAACAATCTAGTCAATTCTGAATGGCTGCTAACTTGCTTGACCTTTTCACAAAATTTGTAGCACCTTACATCCTAAAAGCATGAAAGGATCATAGGAGATGAAGTGATTGGAGTGGTGTCTAGGGGCTCAAATATTTTTTCTTTTCCTCCATGATGTTTTGGCTTGGTGGGAGTATGACTCTCATCACTACTGGTGTGGCTCTCTCCCTCTGACATAATGACTGGTCCAAAAATGACAGTAGGACCTTTGGACTTTTCTTGAGGGTTTTTGGGCAAACTAGGTGCTTTTAGTGGTTTTTAGGTCAACTCTTTGTAAAATGAAGGCTAAGGTGAAAATGATTTTTAAGAGCTTGGATTTGGGGTTGGAGGTTAGCCCATAGTTACCTAATCTTCATTTTTGCACTCAAAACCAATTTCACTTGCAAACCCTAACTAAAAAGACTAAAAAATTGATCTTTATATAGTCTAGGGTTTGGTCTAACTTTGACTATGGATGACTTGCTTGTTTTTAGAAAAGGAAATCTTGGGAGGAGGAAAAAGCTTCCACCAACCTTAGGATTTTCTTGTAGAAGTTTTGAAGATGAAATTTTGAAATTTGGAGCTCTTTGAGAAAATGTGGAGAAGTCTGGCTGGAGCGTAGCACCGGTACGTAGCGCCTGTGCACAGTGCATGTGCGTAGCGCCAGGTAGAATGGCCGGTGTCCTATGTGCTTCTGGTCTTTGCTGGGCCTGTGCATAGCGTCGGGCTCTGAGTGCATAGTGTAGTGTAATTTTACACTGTTTGCCTCCCTCCTGTGCGTAGCGCCGAAGGCCAGGTGGGTAGCGCCGACCTTGGTGCGTAGCGCCAAAAAAATTCATAGTTTTGTCTGAAAACCCGAAAAAAATTCTTCCAATGGCTTCTTCACTTTGTAAAATGGAAAATGATGCATGGGAAAGGTTCAAGTGACCTTTAATAGTTTTTTTGAAAAGCATATTTTTTAAAATATAAAACCCACTTTTGCAAAGTTAATGTCCCCTATATTTTTAGTGTGCCTTTTGACTGATATTGTTGTAAAACACACTTTTGACACTTTTTGGCAAAAATGTTTATTTATGTCTCTTTCATTTTTTGTAGAAAAATATTTTGACAAAGAGGCCTTTGTTGGGGGTCTACTGCTGAGATGTAAATCAGGGGCACACTTGCTTCTTAGGCCATTTTGACAATAACTTATGCCCAACCTTTGATCTTACTTTAAAAACTCTATTTTTTACCCTTTGGTAAGATGATCCTCTTTAAAATGATACTCTTTGTCTTTTCTCCTTTTAGTGTAGTTGAAATAATGCCATTTTTGGCAAAACCCTAGAGAGGTGGCTTCTGTCCTTGTAATCTTTGTGATGGTTTCTTGCTTGTCAGCATTGTTTTGTTAACCAACCAAAACAAAACCTGATTCTCTTTTGCCTACAGGCCTGTTGCTTTTGTCTTGTTTGTGTCTGCCTCCCGGTGATGATTACATATTATTACCTTACTTCTTCCTGCTAGTGGTCACCTTGGTTATTCATTGTAGAAATGTGAACAAGGGCAGTTGTCCCTTGCAGTATTTGTGCTCTAAGCCAAGGAGGCTTTTCTTGAATGACTTTGGATCAAATTGCTTGATTTTATTTCTCTTTGAATGCAATCTCTTCATGCAGGAAGGCATAACTTGTCGGGCACCAAATCCATCCTATGACTCAGTGAAACCTTATATGACCTTATGGGGGCTTTCTTAGACTTGGACTTTGGGCAGAGACTTAGACTTAGGGATCACCAAGTATAAGATAGGATCTATGATAAGCTTAGTGGATTTTGAAGATTCAAACACCAATCATACTTGACTATCAAAGGGTCTACAGAGACAATTTGAGACCATCTGTGTTTAGAAGTATCATGGGTGACACAACAAAGCTGTTTTATTCGTAGGTTTAGGCGGTGGTTGGGGATTTTTAGGCAAAACAAAAACAGAGGACTTGGGCCAAGGTGACAACTTAGGGTTAAAATAAATGGCTCGAGCCCATGATGGGTCTTCTGGGAGTAGTGGGCCAGTGATGACTAGATAGGATGAAAAAATAGTGAAAATTTTATCTTAAGGATAATGAAGGCAGTGAGATTTCTAGAACTCACAATGTTCTAAAAATTTTGTTTCTAGAAATCTAGGAATATTCATTTAGTCATCATCAAGGAAAAAAATTACTGATGACTAACAGTGGCTGCACTTGGGGAGGGCAGCTCCTTTTTAGGAGGTGTTCAAAATTTCAGATTTCTGGCTTTATAGAGACCAGTGCCTTCCTCCATTGGGAAGATGTGATTTTTCTTCATTTGCTGATATCTGTTTTGAGTCTGTGATCTTTGAGATCTGAAAAAACATGATTTATATCAACATCATCTCTACCTACCCAATCTACTTGCCTAACATTGTTTCCTTCTTTGGGTGCACTTGAATTGGCAAAACCCTTGATATATATTTTTTATTTTTGGAAAACAAAAATCAAACTGTCTAAATGTACCCTTATCTCTTCCGAGAGTTTAGATTAAGGCTGATGAACTCTCTTTATTTTCTACCCAGTCTACTTATTTGTCAAGATTGAGCTGTTTGAAAAAAATTATTCTCTAGGTTACTGACATAAAATTGAAAATATGGCTAAACCAAGATTGAGTAGTTTGATTTACCATAGGTTGTGGCATTGAAGCAAGCTGCACACAAGCGTTATTTTTGTATAGACAAAACTTAGGAAACATAAGGGAAACATATTTCTTTTGTTAAAACATCCCTATTTTCCTCTTTGGTTCAGATTTGAGCATGTGGAACCAAAATCTCTCATTCCTAACCTACACCTATTGACAAGTCAAGATTATATGCTTTGACAAGTTTTTCTTTCACTAACCTATCAGCAAAAATAAATTAAAACATGTTCAGCCAGGATTAGGCTAGATAACTGAACAAGCCTTCTCTTTTAAAACAAATGAGTAGTGGCATTTAGAGTTGCACACTTTCAACATCATTACTTTTTGGGTATGGGGCTGTACCTTTATTTCAAACTCTGCCCTCTTTTTTCCCCTTTTTTATTTTTTAGGGATTTTGTCCTTTCTATTCTTTAAACAAGTAATTTTTATGTACAATGAGTAGCAGATTTAACATTTAGGAATCTTGACAAAAGTAGTGTTTGAGCATCCTCCCATTGACCAGACCTCCAAACATTTCAGCCCCATCAAGCTCTTTCAAAAAGAAAGAATTGTTACCTTTAACCGAATGAATGATGTAAGGGCCTTTCCACAAATTTTCAAACTTTCCATGCTTGCCCTTGTCTTCCCTTCTTGAATCCCATTTCAGAACCATGTCTCCAATATGGAAATCATTTGCTTTGGTTCTCCTATCAAAAATTTTCTTGATATTGTCTTGTATTGCTTGTGTTCTTTTGTAAATTTCCTCCCTTGACTGCTGCAAAGGAATGGTTTGTTTCAACCTTATTTGCATATCATTTTCTTCTAATTGTACCTCTTGGAGGAGCTTCATGACTGGGAATCCCAAAGAGGTAGGGAAAAATGCATCCATGCCATACACCAGTTGATACGGAGACATGCCAATTGATTTCTTGGTGGTTAGTCTGTCAGCCCATAATGCATGCACTAGTTTTCCATGCCATGCCTTTTGATTCTGTTCTAGGAGCTTCTTAATGATGTTTACCAAGCTCTTATTAGAGGACTCAACTAGTCCATTTCCTTGTGGGTAATAAGCAGTGGAGTGGCCTAGGATGATGTGATATTTATAGAAAAAGTCCACCATTTTCTTAGATGTAAAGGCAACAACATTATCGGTGATGATCTTTCTAGGGCAACCAAACCTAGACAAGATGTTAGTTTCAAGGAATTTGATGATGACTGAGTCAATTGCATTTCTAGATGGGATGGCTTCTATCCATTTGGTGAAGTAATCAGTGGCAGTGAGGATCCACTTGTGCTGGGTAGATGAAGTAGGATGGATCTCTCCTATGAAGTCCAAACCCCACTGTTGAAAAGGAGCTTCAACACTGATGGGATGCAAGGGCAGAGGTAGAAGTTTTCTTTTTCCCTAAAAAATTTGGCACTTATGGTAGGCCATGACTAGTTTGTGAGTATCGGAAAAAAGGGTAGGCCAATAATAGCCAACTCTAAGGATCTTGTTGGCTGTAGTTTTCCAATATAGGTGACCTCCACATTCCCCTTCATGTAATTCATGCATGATTCTTTCTGCATCATCTTCAAGCAAACATTTAAATAGCAAACCCGCAGAACTCTTCCAGTACAATACTCCATCTAAAATGCAAAAAATTAATGCTTTTTGTTTCAAGAATCTAGCTTTGGTTTTTGACAAAGAAGGGGGAGCATTGAGACAAAGGAGCACATAAATGATATCAGCATACCAAGATTAATTTAAAAACATTTCTTCAATGTACAGAGCCGTAAATTCTTCTATCTCCTCTAACACATCAACCATATTCATGTCTAAGGCTTGGAAATTTGATTCAACCATAAGTTTTGCAAGTCCTTGTCCTTTAATCAATTTAGTGGGTCTGATTTCTAAATCATATTCTAAGATAGTAGCAATCCACTTGCCCCTTTTACCATCAGGGTATTGATTAAGTATTTCTTTGAAAACTGTGTATGGGACAGAAGCTATGATATGTGAATGCAAAATATAAAATCAAAAATATTTCAAAGCTTTGATTAAGGTGAAGGCTTGTTTCTCCATGATGTTATACTTTAGAGGAGCATCCATTAAGGCCTTGCTGAAGAAAGCTATGGGCTGTTCTTGCACCATGATGTTATTTTGTAATAATACTACTGCCACAGTATGTTCAGATGCAAAGGAGAAGATGTAGAAATCCTTGGTGAAGTCAGGACTGGTTAAGACTGGTGTTTGTGTGAGTGCTTGTTTTAATAGCTCAAATGATTGTTTTTATTCCATATTCCACTTCACTCCTACTTCATTTTTCAACATGTTTTTAATATTCCTTAGGAGTTTAGAAAGGTTGGGGATGAATATTCTTAGGAATTTGATCTTCCCAATGAAAGATTGTAGCTCTTTAATGTTTCTAGGATGGCTGATTTTCAAGATGCCTTCTATCCTTTTGGGATCTATTTTGATTCCTTCTTCAGAGATAATGTGGCCTAAGAGTTTTCCTTCCTGAATGCCAAATAGAGTTTTCTTAGGATTCAAAGATAGAGCATAATTTCTACATTTTTCAAAGACTATCATCAAGTGGACTAAGTGTTCTTCATCAGTCTTAGAGTAGACAGTGATGTCATCAAGGTAAATAACTGTGAAGTAACCTATGTCTTTTGAAAAAGCTATGTCCATTTCCATTTGGAAAGTAGCCCCTGCATTCATTAAACCAAATGGAATTTTAACATACATGAATGTACCCCAAGGTGTAGTGAAAGCAATTTTGAGTTGGTCAATTGGAAAGACTAGAACTTGGTTATAACCTGAGGAGCCATATAGTAATGAGATTCTTTGTGAGCCAACTAATTTTTGGAGTATGTGATCCATTTTAGGCAAGGGGTAATTGTCTTTTAAGGAGGCCTTGTTCAAATTTCTGAAGTCAATACAAAGCCTAATTTCCCTGGTCTTCTTCCTAACTGACACAAGGTTGGACACCCATTTCGAGAATCAGATAGGGGCTATGATCCTGGAATCGTACATCTTTTTGATGTCTTTCTCAACTGAAGGTATCAAGAGAGGGTTAATTCTCCTTAATTTTTGTTTAAATGGTTTCTGATTCTCCTTGAGGGGAATTTTATGTTGAATGATTTTAGTGTCATAGGATTTCAAGTCTTCATACCCCCAAGCAAACACATCTTTAAACTCTTTAAAAAGCTCAATGTATCTCTGTTTTGTGTGAGGAGGGAGGGTTTTGGACAACTTGACTATTTTTGGCTCTTTCATCCCTCCAAGGTTACATTCTTCTACATTTTCTTCAGTGGATTCCATCTTGGGTTTTTTAGCTACATCATTAAAATCAAATAGTTCTTCTAGTGGTGTAAGGCCTCTTGGCAAAGTGTCATCCTTGCATTGCAAAATTTCAAGTTCTCTTTGATCTGATTTATCAAACATTTTTGCAACACAAGGGTTTTTAAGGTGGTTTATATCATCATTAAAAGGCAGCTCTGTTTTGGGAGTTTCATTTTCAGCAAAATTATTTCTTTCAAATCTTAAACTCTATTTTGTGCTTGCAAATTCATTTCCGGGTTGTAGAAAACCATCTATTTTCTCATCACTGTCAAACAATTGCCAATGGTTTAATTTTTTAGGTACAGTGGGCCTATCTTTTACTTTGATGAGGCATTTTTTATTTTCATAGGGTAAAGAGCAATTGCTGGTAGCAAGGGCAAGCTCATTAGCAAGGCAGTTTTGGGTTCTAGGGATGAAAATGAGCTCATATTTTTCAAAAGTTTTGAGAAGGTCTAGGGAAACATTACTATACTCCCTTAGTCTAGGGTTCTTGGATGAATATTCTCCCTTTATTTGTTTGATGATCAGTTTTGAATCTCCTTGAATCAAGAGTTTCTTAGCTTTGAGGTCTTTAAGTAAGTGTAAATCAATAATGAGAGCTTCATATTCTGCAATGTTGTTGGTGCATTGGAAATCTAGCCTGTAGGAATGGCCTTCATTTATGTTGTGGATCCAAACCCTAGCTCCTGAGCTAGCCTTACCATAAGAGAATCAAAGCTCATATGCCAGAGGGTATCAATTTCAGATTTGTCTCTGTTTTGCACTTCGGGGCTGCTAGAGTTTTGGGTGTAATTTTCTTGATTAGAGAGCTGGTTTGATTGTTCTGGGGGGCTTATTTCTCCCTCATTGTTATTTACTTGTTCACATATGTCATTTTCATTGTACAATATGAATGAGTCAAGGTCTGAGTGAATGGAATAAACTGGTGTGTTGTTTGGCCTATCTATGTTACTCACCATATACTTCATGTGGGATTCCCGGTACAACCTCCTTGTTTGATTGAAGACCGGGATGGTGGCATAAGTCATGTCCATTTGAAGGCTACCCTAAAGTTTGGCACCCCATGATCTAGATAAAAGCATGCCATACTTTGGGGGGATGTTAGCAACAACTATATCAATGACTAGACTTTTAGTGGGGATTTGTCCCAGATTGACACACATATCCTTGATTAGGCCTAGGCACTTAACCCTACTTGAATCAAAAGAGTATAAGTATTTGTAGGGATTTGTGATTTCTAGGCCCAATATTTCCATCACCACCTTTGGCATGAGGTTGTGTGAGGCACCAGAGTCCAGCATAGCATTATGTAGAATTTTTTCATGTATGTTCAGACTGACATAGAAAGGAGGGACAACTCCTTCTTGATATTTTCCCTCTACTTCAGGGCCAAACAACAACTCTGGTTTATCATCAGTTAAGTTTAAAGTGTCGGTATAATTCCCTATGTTTAACACTTTAAAAATCTGGGATCTATATACCTCTTGGGTCACCAATTCAGTGAGGGGTATGGTTCTCTTGATTTTGGAAATCTCCCCTTCAAAGCTGAAAGGTGTAGGTGTTTTTATTGCATTTACATTAGTTTTATCAGCCATAAAATTTTCTACATTCTTGATTTTCTAATTCTGATTTGATGATTTGGACAACAATGTTTTTTCAGGGCCACTAGTTGAAGTACTAGGGTTGCTTGAATCATTATTAGGCTGGCTAGTTTTTGGCTTGTTTAGATCAGTTTTCTTAGCCATAGTTTTCATGTTTTCTGTTGTTTTTTTAGAAATAGGTTCAAAGGTTTTTCTAACAACAGTGTTTGGCTGATTTGTTTTAGGAATATCTTGACTCCTTTTGCTCCTAAGGTCATACTGCCTATGGATTTCCATTATAGTGTTTTCAAATCCTAGTTTATAGTTTTCAGAATCTTCATATGTTTGTTCATTTGGTTTGGAAGAAAACATCCTTTGTTCTTCTTTCGTAAGGAAGGTGTTATCCTCATTATCAGAACCTATGACATTTACATGGTCTTCTTCCAATTGCTCAGACTCTCTTTCTTCTTCATCTACATAGTTGTCTTGGAAAGGGGGTCTAATTTGTTGGTCATTCTCTCTTTGTCTGATTTGAGGAGGGTATCTTCTGAAATTTTGATTCCTATTCCTATTTTGAAGATTGGCTTGATTTTCCCTAGGAGGTGTTCTCTCATTCAAACTGATTTTTTCCATCATCCTCTCCATTGTCCTAACTATGGAGTCAAGTTTGGTGTCAGAAAAGGATGGTGTAGGTGTCGTGTCATATTTATAAGTCACCCTTTTTTCTGATCTCATCCTAGCCCTTTTCTCAATTAAATTGGCCTCTACACTCACAGCCCCTTTTTGTATGTCTTCTAGGGTTAGGTAATCTCTCTCCCTTATTTGATAGGCCATATCAGCATCAAAGCCTTCGGGATATTTTACTAAGGCTAAACCTTGGGGAGGTTTTATGTGAGGTGGGAGGGCATTGTAAACACTGTTAAACCTAGTGGAGTAGTCATGCACACTTTCTCCCGGATTCCTTTTAAGGTTGTTATACTCAGAAATAATTTGAAGGGGGTTCTTCTTGATTTCCCATTTGTTTACAAAATTTTGGCACAGGGAAGGGAGATCATGTATGCTGTTTGGAGGTAAGTTTTTGAACCATTTCTTGGGTTCTCCTTCCAGGCTCTAGGCAAAAATCCTCATTTTCATGGTTTCTTCTTCTATTTACATGTAGTCAAAAGCATCATTAATTCTATCTACATGCTTCTAGGCAATGATGGATTCAGTCCCCGAAAAATGGGGAATTTTGGACTGATAATCATTTGGCAATGGTAATAGTGGTTTTTGTAGAGCCAGTGGAGCATACCAGGCTGCCATGATGGGAGGAAATGGAAAGAAAGGCTGATTTACAAGGGGAGGGTTTGTGAGAGGCAGAGTAGGATGGGATGAGTTGTTTTGAAGAGTGGTGGTATGGATGGGTGTAGCTGAGGTACTTGGACCAGAGAATTGATTCTGAGTAGATTTGAGATAAAAAGGGTTGTAGTGATGGAGAAGATGAAAGTCAGGTGGAGTGGAAGGAGAAGTTTCTCTACTGGAGCTTTGCTGCAAATCTATGGGCTCAAGGTCATCTTGGTCCACCCTACTTTGTGACTTGGTCTTGAATAGGTTCTTGGTATGGTGCAAGTCAAACTGAGGATATTGTGAAATTGTGATATGTTCTGGTGCAGAGCTTGCTCTATGAATAGTCCTAGTAGTGGTTGAGTTTCCATCTTTAGAATTTTGCCACTAAATCTTCTCTGGGTCATCAACTATGGTAGGAGGATTTGGGTTCGGGTGAGATTTGGTATTGATCCTTTGTGAAGCCAGATCTATTTCTAAAAAATCAGAGAGGCTGAAATGCTTGGGACTGTTTTTGGAAGGCTGACCTCTCTAAGTGGTTATTTTACTTATATAAGGTATTATTTAGGCCCTAAAAAAAACTGATTTGGATCGATTTGACACAATCCTAGAAAATCCTGTGGGACTGGTGAGATGAAAAAGGCCTACTGGAGGCTACTGGAGTCGCCAGGTGGATGTTTTTGTAGTTTTGAGGGTATGTATATGATGGCCCATGACCAAATTTTGATAGAAATAAATATAGGGACTATTTTGGGTTTTTTGAGTTTCCTTATGTAGCCCTAAGGTTTTAATGAGTATCCTCTAGTTGATTCATCATATTGCTAGGATGGTGAGGCAATTAGTTTTTACTCTATTAGCCGATTTTCTAAGTTTAACTGAGATTCTGAGAATTTACTAAGGGACACCTAGGGTGTTTCTTACTCAAGGTCCCACCGTGATCGCTATTATGTTGGTGTGAGCGGTGGGATAAATCCATAAGATAGTACTCTTAAGGGTTTTTTGAAAGGTTTAGGGAACTCTAAGTTTGTTTATCACTCAGAGTCCCACCGTGAACGCCATTATGTTAGCTCCCCATAATTTTCTAGATTGATTGAGATACAAATGGACAGGGGTAACATAAAACCAAGCTTTGGAATCTAAGGACCTAGCCTTCCTGGATTCGGAGAGGGATCTCTCTAGTAGATGCAAATATGTGAACTTGTTTGCTGATTAGGGTTGATTTTAGGCTAGATGTTAAGTGCAGGGTATCTTGATTGTTTTTGGTTGGGTATGATGCTCAGATGGATTTAGATATAAAACATGGAATATTGTTAAGTTGTTAGGCAATGGAGTCTAAAAAGGTCATGATAAGTTCATCAATGGTGTTAAGAGCATTTTGAGGGCAATTTTAACTTGGTTGGTGGATCTTTAAGGTTGTGAAGGATCATGAGATGGACATTAAGCTTGAGAACAACAAGCTAATAAAGGGCAGAAATAAAATCCTTTATATACTTGTAAACTAAGGGAGTTAGAAGATTTATAAGCATAACAAGAGAATCAAAGGCATAAGCAAAACCTAATCCATTTGATTTCAGACTGAAAGTAGATAATCAACCAAGACAAACATTCAAATGAAATATAGAAAGGCAAGAGACTTATTTAACTTTCATAGATTTCATCATCAAGAGCGGAAGACATTTAAGATGCACGAATAACTATAACAATAAAAGGAGAGAAAAACCCTACCATCTAAAGTTACAACTATGAAGGTTCCTTGAAACAATTTTAGCTAAGTAAAGGCAAATAGCATGATTGAAACAGACTTCTTTGATAAACCTAGGAAAATATGCTTTAAAGAAATGATTCCAAGAACATAGTATTTAGTGGCGAAAAATATGCAGGGCTAGCCATGAATCATGTTGAAAGCAACTGATATAAACCATTCAAGAAATATACAAGCATAAGAAATACTTGGAGAGAAAACAGATGAATTCTCTAATATATCCTAGTAGCAGAAAACATTCAGGTAGTGAAGGAACAAACAGACTTAAGGTGCCATTAGCAAACATGTCTTAGTATAAATTCTTTGTCCTACTGCAACATAGAAATATGGAAACATATGATAAACTAGAAAACATGAACAAAATAAAACTTCACCATCAACCAGGCTTATGGATCCTACAAATAGTCCTCCTCCATCAACAAACAAATCAGGTCATGCATGAGCTCCAAGACATCAATTTCTCATCAAAAACTCCAAGAGACTATGTATTGCTCTAGAATAAGTCAGAAAAATCCAACCAATACATAAGAGCTTCATGCTCTATTTATGGAGCAAAATGAGGAGGTGGAAACCCTAAGAGGCTTCTAGAAACCCTAATTTAGCCATAAATGTCATAAATGTGCTTAATGACCATGCAAGGCCCAAGACACATAATAGATAAGATAATAAATGAAGAAAATCAAAACATAACTCTAATCAAATCAGGAGTGATTTTTCCAAGAAAATATTAAAAAAATAATTTGTCATTAATAAGTGTCTTTTGTTGACTTTTTGGCAAAAGGCTGTCTTTGTGCATAGCGCCATTTCAGCAAAAAATAAGGTCTGTTGCAGTTGAGTTTTGGGCCCCTTCCCGGCATCGGATTTGGCCCCGTGATGGCTTGTTGGAAAGATTGATGAGTCTACTTTCCACAACTTTACTTGTGCTGAATGGATGCCATTTACCTTCTCAAAAATCAAATCTCCCATGAATGCTTTGTGCGCAGCGCCTGGCCTAAAATGGAGGCAGAAAGGTCAATTTTGAGGTGTTTTTTGACCTTTTGAAGGGGCAAAAATACTCCAATTGACCTAAAATTTTGTGGGTAGACTGTTGGTGATGTGAAAAATCCAAAAATTTAAACTCCAGCAGCTGAGGATGTCCCAATTTTGTGCATAGCACCTTGGGTGCTACGCTCCTAGGGGTCAAAATTTGGAAAAAACAAAAAGTTTCCGGATTTGCCTCAAACTGGTGTGTAGACCCCTAAAGGGGTTTTAGATACCTGCTAAGAAGCATCGGCCAAGATCCCGAGGATGTCATGCACTTTGGTCCTTTTTAGCTCTTTTAGCTCCATGAGGGCTTGCTTTAGTTTGGCATTAGCAAGCATGATTTTCCTTGCATAGTGTTTGACCATTTTCTTCTGTAAGGTAAGGCCCCTCTTTACCTCTTTGAAATGTTTATGATCCTCTTTATAATAGTATATGACCCTTTGTGCCCTCTCAAAGTCCTTTTCCCATTGTTGAAGCTGGGCATCCTTTTCTAAGAGGAGCAACTTAGTACTCATCCCTTGGTCTTCATTATCACTATCTAGATCAACAAAAAGATGCCCTTGAGAAGTCTTTTTGATCATTTTTCTCCTTCTTAGTTGTACCTTCTGCTCAAAATTTTCCATTTTTTCTTTTCCTTTGTCCAATGTTTTGGCAGTTTGGGAAGAGATGGCCCTTTCCCTTTTAGCGGCAGCAAACACATTTCTTCTCTCTCTGTGATATGTGCATGTGAGAGGGGTAACAATGGAAGTTTCAAAGGTAGTGGTATCATCATTTTGATTTTTAATTTGCTTGATATCTTCTGCACTTGCCTCACTCTGATTTTCTTTGTCATCCATGGACTGATTTTTTTCAAGAAAATCATGACTGCTGTCATGACTGTCATGACTCTTTCCTTGACTTTCTGGTGTACTTTGATGGCTGTCCTCTTCATCATGTTTCTCTTCCTCATCATCTGGCTGCTTTTCTTCATCATCTGGCTGCTCTCCTTCATCATCTCGCTCACTACTTTCATCTCTGTTTTCCTCTTCATCAGGCTCACTACTCTCATCTTTGTGGCTGCCTTCACTAATTTCATCATTGCCATCACTGCTTTCTTCATGGCTACTTCCATCCTCCTTCATTGTTTTCTTCATTTTCATCATCTTCTTTTCCACTGCTCCCTTCTTTTCCATCATTATCTCTCTCAGTTTCCTCCTGACTGCCGCCTTCTATTTGTTCTTCACTAGGGCTACTATCAGCCCCCTCACTTGGAAATTTAGGAGAAGAGATAAGAGGTGAAATTATTTTTGGAGAAGGTACATGGGGAGATGATGGATGGGTGGACGTAGATGGTTGTGAAGTGGAAGGAAAATTCTGCTAGATGAAGGCCCGGGGGTCTGTAAACACATCATGTGAGATGAAGGTTTTCCAAGATATTCCTTGCTGCTCTAGCTGATATAGGACAATCATTTTGATCAGGGAGTGGTGAAAGAGGTTTGACATTTGGCGGTCATAGCTTTTCTTCTTGAAAACTGAGGCCATTTTATCAATGCTTTGGAAAAGGTAGTAAGGTAGGTTCATCATCTTGACCTTGGTAAAATGCATTAGCAACCTTATATGATATGAGTAGATTTGGGAGTATCTCTCCTCACATGTGAAAAAACTGATAATCTGCCTCATCAATGCAGCATACCTCTCTAGCAAATGGGAAAAAGGGAAAACAACCTTACAATTTTTTTGATAGCTGGGTTTCAAATAGGGCCCATAATAACTCAACTCCAACTTCTTTTGTTTGAACCATAGCTCAACAATGTCTGGTATACCTGTTGCTTTGGAAATGATCTCAGATGAGAGCTCAAATTGCACCCCTGCTAGATTGACTTGATGGGGTTTTAAGCTACAGATGAACAATCTAGTCAATTCTGAATGGCTGCTAACTTGCTTGACCTTTTCACAAAATTTGTAGCACCTTACATCCTAAAAGCATGAAAGGATCATAGGAGATGAAGTGATTGGAGTGGTGTCTAGGGGCTCAAATATTTTTTCTTTTCCTCCATGATGTTTTGGCTTGGTGGGAGTATGACTCTCATCACTACTGGTGTGGCTCTCTCCCTCTGACATAATGACTGGTCCAAAAATGACAGTAGGACCTTTGGAATTTTCTTGAGGGTTTTTGGGCAAACTAGGTGCTTTTAGTGGTTTTTAGGTCAACTCTTTGTAAAATGAAGGCTAAGGTGAAAAATATTTTTTAGAGCTTGCACTTGGGGTTGGAGGTTAGCCCATAGTTACCCAATATTCTTTTTTTCACTCAAAACCAATTTCACTTGCAAACCCTAACTCAAAAGACTAAAATATTGATCTTTATATAGTCTAGGGTTTGGTCTAAATTTGACTATGGATGAATTCCTTGTTTTTAGAAAAAGGAAAGCTTGGGAGGAGAAAAAAGGTTCCACCAACCTTAGGCTCTTCTTGTAGAAGTTTTGAAGACGAAGTTTCGAAATTCAGAGCTCTTTGAGAAAATGTGGAGAATTAGTGGATAAGCGCTTTTCCAATGCATGACTATGCACGAGCGCTTTGTGCGGCGCTTGAGGCCAGAATAGAGCGATATAGATTGCTTGGGTCTTTACGGGGCACATGCACGTTTTAGGATGCAGGTGCGTGGCGGTGTCAATTTTACAACTGCCTGCCTCCTCCTTGCATAGCGGCAGAGACGGTGCGTAGTGCCCAAAATTTTCACAGTTGCTGAAAACCACAAAAAATTCTTCCAACGGTTTTCACTTTGTAAAATGGAAAATGATGCATGAGGAAAGGTTCAAATAAATGCACATAACGATATTTTTGAAAAGTAATTTTTAAAAGATAAAACCCACTTTTGAAAAGTTAATGTCCCCTATATTTTTAGTGTGCCTTTTGACAGATATTTGCTGTGAAACACACTTTTGACACTTTTTGGAAAAAATGTTTACTTATGTCTCTTTCATTTTTTGTATAGCAATCTTTTAACAAGGAGGCCTTTGTTGGGGGTCTACTGCTGTGATGTAAATCAGGGGCACACTAGCTTCTTAGGCCATTTTGACAATAACTTATGCCCAACCTTTGATCTTACTTTAAAAAAACTCTGTTTTTTTACCTTTTGGTAAGATGATCCTCTTTAAACTGGTACTCTTTGTATTTTCTGCTTTAGTGCAGGTGAAATAGTGCCATTTTTGGCAAAACCCTAGAGAGGTGGCTTCTGTCCTTGTAATATTTGTGATTTTTTCTTGCTTGTCACCACTGTTTTGTTAACCAACCAAAAAAAACCCTGATTCTCTTTTTACCTACAGGCCTGTTGCTTTTGTCTCTTTTGTGTCTACCTCCCGGTGATGATTACATTTATTACCTTACTTCTTCTTATTGCTGGTGGCCACCTTGGTTATTCATTGTAGAAATGTGAACAAGGACAACTGTCCCTTGCAATATTTGTGCTCTATGACAAGGAGGCTTTTCTTGAATGACTTTGGATCAAATTGCTTGATTTCATTTCTCTTTGAATACAATATCTTCATGCTTGAAGGCATAACTTGTTAGGCACCAAATCCATCCCATGACTCAGTGAAACCTTAGGTGACGTAATGGGGGCTTTCTTGGAATTGGACTTTGGACAGAGACTTAGACTTAGGGATCACCAAGTATAAGATAGGATCTATGATAAGCTTGGTGGATTTGAAGATTCAAACATCAATCATACTTGACTATCAAAGGGTCTACAGAGACAATTTGAGACCATCAGTGTTTGGAAGTATCATGGGTGACACAAAAAAGCTATTTTATTGGTAGGTTTAGGGGGTGGTGGGGATTTTTAGGCAAAACAAAAATAGAGGATTTGGGCCAAGGTGACAACTTAGGGTTAAAATAAATGGCTCGAGCCCATGATGGGTCTTCCGGGAGTATTGGGCCAATCATGACTAGATAGGATGATAAAATAGTGAAAATTTTATCTTAAGGATAATGAAGGTAGTGAGATTTCTAGAACTCACAATGTTCTATAAATTTTGTTTCTAGAAATCTGGGAATAGTCATTTAGTCATCATCAAGGAAAAATATTACTGATGACTAACACAACCCACCATCAAACCAGAAAATCTACATATTGGTTGCCACAAATTATGTAATGAAATGGGTAGAAGAAGTGGCCTTATCAAGAGCCATTGAAGAATCTGTGATTAATTTCCTTTTTAAGCTGTTTGTGTGATATGGTCTGCCATGGGAAGTGATAACCGATGGGGGGGCACAGTTCGTAGGTAATAAAATTACAGCCACCCTAAAAAATCACCATATCATCCTTAGAGTTACGTCTCCTTACCACCCGCAGGAAAACGGGCAGGTCGAAAGCACCAACAAAGTTCTAGAGGAAATTATTACCAAAAAAATATCAACACATCACCAGGACTAGGCCACTAGATTACCAAAGGCCTTATGGGCTTATCGCACAACCCGGAGAAACACCACAGGATATTCCCCATATCATCTAGTATTTGGGAGAGAGCCTATTTTCCCTATTGAGTTTGAAATCAAGACTCTTAGAATAGCCCAGGAGGTAGGGTTGGACTTAACAGAAGCCCAGGTTAAAATACTCCAACAAATAGATGAGCTAGATGAAATGCGACTATTGGCTCTGCAGCGCACAACGATCATCCAACAATAGCGAGCTAAGTGGCATGGAAACCTTATCAAGAGAAAGATATTTCAAAAAAGAGATTTGGCACTACTCTATGACTCCATATTCCAATATTTTCCGGGAAAATTACAATCAAGGTGGCTCGGTCCATACGGAATTCAAGAAGCACACAACAATGACACACTCACCTTGACCACCATATATGGGTATGGTTCTACATTTCGAGTAAATGGGCACATAGTGCACCTATATCGCAAACCTCTCACAAAGGAATATTTTTGTCGACAGGTACAAAACTATCCCACCATCCAAGTTGTGACAACAGGGGGTGATAACCCCACAACCTCAAGTACATGAGAGTTTGTTACCATCATTTGTAAATAATGTATATAATTTCTTTACAATTCCTAGTTCTTATTTTTTTTTACATTCCTCATGCTCGAAAGTGTATTCTTTTTCTCATCCTCTTTCATTTTTTTTCCTTTTGCTGTTCAAATCCTTTGAACAATTGTTGTTTAATTAAATTGAACATTTTTTGTTCAATCGGATTGAACAACCGCACCTTTTGTGTTTTTTTTTCTTTTTTCTGTTCAAATCATTTGAACGGCTGTTGTTCAATCCAATTGAACAACTCCTGTTCAATTGAATTGAACAACTGTGCTTTTTGCGTTTTTATCCTTGCTGTTCAAATCCTTGAAACAACTGCTGTTCAATTCAATTGAACAACTGTTATTCAATCGGATTGAACAACCGTGATTTTGTATTTTTTTATATTTTGCTGTTCAAATCCTTTGAACGGCTACTGTTCAATCCAATTGAACAACTGTTGTTCAATCATATTGAATAGCCATGCTTTTTGCATTTTTATCCTTGCTATTCAAATCGTTTGAATGATTCTTGTTCAATTCAATTGAATAGTTGTTGTTGAATCAGATTGAATTGCTGCTGTTCAATCGGATTAAATAGCTACTGTTCAATCGGATTGAACAACTGTGCCATTTGTGTTTTTTCCTTTTGCTGTTCAAATCCTTTGAACAATTGTTGTTCAAGTTAATAGAACAACCGTTGTTCAATCGGATTGAACAACTGTGCTTTTTGTGTTTTTTATCTTTTACTGTTTAAATATTTTGAATAGCTGCTGTTCCATCCAATTGAATAGCTATTGTTTAATCGGATTGAACAGCCGTGCTTTTTGCATTTTTTTCCTTGCTGTTCAAATCCTTTGAATGACTGCTATTCAATTAAATTGAACAACTGTTGTTCAATCGGATTGAACAACCATGATTTTTGTGTTTTTTAATCTCTTGTTGTTCAAATTATTTGAACGACTACTGTTCAATTCAATTGAACAGCTAATGTTCAATCAGATTGAACAACCATGCTTTTTGTGTTTTTATCGTTATTGTTTAAATTCTTTGAACGAATGTTGTTTAATTCAATTTAATAGCTGCTGTTCAATCGGACTGAACAACTGTTTCTTTGTTTTTCCTTATTTTTCAATTAGATTGAACAACCGTTTTTTGTTTTTCCTTGTTGTTCAATCAGATTGAACAGCCTTATTTTTGGGTTTTATTCCTTCCTTTTTCGATATCCCCCCCTTGATCCACACCCTAGCTATAAAAGGCATCTCTGAGGAGCAAGTGGCAGTGGAAGAAAGGAGGGAAGCCGTAAAAATTACAAATATGATGATTCTTTGACACTATAATCTCTAAAATGGAAGCCAAAATTGTACATATATGAAATCAAAGGCTAAGTCATTCCCATATCAATTATCTTATTATAATATTCCTACATTAGCATGCAGCTAATGGGAATATTGAATTTTGGTTTTTGCACCTAGTAGATGAATAAATGGGGGAGGAGACCCATACTTAACTTACTTCAGCATAAAAAACCTTCTTGGTATGAAAGGGGATCATTCTGGAAGCTGGATTTCACACCCTCATGTGTGAAAAGAGACTTTTTGCATGTGGAAAAAGTCAAGTTTGACCAAGTCAACAACATTAATATTTGAGGAGTGAATCCTAAATAAAATAAATAATCAATGTGAACAAGGCTAAATCTGAGCTATTTTCATAAAGCACACTTAAGTGTGAAAGAGGTTGGATCAGTTGACCAAGTCAACCAGGACCAAATCATCAGCGCTATCTAGATGCAATGAACCTCCTAGATGCACAACCCAGTATTAGTTGGAGACTACACATGTGAACAGAGCTAAATCATTGAGATGGTTTAGGGTTTGGCAGTATTTATAAATTATAAAAGGAAGAGGAGGAAATCAAGAGAAGGTTGTTCATGATATGATATTTTATGAATATATTGTTTGTTTAGACATTTCTTGTTCTCTTGCTATTTAGCTGAGAATAGTGTTGTTTAACACTAGGGTGTTCCTGATCATGAATCCCACCTCTTCCATTGAGAAGCTCTTGGAAGAGTCTTTCTGATCTTGCCCACTATTAGGCATTTGGCCAAGCTACATCTTCCAACTACAATGCAGATCCTGTTGAGGGTTTGGTTGTCTTTGTAAGCTGCAACAAGTGGAGGCTAGATCTACTCAGATCTAGGCCATTCTGGTGCTTCTTTTCAGTGGGAGAGCCTTCTATCCTCCTGATAAGAGGGTATTAGACCTTTGGAGATGCATTATCAGATCTTGGCATCAGGCCAAACCAGTGCTAGAGGCTACAACATAGTTTCTCTCCCATAACTGCATTATTTGTAGGTATATAGTTGCAGGGAGTTTTGGCATACCTTTGGAGGAGAGATCTCTGGTGTTGGGGGTTCTTCCCTTCACTGTGGTGATCCATGGATTATGCTTATGATCCATGTTCTGTTCAAACCTGATTTTCTTGTGATTTTATTTTCTTCAGAAATTCTGAATATTACTGCAGATCTGCAACTTTAGATCTCAGATCTACTCTTTGTATCTCATGTTTTTCTCAAAACCCGAAGGGGAATGTGTAGAGGAAATCATCTAGTGTATAGATCTGATATGGATCTAATATTTTGTACACAGATTTGTTCTAGATCTGATATGTAATGAACAAATTATTTAGCTCTTAATATAACGTCGTCAAGCCTTCTTACAACCTAATACATTGTTGCAACACCTCATTCTTGAAGGTTTCTTCATCAAGTTCTCTATTTTTCTCTTGTACATTGTGTGGGCCTTATTATAAACCTGTTTTGTTGATGTATGAGTGATTAATGGTCCTTCATATTGATCTCCTGCATATCTTGGGTCGAATTGTGTTGTTTTTTGGGCAGTGTTATTTTGTATTGTTGTATTCCCTTCCTTGGGCATTTTCCAACATCCCTAGGTGTGGGGAGACCTATTTAACCCACCTAGAAGGATTTTTTTTTGAATCCATATTGGATTCAGGTCTTAGATTGTTAGATCTAAGGATCCAAGGGTTGGTTTCCAATCCTGTAGCATACATTCCTGAAAAATGTGTTCTTCAGGCATGTCTTGCTAGCTGTCCCAATTTGGGGATATTACAGTTATCATACAATACCTGATCTTATGATGGCATATCTTTCTACACTTTAGAGTAGTATTTCCCTCCAATATGAAGAAATAGGACTAAGGAATATTAATTTTATTGACATTCTTTTTACTTCTCTCACCATCCCTAACTCTTAAGGAGTTAATGAGCCTCCTTTCATGTATAAAGAATAACTATTATGTTTTCATGAAAATTTTTAAGAGAGGATAGGGAGTATCATCACGAGCCAACCTACCATGATCATAATGGTTTAACAAGTGACATGCCCACAATGGCCATCACACCAGGGTAATGACCTTCTCATCTGCTTGAAGAACAAGAGGTCTCATCATGAGATGGCCTGATCACTCCGTTAAAATCCTAGTGAATGGCATTGTGACTATTTGGCCATCACACCATCACAATGACCTCCTTATAAACCAAAATTCTTATGTTTCAAAAAGAAGTACTATTCTTACATGCAAAATTTCAAGAGATGATAGGGGGTCTCATTACAAGCCAACCTACCATGTTCATAAGAGCTTAGAAAGTGACATGCCCACAATGGCCACCACACGAGGGTAATGACCTTCTCAATTGCTTGAAGGATAGGAGGTCTCATCACGAGCCGACCTGATCACTTTGCTACAAATCTAGTGAGTGGCATTATGGTTATCTGGCTATCATACCACCATGGTGATCTCTCCACAAAATTGGAAGACTAACTATTTTTACATAAGGATCCTGGCTCATTTTTTCGGGTTAAAATAGAAACCCTGTCAAGGCTATGAACTCCTGTTGGTAGCAGTGGCTCTGCTTATGGTATGAGAGTATGTCTCAACAATAGCCAATCACTCTTACATATACCTTATCTTCCATTTTTCTTCCATAAGCCACTACTCGAATTAGTGATAATTCTTATAATCTACCACATAACTAGCTATAAGGGAGATATGATTACATGTTTGAACCTCGAGATGACATCACCAATCATTACCTATCTCAGTCTTGCTTCTGTCACACTTTATCATTAAAGAAGGACATCATATCATAATAATAGTTATACTATTTTCTCCCCCTCTTCGGTCACTTCTGCACGAGATGCACTTATGACAAAGCTTCCAAATCTGACCTTTACACTGCGTACGCTCATAATTACCCAATTACTCCTCATCCCCTGAAACCTAAAAGCCATGGCCTCCTCTTTCACATACATGCTATGATTATCGAATTCTGACATCCCCCCCGTTTGCATTCATGATTGGCAAAATCCCTCTTGTACTTGAGGACGTGGATGCCCTTAATTCGACGAAGGGGTTGTAATCAGTCATAAATAATAAAGCATGCGGATTTCCTGCACAAATCCCATTGGATATGCTGATAAGACCAAATGAGAATCGCAATTAAGGTATGAAGTTACTTGCAGAAGGCTGCAATCTCCCTTTCTCTTGCATACAGTAATCATTCGAAACAACAGAGCCGAAAGAAAATACAATCAGAAGGAGAAAATAGCTTAGGAAATCACACTAGCCATGGGAGGAAATTCTCTCCAGAATGAAACTTCGAACTTCCCGATTTCAGATGCAGCTAGTGCTATCCTCCAACAAGTTGGCTAGCTAGCATATTTACACCGATTACAAGGATTTGATACAAAAGTATCAATTGAGTTTCTAAAAAACCTACAAGAGGGACAGACCAGGCTTAGGGGAAGATTTATACCAGTCACAGAAGAAATTATTGCTAAATTTTCTGGAATACCAGCGGAAGGAGAGAGATGGAAAGAGAAACATCTTCTCTTATGAGAGGCAATTGCAGCATATCAGGATCAAGAAGAGCTATTGGAGAAAAAAGGAAAAGGGATTAACCCCACCTCTCTACATTAACCAGGGCAGGAACTGACAACATTCATCCAAAGTTTCATTACATGCAACAGAGGCCAAGACGTGGTAAAACCTCGTCAACTTAAACTGTTAGCTGTGCTTAAAAAAAGAAATTCAGTTAACCTGCATGTTTTCTTAAATTCTATATTGCATGACATTGATGTTCGAATAAGAAGAGCTAAAAACCCCGAAGAAGTTGTCAGTAACCACGGGCTAATCAAAATAATCACCATACATGAGTTGGACAAGCAGCAGATAGCCTGGGGAAAATTTGTTAACCTTGCCACATAGGTACCTGAGGAAAACCTTGAGGAAAATGAAATTGACCTCCCCAGGATGAACATACCTAGAAGGAAAAGGACCCATACCTCAAATTTAGAACCAAGTAGGCAAAAGCGGTCCAAAAGACTTCAAGGAACCTCTAACTTCATAGAGGAGGCAGGGCCATCCCGCTCACTACCCTCAATCCCTAAAAATGCACCCCTGCAAGACTATGAGGAAGATATGGTTTGAGTCTTGGAGAAAATGAGGGAAGGCCATGAATCTAGAAGCCCATTAGAAGCCGGCGAGAAAGAGGAACCTTTAGACAAATCTGCCATTGCTAGAAGTTCTGGATGCACTGAGGTACTACTCCACCAAGAGGGACCACAGGCCTTTGGGGCTTTGTCCCCTCTCGAGAATTATGAGGGAAATAGTGAAGAGTAGGTAGAAGGAAGAGAAGAATCAGAAAATCAGTCAGGAGACACTATCCCTTTGGAGAAAAACACAAGCATAAAAACATTTCTGTTGACACCTGAAGGTAACATTGTCTCTCCCAGCCAGGACCCTCATATAGAAATAAACTCCAAAGCACAGGTAGAAAACACCTTCATAGGAAATCTTGAGGATGGCAGCACCGTTCCTAAAAATGAGGATGCTGCTCCTCCACCCCCTGTTGAGATCAAGTTAGGAAAGAATTCAGTTGAAAAGAAGATTAAGAAACTAAGCAGGACTTGCAAAAGATTGAGGAAAATGGTGGAAAATTTAAGAAAACAATTGAAGGAGTTAAATAAGGCCCAAAAGCCTAAGAAAGAATTGACCACAACAGAAACTCAAACAAAATTAACCACCAATTTGTTAGATATTGCTGAGGCTAGAATGAAAACAGACCTAGAAGATATTTCTGAGGCTGGAATGCAGACGGACCTAGCAGATACTGCTGAGTTTGGGATAGACTAACTTGGAAAGCATCATTGAAATCGATGTATAAACAGACATGGTGGACACTCTTGAAGCCTTTGTCCATACTAGGAAAGAATTCACCGACAAAAAGGGAACCCAAATGGAGAAAACCCCTACCTATGCCCCTCTAGTTGAAAGAGCTACCAAGAAAAAATGGTATAACGAATTAATTCGAACACAACATGAGTTGGCATAGTGAAAAAAGGAAGTAGCACCAGCACAAGAATATTAGGCACTTCTAAAGAAATTCACAAACCTTTCCACCACAGAGGATGAAACATTTGCCCAGCTCAGAGAGGAGCAGGAAAAGGTAAAAAGGGCACAAAACTAGGTGGATCAAGCCAAGGAACAAATCACTACGGTTTGTTCTCTGTATTCTGATGCACTAACATGCAGGGCACCAACCACCAACTATGCCATTTTCTTAACATTATAGTATTTGCTGCTGAAAATCAAGGCCGTTAGGGTAGGGAAGCCCACAAATTTCAAAACCATAGAAGAGTTTGTCCACTGTTGCAATGATCAAGATGAACAGGTCCAACACCTTTTATGTGAACTTTACATGCACAACTTTTTTCTAGAAGAGGATAGGGACAACAATCCTAGTCCCTTTTTAGGAGATGTTCAGTTTCAGGCCTTCCTCTCGTTCGCTAAGAACCAGATTAGGTGGGATAAAGCCTATAACATCTTCCAAAGGAGAGAACATGGCCTAGACCCGTGGGTCAGAGGAGAGCCTACTAAACCCCTGCAACTATTCATCCAACACAAGAGTTTCATGTGAAGAAAGGGTGTAAGGACCAAGCTGGGACCCATCCATAAAGACATTATAGAAAATTGGCGGTAATATTTTGGAGACATTCACCAAGCATCCCTGGCAGCAGCCAAACAAATATGGATGGCCTCCACAAAAAATTTAAAGAATAGGGAGCCATTTGGCTACCGGAACTTCAAAGCAGCCACCTCCAGATTCCTCTCATATAGTAACCTGGTCTTGAGCATGGGTCTTGCATGGGTAGTATGAAGATATAGATGCCCTCTTATCTGGTACCCCCCTAAGGGCTATGATCATGACTACGAGTTTCCAAAAGGGCACACAAACGCTACCTTTGCAAGAATTATATTGAAACAGGGTTTCAGAGCATACAAAGAAGAAGTCTTCCCTGCCTACTCCTTAACACAGTTGCATCTCAACCATCTGTTTGCACGAGGACCTGCAAATAGGTAAGCGGGGGAGTATGTTGGGCCGGAATTAAGGTATGTTTTCACCCTATGATTAATTCGAATTATGATACATTTTTAAGGATTCTTCCTCATCTTAAGAATAAAGAAAAAGAAGATTTATGAAAATCAAGACAATTGGGCTAACATGTTAGAAAATTATATATATTACAGAGCAATGAAACACATAAAATATGCGGAAAACACAAGCACAAAAAACACATAAAACTAGAGAGACACAGATATATGTGGTTCACCTAGTTTGGGCTATGTCCACCCCGAACAGCCAGTCCTTCCTTTCTATTATCAAGCAAAATGAAGAGACACAACCTACAACAGATTCGCTGTAATATTCTCTGTTCTCTCTCACAGTCTCCCTATCTGTTTCTCGCTCCGAGAATACACATAACATACACTGCCGCAATACAACACCCTCATACAAGCGAGGGGTTGCCTTCTAGGGAAACAAAACCCTAAACTAAACATAACTTTTATCGTCAGATCATCCACCTAATGAATGGCCCAGATTGACTAGAAATTATACTTTTACAAGGAAATTTTACATCTGTTTTTAGCTTCAAGGGCGCTGCCCCCGAAACCCCCCGCCAGGGGGGGGGCTCCATAAAGTCGTAGTCGCCCCCTGGACCCCCTAGGCAGCGTTTAATTACGGGCGGCGTTGACGCCCCCATTAAGGTGCAGGGGTCCAATGCTGTGATACAAAATAAACAAGATAATCAGGCACCACACCCAACATAACGACAAAAGGAACGTTTTATAACAGAAATTTGACTTATTGTATATCTGTGTACAGGAAAGTAGAGAAAATGACTTGACGATTAATGAAAGATGACTGACAGAAAGAGACTCATAGAATCTCAGTAAATCCCATAAACTGACAGAAGGAAGAAAGACATATCCAAGCTCGAGAACCCAAACGACAACCATGAGTAGCGGGCTATCATTTGGAAAATACCGCCCCACTGCGTGAAAACGCCTTTAAAAGGACCAAGGATGAAATAGATAATGGAGTTGAATAGAAATTTCCTTCTGTAATCAAAGTATTAGGACATAACTGTTCAGTTGTATCCCTGTATTATCCTTCAATTTAATAAAGAGTCTTAATGTTTTGAACAACCATCTTTTGAGTTTTTTTATTGCATTAGAACTTCTGGTGGTTTGGGCCTAGCCCCTGGGAGTTTCCTTGCCAATTTTTGTGATGTGCGTTAGTTACAGAATTGATGTCTAGTAATCTGATG